>OZ008338.1:1675501-2289779 GCA_963931975.1 Cataclysta lemnata
TTAGGATCGTAGCAACTGGAAAGAAGTGATTTGTTGCCTACCCCTGTTGAAGAAAGGCGGTCATTGGAGGGAATCGTTTGGTTTGTTTGGACATGTTAAGAGAAGAAACGAAAAGCGTGTGACAGAGCAATGAACACGAATGTTGAGACATGGAGAAGAAGAAGAAGACCGCAGAAGGATTGCATAAGAATGAGGAGATGACAGCTTACAGGAGGGAATGGAGGAAAAAAATTTATACTGCGTCGACCTCTACCGTACCACGAAGGCTCCATCACCTGAGCTCGAGCCGAGGAGCGGAAGTGGCGCGCCCGGGTCACTGACCGGGATTCGTCTACGCTCAATGCATTGTCTGATGCACCACTCAGTGTCTATTGTAGTGTAGCAGAGCCGGAATCATTTCATTATTCCGTACACCCATCAACTTCATCTAAGGATATTTTATTGACTCTATGTTGTATCGGCTATCATTCTTAAAATACTGACGATTTCTATGCAATTTATTCAATCTAGGTATGCAGAAACAAGTACAATCTGTTATTTTCCCAAATTAACACCAAAATATGTATTGTTTATTAACCAAATGTTTAGTTTGCTATTCAAGTCCTACGAAAAGCCTAATTCTCTTAAAAAATCTAGCAGTTGCTTCAATCTACTACCTACTACTGGACGACCGTACAACAATGCAAAAAAACAGCAAGCATTTGCCTCGAAATGTAGTGTATGTAATGTAAATGGTATCACCGAACAATACTATCATTACGATAATTATGGCCGCGGCCATTACGCACTTTTCTGCATGAAAGACGTTACTTTGCGATGATAATAATAGCGATGTGGCCAGCAATAGAGACGTAGCCTGACGTAGCTGTATGGGTAATTAAGACTACTTAAGACGGTTCATTCATATCCGGAATCATTCCGCTACGATTCGTACGGGGCTTCCGAAAAGTATTAAAGAATCTAAAACGTAATAGATGAAAAGTTAACAACCACTATACCGAGAGATCAAATGTAAACAATCTTGATGTACATACATACATAAATCACGCCTATATCCCCGAAGGGGTAGGCAGAGGTGAACTAGCACCCTCGTTTCGCCAATTATGTTAGGTCCAGGCAATCTTGATGTGTCTTTTCGATATCTTCTTCTTCGTCCTGCCCTGTTCCCAATCTATCTGGGGTCGGCACAGTATGTTCCTCTTCCATTCACATAGGTCAGGCGTCACCAAACTATCCGCTCAATTATGATTCATATCATCCTTCACACCGTACAGGTGCTGTGATGAATGTATGTGTTAGAAAAGAGACGGAAAGGACCATGTCGAGAGACCGATGAACGGAGAGAGTGATTGGGATGACAACATTCCAATTCATGCAGCTCAAGGTTTTGCCTAAGGTTTAACAGCTGGCAGCCTTACACCATCCGTCTTTGGGTAGGGTATGTAGGTAAGACAAAAGCAATGTGTAATGTGAAAACAAATTACTTTCACCAACAAAACATTAGTTCCATAAATTGTAGCCAAGTGTATAATGGAATCAAACATATGATTTGCATGGTGAACATTATCAAGGACTGGTGAATTGCCGCGAGGCAAATCCCAGACTTTCCCCGCTTAAACGGCTAGGAGGAACACCGGAGTGGTTTAACGATTCGTGCGCTGGGCGAGTCCCACACACGCCAGTCGCCTAGCTAGCGGCTGGTATGATGCGTAAATGCATTCCACTCCGATAAAAAAAAATGGTGAACATTATCAAACTGTGTCTATCTATGATAGTGTGGACATTAACGGAGCCCGTGTTTCGTTGCCATCATATCGACCGTGAGGGTGCGACGCCGCGCCCAGGTGCGGCCGGACGTTGCCCGCTCGCCCCATGGGGATTGCAGTTGATGGGGATTGCCTCTCTAATTATTGCAGAGAACATGCCATACGCTCGCTGACTCATCGCCTTTGGAAAACACACAGCACGGCGACGAGAAACAAGAATAAAGAGAATTTTGCTTGAAGATTTTCAATCTCTAAAAGACGAAAACATGTTGGCCTGATCGTTTTGTGTCTACGTTG
Source organism: Cataclysta lemnata (assembly GCA_963931975.1). Classification (NCBI taxonomy): domain Eukaryota; kingdom Metazoa; phylum Arthropoda; class Insecta; order Lepidoptera; family Crambidae; genus Cataclysta; species Cataclysta lemnata. The sequence continues at coordinate 1,677,565 of OZ008338.1, forward strand.
ACCACCTCCAGCCATCTCTCCCGTGGGTGTCGTACAAGGCGATTAAGGGTAAAGACGGCAATGGGTAATGGGCAGCAGCATTCCTCTTGTACTACCTAGCAATATACTGCGATTTATGTGCCCGATACATGGCAATAGGCACGCCACCTATTACATGGGACCTAGCTTAACTGGCAAAAAGTGGGTCCTGTACGAATATGGTCCAAAATCCAGTGACACCTCAACAGCGCACCGTGCACCTGATTTGCCTCCAATAAACGATGCCTAATTACAAATTTAAAGCTGGAACACAAATGAACCGAATCATTCATTCACTCCACGGACCGGCGAACGAACGGCCGGCTGACAGGTGTCGTTGACCCCATCATTGTTACGTAACCCTCATAATCATAACGGGAAGGTTACTTGACATTCAATACCTCTGAATATTTTGTCCGAACGGCCGGTAGGCACGTCGGAACGACTCACGACTAATTAATAATTATATAAATAAATGGCCGTGTGGTGACGGCAGAGTAGAATACAATTGTCACCACCACAAATCTCTCCCGTGGGTGTCGTACAAGGCGACTAAGGACAAATCAGTGATGAGCAATGGGCAGCAGCATTCCTCTTATACCTACCACCTAGCAAAGTACTGCGACTTTCGTGCCCGATGTATGTGTATGTATAAATAAATGTTTCCGACACTCACACCTAACATCTTGTGTTATGGATTCTAGATGGCAGACATATTTTTAATATAATTATGTATATAAATGTTGAAAATATACTACATAAACATATTAAACATCCATGACTCGGGAACAAATGTCTGTGATCATCACAAAATTTGCCCCTACCAGGATTCGAACCCGGGACCTCTCGCCAATAGCCAGCGATCTGAACATTCGACCGAGCCAGCCGTAAACCATTCAGTACCGGTAACGCAACGCCTTTAGAAAAGCAGATTGAGCGCAAGCAAGAAGCCTCGTTCCGTGAACCAGAAAATGGTCGGAATATTCTCATTTCACGGATAAACGCGCCCAATTCCGAGGCGAGCTGTGCCTCCAGCGCGAACTTTTCGAACATTCGTACCGTAATAGTATCAAGAATGCACTCATGTATGAATATGAATGGTTTCAATTTTCATCTTCATGTTTGACAGCTGTAGTTTCAAATTTTATGAACGGTTTCAATTGTCATCTTCATGTTTGACGGCGACAGTTTAGTATTTTATTTTTAATGTACGCAAGTTTTCTAGGAAACAAAATTTACGTGATAAAACCTTCGTATTCCTACAAAACACTGACCTCTATTTCAATAGAGGTCAGTGCTATAAAGCCATATTTCATTAGTTTCGATGACAAACGTCAAAAAACATAAGACGCATGGGTAGCGTTCATAAACCAAACAAATAAATTGATTTTGTGATAATTAAAAGAATTTAAGCAATACATTATAAAATATTCGTTTATAATGTTGATATTCATTTAATATAATTACTTAAGGTTTCAATAAATTACAGAGCTTCTAAGTACTTTACCGTACCTTTGTAATTGTACAATTTCCAGTAGTGTTTTGTGGGAATATTCCACAAAACACAACTGGAAATTCTAATTGTTTATGTTGGAATTGTTGGGAAGCCAAATAAACAAATGACGCGCACATTGGTCGCCCTAATTACCATAGCGGATAACATTGACCAGTTTCACTATTTGCTTACGGCGGGTTCCAATATTCTATCTACAGTTAAAAGTAAGCTTACTAAAGTTTAGTTGCCTTGAATTTGTTGTTATATTACGATAAACAACAGAAGTTGCTAAGCAACTAAGCTGTGGCACGTCTATCTTCAGCTGTAGATAGAAACATTGGGACCCGCCGTTAGTGAATTCACAAGCATAGCCTTGTTTACTATTTGTCATGCATGATAGCAATAAAGTGGTATGCGTTTACTTATCTACCACATTGAGATTTAGAATAGATTACGTTTTGAAACGAATAAATAAATAAATAGACCTCGTGCTAGACTTTGATAAATTAGAATCATGACCACTCTAAAGTAGCACATACTTTCCTCGTGACCTAAACTAATGAGTTCGGCTGTTATAATAAATCTGATAGCCTCTTCGATCTTACTGTCATAATATATTTCTCATGATAAACACCATCTTAATATCTATTTTTATGATTCCCGCGTTTCTAGACAAATAATGAATGAGACTTAGGGGAAGCTGCTGGCTAAAAGCTGGAATACTGCCTAAAGAGGGCATTATCGTGTCTAAAAGTTGTTGTCAATACGCTTAAGGCGGACCTAACCTAGTTGGCGAAACTGGAATGTTAATTCACTTCTGTCTACCCCTTCGGGGATATAGGCGTGATTTATGTATGTGTGTCTTCCTTTCAATGTTAGGCATTGTTGGTGAAAACGAGCATTATTAGATTAGCGTTGGTAAATCTAAAGCCTCCCATACCAATATGGCCAACACATTACGCATTCCAAGGCCTTTCTACAGAGAAACAGTTGGTTATCTCTCGTTTCAACATTGTATCTCGAATATCGCTCAAGCGATGTTGCCCCAAAGTCCTATCGGCGTAAAGGTCAAGTTTGCGAAACAAACACCATCCAGTTCTCGCAGGTCGTCGTTGATAGACACATTATCTTATTATTCTGGTCCGATGGTTCGGCTACTGTTATTTTCGATAGCTATCGAGAATTTAGGCATGACGCGATTGCCGTACAGCCAAATTGCAGGGCCGCGTTAACTTTCTAGCGCTAACCGTATTGCTATGAACACATCTACACCTGAACGGGGTCGATGACAGTTACTACACTTGGTGTTCAAAGTTATAATATAATACACATACATGCATAAAATCACGCCTATATCCCCGAAGGGACAACTACTTTTCGCCAGTTAAGTTTCGTCTATCGGGCACATAAATCGCAGCTTATTGCTAGGTGGCATAAGAGAATTGCCGCTCCCCATTACTCATGACTGTGTTTACCACCCTTCTGCCGTATACAACCACCTTTCACCAACCAAATGCCACCTAGCTCGCCACCTATTGCATGGGACCTAACTTATTTAGCGAAAAGTAGGTGTTAATTCACCTCTGCCTCCTTCAGGGATATAGGCGTGATTTGTGTATGTATGTATTACACGCCACCTATTACATGGTACCGGACCTCATATAATTGGCGAAACGTGCATGCGAATTCACCTTTGCCTACCTATATGTATAGGCGCCTTTATAGTTGTGATTTATATAATTCGCTACTTGAATACAAAAGAGACAAAAGATAAATCAAAAATGCTGTTCTTGCAAAAACATATTTTATATATATTATAAAATATGTTTTTGATATATTTTAAATAAAAATATATTTTAAATGCACATTACGAGGTGTTTTTGAGTTGTCCCGTTTTTATATATTGAACGGGCGATATGTATGTATGCGGTACATCACAGACACAAATCAAAGATGCTTTTCTTGCAAAAACAAGTCTAAATAATCTAATAGGTGTTTTTTGAGTTGCGCCGTTTTTATATATTGAACGGGCGATATGTATGTATGTGTATGTATGGCACTCACCCGGCGGGGTACGCCACCAGCTCGGTGTTGGGGTCGCAGTCGAGCGCCGCATTGCTGCCCACCGTGAGACCGAGCACGCTCTCCAACTTGATCTGGAACAATTCAAAAATACTATTACCATACTTGTCTAAGATAACCTGGGTTTCATACCTGCATTAACATTTTGGGATACAATCTATAAGGACGAAAACAAACAGTAAGTAGTAACCCTTATTGGTCTTGTCTTGACGCATAACATCTCTTTCAAAAATTGGTAACTTTCGCAGAATGTCATTTTCGCACAATGTCACTTTCGGAGAATGTTATTTTCGCAGGATGACTGTCACACCAGCAATTTCTTTTCTTAGGAGAGATCTAATAATAACAGTTGCAAGTGACATTGTGCGAAAGTGTCGTTTTGTGAAAGTGACGTTCTGCGTCAAGACCACCCCTTTGTTTATTATTTTCGTTCGACAAATTTCGTGTGATAAGGAAATCATGGATGCTTTTTACACAGCTATATACGCGGAAGTTTACATACTACAAAACATAATATTAGAAACTTAGATTCCCAATAAACGCCATAGTTTTGATTCTGCACACGTAAGAGCTGGTACAGCCCCGCTAGCAACACATAATCATAGCACCACAGCTTTCACTGGCAGTTTCCGTTACCATGCGACTAAATGTTGGAACAATATTCCTCCGCACGTTACGGTTGATATCGTTCAATTACAAATTCGAAATGCTCATGAAATCCCCATTACCTAGTAGCAATAGTCGTTCTGAGAGCACGTATCACAGTCTGAATAATTATGAATAATACACATGATTGACACCTACAGCTACATGAGACATTATTTGTATTATGTACTGCGATTTTCGTACCCGATAAATGGTAATAGGCTCGCCACCTATGACATGGAACCTATCCTAATTGGCGAAGCGTGGGTGCTGGGTTGATTCACCTCTACCTACCCCTTGCGTATACGTGATTTAACCTAGAAAGGCGTGTGACGTCTGTATTTATTTTATGTACTTAAATTTTTATTTTTCCGTTTATTCACCTTCTTCGTTAGATCTTTTTATTGTTTTTCTTTTACTTTTTTTTTGTATGTGTGCAAGTAGCATGTAAATAAATAAAGTTGTTCTTTATACAATTCAGCCTGTCATAACAACAGTACGCACAAGTAGGTGCGTAAGTTTTAATCCGCAAGCAAACCATCCAGATATGGAGGCGCAAGGTCAGTTTCTATCCAAACATTGGCAGCCTTGAATAGACACGATAATTCTTACCTAACTACGGCCAAAAATCTAGGACAAACACTGAAAACACGACTCGTTTGAATATCAAACACATAGGTGTTGTTTCAATGACAAACTGACATTTTTGGAAAATAAACTGTATTAGTGAAATATCAATATCAATGAATCATCATTATTCGCTTGCCCTGTTCCATTATCTGGAGTCGGTGTAGTATGTATCCTCTCCCATTATTATCGATCACACGTCATCACTCCTTTTTGGTTCATATCATCCATCACACCGGAAAGGTGCTAATGATGAATGAATGTATAGAAAAGAGGCAGAGAGGATGTCGAGAGATCGATTTATCTCTCATGATACCAATATTGAGTCCAAAAACTCCAAAGTGTTTATCAGACTGTACGCAGCTAACCAACCACTGCAGACCTAACACGGGACGTGGACAAAATCTCTCCACCACTTGACAGTGTTTTGTCTCGGGATTTAGTAGGAGTTCGAGTGAGAGGAAAATATTTCCTTTTCCCGGAGGAGATTTTCTCCACGTCCCGTGCTACTATTATACATATTTCACGGTACTTATATTGAGTAAAAAAAAACTTGAATAGTAAAAACTCCATGTGTGTATCAGACGCGCAGCTAGCCAGCGCCGCCATCTTAAAACTGGTATCCCAAGGTCACAAGATGGCGGCGGCGTCCTTGCGCGCGCAAGGATGCGCACGCGACCGCCGACCGTTAAGGAACCGGTTGGTGACCTTCCGTTAATCCCGACTACACTTTTTGTAGGCAATCGGATACTCTCTTTGGGACAATGGGGTGTGACGTCAATGTTTGCGTTGTTGTGTATGTATAAACTATTACGCGAGAACAATGGTCAACACGCGGTTTTGTATTAATCGAAAATGCTCTTTCGATGAGTAAACTAAAACACTGTTAAGTATGTCAATGCAGCTGTGGTATAAAATAATACATATATCGATACCTTAATTGCCAACTCCTCATTTTTTTTTTGGTTCAGATTGAATTCTACAGTCATTCGGCATGATTTGCAAAAACGACATCAACAAAATAATTGATTACCATTATATCAACCAACTTAAAAAGATGCCATGTTGGCAGAAGAATGTTAGGCATGAACGTGGAAGGACGTAGACGGAGAGAAATACCAAAGAAGAGATGGAGGGGTTGTGTAAAGGAGAATATGATAGCAAGAAGAGAAGATGAGAAATTGGTGACGGATGGAGAGGAGTGGAAGAAGGAAACATATTGTGCCGACCACGACTAGAGCGGGATAAGGGCATGAAGAAGAATACTACATATTTACAAAATAAGTACATGTATACAAAAACGTATAACTTAAAACACTTCAAACATTAAAAAATGGACCAACCGTTTTTATAATTATTTCACATTTGTAATCAACATTTTTATATTCCATAGGTAACCCAAGGTGTCGCCAAGTCAACTCATGCATATTTAAAAAAACCTACTCAATCTACACTTCGAAAGCCCGTTTGTGAATACGTAATGTAAATAAATTCGAACTGGATACGTTTTATAGCGTTTTCATAGAACAGTTTTAACTGTGCGAGTGCTCTACCGCGCCTTCAAAAGTCAAAATTCTGAGTTCAATACGCATAATTTTCGAATAAAAATAGGACAAACCGCAAAATCAAATCAAACCGCAAAAACTTACAAAGTTTAAATATTCATCATCACCAACACTTTAATGAGGACTGCTGGGGCAGATACACAGACAGCCCTATGGATGGAGTAATATGGGTAGGTCAAATATAAATTTACGAATCAAAAAAAACTTTCGCTATTTCGACTAAAGCTAGCTTAACAATGGAAATGGCGAATGGCGCCCGCGCACCGGGAGACGCAGCGTTGGTAGGCCCCCCACAAGGTGGACCGACGACATGGTAAAGGTCGAGAGGAGTCGCTAGATGCGAGCAGCGCAGGACCGATCGGTTTGGAGATACTTGGGGGTGGCCTCTGCCCAACAGTGGGCGTCCCGCTGCTGAATGATGATGATGATAGCTCAAAAATATGACCGCCTAAAATCAAAAGTGAAAAGCCCGTGGATCAATGAAAAACTTACATGCAATAAGTATAATGTAGCCTATACCCTGTTTTTACCCCGATAACCGCTATGAGAACCAGTATCGACTATTCACTAATACGAATAGATAATGCGTTTGTACGAACTGTCATTACGCCGTCAGTGCTGCGGACGTATCAATTTAGGCCGTGTCAGTTGCAGGCGTGCGTTCACAAATACATATTGTATTACATCACCGCCCTTCTCCCACAGGGGTAGGCAGAGATCACTTCCTTCCACTTGCTACGATCCTCGCATACTTCGGTTCATCCAATCTCAATGTCTTTATGCATGACCGTTGGTTTCGGGTACTCTTGACCTGGCCCTTTTTTAATACTCTCAAGTTGATTATGAATGATCCGCCTATTCATCCATTCACATATTTATGTCATTCTCCTTTCATTCATTCTTTCAACGGGACCAAGCTATGTTAATGCGCAATGCGAATCAATTCGCAAGATCTTGCAATGCTTCGTGGGAGCTCGTAGAATTTTACAATGCGACGTCGCATCGCAGTTTAGTGTACAAGCCCTTTCTGGCGTTAGCAAACCAATCAGAAAAGGCACGCTTCATTCTCCGCATTCTATTGCCGGGTGGGTGACTGAGCAAATGTTAGTTTGGACTACTCTGTCGGTCGGTGCTCGTGGAAACGTGATGTTGTACAATTCAACGCTCATTAAAACTAAAGCTTTGTACAAACTCAATAACACTCGACACGAGTGCTCACTTTGAGCGGTCACTTGCAAAGGAGGAATGGAACTACTGTTAAGAACCGCTTACACAAAAGATGTTATATTCGCGCCAGCACTATCACAAATCACCACTGACGTCCCTAATGCTAGCCAGGTTTTCAAATGCAAAAAATAGTACAGGTTGAGAATGGGACGTTGCCTGCACCCGGGACCAATGCTTTAACATGATGCCTTCCGAAACACTGAAAATCTGGATTTATTTTCGTTCTGGAGATATAATTATTTTGGCATTTGATGGGAGCATGGCTACTTTACATAAAACTACGGTTGGTTTCGGTTGCAAGGCGAAAGACAAAACTTGAGTCTAATCGGTAAAGTTGTTTTATTTCACCTAACACAGACGACATGAAATAAATTGCAGACGTTGCCTCTTTAGACCCCCTGAACTCGTGCTACGAGCCTAGAGCCCGCGGTGCACTCAGACGCCGACAATTAATCATCGGTGCCGCCGAAATAGAAAGTCGGTACAGTTTAGTTATTAATTTTTATAGTATTCGAAAGTGCGCCGCGGAGTAATTATTCAAATCAAACGGAATATCGAACGCCGATTGTTATGTATCAGGAGCGGTTATTTGGAGCGGCTAGTGGGCTTCAGTAATTAGTATTTCGGTACCTTTGCAATTGATGGTTCAATGAGCAATCCATGTAGGTGTGGTAGATGTTCTGCAATACCTTAATTAGCTATTCATAAATAAAAGACAGTCCAAGAAAACTGTCTGTCTGTATAAAACTTGATTTGATTGCGTAAACTCGCGGAATAATAGTATGAGTATTACGAGGAATTATTGTCACCTGGTTTCCCGGTGCACCCTCTGGCAATTCACTGCGATTAAAGTTTCCGGTGAATGGCAATAGACTCTATTACATGGCTCTATTACATTGGACCTGAAATTAGGTGGCGATACGTAAGTGTTGATACACCTGCAACGTAGTGCAACCCTAATCCTCTTTTACGCCCTCAAAATTCACTGGCCTTATTAAAAACAAAACCTCAAATAACTTCGTGTCACAATTCAAAATTTTAATACAAATACTTTGGCGTTAGATTCGGAGTACCGCGCATGCCCGGATTCCCATTACTGACGACTGTCTGGAAATCTGGATTTATAAGAAAGACGATATTATTATTTAATACGATTAATAAAATTATAATAACAATATTATTATCCTCAAGGCACTTTTGTAAGTATATTTGTGAGCTGCGTATATTATCTGTTTTAAGTTTTAGTGTTCTGTTTTATATCTATATTGTGTTTACAGAGTGCCTTAATTTTGGATTTTTTATTATATCGAATAGTGACGGCTTAAGTGGTTTTATTTCTTGGACCCCCGATAGGGTCACACCACCACACCGTTACACACCTTTGCCTATCTTCAAGGGGAAATGGTGTAAATAAAACATAGAAATCCGACATTAATCATAAGGCATATCTTATCTTTGAAAGTACGTTTTAAACTAAAGCAATTTTTCCACAGAATTATGTGTCTATTAAATTAATTATTTAGTTAAAACATTTTGCTTGTGAAGAAATTACAATTTTACATTGACCAGCTCATGTTTTTAGCTATTTCGATGTTTGCCCCCCTAAAAGTTTTCCTATCGATGGGTATCCACTGAGTGTCAACAAATCACTAAAATTGTACTTTAATAAGTAACATCAGTACCATGGATCGGATCGATACCTAGACAAGACCTAACTTCGGAATCTGGCAGTGCCAATACCTGTTTCATTGGCTTATGCAATGCAACGCACGCGGCCACCCCAAAACGCGATCCAGTTGGGCCGCCCAATCCCAGTGCTGGCCGTGGGCGGACCACTTAGCGTGTCATTGCTATGCGCGTTGGAATTTCGACACTGTGCACAGTGTTTGTTTTACACCGTCTAGTGCAGTGGTGCTCAAACGGTAAACAACGAGTGTTTTTTTATTCGATCTCGAGAAAAAAAAACATTAGCCTAGCCAAGAGGCCAATCTATCGAACGCATAGAATACAAAATGTATTAAATACGCTTGTAATAGTAGTTCAATGTATGAAACTGATGTATTACAGAGAAGACAATACTTCAGTTTCATAATTTATAGTAATTCAATGTATGAAATTGACGTATCACAGAGAAAACAATAGATAGTTCAGTTTTATACTTTTGTTTTCTTTCGAATAGATAAGCCCACTTGGCTAGGCCTTCTGTTTACACACGGATTCTGTATCAGTAAGGTTGGTATAATTATGAGGTTTTTCATTGATAGTTTATGGTTAAGCAAGTAAAGGCGCGAGCTATTAGCGCAAGCAGCATGCTCAAGTTAGTTGATCAATGCATAAACAAAGCCGCGGGCTACTTGCGCAAGTTACTTGGTAAAGTTACACGTGCATTCTGCCCGCGTCAGTACTTTATGTATGGGTCTTTTTTGTTTCAGCTGCATGCCTGCGCCAGTAACCCGTGCGATGCGTTACTTGTGCAGGTAATCATTAGAGTCAACCTGCGCAAGTGCTTCAACACGCGCAACCTACATGTACCGTGTAGAAGCACCATTAGAGCAGACCTACAGTTATCTTGACTAATAAAATGCACTTTTGCACAAATGCACAAAAGTTTGAGCACCGCTGGTCTAGTGCATTGAGTAAGACGGCCCGACCGGCCCGATGGTGATTAGTTTTGTAGATACTCTTTACACATCGCGATATTGTGAGAACCTTTCAACCTTCTTCAGCCTGCCTTGTTCCCAGTCTATCTGGGGTCGGCGCGAATGTTTCCTCTTCCATTTATATCGGTCAGACGTCATCAAGCCATCCTCTCCCTTTTGATTCATATCAGTCATCACACCGGAAAGGTGCTAGTGATTAATGAATGTATAAAAAAGAGACCGAACGGACCATATCGAGAGACCGATTCGAATCCATTCTGCTCAAGGTCTTGGCTTAGGTTTTACAGCCGGCCGCCTGCCTGACACACTTTGGGTATGCTGTTGTTGGTGGTTTGCCCTCCACCATTCAGGTACCCCAAGGTGCTAATTGGTGCTTATTCGCTAACATGACAGACAATCTTGCTACAATAAACGGCTACAATGTCGGGATCATATGTCGGCGACGCGACCCGTGTAGTACGAACGAACGAACGTAGTCGCTAGGACTACTAAAATCGTCGAGTATCGAAGATTTACGTAGCCTACTGTATGAAGGGGCTAACAAAAACATCACGACAAATCGGTAGCGTCAATTCCTGCCGATTGTTATTTAAAATGGCTACCATAAAATAACAGCCCACAAACACAATAAAGGCAAAGTTATCTGCGTTGGTGTCGAGCTCACCGTTCGTTCCACGCGCACTGCATAACGATCGCTATGATATAAGGCTGCCTACACCACACAGGGAGCTCGCTAGCGCCGTGGCATAGCGCGCTTGGCCGGCATTAGATGGGTGACAAACAATTTACTATCTCGCGTTCCTCCGTGCTTTGGAAGGCACGTCAAGCTGTCGGCTCCAACTATATGCAGCTGGAGCCGACAGCTTGACGTGCCTTATTTAACTTACTCTTCCATATGTTTTTATTCTTATTTTTAAAGATGGCGTGTTGCTAATATCCGTCAATCATCACTAGGCCAGCGTAGTGGGTTATGGCTATTTCTTCCATCCATAGGGATAATGTGTCTTGTTCGCTTACGATCAGATGGCGTAGCTTTTGTGTTTTGATCAGTATATTTATCTTATTTATTTGGCGTATGTCCGTCAGAAACAATTATCAATGACAATACGTTGTTAATTGGCAACTGAAGGTCTCCAACGTACTGTTAACATATTATGTAAACATTCGACATTGAAGTTAAGGCATTCAGTGAGTAAGTAAAACAATTCTATTTATTATCAAGCATACCATGTGGCGATCTCCCACGCGTTTATCGTACAAGGCGACTAGATGATAAAACACGGAATATCGGTATCATTGCCGGTGTTACAACGTACTACCAATACCGCGACTGTTACTGTATACTTCTTCTTCCTGATCGGTTCCCGGTATATCTAGGGTCGGCGCAGTATGTTTCCCTTCCGTTAATATCAGCCAGAGGTCATCGAGCCATCCACTCTCTTTTTCTTCATATCATCACATCGGAAAGGTACTAGTGATGAATTAATGTATTGCAAAGAGACGGAACGGACCAGTCGAGAAACCGATGGAAGGAGATAGTGATTGCACGTGGACACAACATTCCAATCCCTACTGCCCAAAGCTTTGGCTTCGGTTTTATGCTACGTCTCATCGTAAAATCTCTACGAGCACCCTCCCACGACGCATCGCAAGAACTTGCGAATTGATTGTCATTTGCTTCGCCGCCACGCCGCACAAAATCGCATCGCAGCAATTTATGTTATAGTTTTCTGCGTTGCGAATTCGCATCGCGTCAATTCGCAGTTTTGTGTACAAGCCCTATACACGAGTTATTACGTATTAGAAGGAGCTTACTCGTGAAGTGTAAAGGTTAGAAGAATTTCGGCAAGTTAATTAGAATCTTGGGTGGCCGAGCGGTCAGGCACCTGCCCGGATAGCAGCGGACGCGGGTTCGATTCCCGCCTCAAGATCATAATTTTTCGAAATTCTATTTCTAACCACTAAAATCTTTGAGCTTACTCGTATTAGAAGGAACTAACTCGTATTAGAAGGAGCTAACTCGGATTAGAAGGAGCTAACTCGTATTAGAAGGAGCCAACTCGGATTAGAAGAGAAATGCCCTTAGTGTATCGACGCCACAGCAGAGTGTACACATTAAAGTAATTGTTAACGACACAGTGTGAGTTGTGGGCGTGGACTTATGTCATCGGTGCATTTGGCTAACTGAGGCGATCGTTGCTCATTGTTGTCGGGTGTTTTTATTGCGCAACCAAATGGTGGACGCCTTGCCGAACGCAATCGATAACTCTTAAATGTTGAACTGCAAGTGGTCTTCGGAACATCGCAAAGTTTCAATTCGTGTTACGTGGAGAGAACGCAGTTGATCATTTTACTGTATGTATTATACATTATACAATTGTACCACGGAGTAAAACTATTATTTTATTTCACTTAAACATTACTTTAATGAGACTATAAAGTACTATTGACAACTGATATGTTTGTGAGGTCGGACTGTTAATAATTTTTCTAGGTAGGGGTAGACAGAGGTGAATTATCACCCACGTTTCGCTAACGATGTTAGGTCAGATGTAATAATAGGTGGCGAGCATATAGCCATTTATCGGGCTCGTAAATCGCAGTATATTGAATTGCTTGGCCCTTTACTCATCGCGGTCTTAACCCGCCGCAGGAGACATTTGGTGGTGGTGGCAATTGTGTTCCGCTCTGCGGTCACCACACGGCACCTCGACACCTCCTCCACCTTACACCCGGCGATAGAAACGGTGTCCGTTTGAAAGTCGAGTCAGCTGGACGCGAAACGAATTCTAAAATCAATAAAATTTCAAATTCTTCCGATTATGTGGGTGACATAACCGGCCGCCCACTCGGCATGCCTGCCTACTCTGCGGAGAATTCTCGGAAAATTACTCTAGCTAATGAACGAGCCATGGGCATGCGGAGGTCCACGGCAAAACCTCTGCACCATGCAACAGCTGTTCGATTAAACTGTGGATCTTACCTCCGAATACTGAAACGCTACTCTAATTTTGAGCACTGGTTATAAAGTTAAGCCGACAATATCTGCCAGAATTTGTATGGAAAACGGCAATTTTGACAACGGTTAAATGTTAAGCTGGACTCAAACTTTGAGTAGCGTTTGTGTATTCGGGGGAAATACAACATGTAACAGAAATAGCGCACACCCTATACACCTACCCATGCTAACTTACTGCCGTACTCAGAGACGTCAATTAACTTCTATGAGTACTTAATGTCAACAAACGGCTATTCAAAAAAAGTCGCTATTCTTGCCGGGTCTACGATCCAGCCAGATTTTAATGAATTTTTTTGACATAAAGTAGATACTCATTATTAAAGTTAATTGAGTGCTCTCTGAGTGCGGCAGTTAGTAGCAACGTGAAAATGTCGGCAAGTTAATATACGTCCTATGGCCGAGTGGTATAGGAAGCCGTTCGGATTCCGGATGCTGTATCCGCATCAGTATAAATAAATGCTGGTGGTCAATATATAAGGAACGCTTACAGCTACCAGAATATGCCTATTAAAATCATATAAATGTCACCTCACTCAATACGGCAGTCCATTGGGTCTATGATTTATTACTTTATCATAACACCTTCTAGTTATGTAAGTCGGCACGCCATCAAAATAACATGTGTCATAGTAAATATGTTACGTGACATAACAGTGAGAGGTAGGAGCCTATTCATGTCTGTCACTGTACACGACCGATGTGATATGTTCCAGTCGAAAATTTAGAACCGAAAAAATCTAAAATATAAATTCTAATATTTTGTTAAGTTAACAAATATTGACATATATACATAAATCACGCCTATATCCCCGGAGGGGTAGGCAAAGGTGAACTAGCACCCACGTTTCGTCAGTTGTGTTAGGCCGTGCCTATTGCCATTTATTTGCATTGAAAATTAAGATTGGGAAGAGTCTAGGTACTGAAAGTCTTCAGTCGCTTGGTTCCTATTAAAACTACCACCAGTAGGCCACAAAGCAGTATTTAGGGGTCATCCATGAAGGGGTCACACACACTATTTTCGTGATATTGTGACCCCTCAGAAGAGGAAACAGCATCCCATTGATTTTCCGTGCGGGTGTCGGGCCTGGTTAGATTTTGAAATATGACGTCACGAAACTTAGGACCCCTCCCGCCCCTTGTCACACAAAGTTAAGCTTCGTTGAACTCCTCCCCCTCTCTAAATCCAATTGTAACTTACTTAATAAATCTCTGTAATATTTCAATTATGATGTTATAACTGATCAGTGATCAAACAAAGAACATTACATGAATAAGTGCTTGCTAGAAAAATCATATAATAACCCAAATTACGTTTTTGCCACACACCGACTTACTGGTTGTCGTATCCGGAATAATTTTGACAGCGAGTGATTGATTCGCGAAAAAAAAAAACATGGCAAATGGCCATGCATGGCAGTATTTTCAATAAAAAAACTTTGGCTTTTCACAAAATAAACGGAGTGCTTGCGTTTAAGCAGGTATACGGTAATTTAAGTTTAAGTATGTTTAAGTGCTTTTCTAAGATACGTTTGCGGATACCGAAAAATTATTTTGAAGTCTGAAATTCTGAATAAGTGCTTTTTATTGGTGCAACAACGAAGAGCAGTCTTATCTTAGTACAAGTTAAAACCTATTTTCTTTTTACTTTGGTTAAACATAACCTTTAATTTCGATACGAAATCCATTGCATACTTTTTAGCTCAAAATATTTATTCATCATTTTTGTAAATGTGTTTATTGTTCCATTGGCCAAGAGCATAGACAAAATTAATAAATAAAAAGTAAAAACAAAACCTACCATCGGATACAAAATTCACAAGCAAGCACACAGCTACACCAAATTCAATAACCCAGCGAGTACTCGCCCACGCCACTTAGTGTCAATCTAGACGTCATCTGCAGGATTTCACGGCACGTGAACAGAATTTCGCATGTGCTCGTTTTAGTTTGGGATTGGTTAGACGCAGCTGCTATGGACGCTTCCGGCAATTTCAAAACACAATATCACCTTTGATTAAGAGAGACGCTTCTGCCCGGTGGGTGGGAGGTATGAGCAAAGCATCGCTCTATATACAAATGAAATTGATGATACTGATGATGATAGGATTAGGGACCTCGAAAGCGCAGTGGATTAGGCTGGTCATTTGGATGGATGACCGAATATTATTTATCTCGGAATTGCTTCATGCTTGGGAAGGCATGTTAAGTCGTTGATCCCGGCTGTATCTGCAGTCAAATGTGCTCTAGGTCAGCGTGCGTGGTGGGTTATAAGACATTTTACCTATAATCTTCATTAATAGGAAAGGCCTGTGCTCCAGCAGTGGACGTTAAGTGATGATAAATATAAAAGACTACAGGTCCCGGCTGCATCAGCAATCGTTAAATAAAACCCACCCACCAATCCCCACTAGGCAAGCGTGGTGCATGGGCTATGGCCCATTCTACCTATAATCTTCATCCATAGGGAACGCCTATGCCCGAGCAGTGGGGAAATTAAAGGGCTGATGATGATGATGAAGGTGACAGACATGCCTGAGATTAACACTTAAATACAATAGTCGTTTGTACAAATTGGTTGCAATTATTGCTGCGCTGTCTTTTGTATGACAGAGGGCTAAAGTGGTAATCGACTTATTATGCTGACCGTACTTACAAAGTAAACAAATAAGGTGTTGATCACACACTCGCCAGCTCGTCACACTTTCGCTGTTTGCCACACTAAAAATTGATTCGCATAGCGGAACATTATACAATATTGATGCGGACGCAGGTGAAATTATAATACCAATGGGATATAGGAATACAGATAATGGGTGTGTTTAAAAAGATAAATCTATAATATCTTAGTTAATTTCGCAAAGATGTTAAAACATGGTGGTGTCTGCTTTAACCTAGATCCATTAAGCTAGACAATACTTTGATATCATGCTTCTTACCCGCCACTAACTTTCTATAAGTGTATAAATGTATAAGTTTATTTCTTTTGTGTACAAGGTAGTAGATAAGTAAAGTACAAGACTGACATACATCATACATCAAATGGATAAAACTCTTTTATATAATTAATTTATAGATTATTGAAAAAAATAATAATATTATTTATTTCATATATTATATATTTGCGTTCATACTCGAATCGAAAACAGTTTAACTGCGGTGCGGTGGTAACAAAGATCGGATCCGGTACACTTACGAGGATAAATGGAATTAATCTTCTCAAAAATATAACGTGCGAATTCTCAGCAGTCGCCTCACTGACAATTATTTTAAATTCATAACACGATAATTATAATCGTGGTGTGACCATGTTTAACGTGAAAGATTGGACTGAAAGATATACTTTTTTATTGGGGAATAAAATACCGCAAGTCCGATCAAATTGGATTTTAAATAAAATTCTATTTAACATATAAGGCAATTCGAGTATTCAACAACGTTTCGACGTTAAATAACGTCGACGACGACTAATTTCATAATTTTCAGTATGAAATCCCTATTTAGGTACTGCTCTTATCATAATATTGTGATAATATATTATTGGCTTATGACACCATAATAATAAAAGAATTTTAAGCTTTTTGAAAATAAACATATTTGTGAAGGTTTATTTATCCAGACAATTTTAAGCTACCTTGTAAAATTAAATGCTTCCTATTAACAATTAAACAAACTAAAAATGACGTGCGATAGTTAAGTTTAATAATTATAACGGCGTAGGAGACCATTAAGATAAATGCCTACTCAAATCACACGCCGTTATTTAGCAAAGAAAGCCAGGGCAACTGCATAGTTCGCTAATGAACATGCCAAATTACCGCAATGGTCACAGTTAAATGCAATTATTCCATCCAAGGTCCTTCGTAATCTTAATCGTAGCAGAAACAACACACATGATGAAAAGTATCACTGCGACCAATAATTATACGTCGTTTTCAAGAACCAAAAACTTTAAAGTTAGAAACTGTTAGAAATTATCAAAGAAATGGAGAAAGGATATTTAGATGACATCAATGGTCTATCTACGAGTTATTTATAATTGAAAACTGTAAATGGTACGTTATTAATGGCGAAGGTATTATTAGCTGATTGTTTACAATTGCCCCAAGTGAAAATAGACCTTATCTTTTTATGACTCTTAACGAGAATAACGTTTTAGTGCACTGCGCAGTTTCTTTGTTCCATCATCACCAGGGAAAGCTGATACTGTGTAAAGGTGGGCTTACACGGGCAACTAAAATTACTCAATTCCTGTCAATACTCGTCAACTGTGATGGCAGAACCTCATCATGCAATTAAGGACGAAGGTAATATGATGTAGCGAAAAGTATAAAACAAAAAAATGTCCCCAGCAATGCAACTTTGCAGTTACCCCAGTACAGTTCACTCACCTCGTACGCCGGTGTATGCAGGCTGTCCTTGATGACTGGCACACTATTCCTCGGTCCAATAAACGCCATATTTTCATTTTAAAACATAAATTTTAACCAAGACACGCCAGTCAGCTATTTAGTTCGCGAAAACACTTCATTGGCGCACGTGAAAAAACTCAGTATTATCTATGGCACTTTGTAAACGCATCTGTGGCGGAGTTCCTTGGCTGTCAAACTCTTTGCACAGAGTATGTTCCAATTTCAAAAGTCTAACTTCACTGTCAACTGTCGAAAGATTAGCGAAAACGCTCACAGACTAAAAATAACAGAGTATGACTTGTTGCGTCACAGTGGGTGAACATTTCCTACATATATGATGTTGTAACACAAGGTCGTTGGTATTCTCGCGTGAGTATTCAACACCGAACTCTATGTGTATTGATACTGTAATTTTTGAATGTTATATATAAGTGTGGTTTTTAGTGTGGTATCGCCTATCGGTATGGTTTGATGGGCAAATAAACTAGGTTACTAATCAAAATGTAATAATGATAATAATAGCGTCCATAATCGTAATGATTGCCGAAACACAGTTCTTGGTATGAAGAGAAGGTCAGCCTCCTTGATATTTGGAGAGGAACTCCAGATATTGATGTGAATGCCGTATTCGTAAGATGGTGAAATCATACCAAATACCACGTGGCAACCGATACAATGTTTCTATCGAACTATTGTCAACTTTTGATAACCGCTCTTACATAAAGACAATAATGTATTATTAACGTATAACGTTCGACGCTATCAATTGGTTTAAAACAGGGCTATATGAGCAATTAGTTGAATAGGAGATAGACAATACATTGACTGAGATAATATCACATTCTCAAAATATGTAAGAAGGAACAGTCAAGAGATCCCAATAGTTTACTCAAATTGCAGTAACTATAAGTTAAACAAAGTGACAGTTTCTAACCGAAGGAATAAATAATAATTTCCGTCCATGAAACAAAATATGCCAAACCCGTGATTGATGTTTATTTAACGCCTCACGCTATTTTAACAGCCTAACTACTAGTTAAGTGTAATTAAGTAAGTTACAACATTGCTTCCCTCTCAACGTAATATTATGTATAAGAGTAATTTAAAAAAAGATACCGACATATTTCTCTATTTTTAAGTACCTAGGACAATGAATCAAGCTAAATATATTAAATAGATAAACAAATATCCAGAACTACTTGAATCAAGATTAATATGCCATAAATTCATATAATACGTTTTATTATCTGTGCCCAGTTGACAACCAGATGGTGCCTGTGGTGGAGAAAGTGCCGCCATTACACACAGGTTTGTTGGAGAGAGCGACAGGTGCTGGGATAGGGGAGTTTTACAAGACAAAATGGCGTTCAACCAACGTGGGAAGCAGACGAATAATTGTCCAAAAATATATACCTATTATTATGGTGACCCATATTTTAATTTATGGTCAATACAATACAGTCAACGGCTCTTCAGACTCTCCAAAACTGTCAAATTTCTTCAATCGATTATCATACTTGTTTTGTTGGCAGTAGAGCCAAAAGTCGACTGAGAAAATTTAACATTTTGTGGTAGTCTGACGTGCGGCAACGTAACTGACTGTTGTCTGTGCGGTCAACGTCCATGCTGGCCTGCGAGCGAAAATAACATAGAAATGGCCAATCTCGATTCATCCCACGGGTGTCGTAAAAGTCGTAAAAGTCGACATTGCTTTGAGGCACCCGAGTGGTGGAAGGCAAACCACCAACAACAGCATACCCAAAGAGATTGGTGTCAAGCAGGCGGCCGGCTGTAAAACCTAAGCCAAAACCTTGAACGGTATTGGACTCTCGACATGGTCCGTTCCATCTCTTGTCTACACATTCATCACTAGCACCTTTACGGTGTGATGGATGATGATGAATAAAAAGGTAGTGGATGGCTTGATGGCGTCTGACCGATATGAATGGAAGAGGAAACATACTGCGCCGACCCTAGATAGACTGGGAACAGGACATGAAGAAGAAGTGTTATTGTATATGCTTATTTGGAATTTCAAAGTAGTTCGCGTCGAGTTTTCGAAGTGTCGAGAATGGCATGGGCGCGGGCCTTTAAGCTTTGAAACGAAACAATAGCCGCGAGAGAGCTCAAGCCCCCAGCAGCTAGGGGAGACGAGGAGAAAATCTCCTCGGGACAAAGAAAATATTACCCCCTCGCCCTAACTCACATTAAATCCTGAGACAAAACACTGTCAAGTGGTAGAGAGAGCTTTTGTCCACGTCCCGTGCCAGGCCTGCAGACGAGTGGCGAACTCGGTCTGGGTTTTACCGCGCGTCGTTTTAAAAGCTTTGTCTCGGTTGACACTTCAGATTTGACGCTTGAGCTCACTTTGTTCGGTGTTTTATTTTAAGAAACCAACGCTTTAGGTAGGTACCATGTAATAGGTGGCGGGCTTAATGCCATATATCGGGCACATAGGGTCGCAGTATATTGCTACGTAGTATGGGAGGAATGGAACACTGCACATTACTCATCACCGTGGCTACCCTTAGTCGTCTTGAAGATACCCGCGGGAGATATGGGGGTGGTGACAATTATTGTATTCTGCTCTGCCGGCTATGTAATGTATATAAGTAAATATGTAGTTGTATATTTTGTAATTCAGAATTTTTGGAACTATCTAAATAATTCATAAACTGTGAGGATATTGAAGGGTTTTATTGATCTTTATTAAACCTGCAAATCGCTCTTCAATTGATTACCTACATAAATCATTCACTGAGAAATAGCTGCTTAGTAAGCTGTTTATGCTATGCTATGCATTTTTACCATCTACTGCGGGAAATACGGAAGGAGTCATGCGGAGTTGGGAACAGGGTATGTAATATTGATCAATTAGATTGCATTACGAGTATATTTAATTAAATAACCTATGAACGGCAATAAGAGCTTGTTGATGTTTTACAACAGGGTCTTATTATTATGCTGTTATTTATCTCTACTATTAATAAAAATGTCGTGTCACAGTGTTTGTTATTGAACTCCTCCGAAACGACTGAACCGATTTTTATTATTATGTATTTTTATATGTATATTTGGTATCGTTTGCTGGATAATTCTTGATGGACGAAATGTGTATTTGAGCAGAAGTAATACACTTCTGCCTACCTCTCCGAGGAAAAATAGCTATGTAGGAAGTGTCTTATTTATTTTCTCCTGGTTAAGTCTCGGTTAAGTGCAGAAAGCAGTATTATAACAATGATAATATTGTCAACAACACAAATTTAAATTACAATTCGTAACAACTATTGTTATTATGAGGAAACTTTCAACCTCAGAAAACGATGCAAAACATGTGTACTTTTCTATGCGTTCGATGAGAATGTCATCCATATAGTTCAGCCTACGCTCGCCGCGTTTCCCAATAGTCACGTTATTTGATTGCACAGTAACAATCACGACTTGTGACAGTGGAGTCACGAAGAAACAGCACGACACTGTGAGCGGTGGTATAGGCAAAAAATCACATGCTATAATTACATGTTACAGGGCATGTTTAAAAGGAAAGTAAATCAATATTCAATGGTTGCAATTAGGTACTTAACAGCCGCACCCAGAGACGACAATTGAAAAGAGACGGAACGGACCATGTCGAAAGATCGATGAATGAATTGGAATGACAATATTCCAATCCACACTGCTCAAGGTTTAGCTTATGTTTTACAGCCGGCCGCCTGCCTGACACCGACCCTCTTTGGGTAGTCTCGCTTAGTCGACTTTTACGACACCCACGGGATGAGTCGGGGCTGGCCTATTCTACGTTAATTTTTCGCTCCCAGGTCAGCATGTCCTACCACCGACCAAAATGATGTATTGCAACATTAGATTGTATACCGACTCCACGGTTGCTAGAACCGGATTTTACTTAGTAAGTGAAGAAGTGGATTACTTATAATAAGTCCATTGAGATTATAGAGTGTTATGTAAAATGTATTTTTTTACTCGTGGTAAACAGGTGACAAGTAGAATAAGAAAGAAGTAACGTTTAGGTACCTCCTGTATACTTAGGCCCGAGTTCACCAACACTTAAACAGTCGATTTTTATTTAACCGTTTTTTTTTTACATTTATCAGTAGGTATGGAAGAAATATCAAAAATAGACGTCTAACTCATAATCAGTTGTTTTACGTGTTAGTGAACTCGCACCTTATACATTCCCCAGATCGGCGGCTAGCCGTGCCAAGTCCACCGCAGCCCTAGCCGCACAAATCCAATTTGGCGAATCTCGGGCGCTATCCGACGTGGATATTTCAACAGAGGTCGCGGAGTCAAATGGCAGTCGCCGGCGGCGGTTGGCAATCGGAGGTATCGGACGAGAGCCTCGCCCCGCCCGACTCGTATCCGGAATGGCATGCCTCATGCCGCCCGCACTGAAAATTGATGGCTCACTTTTGCTATCGACGAGTTGAGAGAGAAAGTCAGCACATTATCACACCGTTTACTCTCCCGTAGATTCATAATATAAGGCAGATTATATGCATACATAGCATCTCTCCGAAAGGAGGAGGCTCTTCCCCTATTACAATATCGGACCACGAAATAAGCTGGCGAAACGCGGGTGTTATAACACCTCTACCTACCCCATAGGCCTGATTTTTGTATGCATGAATCACGAAAACTCTTGGAACAGACACTGAGAAAGAACCACTAAGAATGTTCGCGTGCTGACAATCTATAAAGAGTACATACAAACATACATAAATCACGCCTATATCCCCCGAAGGGGTAGACAGAGGTGAACTAGCACCCACGTTTCGCCAAATATGTTAGGTCCCATGTAATAGGTGGCGAGCCTATTGCCATTTATCGGGCACAAAAGTCGCAGTACTTTGCTATTGTTAGGTGGTATAAGAGGAACGCTGCTGCCCATTCCTCATCATTTATTTATCCTTAGTCGCCTTGTACGACACCCACGGGAGAGATTTGGGGTGGTGACAATTGTATTCTACTCTGCCGTCACCACACTATAAAGAGTGACACTGATAAATGACGAAATCTATTCTCGACACTTAAAATATCAATGAATTACGATCACACTGCACTTTATCGCTCCTACAATTTCTCCCGCACCTTCCGCCATTGCACATTGACACGGAAGCGACGACATTTTCTTTACGAGCGTCGCCGGTTGCGGTCACCCCGCTACGGTTACACGTGACTTTTGGTTGAAAACGAAAGCGGTTATCTCAAAAGTCCAATTTTAAAGGTTATAGGAATTTCCATGTGTTGGGAGATTGATATGGCGCGGTTTGGTGACATTTATAAAAACTTGACGAAAGTATTTTCATGTAGGCAACGTAACAGTAACTATATCAAAACAAATAATCTACAATAATATAGTCCCAAGTTAGTAGGGGCCTATTGCCATCGAACGGGCACAAAAATAACAGTACGTTGCTAGGTGGTATAAGAGCAAACGCTGCTAAAAATCAGTCGGGTAAATAAATAGCAACAGGCTAGAACCTAACATAATTGGCGTAAAGTAGATGTTTATTCACCTATGCCTACTCCTTGAAGGATATAGTAGTTAGTTACTTGCTGGGCCTTTTCCGCAATTAGCCTCCTGATTTGGCCATTGTGCGGTCCTTCAGGGAAATGACCGTGATTTATAGACGGATAGATTTCTCAGTCTTAAAAACGAACAAATTGTAGACTACACTAAAGTTCCAAGCGCGTCTGTGGTCGGTGTCTGTTGTTATGGTGCTTCTACACGGTGCAAGTAGCTGGATCAAGAAAAGGCGCGGGCTACTTGCGCGAGTTACTTGCTCAAGCTACACGTGCATGTCGCCCGCGCGAGTACCTACTTTACGTATGGGTCTTGTTCGTTTCATCTGTCAGCATGTCTGCGCAAGTAACCCGCGCGATGCAATGTGCGCGAAGGTTACTTGAGCAGGTACATCCTCGAGTCGCGGAACTCGCTGGAATTGTTTACACGATATACGATTTACACGAAAGCTTCAACATGCGCAAGCTACATGCACTGTGTAGAAGCACCGTTAAACAAGTCCACCACACCACAGCAACATATCCACTCATGTTAAATCTTTTTCCTACCCTTAACCCGCTCTAGGCGGGGTCAGCACATGTTTTCTTCTTTCATCCATCCACCCATGTTATATAACTTGAGGAAATCACGATCAACAACACCGCCATAAAACGTTGCTGGCCCGCTAGAGGCAGGGGGGGGGACCGGAAGCGACGCCATTGCGGAAACGCCGTAAAACCGTGTGTCCATAGCGGTAAACTCGCGACCTTTCGTAGCGGGTTGCACTTATATGGCAGATTGGGATGTTGTTGAGACAGACCTGTTGATTCGTAAGAAAACTCGAAGCTGGAGTACCTTGAGATGAACGTTGTAAACTTTATGGACCGCATTTAAGTAATATAATAAAAGCTATTCGCGTATTATTTATAATCTAACCTCGGCACCCTGCAAGGCATATGCTTTCAGAGTAACTGGTGCTATGACATTTAAAAGGTTACAATCAAATCAACTCCCATTTGTATTGATAACTCAGAATAAAGAACTCTGAGATTGATAACAAGTTATAGAGAAAGATAATACAAATTACGTGTTACTTGTAAAAGGTTAGGCTTTACATACATCTTGGAGAAACTAATAGGTATTTCTCATTATCTACATTTTATGATAGACTGGGAAGATCTTGGCCCGCATCTTACCTGATGGTAACTGACGATAAGGGCCGTAGATGGTATCGAGCTTCAACTGGAAACGTCAACCACAGAAGCAATCTCATCACAAATTGTCAAGACACAATAATGCTGTTAACATTATTATTAAGGGGACAGATATTCTAACACACAAGAAATAACACCTAACAGCATCCAAAAATTGTTGATCTACATTGACAAAGTTCACTTATAACGAAGCACTCGACCCGACACTAACTGTCGCACTCAGAGAAGTCAAGTAACTGTAATGAGTACTTAATGTCAAGCAATATCATTTAAATCTGGACCATAGACCCGGCAAGATTTGCGACTAGTTTACGTTAACTACTCATAAACGTTAACTGACGTCTCTGAGTGCGGCAGTAAGAAGCGATCGTAAATATTTCAATAAGCAGATTGGATCAGCTGTGCCGTCGTACACTGCCTAACTTCCCAAACGGTTTAAAGAGCTAAACATCGCGGTAAAAGCAACGAGCAACCACCCAACTGTACCCTATTATGCAAAACCAAAACTCATGCAACAATTGCGCACGTTATTGTAATCAGTTTTTTACACCCGCATTATGTATATGCGCGTAATGTGCAATTAACATTGCATATTCAACAGTTAACGCCTTGCTTTGCTGTGTTGACTAATTGTCAAACATCTGAGTATGGGCCCGCAATATCTGAACTTATCCCACGACTCCTCGAAACAATTGCCTTCGTTAGAAAATATTTGTTTATTACCCAACAATATTTTACATCTATTATTACAAGA
Source organism: Cataclysta lemnata (assembly GCA_963931975.1). Lineage (NCBI taxonomy): Eukaryota > Metazoa > Arthropoda > Insecta > Lepidoptera > Crambidae > Cataclysta > Cataclysta lemnata. The sequence continues at coordinate 1,702,804 of OZ008338.1, forward strand.
ATGTCTGACGAAGTGATCTACGATGACTGCACATAATCTAATATAAAAATCTCGTGTTTGTCAAAAAACTCCTCCGAAACGGCTAAGCCGATTGTTATGAATTTGTTTGTGTATATTTGGTAGGTCTGGTTTAAATGATTTTTTTGACATAAAATACCTACTTATTAAAGTTAATTGACGCCTCTGGGTGCAGTAATGAGTACAAGACAGGGAGAGTATGTTGTACTGAATTTCATTATATCCCTTGACAATAGAACCATCCTAACCGATTACATCCCTCCAGAGACCGTCGCAGAGACGAAAAAAGATGAAGAAAAATCATATCAAGCACAAAATTAAATATTAAGACTCTGACCTTCCGGAACACGTGAAGAGAACCAACTAAATCTTAGCCCACCTTTTGTTTCTGCAACACTATCCCAAATTAATATTCAAACAATATTTTGACACACAACAAACAATCAATCGGATGAATATGTATGTGTATAAAATATTATGTTAAGAGTCTAGAAATTTCTGCACAGCACGTGTGTGGGATGTGTGGGCACTCAATGTCGACCAAGATCACTGCGAGCGACTTAATGAGGATATGACTTCATTTTTAAAGGCGTCAGTTTAATAAAAAGGCCGCTCTTACACAGCTGAGGAGCTTAGCTTGTGTTCGGTGAGGCCGCTCATTGGAAGGGTGGCCAACAATTTATTATCTCGAGCCTCTCTGGCTTCGGAAGGCACTATAAGCCGTTGGGTCCCGGCTGCATCTGCAGTCGTTAATACCCACCAATCCGCACTAGGTCAGCATGGTAGGCCTGTGCCCCAGCTGTGAGAACATTAAAAGGCTGGTGATTATGAGACGTAATTCCTCCCTAAATGAATCAGGATTCGGGGAAAACCGTAGTAGAGATAAAAGAACATTCAACAGCCTGAGTCACGATCATTAAAAACTTTTCTGATACAGAAATAAATGTCAAAATAACGAGATCGTTAGCAGTAAGTAAGTTTAAAATCCATGTTGTCGTGGCATACAATGACATCGTGCATGATTTTTGATTGATTTTTCTATTTAGCACTGGGGCAGCAAACCGCAATTTAGGTTATTGAGACAAGATGTAACCTCAAATTTAAAACACCAGAGATAACAGCTTACTATATTAGTCACATGATTAGAAATGCTATTAATTGTATTGTGGGGTCGTACATAGATCATCGAAGAGGCTAAGCATAATTATGTAACAGAAATAGTGCCGAACACTAACAGTGCTGTCTTTAAAAAACTATAATGATACTGATATCAAAATTTCAAAATTGTCACAAATTATTTGGAATTTTCTTGTAAATAAAATAAAATTAACGCCGGTAATTTCTGTAAAGTGTATCTATTAATAAAACTGTTTTCAGGATTTGCTGATTTAAAAAACGATCGTACATACATACATACATAATTCACGCCTATATCCCCGAAGGGGTAGGCAGAGGTGAACTAGCACCCACGCTTCGCCAATTATGCTAGGTCCCATGTAATAGGTGGCGAGCCTATTGCCATTTATCGGGCACAAAAGTCGCAGTACTTTGCTAGGTGGTAGGTATAAGAAGAACGCTGCTGCCCATTCCTCATCACTGATTTATCCTTAGTCGCCTTGTACGACACCCACGGGAGAGATTTGGGGTAGTGACAATTGTATTCTACTCTGGTGTGGTGTGGTGACGGACCACACGGCCGAAGAATATCGTGGTTAGAAATATGTGGTTCGAAAAACTATATTGTCGATGCGGGAATCACACACGCGTCCTCTGCATTCCGGGCAGATTAATATACCATACCACTTGGCCAACAAAGACGTCAGTAAATTTCCCAAATAATGTTTCTAACTTCAATACAATGTTTAAATAAAATACAAAATAATAATTAAATTGCGCGTATTAAAATTTTCCCACGAAATTCAACAGGCAACAACAGTGAATCAATCATAAAAATGCCAATTATCGTTCTTTGTGTTCAGGCAAAGGAGTTATACAACTCTCGAGATAAATTCAATATATGGCATGATACCTTCGGGCGGAGACACGCGAGACACTGTCTCTAGCACTTTCACGACGAATAGTAATATTGGATGAAAGGTGATAAGAAGCGGAAACTAAATAATAGCTAGTTGGCTGCAATACACAATATAATGTTACAGAATGGAGCCCCATCATCATACTTATCCCGTAATAATGTTCCTTATCGTATAAACAGAACATCTTAACGGATTAATCCAGCCTACACATTTATTTCGAGAAAATGTAGCCCTCGAATACTGAAACGCTACTCAAAGTTCGAGTTCGGCTTAACATTTAAGTATTGTTAAAATTGATGGTTACCCATACAAATTGTAACAGATATTATTTTACACTCAACTTTAAAAGCAGAGAACTATTACAATTATTAATAATATTCTAAATATTAATTTGATAGAAGTGTGACTTTATGTGACAAAGGGTGTCCCAAATTACGTGTCGTCACATTTCAAACTCTAACAAGACCCGACACCCGCACGGAAAACCCATGGAATTCTGTTTTGTCTCAATTGGTAAAAGTAAAATTACTAAATATGTGAAGTCACACTACGGAGGGGAGGTCTCACAAATGTGACCAACTGATGTTACAAGGACGGGCAGAGGGGTCAAAAAATCACGAAATTAGTGTGACGTACTTTAATATGACCCCTAAAGTATTTGAATTTGAATTTAAGTCTACCGGACGTAGTGATCATTCAAATCAAAATTGCCGAGTTCACAAATATTTAAAGTGTAACACAAGGATAAAACAGTGATGAGGAATGGACAGCAGCGTTCCTGTTATACCTACCACCTAGCAATATACTGCGACTTTTGTGCCCGATAAATGGCAATAGGCTCGCCACCTATTACATGGGACCTGACATAATTGGCGAAACGTGCGTGCAATTTTACCTCTGCCTACCCCTTCGGGGATATAGGCGTGATTTATATGTAACACACGGAAGATGAGCAAGAAGTAGGTCTCAAAGATAACGACGATGGCACAGTGCGAAAACAATGACATCACTAGCGACACGAGCAAGTTGGCGACTGTATGCGCTCTAGACGCTGGAAAAACATTACGCGAAAACACACCGGAAAGTGTCGATAATTTTGCTGAACGTATACGTGCCTGCCTATGACAAATTTTCTCAATCGACTTTGTGTCTTGCTACAAACAAGTTAAGGTTGAAAGTCATACATACATACATACATAAATCACGCCTATATCCCCGAAGGGGTAGGCAGAGGTGAACTAGCACCCACATTTCGCCAATCATGTTAGGTCCCATGTAATAGGTGGCGAGCCTATTGCCATATATCGGGCACAAAAGTGTCGCAGTACATTGCTAGGTGGTATAAGAGGAACGCTGCTGCCCATTTCCTCATCACTGATTTATCCTTAGTCGCCTTGTACGACACCCACGGGAGAGATTTGGGGTGGTGACAATTGTATTCTACTCTGCCGTCACCACACGGCAAAGAAAGTCGATTAAAGAAATGTGACAGTTCTGGGTAGTCTGTAGTGCCGCCGACGCACAACAAAATTACTTTATTATTTGGATTTCGATTTGACCGCTCAAGGTATAAAAGTTAGTAAATAAATATTACAAAGAAAAAATAGGTCAGAAAAAGTTAGAAAAATTATAGGCTTGATGCGGGAATCGAACCCGTGTCTTCCGCAATCCGGGCAGCTGCCTATATCACTCAGCTTACTTCTTAAGACGCATCAAGACTAATATAATATTCCTAACCTATTTTTTTGTTAAATTACACTATTATGGAGGTGCCAAAATTATTTATTAGATATTATTATAAGCTCATTTATTTTATATTTAAAATAATCCCGTTTCGGTGATTAGAGTGAGACAACACACTACCAAATAGCCAACTGGCAAGCCTACACTAATAAACAAAAATTTAAAAAAAATATAACAACTTAAGCACATTAACTTTTGTCATTAATTACCTTGTTAACGTCTAACTTGTATGGCAATTATAACAAGTATCTACAGTGCGTACTTGAATATGACATTTAAAGAAAGATGACCAATTAAAGAATCGATAATTGGCAAAGCCACTTACGCACTTCAAATCAGCGATTGAAGTGCGTAGTCAATCAACGTTTTTATTTTGTTTTTAATTATAGTACAGCCTGTAAAGAAAGCAATAAGTAATGGGCATCAGAGTTACTCTCATTCCATTTAGGAATATACTGCGATTTTCGTGCCCGATAAATGGCAATAGGCTCGCCACCTATTACATGGGACACATAATTTCCGAAACGTGGGTGTGAATCCGCCTCTGCCTACCCCTCCGGGGATATGGGCGTGATTTATGTATGTATGTAAACAAAACACACTTTAAAACAATGCACTCAATAAGAAAACATTGTCACAACAAAATTTCATATTTCAAAAACTATTTATGAAACATGATCTTAATACACCAGCGCATACACACACGGCTAAGATAACATTTGACCAATTCGACAAGATGACTGGAACGATTAACAATTCACAACAACAACGCACAAAGATAAAAGTGACGTCGCACATTCAAATGACAAATAGGTGAGAGTGGTCCTTATTGCGTTGACTTAATCACCACATTGGCGAACACACTGCCGCTGCACATGTGTTCCGTTTTCCAGCACGCAGGCAGCTAAGCAGTCCTCAATTAAGTGTTAACCCACTTTAGTATCTTGTTCTTAGTTAATGTTTTTCGCGTACAAAACGATTACATCACCATTACAAATTTGAATACTGATGCTGGTAGCACAGCATTGTGCTATCGCGTTTTGTAACTATCTCTCTCGGCTCCGCGGTGCATAAGTGATAATTAAGATTTTGAAAGGCACGAATTGCTAAAGCTGATGGCTTATTAAATGGGTCCGTGTGAATCTATCGCAAGAAGAAATACAAAAGAAATGAATACGATTTGGTCATTGTATTTTTACTCTCAATGGCAGTGTTGTGACTTTGACTGAACTGTATTAGGTAACAGCAATTCTTCAAGTTTGAATTAAACAAAAATTTGTGTTTACTGTAGCTAAAGCTAAGCTAACCCGAATATACTGTCAGATTGTTAATCAAGTGAAATACTACCGAAATCTATACTAATATTATAAGGTTGAAGAGTTTGTTTGTTTGGTTGGTTGGTTGAACGCGCTAATCTCAGGAACTACTGAATCAAATTAAAAAGTTCTTTTTGTGTTTGATAGTCCATTTATCGAGGAAGGCTATAGGCTATTTAATAACCGACCTTATCGCGAGCGAAGCCGCGGGCGACCACTAGTGTATAGATAGATATTACTGAAATGGAAGTTCCGAAACGAATTGAAAATACGTCAACAAACTTAAGACAGCGTAACATAATTGTATGTATGCTTATTTGAAGTGACATAATAATTGTAACCATAGCTGCACGCTCATTTCAAACGTCGCCTTGACAATTATTTATGGTTACGGGCATAGAGTAGCTACTACAAGGTTCTTTAAAGAGATATTCTCGTATTTTAGTATTAATTTGAAATTAATTTAAATATTAATTTTAATGTTTACAGTATAAGATTTAATTATGATGTGATAGTCAGAAAACTTAATAAGCAAGCCATCCGGAATATACTACCCAAAGAGGGTAACACGCAGCGGTCGGCTGTAAAACCTAAAGGTATGCGAACGTAACAGGAAAATACCCGGGGACTGCAAATACATCGTTTCATAATAAATGTACCATGAAGGACATATATGTCATGGAATCACGGATGGGACGTGCACGGGGCGTTTTGAACGAGAGAGGCCCCGTCCCCGTCCAGTCCGGGGTATATCCCCGTTACGTATGTAATTGTAGAGACCTTAAGCCAAAAACTTGAGCAGTAATTGATTGGAATGTTGTCATCCCATGCAAGCACTGTCGCTATTCTTGCCGGGTGATTGACTTTTTTGTATTAATTGACGTCTCTGAGTGCGACAGTAACTGCCGCACTGAGACGTCAAATAGCGTTAATGGGTACTTAACGTCAAAAAATGACAATTCAAAACTAGTCTCTATTCTTGCCGGGTCTATGGTCTCTGAGTGCGGCAGTACGTTAAGTACTAATTAACGTTATTTGACGTCTCTGAGTGCGGCAGTAAATCACATTCCGTTTGGCATGGCAAATCTGCATGTTTTGAAACACACGGTTGACAAGGTGGTGCAACCAGCAAAGATTTTCGTATACCGGTTGCGCGACCAGTTGACAACAATGTCAACGAATGAATAAATGAATACCGTTTGAAAGACTGAAACATTTGCACTGAATATTCATGCAGCCGTTTCCGAAACTAAATTTACAGGCATACATGTAGGGATTCAAGTTTGAAGAGTGGCAAATTCTCCGCTAATAATTTTCAAAATTAATAGTTTCAATACAATGTTGTTATGTTATCTGTCTATTTACTATTTCACCATTAGATAAATTTTAGAAAAAATATACTAGATATATACTAGTTGATTTCGGCATACGATCCACCCTAGAAATAAGCCGAAGGGAAAGTAGCCTAAAACAAACACACTGAATAAAGATGACACTCGCGTGTGTAAAATAATTTCTATACAACCAAGGTCATAATAATATGAGTTGGAACTCAAATTTGGTTTCATTATGTAAATAATGTTTTCATTATTCGTGCAGCTCTCTTATAATAATATATGATATGATATAGACTCGCTTTCATTAAATCAATCAATATGAGTGCTGCAGGCGATGCCTTGGCATGCCTCCAAAACCCCCAACGTGAATATGAATAAATGGACGTATCAGTTCACCTGAAAAGCGGGACTGCATGAATCTATGCAATTGCATAGATTCATGCAGTCCTAGGCTAGTATAGTCAGCTAGGAGGGAATATAACAAACATAAAAAAAAAACATAAGGGTACGAATTGAGTCACCTCCTCCGTTTTTTCGTCGGTTAAAAAAAGAGCCTATGTAAGGAATGAAATATATAAAATTAATATAATTGCAAGTTCGTGTGCTTAATTTACAATCTTACATTATCTATAATACACTCATCCACGACGTCTAAGGATATTTTATGTACACCTACTTCATGTTCTATAGTCTCCATTCTTATAATACTGACATTTTTCTTTGCAAAGATTTCAATGACTCAATTATGCTCATCCGTCACATTGAATAAATTGCATAGAAATTGTGAGTATTTTTAGAATCACCGCCGATACAACAATAAAGAAAAGTAAATAAAATATCACTAGATAAAGTTGATGAGTGTATATTAAAAACAATTGAAACACAAAACTATTATATTGTCCAATAAATAGTACTTATATATTAATTACTCATTAACGTTAATTGACGTCTCTGAGTGCGACAGCAAGACAAAATCATATTAAAAATATAAAACTTAAACTCAAATATAGTGCAAAGAGCACAACCTACGACCTATTTTCGGACCAACCAAATACCTACCTACACAAAAAATTCATAACAATTTACATAGTATTAGATTATATTATTATATTTTGTTTACAAAGAACCAATCACACAGCTGTGGCTGTCAAGGCCGTAAACCACGAACGTGTGTTTTGCTATTCCAGTCACGTGCCGATGGCACTTTGAGTGTGTACTCAGATTGTGCACACCACGGGAGCCTGTTAGTGCATTAGGAAATAATGAAGCGAAACTACAAATCGATATAACATACTTTAATTGACACCAGCGGGATAGATGGGGTGGTGGTGACAATTTTATTCTGCTCTGACATCACCACCGCACGGCAAGAAAATTACTCGACATGTTTTTGAGTTACGCGTTTTACCCCCGAATACAGAAACGCTACTCAAATTTTGAGCAATGCTTATAAAGTTAAGTGGACATTACCTGTCAGAATTTGTATGAAAATACGTCAATTTTGACAATACTTAAATATTAAGCAAGAATCAAACTTTGAGTAGCGTTTCTGTATAGCAAATGATGCGGCTACTACAAATGTATAGCAAATGATGCGGCTACTACACAAAAATTCAGTACTTGCTGTAAGCAGAGTGCAACATCGTCGCATTTTCTAATGAAACATTCGGCAAACAATGTTCCAATTAAACAGCATCCTAGACTAGACGAAGCGCGAGGACATACCCTCGTGCAGTCGTTACACAATAGGGCTTTTACATTCAGCGCCGAGGCCCGACACCGATCTAGATCTTAATTAAATTCCTAGGACAGCGTTTGATTGCATGCAACCGACGTGTTTTCCTGTTTCTTGCATATGCACTTGTATGGGCGTGATTGGGCGTGGATTGCCTTAAGAGCGTTCGGATGTCTGTCAGGAATTCATAAATTATGATAGCTAACTGTCTACATGTATGGGTGCATCGGTCGACTATGGGAACCTTATCAATAGAAAAAACCCTATAAGAACAACAACAAGAAATAATTATAAAAACAGGAAACAAGAGTATAACACAACAACCTTTCCGGGTTCAATTAATCTTAGTTGCATAATAATATTCCTATTGATTTTTATTTGAACATTAATAAATGTTAGGGCCTGTTTCACAATCGACAAGTTAGTTCGAAGTAGCTTACTTTGTAGTTCAATTGACATTTATTTCATATTACAACTGTCAAATGATCTGCGAAGTAAGCTACTTAGAACTTATCTGTCGATTGTGAAACAGGCCCTTAGAAAAATTAATACGTTTTTGTATCAGATAATTTTCAATACAGTTAAAACTCTCCGGGAAAGTAAACAACGGGACAAAAACAATTGTGGTTAGGAAATAGTTCGAAAAATTATAGTCTTTATGCGGGAAACGAACATCTAATACAAAAACGACGCAAACAAAATAGACTTTTGGTACATTTTTCTTCTTCCTGCATTGTTCCCAGTTTATCTTGGGTCGGTGCAGTATGTTTCCACTTCCATTCATATCTGTGAGACGTCATCAAGCTATCCACTCCCTTTTGATTCATATCATGCATCACACTGGAAATTTGCTAGTGACGAATGAACGTATAGACATGTTCTGTGGAAAGGAAACCATGTCGAAAGACAGATAAACGCAGAGAGTGATTGGGGTGACAGCAGACTTGACGATACATTGTGTGTTCTAAATTAATGCCAGTAAGACTTCCATTTAAAGGAAATTACTTTGATGCTGTGCCTCTTTTGTTATTCTGCTTTTAAGAAGCGTTCCGTTTAGTCTTCCTGTTGTGTGGTCCGTGCGGGAAACTCGTTAAAGTAATTATTGCTATACGCATTCACATGAGAGTGAACCCATCAATTTCACTTAACTGTTGCATCGAGATAAGGTTTAATTTCATTTTTCGCGAGATCACAGTTCAGCTCAAATGTTATCAAGTATCACGATTCACGTCAGGTAAACGTTATACAACCAACTGAAGCTATTGAATTAAGGGGCACGACATAATTTATAGTGGAACAAGATAATATTGTAAATCTTTTTAATATTTCATGCATAAGCCATAATAATTATATATCCATGCCCTTACTAGTAAAACAGATTATTTTGACAACAAATTTTGTGATAGTAATTTTGAAATTTCAAGCGCGTAGCGTAGACTTGTTTATAAAACAAAATTGCTTAAAATGTATCAGATACTCAGTTTTACTCTATTAAGGAACTACATACAAGCGTTTCTTAATTTTTATACCTTGTGGTAGAAGTTTTAATTCCAATTTAAGCAGTAATCAAATTAAGACCAATTTAAATATACCTATGTAACTCTAAGTACAAATCACATACAGAACTCAATTAGCTTTAGATAATTTGTGTCTAAAGCTAAATCTTGAAACAGCGTGAATAAACAATGAATTATCAACTTCAATTACATGCGGTTAAGGTCGATGATGTCAGCGTACTGCGTGACAGATTAACTACAGGGTTAAGGGACACAACGCGCAGTCAAGTCGTGTGTTACAGGTACAGTCAACAACAGGTCATGCTACCACAAAATTTACCGTACCGTAAACGTGTAAATAATAGTCACAATGACGTGACAAAAGTAAAAGTAATAATTACAACTAAAAGCAAATGCTGCAAAGCAGTGTAGGCAGCCGCCCGAAATGCGTAAGACGCGGGTTTGAATCTAGATAGAATACGATAAATTTTTAAACATTTTACGTTAATTGATATCATCGTCAACGAATATTGAAATAATAAATATAAAAAAAAAACAAAAACAACATTCCAATATTTTCGGGCATACGACAAAATAAGGAATGGTGCAGAACAACAAACTAACAATAGGCGCGATGACGTAACTGGGTGTGGCCGCGGCCTTAGACTTGAACGACAAATCTAGACCTGACGTATATTTTATACATTTGTGACAGGCCCGTGTTAATAGTATATTAAGTAATTCGTTGTTCTATTTGTGGATCTATTTGTGGAAATGTGTCGTTTTACAGCCGTACTCAGAGACATAATATTGTCTTCTATGCTGGCCTGAGAGCTAACAAGCAACGTAGAATAGGCCAGCCCCGACTCATCCCATAGGTGTCGTTAAAGTCGACTAAGGGAGATAGCCCGGTCTAGACCAATAAGCAGCTTGGGGTACCCGAATGGTGGAGGGCAAACCACCAACAACAGCATACCCAAAGAGGGTTGGTGTCAGGCAGGCGGCTGGATGTAAAACCTAAGCTAAAACCTTGAGCAGTATGGATGGGAATGTTGTCATTCCAATCGGTCTCTCGACATGGTCCGTTCCGTCTCTTTTCTATACATTCATTCATCCTTTACGGTGTGATGGATGATATGAATCAAAAGGGAGTGGATGGCTTGATGACGTCTGTGAGTAATAATATGAGTTTAAATTAAAGGATTCATTAACGTAATCTTCACCATCATCACCAGCCCTTCAATGTCCCCACTGCTGGGGCACGGGCCATCTCTATAGATGGAATAATATAGGAAAATTGGGCCATAACCCACCACGCTAGTGCGGGTTGGTGGGTATTAGAGGAACAGGATCTGAACTTAAGGGGTACTCACAGGTAAACATACATCGAGATTGGATGAAGCGAAACAAGTATGTAAGAATGGCAAAAGAAGTGATCACTGCCTACTCCTGTGGGACAAAGGCGTGACATATATATGTACCTATGTAAAACGCAATATGGTTATGGTATGATATACCCAGAACCGACATCAAATGAAACGGGATTATTAGATTCCGTAGCCCTACTGCATTGCTGGACGTCTCACCGCCGCACTCGGAGACGTCAAATAACGTTGATGAGTACCTAATGTCAAAAAATGACAATTCAAAACTAGTCGCTATTCTTTCCGGGTCTATAGTCTACATAGATTTAAATGAACACCTTTTTTTTAACATTAAGCACTAATCAAAGTCAATAGACGTCTCTGAGAGCGGCAGTTAAACTTAACAGTGATTAAACCTACTCTACGCCTAACCCAAGTACGTGGCAGACTTTTATGGTAAAACAGGATTGCAGCTCTGCCGTCTCCGCTACGCGTTTAGTATTCCAATTGAAGATTGCAATCGGCGTTCCGTTGTTTTGCGTTGTCGTCGTCGACTTTCACTACCACTACATATTCGCGAAATTGTTATCTACAAATAGACATGATATTAAAATCGTCAACCACAGTTAACAACACAAAATAAATATAAATAAGAACTAAAAACATTATTTGGTTCTACGTTCAAATCCTGGATAATGAATTTAGGAATGGACTCTAACAATAATTAAATTTTCAACATTATTGTTGAAATATTAGTGTTATAAAAAATATAAAAATATCTTCTGTGCAGATTTACGATATTATAATTTTGTACCTTTTATACTTTTTAAAAGAGTTAACCAATATAGCATAATATCTTAATAGATTCAAATTTTTTGTATTACTGACCAGCTAAGAAAATCAATTAATATAAAACAAGTAAACAGATTTGAGTTTCTGACGTTTTGGTTTAAGAAGAGAAAGGTAGGTAGGGTCTCCCTCCCCCTATTGCACGGTACCAAACATAGCGGCGAAATGTGGGTGTCAACGCACCTGTGACGATTAACAACTGTCACTTATATCGCTGTGTATATACACAGCGAGGGTTACTGTAACTGACGTCGAAACAAAACAGTGTAGTTTCAACTAATCGAATCACCTACAACATGTAACAGCAATAACCCACACTCTGAGCACTACCCATGCTAACTTAGCCATAGAAAAACCATGGTCACGTCACGAAATATTATTATAAATAAATCAAAATTGCAAAATAAATATTTGTTTTTATTTGTCATGAAGACAAAAAAAATTAACTTATTCGACTTTTTAATAACACCCTAGTAACATTCATCCGACATGTTAGCGGGCATGCGTTGTTTCAGCCACACGTTGTAGAAGCGCGCACCTTAGACGCGGCACGCCTGCCCCCATAAAGCGGTTCCGTTGCCCACATAGCCATTATCAAAAGAACGCGCGGCAAAATTATGCGTGTTAGCTAACTATTCAGTTCACGGCTATCAAGACAAAATTTCGCGACCGTAGGCTGCGCTTTAGGTACCCGAAGGCCTTCGCAACATATATACTAATACTATAATTGATACACAAACTATATTTTAATGGCACAAAACACGCTGTCACAATAATTAATGCGTATTGTCAAGGATTCGCATTAATAACCAGATATTCTACTTTAATGTCGGGTTTTGGGCCTCGCCGCAAATGTTTAAAGCCCAGATAAATATTACGCGAAGTGTCATTACAAATGCTGTGCCATTAATTAGTGTGCCAATAATATCCGTAATGACACCGGATATTTGTTAAGTGATACGTTCACAATACAAACTGAAATTTTATCTCTGCTGAACCGAAATCAATCATTAGAAATATCTAAACAAGTAGCATTTCTATATTTAAATTACTATACATTCTAAGTTATTAAATAAAACGACATGTTCTGCTTTTAATAACCGATTCCGCACACAATTGAACCAACCGCCTGCAAGCTTTCACACAGTGACTAGTTGCTGCGGCGGCATAATGGCGCAAACCAGGCATTAACTCCAGGCATTATGCGAAGAGCCGAACTAGGCCTTAACACTGCGTTTCCCACCGATATAGACACGGCATAATTTACCGCAGCGGACTAGATAAAGCGTAATCTAAATGAAAACATGCGCTGGCCGTTATCTACATTATTTTAACAAACACCGGTTAATAAGAGAGCTGAGAGATGGTTTGATAACAGCAAATTTAAGCGTTTCATGATGTTCTTCATAAACTTAATATAGATACGTACAGTCAGAAAATTAAACAATGTTTTAAATTATCTTCAGCCCATTGAAACCACACTATTTTAGTGTGGTTTTAAGGAAGACGTAATGACAAAAACCGGGAAACAGATGCTCGCATGGTTTGCGGTCACGTAGAAAGAATAAACGACAAAAAGGATTAATATGACGGAAAGTTGAAAAAAATCCAATCTGCATCTTGTGTTCCATCAGTGATGAAGTAGAGACTGTTAATAAATCACCCAGCAATATACTGCGTATACATACGCCATATTTATATGAGAATGGACTCGCCACATAGAATCTACAATAGTTGGCGAGACGAGGGTCTGCCAATTCGGAGATAAACAGGCGTCATTTATGTATGTAATGTGTTATTGATAATCAAATAATAATGTATATAAAAAAAGTCGAAGCAATGTCATCGAATAAATAATATCATATATTAAAGCAATACGTTGAGCAATGAGTTCGTTCTCGTTGGAAGTGATTCCAAATTTTTACATACACATAAATATTTAATAGTCATAATCGTCACCTTGAATATCAGAACAGTATGCGTAGGCAACGTTACGTTATTAAATTAAAACCAACATTATTTATTTGTTTATACGATCTAATATCGTATAGTATGTAAGTGTATTTAATGTTGTGGTTCATTAAATTTTATGTACCCTCAACTGGGTAGCGGAAGCCTGGGTCTCCGCATTATTAACATCTCATCGGCGTTAGTTATAATGACTCCTCATCTGACTATAAATTGTTGATTATGCAATTAAATCGCATCTTTAAGATAATTAACCCTACAACAGTATGACAGTTTGTTATAAATACAACATAGGTATAGAATAAATAACGAACGCCCTGAATACTACCCACCCATGCTAACTTAGTCATGTAAAAACTATGATGATATCAAAAATTCGAAATTGTAATATGAATTATCGAATTTTCCATACATTTTACTGCACTGACTGTTATGGGGAAAGAATTAATAATTTCAATTTATTAATATCACCATTGTACATACATACCTACATAAATCACGCCTATATCCCCGAAGGGGTAGGCAGAGGTAAACTAGCACCCACGATTCGACAATTATGTTAGGTCCCATGTAATAGCCTATTGCCATTTATCGGGCACAAAAGTCGCAGTACATTGCTATTGCTAGGTGGAAGGTACAAGAGGAACGCTGCTGCCCATTCCTCATCATTGATTTATCCTTAGTCGCCTTATACGACACCCACGGGAGAGTTTTGGGGTGGTGACAATTGTATTCTACTCTGCCGTCACCACGCGGCATATCACCATTGTATTTAAGTAATATGATTAGCATGGACAGTATTCGGGGTGTGCGTTATTTCTGCTACATGTTGTACAGACAATATTTTATCGTGAATAAAAAACGCTATCATAATCTCGTTCCAAATGGAAAGCAAAGGGATCAACGCCCTTACAGCCAAGAGGCCAGACATCGACAAGTAAAAGTCTCATTGCAATAACCGATTGCATTTGATTTAGTTTTAGTTTCATATCGACCCGTTGAGCAGCTCTCGTGGAGTATCGTGTCACACACAGGTATGCACTTTCGAACGCACAGAGGCTGCCTTTCCCGGCGATATCCGCAGTTTCTACTAGAAAATGGCCACCAATCGATGTTTGGAACGATCCAACACTACCGAGAATGACCGCACAATCACTTAGTTATAACACATAAATCACGTCTATATCAGTAGGCAGAGATGAATTTTCGCCAACTAGTTTAGGTCCCATGTACTAGGTGGAGAGCCTATTGCCAACTATCGGGCACGTATATCGCTGTATTTATATTGCTAGGTGGTTTAAGAGAAATGCTGCTGCCCAATTGCTCATCTAATAATTTTACCCGTAGTCGCCTCATACGACACCGACGCGAGAGATGGGGGTGGTGACAATTGTATTCTGTTCTACCCTCCCCATACGGCATTATACCTACTATACATACTGCCGCACTCAGAGACGTCAATTAACGTTAATGAGTACCTATTTAATACAAAACAATGACAATTCAAAACTAGTCGCTTTTCTTGGTCTAGATTTAAATGATTTTTTTTTTCCATTAAGTAAGTACTCATTAAAGTTAATTGACGTCTCTGAGTGCGGCAGTTGGTTATAATATTTCTGAAAGGCGTCCTCTGACCGATGTTGAATGCAGATGTATTTAGACTGTGAAGGCTATGGAGAGCACCAAGTCTGGAATGACAGTGAATCACGCACGCCTCAATTTCATGACCAACTAAGATTAAAAACCACATACATGCAAAGTGGAACATATCATATCACATGCAAAATGTAATAAAATTCGATGACGCCTAGCCAGTCCATCTTTCGTCGGCAGTAGCTATACTTTAATTCTCTAGCTATCATAACGAGAAAGTCAATTTAATAAATGATATATTACCAAACGGTTTTTTATGGTGAATGTGTATGATCTGTGGTTGAGGTCCAAGGCTGGGCAAATTGATATCTTAAAGTTTTAGTAATAAGATGGTTTTTCACCTGAACCGTTTAACCTTGTATGAGGAAAAAATCATAATGAATCTTCATTACAATAGTAGTGGAGTGGTTCTATTGGTAGGTCTACTTGTTGTTGTGACCTACGAGTATATCTGGGTGGTGAGGGCAGAGCAGAATACAATTGTCACCACCCCAAATCTCTCCCGCGGGTGTGGTACAAGGCGACTAAGGGTACAGTGATGATAAATGTGCAGCAGCGTTCCTCTTATACCACCTATCAAAGTACTGCGTCTTTCGTGCCCTATAAATGGCAATAGGTTCACATGGGACCTAACATAATTGGCGAAACGTGATGTTAATTCCCCTCTGCCTACCCGTTCGAAGATAATTATAGGCGTGATTTATGTATGTATCCGTCGAGTAGATCCCTGATCGCGAGAAGGTTGTCAATGCCATCTCTCGTTTGGGATTTTTATCAGCGTTTTACGAAAGGCCAAAGCGTGTCATACATAGATAAACACAGTTGGTGTCATGCAAAAGAGGCTGAGCTTCGATCTAATCTACCACCTGTGTGACTTAAAACTCCAACTTTTTTGGGTGTTTGTCGACGTTACAAACATTTTTTTGTGAGGGTACGTTTTTAAAAAAAAACATAATTAACACCGTCAAAGCATACCATAGGCGATACCGCAATCCGTGTTGTCGTATTCAACAACCAAAATGCATGGAAACGAATGTGTTATTAATATTGGCACTGCACACTCACTGATCACAGACACGTGGGTACTTTTTATATGTCGAAAACTACTCTCGATTCTCGGCTGAGAGTAATTCTTCGCAAGGTTACCTATCGGGTGCAGAACGTCCGTCCGCCGCGCGCGGTGGCACAACCGTCACTGATTCCATTACTGGCTCAGTGGGCAGTGGGAGTAATGGGACGATGGAAGGTGGTTCGCACAATTGACGGGTGCCCTAATCGGGCATTTGATGCGCGGTCAGTAAAGGGACTCATTTGAATTTATTGATGCATTCACGGACACTGTTCTATAGTTTGAAATATGCGTCGTTTATCCATAATGTGAGGGAAAACTTGTTGTGCATCATAAGGGAGCGAATGGGTTGATGACGTCTGACCGGTGTAAATGGAAGAGGAAACATATTATAGCGCCGACCACAGAGAGAGGACAGGAATAAGAAGAATGTGAGAGAAAAATTAAGAACTTTGAATGAATTACTTTTTAAGTAAAATAGTATACATTATTGCAAAGGCCGCGAAATAGGCAATGCAGGTCTAGTATGAGTTTGAAGTTTCTTCGAAAATAATGATTGACAACATTTTCCATATAAGTTTGAGAAAATGTTATTACACCCTGCAAGTTTTTTTTTCAGTTAACGTAAATCGTTCACTGAAAAAAATACTGCAATGTGCCTTAATTATTGCGAATACATCACTATTAGGTATACAAATACATACATAAACCTGAACAGGGTAAACAGTCCCAAGCGCTGCCAATGCTGCCACTGCCTCACTATGGGCCAACCAATGTATGTGCACACACCTACCTACACCTACCTACGTCTACGAGTGTTTCTTGTTCGATCTAGGCTAAGGGGGATGAAAATCTGCCAAATGTTTTATTTAACAACAAAAGTTTGTGTGCTAAGCTATTAATTTGTATAGGTATCTCGGATTTTGTTGAAAATCCGTACCCCATATTTAAACAGCGATTTTAAGACCCAGAAACATGTCCCAGCAAAGAGTTCAGCTCACGACTCCGTGCTGGCCTAATTGCCCAATGGTGGGCAGCGAACACATCACCCGAGGTCAAGCGTGGGCGAGAGGTTAACGAATACAAGTGATTTTATAACACCCAATGCAATTTGGACTTTATCCGTGGGGGCGTACGGTACGGTACGGCTCTATTGCATTATTATTGCACAGATGTCGACAAATAGCCTACAGGGTGGTAAACAACTTAACGACATGCAAGGACTTACAAGGCATCAGTCATAGGTAATAACATAATCGTAATGTTCGTTGTGTTATTTCATTTCTGTCTTACCCCTTAGGGGATGAATAGGCGTGATTTATGTATGTAACAAGTGTCCATATACATAATCGCCTTCTTCCTTCCATGATAAAGGTGTCTGGGTATTCTCTTCCTATTAAGTAATTCGTACTACGAATTTCGTAGCAACCATCACGTCACACCTGAAAGGTACCAATGATGAATTAATGAGTAGAAAAGTGAGGAAATTGAGGGAGTGATTGGGTAACTGATTTTATAGCTTTTCCGTAAATTAATGAAAGGATTGTTTGACTAAGCAAAAGGGAAAGGACAGCGTTCCTCTTATATCACTTAGCGATATACTTACTGCGATTTACGTGCCCGATAGATGGCAAGCCCTGCTTACCCCTCCAGGCATAAAAATATGATAATACCTACATGTACAACTGGAAACGACGAAAGCGAAAGCGTTAAGATTTTAACAAAATCGTCTTCGCATTAATAAACAATACCTTTAATAGATCATTAGAATACAATACAAATACATATAATATGCATTTAGGATTGATATCAACTTCGAAGGTTACCGTAGAACCCGTCCATTAGGAGAAAAAACAGTCGGCGTGTTATGTAACATGAATAGCCTCCGATGTAACACAGGAAAAAGGACCTTAGAGACGTTAAAACAAAATAATTATCCTCAAGGGCACCACCCATTACATCATTAAAACTTTTTATTATGCACAACGATTCATTAAGATTTTTTTGTCAGTTCGCGCGTCGGTCGTAAGCAAGCAACACAATACACAACAAGTCAAATAAACAAATAATACATAATTTCACTTATAAAAAATACAAAAATAACACAGATCTGAACTTTGCATTGTGTGCTCTAAACATAATAAGGCTTACTTTTAAAATTTAATATACATGTAAGTTTCGATGGATTTTTGCAGTTAGAGAAAAATCGAAAATGTTATTTCTACATCGCGAAAATGATCAAAACGTCCGGAGAAAATCAATATGTCAACATTTAAAAAATACACGCAAGTTAAATCAGTTAACTTTATTTATAACAAAAACAAAAGAGCTTTATTAAAATTAACTAGGCATGCAACAAAACTTGATATAATTAACTAATGTGAATAAATAGTTCTAGTGTGTAAATAAGCACACCAAAGGAGGCCTCAGTGTGTTTGTCAGGTGACAGCCATTTACAAAGCGTGCAGGAAGCAAATACATACACATACAATTTATCAGGCTTCAAATTTTTGTGGTTCTTACATTGAATACAATAGGCAGGTGCCTACTGCAGATTCTCAATGGACATTCAAAACGAATTGTGGTAATTGCGTAACGTGTATTGTCATGATGAGGATTAATAGTAAGATGAAGTGTGACGATGAGACATCAGCAATCGCAATTGAATGCAGCGGGTCATTGAAAATGATCATTATCGATTGAGCAATGATGCTCAGCAGAAAATGGCTGGGTTAAGCGCATTCCCAGTCACCTAGCTTTTTTCTAAGCCGCCACAGTATAGTAAAGATCGGTGTGTAGACCGAGTGACCTTGTTTACAGAAAAGTGCGCCCACGGAACTGCCAGCGTGAACCGTGGTGGGTTATGGCCCATTCTCCCTACATTCTATTCATATGGAAGGCCTGTGCCCCAGCAGTGGGGATGCCAAAGGCTGGTGAAGGACGACGCATCAAACGATTATGACAAGCGGAAGAAGCAATCATATAAGCTTCCTGCATGCAGATGTTAAGTATTAAAAATTCAATCATCGTATATTGAGGAAATATACGTGCGAAAAGGAATTACATGGTAAGCAATAGTTTATAACTTTAAGGTAAGTATTGTTAGTATGGTTAAATTATTTAGCTGTGTTTTTTATTCTCATTTTCGGGTGGTGAGATTCAGTCTTACCGGTTAATTCAAACAGGGCTAGTCAGAATGTCATGACATAACAGGACACAGTAGCATATGCCCTTTAGTCCTTGATATTAGCAATTGTTTTTATTTTTTAATTTTTTTCTGTTATCTATGTTACCCGTGAAGCCAAGCCAATACATGATTTTCTTTCTTTTCTTCCTTTTAATTCCGACAAATCGAATTTTATTCGACATTCTTTAAAAGTGAAAACTTGTCGAATTCTCGTATACTGTGGCGTACGAAGATTGCCTATATGTATTGACTCATTGAATTCGCACCGTAATTACGATTCGTCGTCTCTATCGTGATTTATCAACGGCATTAAAAGCACGAAAAATATGCTGAGAAAAATCTGCGAATTGCTACGTTGGTACACACAGACAGTCAACAGGACAATTTAATTACTAGAGCACTAATTAGTTTGCACAGACGTCGGGCGATTCGAAAAACAGGGGAGGTTCCTATTCTTTTCTGCAGCGAGAATAATGCAATCATGAAATGCGACTAGATGCAGATGTAAGAAATGAAGATGATTGTTATTCAACATCTTCTTGTCAAAAATCCAATGATTTTTGTAAGTTCAACGCGATAAATGGCTATTCATATCGTGTTTCGGTGGTAATGCTAGCCGGACTGTTCCTAGTTCATCTGGGGTCGGCGCAATATGTTTCCTCCTCCGTTTTTTCGTGATTATGTGTGTGTGTGTGTGTGTGTGTGTGTAAGGCTCTCATTCTCTCTCAATCACACAAACATGGCTGGCCAGAGAGAGAAGTCTTGGTGGCGAAGGTGAGTGTTGTTGACATGTTGTGAAGGGGCCCCGTAAACTTACACATCGGTCACAAGCGCTGCCTCTGACATGCCTCTCTGCCACACTATGGACTCAGCACCCACACAGTGAAACAATGCTACGTGAGAGATCTGGATGAAAACGAAATGCGGTGGGGCGCGTAAAAAACAAAAAAAATCGATTCGAATAGAACGCGATATTTTCGCGCGAACTGGCGCCATTTTTTTTCGTCCAAATAAAAACTAACGTCGGAAATATTATGTAGACAAGAGTCGCTGTGTCGCATCGCATTGAATTCGAGTCGGATCGCTTCGCAATCGCGTTCGGGTTGAGTCGCTACGTAGGACGTAAGAGTTTTCGTCACATCTATGTATGTAATAGAACGCATGTCCCCTTAGCACGGGACGTGGAGAAAATCTCCTCAGAGATAAGAACATATTCTCCTCTCGCTCCAACTCGCACTAAATACCGAGACAAAACACTGCCAAGTGGTTGGGGGAGATTTTGTCCACGTCCCGTGCTAGATAAGTGCACGCCAGAGGAAACTGGGTAGGTCTTCAGGCGGCCGAGTGTACTTGCGACGATTCAAATAGCGATGCGCCATTACGGCCGCTTAACTAGACGTTTAACTGTCGGCTTAACAGTTTAGGCGCGAGACCGATGTGGGTTTTTCTCGGAAACCCGCAGGCTGGTGGGTACCGTTAGCAGCCATCCCGCCTTTATCAGCTCTTTTTGGGCATATTGTTAAAGTCGAAAATGAACTTGCAACATATCCTATGAACATTAAGAGTGCAATATTATTTTTATTCAAACATTCTATAAATGTTATAAAAATAATCACAAAGAAATTAGCTTTGTGCAAATAAGGGAAATGTCATCAACATAAGGGCGAAATTAATCCTTACTGTAACTTTCTAGTATAACGTAGACGTAGCTATGGTGTTCTTACTTCCTACCTCAGAATAATAACTAAAGCATAGAAACCTAGCTAAAATAGCAACTGAACTCAATATATTTGTCTCACATTGACATTTGGAGCTGCTTATAAGTTAGAAAGAGACTCGCATAAACGAGACGTTTCGAAAGTTTGTAGGTTGTCACTACTTCTAATTTTACTAGTGATGCATGACTTACCTAGGTTCAACGTCGATGAACGATACTAAAATAATTTTATTGACGTTTTAAGTTAAGGTTTGCCATCTGTACACATGCCTGCAAATCAATTAAAACACATTGTTATTTGACCATAATTTGTTGTTGACTTTTTAAATGACGTGTTATGCTTGATGTGCAGAACTTTATTAAACATTTAAACCAACACAAAGTCTACACACATAAATCACGCCTATATCCCCGTAGTAGGGGTAGGCTGAGGTAAACTAGCACCCACGTTTCGCCAATTATGTTAGGTCCCATGTAATAAGTGGCGAGCCTATTGCCATTTATCGGGCACAAAAGTCGCAGTACATTGCTATTGCTAGGTGGTATAAGAGGAACGCTACTGCCCATTCCTCATAATTGATTGATTTATCCTAAGTCGCCTTGTACGACACTCACGGTAGAGAATTGGGGTGATGACAATTGTATTCTACTCTGCCGTCACCACACGGCAAATAAAGGTAACGGCAATACAAAGTCTACATTTCAGAAATTCGTAGGGAAATTGTTTTTCGAATAAAACAACATAATTAGGTATACATTTTTTATTAATATGTATTTTTATGACAATAAATATTATAAATAAACATAAATTTGCGCCTCATTGTCCTATTGGGATACTAAGAAAAAACCGGGCAACATTGTCTGTACAATAAATAATGTTTCACCATGACCATATTCAGTGTTTTACCTGTCTTTCTGTTAAATATATAACTGCCCCTTGCCCTTCTTCGCAGACTGCCATAGGTTGCTGAAACATAATTTCATAGTTTTATTGTAAATGGGATACTATTTATTACAAAGAAACAAAATATCCTAATGTAATCATAATATTATTCTATAGTATGTACCATTTCATGTGGTTTATCCTCAATGAATGACGTAAAATAAGCAGTTCCTGCTTCTTCCCTAAGACGTCTCCATTTCATATTTTCGGAGTCTAATTTCTTCTGCCAATGCTATTTACCCATTCCATTTTTTTAAATCGTCTTTAGGAAATCTATAAAATAAAAATATCGACAAATTTTATACATCATTATGCATGATTAAGATAACCTCAAATTTTTTTTCCAATTATGGCTAAAACACCAATTTAAACAAATATTATTAACTACATTTATCTATCTCTATCTTTTTAACTACAAAATGATTCTTCAATATTTAATATGCATTTATATTCACTTAAAAGATCACATTTAAGTAACAATTTAACAAAACATACCGATGAAAGGACAACATATTTTCACTATTTTCCTTTCGCAACAAATGAGACTTGCAGCCCCAAACCACACAAGACATTGTGCTGCGAAGTACACCAACACACACTATTTGTAATTACACAAAGAATTAATGCATTTTATCCAGATTTTAATCAAGAAAATAACACCGAAACACACCAAAGCTCACGGAATGCACAAACAATGAATAACCAAACAATTCAAATAGTTCATTAACCAACAGTAAGAATAAGAAGCATGGTTCTACAGAATTTAGCCGTATTATATTTTAACCAAGATAACCAAATGACAGTTCATCTTGTGACACGCGAAAAAAAGTAGAAAAAAGTAAATATTACCTATTTCTTTCCCACTTTCAGTTTTGTGCTATTAGATAGAGAGAAAGAAATGGCTCATAATGAATTCTTATTTTAGCGTTCCTTCTATGCTTTAGTTATTGTTCTGAGCTTCCTACACATTTGCAGGCACCCGATAATACTTGTAACTTCATCACGCGTTTATTGTTTTAAAAAATATATACCTAGAGACGTTCAAAATTGATCAAAATCCAAAAAGGTTTTAGTTAAAGCGACCTTTGCTTTTAAAAATCTGTGCTCGTATACCTTTCCGACCTCGACTTGAGTGTGAAGTGTTCTTGTGACGTAACAGCAGCTCTCTCGCCTAGGGCCACTTGTTTAGTCAAAGGCCTTTGAAGTCTTTAAAATTTTCACCCAGGGACCGAGGGAGGGGGGGAGGGGGTTCATATTTAACCTTTGCCCGCTGTCGCCAGCAGTAGGTCAACGATAATTGAAACTTTATAAGGTATGAATTTGTTTTGGACATATTATTTTTTTATCTTTGTATCTGGCGCGCTTTCAATCATGGCAATCACATTTTTGTTTCAACAAACCAAAAATTGTTTTAGAGTGGACTTGTGCAGTGAAAGTGGTGTCATGTTGATGCTAAGCAACGGCATTGACATTCAATCATGCGGAATCATTGAAATAAATGTGTTATGGCGTGTTTTGACGTTGAGAATTTTACACTTTCACTTTGATCGACCACAATACACACACAGTATTCAATCAAAGTAAACAAATGTGCGTGTTCTTCAATAAAATTAATCAATCAATCACTCACCCGGTCGGATATCGCCTCCTCCGTTTTGCCGCGCTTCAGGCCGGGCGCGCGAATCACGTTCGCCGGTGGCGCCACAACGGTGGGAGGCGGAACCATCGCGGACCCGCCACCGCCCGCCGGTATGAATCCGGCCTCCATGCTGCCAACTGTCACTGGGCACGCATTTCCGCCGCTCGCAAACAGATGGCACTGATCGCAGTTCCGATGCAAAATCAATTTGTCACCATAACAAACAAAACTGTTGCAATTTTACTGTGAATACACGATTTATTAACTTTTCCTCACTCAATTCACTAAATGGACGATTGAATTCAATATTTAGGAACTCTTAATTTGTTGTTGAGCAGTTTTTTTTTCTACAGTTGGCCGAATACGTTACAATTTTATCACTTATTAATGCGAGCACTTCTAAAACTATTTCAATAGAATAACTATTATCGAACGGAATCCAAGAGATCACAGGTAAAGAAACACGTTTTCGCGACGAGACGGTCGACTGTTTTCTGCATTTGCGACGGCCGGTATGGCGGCGTCTCGCTCACTCGCCGTACCTGCGAAAGAGAGGCACGTCGTTATGGTAATTGACAAAACAACGCCGCACTACTACTCTGAATTGAACAAGTTCCTCGTATAGTGCCTATGTGATTTTTATTGGGCTAGTTCCTACAACAACACATCTGACACGTGGAGAGACTGTTAAATAACACAAATAAAATAATGTATGTATATTTCCAGCCGTGTGGTGACGGCAGAGTAGAATACAATTGTCACCCCCCCAATCTCTCCCGTGGGTGTCGTACAAGGCGACTAAGGATAAATCAGTGATGAGGAATGGGCAGCAGCGTACCTCTTACACCACCGTGCAATGTACTGCTACTTTTGTGCCCAATAAATGGCAATAGGCTCGCCACCTATACATGGGACCTAGCATAATTGGCTAGACGTGGGTGCTAGTTCACCTCTGCCTAGCCCTTCGGGGATATAGGCGTGATTTATGTATGTATGTACGTATATATATTCCATTTATTAGATATACACACGCGCTGAGTTAAATTTTGAGACATTTACAGCTACACATTTGAAATAACACAATTTTGTAATCGAAACGTGGGGTTAAATAATAAAAAGGCCAAACACCTAAATGGCGTGACGTGTGGTCACCGTGTGGTGACAGAGCAGAATACAATTGTCACCACCTCCATCTCTCTTTAGTTGACTGTATATATAATTTACAACTAGAGTACTTGTAGTTAGGTCAATTCAATGACTCTTGACAAAGGTCCGAATTTACAAACCCTATAAATATTATTATATCATTGGCTTCAGTCATGTCATGTGGTTCAATAACAAAACAAAAATAAACCGAAATGTAGGTTTTCGATGATGTCGCGATTAATCAATTTTAAAGGACGTGATGTCGAGAAAGTTTCCTTCAATACAGATGAAAATTGCAACTAAAATATGCACGTTTGGTTGAGAATTCACACGTTTGATTTACTTTTCATACAGTATTGAAACATTTGTTTAAGCAAGCACGATGAGATGTAATTATTCGTGGAATGAAGACTACTTTTAATGCTAAAAGCCTATTAAAATGGCGTGAGTTAGTTTGTTTATCGTATAGTCAGTTATTTAAATTATACGCAAATTAACGCCAGTCCCAGTATACAAAACCAGTCATGAATATCACATCAAGTAACTCTATAAACTGATTTAATTGTTGTAGAGTTCTCATAGTTCTCATTTCAATGCCAAATGATTTCGTTCCAGGGGTTCTGCAAATGATACTTCGGTTATTCATTTCTGGTTCTGCTTTTATTAAAACATGACAAAAAGGTTGCTTACAACTGTTCAGGGTTTCTTTCTAAATGCCGAAGTTGTATAATAGAACTGTTATAATTAGCCTAGTCCCTCGGCACCCTTGACAGTGTATTGTCTCGAGATTTGGTGGTAGTTAGAACAAGAGGAAAAAAAATTATTTTCCCCGAGGAGATTTTTTCCACGTCCCGTGCTTCGGGAGCTGGTTAAACTGCCTCGTATGACAAAACATTAAAAGTATACTTGATCACATCCAAGCACGCGTGCTGTGCAATTTTTAAGCGGTTTTTGGTAAAATTGGTAAGTTTTTTTAAGGGACCTAAGCTTTTGTGCTGATAATTGTAGTCTGCTCTGCCGTCACCACACGGCAAAAATTACTAAAAACTATTCATGGTAAACTCCTTGTCACAAATTGTTCACAACAATTGTTTTCTTTATTTACGTGGGACAAATGAATCGTGCACGTAGGTTCTGCGTACAATAATAATTTACCTATATTTCAATGTGACCGTGTCAGGCAAACAAATTAAGCCTAGCTTTGTTAATCTATAAATAAACCGCCAAGAACCTTGAAGAAGAACATTTTTATAAAGTCTCACAATTGAAATCGATAACGCCATTCACTACTCCGTTGGCAGAATGGTGGGCAATTAGGAATCGCTACAAAAGTATCAATGAAAAATAGCTAAGGCCTCAATTTACAAACGTGACTAGACTTTTTTCAAACATTTGCTAAATTATATTCGTCTGATGTTTATACATACATAGGTAAATCACGCCTATTTTACCCCTAAGAGGTAGGCAGAGATGTATTAACGCGTACTTTTCGCCAACTGCCTCAGGCACGTCCCATGTAATAGTTGGCAGGCCTATTGCCACTTATCAGGCACGTAAAACGCAGTACATTGCTAAGAAAGAATACAAAAGGAAATAAGAGGAACGTTGCTGCCCATTACTACAGATAAATTAAAAATGTGCTGTCATCTTGACTGTGTGCCTAGACGTACAACACATTACTCATTCGTTGTCGCATTTCTATAACAAAGTTAACTAGAACAAAGGGGTTACAGTTACTTTGGCGGAACTGTCAATAAGTCACCTCTTTATCTCGAAACTACGTGGCCCGGCACCAGCAACGTGAAAGCAAACACTATTTGAAGTTCAAATATTACATTGTTTGGTTTTTACATACACACACATAGATGACGACTCGCCGATATGAATGAAAAAGGAAAAATAGGTACTGTACCGACCCAAAATCTCAAGTCTTTTTGAGCTGCGTCGTTTTGTGTAAGGTAATTTTTATACACACATATACCACATACGTCACGCACTTCTCCCACAGGGGTAGGCAGATATCACCTCTTTCCACTTAAAACGATCCGTACATACATTCTTTCACTTCATACAGTCTCATCAATGTTGCCATGCATGCCCGTCGGTTTTTCTGATAAGTATTTATATTTTTTAACGCCTTCCTCTCATCTCCCCCGTGGGGATCTCTCCTCCCATTCACGACGACTGAAATATGTTGCGTGCCCGTGACGCAATATTGCATGGTGCCATTGTCAATGCCTATGCAATATTGCGTCAATGGCATTGAATGTGTTAAATATGACTATAGGCAGTGTTAAAACCGCCTAAAAAAATTAATTTAAATCAATTTAACACTCTATGCGATGGTCAGCATACAGATTGAGCAATCAGATTGACAAATTGGTAGAGTGCAGACAAATATCAAAATCGCTGTGCGTTGCCCAAATCGAATCTTTGAGCAATCGCGTGATATTTAACCTATTACTACACGTCAAATGAAGGTAAGGTGGTGCGCTATTGGATGATATCTTGGCAGTGTTTGAAAAAAAAACAACATTTAAATAATGTTTTGCTTTTGACGGCAGAGCAGAAATCAATTGCCACCACCCCATCTCTCCAGCGGGTGTCGTACCTAATCTAATTGGCGAAACGTGGGTGTTAATTCATTCCTTCGGTGTGATTATGTATGTATCTAACACATACATAATTCAATGTGATTTTTGGACGAGTATTTTAAGATGTATGTATTTCATTATAAAATAGCATAAAAGTCATCAGAGGATACTGACGTTTGCGAAAATTGATATTGGCAATGGTACATAATCCGATTATTGATTTTTCAACGATTAATTATCTTATTTTTTGCGATGTGCCGATTTTTAGAGGATATGCGATAGATTATTTTCTGTTCCTCCTAATTATTTGCCATGCAAACAAATAACGATCGTCAGTTTTTCTTCGAGAGCAGAATCTAGTAGGTACGTAGATATATTATTAAACTACGTGACTGGCGAACCACGAACTGTGTTATATAATCACCTATAACTCTGTAAGGAGGGTCAAGGACTTATGTGTGTAATTTTTTGTGCGATAACATTGGGAAATACACACTTTAAGCCTGTTATATCCAATACAATTATCTATGTGCCGTATGGTGGCTACAGAGTATGCTGTATTCACCTTTAATCTCACAGATTAAAAGTTAAGACAGCGACGAGTAATGGGCAGCAGCGTTTCTTTTATACCACTGAGCAATCTACTGCGATTTACGTTTCCAATAGATGGCTCGGAACTAATGACATGGGACCTCAATTAACTGGCGAAACGAATTGTGAAACGAAGGGTTAATTCACCTCTACCTACCCCTTATAATAATATGTGATATACACTGCTCAACAATGTCTAAGTAAATATTATATATATACACCTACTTCATGTTCTACTAGCCTCCATTCTTTCTTATAATACTGGCATATTCTTTGCAGTTTTAAAATTAACTTACTTCATTACGGTCATCCGTCATTACATTGAATAAATTGCATAGAAATCGTCAGTATTTTTAGAATGATCGCCGATACAACACAAAGTAAATTCAATAAAATATCCTTAGATAAAGTTGATAAGTGTACGTACACACTACAAGCTTATTATATCCGATATACCTACATACTGGACTGTGACTGACGGCAGAGCAGAATAAAATTGCCAGTATCCCTAATCTCTCCCGCGGGTGTCGTACAAGCCGACTTAGGCGCTGTCTCCGAGCGAGAGAATCGCGACGAGTCCGCGCTTCTATCGTCGGAGAATCTCCACGAACGAGCGATTATTCCGCCAGCGTATCGTCACGACTCGTGACGGAATCGCCGCATTATCTTGACGACTATTTGTTGAAAGTGTTGCACTCGCTGCGAGAGCGCAACGTTCCGCGGCGTTTGCGTAGCGGGCGCGTCGCGAGTAGCGACGATATGACGGCGATACGATCGTCGCGATAAAATCGCCGTGTGGAGACGCGCTCATAGAGAGTATAGAGAAATACGTGGCACGACGATAATATCGCCGCGATTCTCTCGCTCGTGGAGACAGCGCCTACACACAGTCCTGCCAAAGCTGAACAAAAGCATTTTCAAATTTGATCATGTAACAACAAAGCGGGTAGACGTTGGGAACGTCGCAATTATAGTGACGAAACAGAATCCAATCCTGTTACAGTAATACGATCGGTAAGGTAAGCGGATTAGAGTCGACATTGAAAATATTCGATGGTATAATGACATGGACACTATATAATGTTTGAGGTCCTCCCTTATATATTCAATTATTTTTCCAGTACACAAAATACAAAGAGTACTTAAATTACAACGTCCTGAAAGCAGGAATGGGGAAACTTTTTCCTTTGCGGGCCAATACTTACTAACGAAATATTTGGCGGGCCATGTTGTCTTATTTTTAACCGACGAAAAACCGGAGGAGGTTACTCAATTCGTACTGTGTGTTTTTTTTTATGTTTGTTCGCGCAAAACTCCATGGTTTATAGACCGATTTTGATAATTCTTTTTTTGTTGAGAAGTATATACTCTGACGGCGGTATCACGACAAGGAGACCAGGATCTGATGATGGAATCCTGGAGAAATCGAGGGAAACTTTGGAAAATTGTAGGGGCGGCTAATGTGTATGATATTATTTTAAACAGGTATTATAAGCCACTAGCAATGAAGATCTGGATTCGATCTGACGATGGAACTTAAAGACAGTCGAGGAAACTCGTAA
This sequence comes from Cataclysta lemnata, assembly GCA_963931975.1. Lineage (NCBI taxonomy): Eukaryota > Metazoa > Arthropoda > Insecta > Lepidoptera > Crambidae > Cataclysta > Cataclysta lemnata. Next base: position 1,732,767 of record OZ008338.1, read on the forward strand.
ACTATTTATAGCAGCTACCTTGCGTTTCATTGGGCTTGATTGATTTGTGTTGGCGATAGCTTTACACATAGATAGGTTGCTACCGTCTATGATGATGAAGACCAAGCATAGTTAAGAGAACTCCTCAGCGGTTTACAATACCTAATATAAAAGTACGAGATCAGACAAAGAAAAACAACATGTCACGTCAAGACTAAAATTGTCATAAAATTCGTCTCATTAAATAAACGATTAATACAATCACTCGGTAGGTATCAAACGATCATCATCACCACCAGCCCTTTAATGACCCACTGCTGGGTCACGGACCTTCCCTATGTATAGAAGAATATGAGAATATAGGGATAATGGGTCATAACCCACCCCGCAAGCCCAGCGCGGATTAGTTGGTTGGTATTAAAAATTACAGATTCAGTAGTGAACGGAGAAATGGAAAGGGAAAGGGCCAGGTGTATTTATCATCATCAAATTGAAAGTCTATTCTTCTTCCTGCCCAGTTCCCAGTCTATCTGGGGTCGGCGCAGTATGTTTCCTCTTCCATTCATATGTCGGACGTCATCAAGCCATCCACTCCCTTTTAATTCATATCATCCATCACACCGTAAAGGTGCTAGTGATGAATGAATGTATAGAAAAGAGACGGAACGGACCATGTCGAGAGACCCATGAACGGAGAAAGTGATTAGAATGACAACATTCTAATCCATACTGCCCAAGGTTTTGGCTTAGGTTTTACAGCCGGCCGCCTGCCTGACATCAACCCTCTTTGGGTACGCTGTTGTTGGTGGTTTGCCCTCCACCATTCGGGTGCCCCAAGGTTCTTATTGGTCTACACCGGGCAATCTCCCTTAGTCGACTTTTACGACACCCATGGGATGAGTTGGGGCTGGCCTATTCTACGTTATTTGTTCGCTCCCAGGCCAGCATAGAAGTATATCAAATTGAAAGTCTATTAAAAGTGTTTAAACAAAATTATGAACGCGCAAAAGTGGGTATATCCCTAAGTTGCTATGGTTACAGACACGCGTCGCACCTCAGACAGAACCTCGATTACCTAATACCTGAAAACGTTTTACTGTGCTGCGCATAGGTCAACTTATTTGCCAGGTACTGCATGTGCATGCAGCCGGGACCTGCGTCTTAGGTTGCCTTGCGAAGCACAGACGTACTCGACATACCATTTTTGGACACCCATCTAACGATCGCGGATTTATCTAACGTTGCTTAGTTCACGCAATCACAGGCAGAACTCGCCTAACAAACAATGCTTTGTAGATATAATAGCCATTTATTTAGAAAACTAATTAAATTTACCATCGCTTACACAAATCGGTGGAACGGCCAATGAACTACGCCGCTGCACAAAGTGCTCTTTGTCTCCAATCTTGGAATAAGATAAGCTAAATCGAAAAAGTAAAAGTAATAACTTTCACTTTACTGTTATTACAAAACAATTCAAACTATTATCTAGCCTTAGAACTCTGGGTCGACCAGACTGCCAACGGTGAGCTGTCTAATTTTATTGCATACATAAACCACATCTATATCCCCAAAGGAGTAGGTAGAGTAAGTATACCCCTGGGTTATAAGAGCAAAACGTTTGTAGGAACAGCAAATTATCCAATAAAAGTATGAAATATTCAAAAAGCCTTGTAATGTGGCTAACGGCAATAGTGTGAATATTGGCAAAATTCCAAACCAACCATAAACCAGAACATAATTTCGTGAGGATCTTGATCTTGCAGCCCGGCTAGCATTACCGAAACACGATATGATATAGCCATTTATCGCTTTACTGTCAAAAATACATACATACATACATAAATCACGCCCATATCCCCGAAGGGGTAGGCAGAGGTGAATTCTCACCCGCGTTTCGCCAATTATGTTAAGTCCCATGTAATAGGTGGCGAGCCTATGGCTATTTACTGTCAAAAATCTATGGAGTTATAACAGTACAACGCAATAAATGGCTATATCATACCGTGTTTCAGTGGTCATGCTAGCCGGGCTGGTGTAATATATACCAAAGGCGTAGTTGGGAATTCTTTTGACTTTTATATTATTGGAGTTCTGAGCAGCGCCCACGAAAACACTCCTGAACAGAACGAGGCCGCACTCTTATTAAATATTCTAGTAGACTTTATTAGAATCGGCATATGAAATCAACAACGATCCAGAAGCTAGCTACATTGAGAATATTTTTATCTGTCGCCCGCCATAATAATAATGTTAACAGCATTATTGTGTTCCGACAATTTGTGATAAGATGAGAAGACCGTGACATGGACAAGAGGCTTAAGGCTATATGTTAAAGATACTGTCAAACATCCAATGATTTTTGTAAGTTCAAAGCGATGAATGGCTATACCTATAATATCATGTTTCGGTGGTCATGATAGCCGGGCTATGAGATGAATGTCAAGAGCTTCCCTGTCTAGCATAAGAAAAACATACATACATACATAAATCACGCCCATATCCCCGAAGGGGTAGGCAGAGGTGAATTTTCACCCGCGTTTCGCCAATTATGTTAAGTCCCATGTAATAGGTGGCGAGCCTATTGCCATTTATCGGGCACAAAAGTCGCAGTACATTGTCAGGACGGTAGTATAAGAGGAACGCTGCTGCCCATTCCTCATCACTGATTTATCCTTAGTCGCCTTGTACGACACCCACGGGAGAGATTTGGGATGGTGACAATTGTATTCTACTCTGCCGTCACCACACGGCTAAAGAAAAACATCTCTGGTAGAAAAGCAGCCATAACCAAGCACACCATCTAGGCAATAGTTACAATGAGAACGTCATTCTTGGAATGGAGTCCCGCCAAAGTTGCCCACCATTGTTGCCCACTTACGATATAACTCTGTATGGTAATTGGCACGTTACAAGTTACAACACTGCTGGTGGCGTTAAAGAAACGAACAGTGCCACAATGGATGCCGCGAGGTCTCCAGTTATGTTAATTCTTGCCCTCGTTTCAGCGGCTTCCTTAAACACTGGTGTAGCTAAACAGTAAACACCATTTGACATACGCTGCGTTTGCGCGACATACTAGGGTGCTTAGGCGGCACAATATGGCAGGGTATTTTTAGGCAACGAATAAAAATATAACTAAGAGCATGAAATAAAGTTGGAAGTTGAAAGTTCAATGTTCGTCGTAGGTCGTAGGTACAAAAACAATGCCGTGGGATGCTTAGGCATGCCGAGTCGGCAGCCTTAGGAACGCCTCGGCATATCTCGGTACGCTTTGGCAGTCTTCGGGATACCGAGAGATACCGCGACAAGACAGGACCTAAGTACGCCTCGGCACGCTTAAGGATACCACGGCATTGTGACCGCCAGTGTGCACTTTCAAGTAGTGATGCCGAAGGATCCCTTGCCCTGCCGTGCCGCCAATGTGCGCCGGGCCTTAGGGTGAGGCTTTTCCACCAAACATATGCGAGGAGAATGTCTCATACGAGGATGTGTAGCGGGGCTGTATGGATTGTAATGTGCCGATACGCGGCGCTAGTAATGCCTACATGTCCTTATTGAATAACTTGTATCGAGCGATAACGTTTTTACTCCCCTAAAAATTTACAAAATTAAAAATTAATTAAAATTTTTGTCTTTTCAGAGTCAGTACATCCTGATCTAAGTCTAGTCTTATACGTCATTCTTTTTAAATAATACACTTTAGTTAAATGTTTAAAAAGTCTAATTCTCGAGGAGGTTTTTTGTCAAAAATAAAGATATTTCGATGCTAACAACTTTTATCAAAAACACGATGGCAGGCGCTTAAAAAATCAACGAATCGGACGAAAAGGACAACAGTAATGACGAACAAGAATCATACAACGCAGATGAACAAGGAAACAAGTTATTAGTCCAAGAATAGGATACAGCTCGGGTCATAAAACTAAATGTAGGTATGTGAGTACAACAACAAAACTTCCCTATTGTTCGTGGTTAGCCAGAATAACTTTTTCTAAGCCGATATAGCACTCAGCTGCAATACACGCTCGATGTTTTAAGTGTAACGGAAACACTTTAAGTTTAACCTATGCTCATAATAGCAGGGTTAAAACAGCAATGAGTAATGTTCCTCATTGACCACCTACCAATGTACTGCGATTTCCGTGCCCGATAAATGGCAATAGGCTCGCCGCTTATTACATGGGACCTAACCTAATTGGCGAAACGTGGGTGTCAATTCACCTCTGCCTACCCCTTCGGGAATATAGGCGTGATTTAATATGTGTGTGTGTGTGTTTGCTTACAACTTACAGCTGACCCGGAAAACGTTGTTTTGCTCTTATCACCCAAGGGTATAAAACATAGCCTATTATAACACAGAGCATATACGACCTATTCTCAGACCTACCAGATATATAGAAAAAAATCGTGAGAAATCGGTCGAGCCATTTCGGAGGATTTCGTCGAACATTGTGACACGAGATTGAGCCTCAAAGAGAAACAATAACCTAGACCACGTTATTATTTTGTTCTTGTACTCTTACTGCCGCACTCAGAGACTTTAATCAATTAAATTTAATGATTGCTTAAATATGACAATTCTAAACTAGTCGCTATTCTTACCGGGTTATAGATTAAAGATTTTTTTTTGCATTAGACTAGAGTAGCTTGTGGAAATGATGATGATGTCCCCCCAACAGCAGTAGGCAATCACTCAAGCTCGACACGGCGCGACGACAAATCTGAGCTCGATACCGATGACATCTCGAATCCCGATCGATGCTAATACGATAACAATGAATCGATTATTCGCGCTCGATGGCGCGTGCCGTGAAAACATGAATGCTGGCCGAGATGCCATGAATGCCCGGCGCGAGTCACTTTCTTGGAAATGCCGCGGCATGTGCCTGTGCCATAACTAAGGAACGATCTAAAGGAGCAGCGGTGTCTGGGCAATGTATGAAACCGCCGGTCGCTGCATACGTAACGGGAAAATACCCCGGACGGGACGGGGACAGGGCTGCAGAAACATTGTTTCATACAAAATGTACTATGAAGAACATAGGTATGTCACGGAGTCATAGACGGGATGTGCACGGAGCGTTTGTTACGAGAGACCCCGTCCCCGTCCCGTCCGGGGTATTTTCCCGTTACATATGCGAAGATTTTAAGGGGCAGCGGTGTCTGCGCAATGTATAAAACGACTTATTACAGAGAACCGCTTGGCTAGGGGGGCAGATCTCATGAAGGTGTAGTTGAATATTTTCAAGCAAAGACAGAGAGCTCAGCGAAATAAATTCCGTTTGATACATCACTAAATAAATACTCCAAAATCACAATAACGGAATCGGTGAAATAGTCATGTTTTTATTCGTGTTATTTTGTTTTGTCAATTTTCCTCCTACTTAGAATATTATACAGTTTACGCCTGATGGCCTCTAAAATGTATAATGAACATAAAATTCTTACCACAAAACGTGTTTCCTAAACTTCAAAGAATTTGTTTTGGAATCAGAATAATTCTGATTCGCAAAATTATTTTGCGACATAATATCGCCATCATCCATTCGTGTCATCATAATATATTTATTTTATATTATTGTTGCAATACTGTTTATTGCAATATCGGATAAAAATAATAATATATTATAGTCACAATTAGATGTCATTCTTGGAGGTTCTGATCCCATCAAGGGTTTCATTAAACAGTGATGAGGAATGGGCAGCAGCGCTCTTGTCATATCACCTTAGCAGTATACTGCGTTCTACATGCCAGATAGATGTCAATAGACCCATTACATGGGACCTAACATAATTAGCAAATCGTGGTTAGATACACCTCTGCCTACCCCTTCGGGGGCAAAAAGGCGTGATTTATGTATGTATTCTATCTAATCCTACAGTTAGGGGATTCTGAAGCTGTAAACTTTAATAAAAAAAAGCGATGACATTTTTCAGCCCGTGTGCATTATTATATTTGTTTTATTTAACTAAACTGAATTAATTAAAAAGATTAATTAAACAGAAAAACGTACAGACTTAGACAAGAATGTACTCAATCTAAAAAGACATTAGAAAAATGTCTTATTTTGTAAAGTTTCAGGGGACAGAAAACGTTATAGCTCGAGACATAAATGTATTCAAAAAGAACTTGTAGACAAATATGTCAACGTTGCAAGCCCAATACCGCCAATATAAAAACTATTCAGATGTGCCGCTCGCTTCAATTTTCCGTTATAAATACGCTTCTGAGTCGAACTCGTTACTCGTGGGAACGTATAGTGTATAATAAAAAAATCACACCGCGCGACATCTGTGCGATTATCAGAGCGCAAAGATACAGTTGGCGCTGTGGGCTGCAGGCGATTTTGAACCTTATCTGCGCTTGTTGGTCGCCTGTGTATTTAATTGATTACGTGTTGTCAACGCATATGAGGCGCGAGTAATGCCTACATTTCCATTTTGAATACTTGTCTCGAGCGATAACGATTTCACTCCCCTAAAACTTTACAAAATAAGAAAATTTGGTCTTTTAAGATTCAGTACATCCTAATCTTAGTCTGTACGTTATATTTCTTTTTAATTAATTCAGTTTAGTTCAATTAAAAATGTATATAATACTCGAGGGAAGTGGAGAGAGATTTTGTCCAGGTCCCCTGCTAGGTCTGCTGAAACAGCCTTCCATTCTATCCCTCCCTCTAGGGTGGTAAAAGGGGGTTCGCGTGCACCCATTAAGCACACAAGTTGAAATCGTTCTTCGCACTCCGCTGGGTGGTAATTGCAATGCACCTAACATAACTTCTAAGGGTGCATTCAGTCGTGAGTAGCGCTGAAACTTAGAATCGCTAACTGTATATGTAGTCTGGTCCACGAAAAGTCGTAACAGAACCAAACGAAGCACATTATAACATGTACATAAACAAATCACCCTATTTAACCCCGAAGGGGTAGGCAAAGATGTAGGGGTCAACAAACACCCACGTTTCGCACATTATGTTAGGTTAGGTCCCATGTAATAGGTGTGGCGAGCCTGTTGCCATTTGCCATTCACAAAACACGCAAATCGCTGTATATTCTAGTCTAGGTGGTATAAGAGGAATTGATGCTGCCCATTCCTCATCGCTGTCTTAATCCTAAGTCGCCTTGTACGACACCCGTGAGAGAGATTATTGACTCCGGACATAATCGACTCTCCTCTGCTGTCACCACAAAGCTAAGGACGTAATTAAAGTATTATTAATCCAAATAACCCTGCGGATGACTGCCTATTACGGAGCGAATATCCCATTAAACTGTTTACACTGCTCACGGACTAACGGGCTAATCACAGTCTGCAAAAGTAATTAAACGTGGTCATCTGAACGAGTCTTGTGGGAATACATAGAGGTGCGGACGCGATAAGTGCGAACGCAATAAGATGCGGGTAGTGTACTGATTAATTTGATACAACGTCCGTCGCGCTCTTTAGTTTTGATATACAACTTGGAACGACCAACAACATTCGGTGAAACTAACCCTAAAACAAAATAGTACCTTCAAAATTTCGTTCAATCATCACCAGTCTACCCTTATTCATGCTATTTTTGGTCATCTCTTCATACACATTGATCACCTTCATATCACACACAATCCATTCATGATTTCATAAAGTTAAACATAGAAAGTGCCAGCCCCGACTCACCCCAGGGGTGTCGCAAAAGACGACTAATAGAGATTGTCAGGTGCACACCAATAAGCACCCGAATAGGGGAAGGAAAATCACCAGCAACATTACAGCATACCCAATGAAAGTTGGTGTCAGACGGGCGCCCGCCTGTAAAACCTAAGCCAAAACCTTGAGCAGTGTGGAATAGAACATTGTCATCCATATCACTGTTCATCGATCTCTCGACACAGTCCTTTCTGTCTCTTCTTTAAACATTCATTCATCACTAGAACCATTCTGGTGTGATGGACGATATGAATCCAAAGGCCACTCCCTTTTGATGGCTATTGGCTATATGACGTCTGACCAATAAAAATGAAAAGGAAACATGCTTCACCAACCCAGAATAAACTTGTAACAGGGCAGGGAGCAGAAGAATATTAGTAATCAATAACTCATCTCATAAACTAAACAAACAAACAACGACAGTGCCTACCGATAACATTAGTGGATTGTCTGCGTGTGGGATATTCCTAAGTCTATCTTGGAATCTGAGTGCCATATACAATCCCTCCCCCACAAAGGAACAATAATAGGCGTCCTGCCTATTCTAAGCAATCAAGGTTTATCAGAGCAAGACAGCGCACTCAGGCTGCATCAAATTGTCCATGAACAATCGATTGGAACCACTCGCTCGAGATAATCGTTTATATCGATGAATATTTTTAACTCAGTATTAATAATAGTCCACTAAACGAATATCGTGTGTTTGAACGTTATTTTACTTCTCATGCTTATAAAGTTCGCCTTTATGCCTTTTATAGGCTGCATAAATGCTCAATAAAACTTCACAGCATAACTTGCGTTAGTTAATTTATTTGCTTTAATTTATTTATCTTGTGCTTTCTCCCTCAAAAGTCATGAAACCAGTTAAAATTAGTAACCGGTTTATATTAAAACGCATCGAATTATTTTTATTAATTGGCAGAACGCCCAAGTTAAATATAGCCATGTAAAAATTAAAAAAAATGTTTACTTGGGGGTTAAATTTTCATTAATATAATATGTATTTTGAAGTAAGTGTTTAATTTTCTCGCATCGAAGTGAAAAGAATTGTGTAAAACACTGGCATAAAATATCCCCCTCGCCTCGCCTACAACTCGGTGGATATAATCAGCTGATACAATCTTTTCGACTCTACAACTACGGATAGAGCTGCTCTATGTTTTTAGATATCAAAAATCTGATATTGTTTTTGTTTATTGCGATGAGATAGATTGACAAAATATCACTTCACAATTAAAACTACACTGATAGAAGATTTTTTTGTTTTACTAAGGAGCTTTTACAGGTGAATTCAGCTTCAAGTATGTGTGTAAAATTAAATGTTTCACTAGACGGGGATATATATAGGTATGCCAGTGTGAATTGATAATAGATCAGACACCAACATGCCCCCAGTCAATACTAAATAATGCCTAAAGCGGCTCCTTGCCGACGATCCATTTTTGAGGTAGAACTGTGGACGTACCATGAAGTATTAGTGCGATTCAATTAGTGCGGTTCAAACGCGGGTGACAAAACGGGACGCCGCTCTACTCTGCATAAAGCGTTGTCTCACTTTAGCAATGGGAATTGAGTCGCGTTTAGAGTTGGTGGTAAGGCGGCTGAAGGCATTAAACATGCACGAGCCACTGTCTGCTGCGCGCTCAGGCAAGTTCCCGAGTTAATTTTAACTACAAGCTTCAACGGCATGCCTACCTAAAATGAAACAGTAGGGGCCCAATCCCACTTAGACGGACCGTATCTTTCTCGGATCCGTTTAAATGTGACCTTTGTCCTATACTTGAACTGCCACTAGAATTTCCGCCTCTAGACGGACCGAGAAAATAGACATTACGCCTAAGGCCCTGTACACTAAACTGCGATGCGACGTCGCATCGTAAAAATCTGCGCGCTAAGCACGCCGCATCGCAGAAACTTGCGAATTGATTCGCATTGCGCATTCCTTAAATTGCATACTGCTTTGTTTCTTTTTCCCGTATTTTCCTTGCCGCACCAAATCGCATCCCACCAATTCGCAGTTAGGGCTTGTAAGCTAAATTGCGATCCGAAGTCGCATCGTAAAAATCTGAAGTATTTCATACGCCGGCCGATGTGTGAGAGACATTTTAACATGCCAACGACATCTTTAGATGACGAAATATAGACGCTATAATATAGGTGCACTCATCAATAATGTCTAAGGATATTTTGTGTACACCTACTTCATGTTCTATAAGCCTCCATCCTTACAATACTGACACATTCATTGCATTTTTTCAATTACTTACTTAATTACGGTCATCCGTCATACATACACATACATACATACATAAATCACGCCTATATCCCCGAAGGGGTAGGCAGAGGTGAACTAGCACCCACGTTTCGCCAAATATGTCAAGTCCCATGTAATAAGTGGCGAGCCTATTGCCATTTATCGGGCACAAAAGTCGCAGTACATTGCTAGCCTGGGTGGTATAAGAGGAACGCTGCTGCCCATTCCTAATCATAGTTAGATTTATCCTTAGTCGCCTTTTACGACACCCACGGGAAAGATTTGGGGTATCTTTCCGTCATACATAACATTGAATAAATTGCATAGAAATCGTCAGTATTTTTAGAATGATCGCCGATACATCATAAATTAAAGTCAATAAAATATCCTTAGATAAAGTTCATATTGCATTCGCTGTGTGTGACTCGCTGAAAAGTTATTCGTATTTTCATGACTAAGTAAGCTGGCTTCTCGCCAGTGCAGAAGCTTATCCTTTCTTACAAGTCGACGTAAACTGTTAAGCTGTTAACCTACCCAACTCACCGCCTTACCGCCATGAACATAACGTTCAAAACACACCATCAATCAACTTGGTAATGCTTTTAATCCAATATATATCTTGCAGCAAACAACATAAGCATATATTCCGAAAGGTTTAGAGCGTAAATTGGCTCAAATAGGCATTGTTTGTGTGTGATGGTGTTTACTTTATTGTTTATAATTCTGCCCTTGGTCTTGTTTGATGTTTCAGTTTAATGGAACATTTAAGGAATATATCGTTTCATTATCTGTGTATCTCTCAGTGATTGCTTTCTGTAAACATTGTGTAACAGAAATAACGCACACCCCGAATATAAAAATGTCGTGTCACAGTGTTTTTTTGACAGGTCAGCTAGTAATATTATATGTATGTGTATTCTAAAGATTTCTTTTCTTACATGTCGTGCAATAAGGTATATTTTACTATTAATCATTAAAGACTCACCAGGCCCAAATCTTCAAAGCGCGCATCTCCGGTCCCTATTTAAGGCCAGTGCAAATCCAAACCCGTTCCCAGCGCCCCACGGGGCGAACTCTATAATTGGATCACCACAACGCGAGCAAGCAACGCAATCCGTGGCGGGCAAGAAGAATGTGTCTCCGACAAGTGACCAGTCACCGTGGTCATTGACATCGGTGCTGATGGTCGGGCAAAAAATGGAACGGTGGCGTGTAGGTACCTACTTGGTACACTCAATTGGGATCCTATTGAAATCTACTAAGTACTACTACTGTTCCCGAGAACAACGGCGCATCTACTTACTACTACCACATCAGTAAAGAAACGACCAGAGGCAAAAATCTATGCTAATTTAATTACTAATTATAAAGCTGAAGAGTTTGTTTGTTTGTTTGGTTGGTTGATTAAACGCGCTAATCTAAGGAACTACTGATTCAAATTGAAATATTTTTTTTTGTGTTGAATAGTCCATTTATCGAGGAAGGCTATAGACTATATAATAACCGAAATTAACGCGAGCGAAGCCGCGGGCGACCACTAGTTATACCTATTTTAGTAGGGTTGGCGCAGTAGGATAAAATTAAATAAACAATATGTTACTAAGAAAATAGATGCGGAAGTGTCTGGGTAAATGGGTGGGTTTGGGTGTGTCAGTGGGTGGGTGGGTGTGCCTGGGTGGATGGGTCATGGGTATGGGTGTGTGTGATTGACCGGGTGTGCGTTGGGTGGTAGCGCTTATATACTTATTTTAACTATCACACCAGTGTACCTATCACAGCCACGGGGCACTTGTATGTATCTTATCCTCTGGTCGTTTTTCTATACTCTGTGCTACTATAGTTGTTGCAATTCACGACGGCGAGTAAGATTAACTTGTAGTAAACACGAAACTGTATATTTTGTATCAACAGTGTGAGTAAGATGGCAAGTAGCAATGTTACTGCCGCACTCAGAGACGTCAAAGAACGATAGTTAGTGCTTAATGTCAAAAAATGACAATTCAAAACTAGTCGCTATTCTTGCCGGGTCCAAGCTCTAGATTTAGATGAATTATTTTGACATTATAAGAACTCATTAAAGTTAATTACCGTCTCTGAGTGCGGCAGTCAGTAATTTAAAAACTATGGTGTTATTAAAAATCTACATTATGAAGATTTTTTATTGGTCTGTAGAAATTGTTCGGTCACTAAAACAAAATGTATGGCAAATGCAAAAAACAATATAATATATCAATTGAAATTTTTTCTATACCACCATAGTTTGTATCTGACTAAGTTAGTATGGGTAATGTTCAGAGTTTACGCTATTTTTGTTCCATGTTGTAGAACTCTTCCCACAATTAAGAACAAAGTCGCATCTACTAAGCATCAAGTTGCCAGGACGTAGTTTTTCAGTTGTGTACAATGTGCATTGTCAGCTACGTACTTATTTAAGAAAAGAAAATTTAAGGAATTATTCATGTACTTAATAGTAAACGCTTTCAACTCCCTCTCCTTAACTTTAACTGCTTTTACAATTCAAAATTCAAAACGTACGCGACAAAAAAGCCACGTCCTTGCAAATAGATTAAGCATCTTTGCAAGTACGTGCGAGTAGGTACGACGTGGCCCCAGCAGTGGGGACATTAAGGGGGGGGGGGTGATGATGATGATGACTGAGTTGAAGACATACGTCGCCGTTCCCTCCAAGGGTTACAATTTGTTTGGACGTAACAGCACACCGTTCTGTCACAAGGCAAACTTACCACGGAACCTCGCCTTATACTTTCTCTCGTCAACCGTTAAGATCATTCGACCACTTTCATCCGACCGACGTATTGATAGAGTGGCTTTAATGAAGTAATTACATTTTTGTTTTACATAACCAAACTGGCAGAGTTGATCATTTGCAGAACTGGTCGGCCTTTCGCGACACTCTCTGACCTACGTGAGTTTCGGGTGAGAGACAGATTTTAAAATAGATTGCTATTTGCTGTTCATAGAAGTGGGTCGATTTCCAAGTGTTCCGTTGAATATAGACATAGTTCGATTTAGTGCCAGTCTCTCGTTTCGTCCGTTTTGGAATCATACACCTCGAGTTGTGCATCGATTTATTATGATGTAACAGGACTTGGAAATGCCGTTTTCAATTTATAGTCAAGTCTGTCTGGTGCTCGCTTATTCATTTTAATAATTATAGACCATCGACAATACCAATAAACATAGGTAAACATTAAGATATGTCTTTACATGCATAATAATACAACATTTACTGCCGCACTCAGAGATGTCAAATAACCTTAATGAGTACTTAACGTTAAAAAATGACAATTGAAAACTAGTCGCTATTCTTGCCGGGTCTATGGTCTAGATTTGAATGAAAATTTTTGACATTAAATACTCATTAAAGTTAATTGACGTCTCTGAATGCAGGGTCTCTGATACACAAAATTAAACTCACTATACTTATTATATTAAATTAATGATAGTAGATTTTTTAATAATTTGTACCAAGTACCTACCTATGTAAATATCTATGGATAATTTATATAACCTTTTAGTTGTGTATTTTAATTTGACATTTAATTTAATTTTTCTCTCTATAATAATGTGTAAAAATACTGTGGCTACCTATATATGGGTTTTTATTATCTGAAATCAATAAATTATTACTATTAATATTATAGTTTTCCATCAGGCGAGATTGTGGTCAAACCCTCAGCCTTATATAATAAAAAAGAGAATATTGAAACCGGCTGGAACAGCAATATTCAATATCCTATTGCCTTCCAATAATTGCAATAAAACACGTACAACAAGAACGTTTCTTGTTGTAACATCGATTGCAAAATTAATTGTAGAAACTGTGCAGTGTAAGGTTAATTTATTTTTACCTTTCATCAGGATATTTTATTTTAGTAAGTTAAAATCACTACAGTCTGCATAGCTCTTTGGGCAATTAGTACCGGAAGTATTTTAACTACTTGTACGAGAACAATAAATTATTGTCACCACCACCACAATCTCTCCCGCGGATAAAGACAGCGATGAGTATTGGGGTAGCAGCGTTCCTCAAAGGGGCCACCATCGATCGCTCAACTGGCAAAGGATAGATAACATATGGCAAAGGCGGTCGCCGACATCCGACAGAACATATGGCAGAAGAAGTAGAAGAATCGATCGCTGGGGGGATCCAAAATCAAGCAACGTTCAGTGTATACATGCGGAATCCAACGTGTAAGGATTGGAGCGACGAACATTTTTAGATTTCCAGTCAATCCAAATCCGTCACTCCATCGCTCCAAACTACAAATCCAACGCGCTCGTGTGCGGGGAATTTTATCTACAACCTAGCAATACACTGCTATTTATGGCACCTAACATAATTGGCGAAACCTGGGGGTTATTTCACGTCTGCCTACCCCTTCGTGTATAAATGGGCGTGCTTTATGTATGTACGAGAAGAGTGTTTAGTTCAGCTTCCCGGTCCTGTACGAAACAAGTCGTGATTCAGCCCATTCTCTAATTGCGAGAGAGCAGGTACACGTTCTAATTGTTTTGCTCTGTCGGATGAGTTCTTAGGTTACACAATGTGTACGCAATGCTATTGTTGGGCTCAATGGCAGGAAAGTACTTGTACAGATAGGTTTTTATTGGTTACGTACGAACAGACAGGGAGTAGTCAACGGAAATGGGCCGTTAGCATAGCATTCGATCCAATATTGTAGGTAAAGTTCAAATATGTACTCTCAATTTTAAGCGACCCATCATAATCTACCTAATACACCAGGAGACTTTTTGGTCTCTGAAAAAATTTTTAGAATTCGTTCAGACCATCAAACTGAGCAACTCCAAATTCACGAAAAAAATATCAGCTGTTTCATACAAAATGATAATACCTACTTGACCCAAATGTATGAAACAGCTGTGATTTATTTCGTGAATTTGGAGTTGCTCCCATAGTGAAATCTGTTCAGTATGATGGTCTGAACGAATTCCAAAAATTTTTTCAGTGACCAGAAAGTCTCCTGGTATAAAAATGTCGTGTGTGTTATCGAACTCATCGAAACGGTTTAGCCGATTTTGTTTTGAAAATAGATCGTAGCACTCGTGGCTTTTTTTTTATACCTCTAGGTGATATAAGGGAAAAACTACTTTTGCCGAGTCAGATAGTAATACATACATAATACACTACCATAGATGCTACAATTACTCAAATATAGCACCACATGTGCCATTAAATTTAACAAACGATACTATTAAAACCAAACCGTGCCGTGTGGTGACATGGTGACGGCAGAGAAGAGTACAAATGTCACCCCTTCTTTTCTCGTGGGTGTCGTACAATGAGACTAACTGCCGCACTCAGAGACGTCAATTAACTTTAATGAGTATTTAATGTCAAACATTTTTATTCAAATCAAGACCCGGCAAGAATAGCGACTTGTTTTGAATTGTCATTTTTGGACATTAAATACTCATTAAAGTTAATTGACGTCATTGAGTGCGGCAGCAGAGTTATTACATTACATTAATATTACAAGGAATGGGCTGCAGCTTTCTTTTGATTAAATGGCAATAGGCTCGCCCCTGGCGGAACGCGGGTGTTAAAATTCCTCTGCCTGCCCCTTAGGGGAGAAAGGCGTGATGTATGTATGTACGTAAAAACAAACACAAATCAGCCATACCTGTATTAAGTACCTAGGATCGTTACTTAATCATTACCTGAGCCTAAGATTAGCCAAAATATTTACGACGGTTCCAATAATAAATAAATTCTATAATGGAGTAAATGATTAGTATTATCGATAAGCTAGGAGTTTTACTATGATGTTATTTTGATATGGGACTATTACAATTGATTGGGTAATCTATTATTACGTCGCTACCGTACTCCGTCTCAGTTGATACGGTTTCAAAAATCAAGGAAAGCTAGGCGTATGCATTTCATCATCATCATCAGAACCAGCCTTTTTAATCCCTATGGGGAATATAGGGAGATTGGGCCATAACCCACCACATTGGCCCAGTGCGGATCAGTGGATATTAACGACTGCAGATGCAGACAGGATCAACGGCTTAACGTGCCTTCCGAAGCACGAAGGAGCTTGCGATAGTAAATTTTTGGTCACCCATCCAATGACCGGCCCTAGCGAACATTACTTAGTTTACGCAAACGCAAGCCGAAAGGTCCCAAGCGCTGCCACTGGATTCTCTCCCTGCCACACTAATGGACCGGGCACTCGCACGATGAATCCATGGAAAGGCTGCTAAGATTTTTCGTCTTTTCGTCAAATTTTTGACGACAAGCCCAAAGCCACAGACTACTAAATAGTCACTACGTCCAAAGCTTTATTACCGGCAACTTCTTAATCTGTATTGTTTAACAGTTGTCTGAAACGCAAGTATATACGAAACCGTATGTATCGTAAGTAAATAGTGTATTGTGTTGTGCCCCCAAGAACACAGTTCAATACATGAAGACCACAAACACATATATTATTAATTGTTTGCAGTTACATGTCACGTAAATAAATATGTACACAATTACGTGTGATAAAAGATAGGGAGAAAATTGTTTATTCAGTTTGCTTCAGGTGATATAGAGTCCTTTTTGTTATATTCTTACTAAAGTCTTTAACTTGGTCCCTTACTAAAAACATGTCAGAATGCGAAGAATAGAAACATCAAATTGAAAAAACACAAAAAAAATGTAACTATCACCATCAAAATTTAGTTATAGTTACATTTTGGCTGGGCACACTGTCAGAGGACAGGCAAAATGGAGCAAGACAGTAATACACCTGGTACATAGAGCTTTATCATCATCATCACCAGCCCTTTTAAATGTTCCTGCTGCCGGGGCACGGGCCTTATGGTTGGAAGAATATAGGGAGATCAGGCCATAACCCACCACGCTGGCCCAGTGCAGGTTGGTGGGTAAAACACAGAGCATATGAATAGGAAAAGAGTTAGAGGTTTCCAAAGATGGGTGATGAAATAAGAACAGGTACATGGGCCAGAAATGCTCAAGTAAGACATTTATGGATAAAATCGGAGGAGGCATTTGCCAACGAAGGGCAAATGACAAGGTTGTTCAGGATGTGTAAATCCAAAACTATCTTTAAATTGTTATGCATGTATTTTTTTCTAGGTTAAATAAGTAAGTAATGTGAATCTTGTCTAAATAAATGCTTATATTATTAGTCTTAAGCTCAATACCGTGTAGTGATGGCAGAACACATTACTATTGTCACCACACCTATTCTACTACGTTTTGAGATAAAGACGTCATTGCTTTTTATTTATCCTCTTAATACAATTGTAAGAAAATAATACCAACATCGCACTATAAAATACTATTAAGAGATAAAGTAAGAGAAATAAAAACAACACACAGATAATAAAATGAGCAGTTTAGATATATATAAATAATTACAATCATGTATGTGATAAGATAGTGCCATGTGACGAAAATGAAATGAAGGAGTGTGTTAAATGTTAATGCTGACAATGTCTTTAAACTCTTTAATAAAATTAAAAAGTTTTTTGGAAAATAGGTGGTAGGTAATAGTTTGAAAAATGTTGTAAGAAATTAAGGATATAATTGCTTGGTTTCATAATAGCATAATGTGGTCAAACACTGACATTTAATAAAGCTATCATCAAAAGACAAATGTGTATAATTATTTTGATCACTTGTTTATATGTGGAACATTTCATATGATACAAAAATCCATAAGAACACTGAATATAACAACAAGTGTAATCCGAGATAAAAAGTATAGAGGAAGAATGAAATTGCCAGCCAATAAGATATTGTTTACTACTAAGAATTTCTTGGTACACCATAACTCCTGAATACAAAGAGGCTGATTACATTTCCCATGTGTATGGTACGAGATTTAGCACATTGTACTGTAATAAAATATCTTTTATATACTTAATGCATTTCAAATCATTTTCCATTTAGCAAAACCTACTCGTTCAAATTTTATTTTACTCAGTGTGCAGACATTTGTTCTGACCAATAGGCACATGGTAGGTATAATTATTCTCTAGTTTAATATAATTCTAACATTTTTACTGGTTAAAAAAATTTCAGAGTAATATTATTAAAATGTAGAACATGGGAACAAGCTATTATTTAAGAATATGATCTATGTTCTTCTTCTTCCTTTTATGAAAGGCAATGTGCTATGATACAAGAAGATAACAATTTTGATAAATGGTGCTGCTGTGTTTCTGTGTGATTGATATCAGATTGTGGATAAATATATATAAACAATATAATAAATAAAACTCTACTCAAGTTAATATCGCGTTCATAGCTCAGAAAAAATGTGTCAGAGCAATTTGCAGTGCGGGTCCGTTGGAATCATTTAGACCCATTTTTAGGAAGCTAAACTTGCTTACGGTGACGTCTCTGTACATCTTAGAAAAAGGAATTTTTGTAAGAAAATATCCAGACTTTTAGCTACCAAGAACTAGTAGTTCAAATAAGACATTTTCTCGTGACCCTACCAAACTCCTTTTGCCTATATGTAGAAGTCATCTCTATCACGAGAATGGTTCATTTATGGCTATACAAATATATAATAAAATACCAAAAAGCATAAGAGAGTTACAATTTAATTTAAAAGTGAACTGAGACAATGGCTTTTAGAAAAATGTTTTTATTCCATTAAAGAATTTTTGTAAAAACTTCTATAAATTGTAGAACATAATTTATAATATTTAATGACATTTTTTATTTATTGTATTAATTTTAAACATTGACATGAAATACCTTATCTATGTAACTTTATAATTTATAATTTTGACTTTTTTAAAATATTGCCATAATTTATAATTTAATTACAATTAATTAAATGGACATTTATTATCTTAAGAATTTTATTTTGCATGCTGAATATTCAGCAAAACATGTTGATGACCTTATTTTATTGTGAATTGTAACATCTCCATTGTACTATGTTTTATGCAAATAAATATTGAATTGAATTAAATAAATACATACTTTTAGACAAACGCGAACTCTCAAATAAGAACCTGGGACCTCTTGGTTGATAGCCAGCAAATACATAACATAACCCGAGAAATTGTCATGTACTGTGTAGGTAAATTTAATTTAGATACTCCTTAAATATAGATAGCATGTAAATTCTTAATAATATAAGTTAATTAGTATATTTTATCTGATTTGGTGCTATATTTCAGTATTTCATTAAATACACAAATTACCATTACATATTCACTTTGTTTAAAATTATTAGATTTTGTAATAATCCTTAATTAATATTATTGTTTTAGGTTATATGTTCTACGAAGGAAATCCTCAAATCGTAAGGAACTATAAAGTCAGGTTAAACACCCTCACTAAACTTGTCCACCAGCACTTGCAATCCTTTGTGACAAAATAACAAGATAAAACATTGTTGCTTACTCACCTCACAAAACTACGTTTTCCGAATCCAACATTGCGGTGAAATCACATCACACAGGTACTGTTACGATAAGCACGAATGATAAACCGTAAATAAAGTCAATAAAATATTTCGAACACCTTGCGCGTCTAAACTGTCCCAATATGGTCTCGGCAACAGAGCTATCTAATAGAAGTTCTTCATATAAAAAACGTGTGACCAAAAGATAACCACGTCCGATTTATAATTACAACTATTTGAATAATATTGATAATTAAATAAATTAAATAACTTGATCGTTCGGCATCGACACAGCTATCTCATTTGAAATTGATTGATTGATTTCCCATTCACAACATGAATGTCAGTCAAGTGTCAAGCAACAACCATTCGGTCTTTTACTTTTAATAAACTGAATCGTTCCATTCATTTACTTTTTAAAATTCTTGTGAAGGCAGAGAGAATTTTCCTAGTAGAAATTGGATCCATGGAAGGACCAAGTATAATACTAGGTATAAGCCATGGTCACATGATCAGTGAGTTGTTTTGGTGGCTAAAATTTTTTTGTACATAAGTACTTAAATATGTAGTCGTTATTCGAATAGGTGAATCAGGCTCTTAGTATCATCTACTGTCTATCATATTACTTAGTCAATGTTCCGTCGTCAAAAAGTTCTGCTATAAGATGGTCATATTATGACAATTTATAGCAATCCTGTATAAGGCCTACTAAAATAGCTCGTAGACTGCGGCCAGATAAGTCTGCAGTCTAGTAATTTTAGTCTAGTAATCTAAAAAAGATAATATTTTCCTCTCCCTCTAACTCACACTAAATCATGAGACAAAATGCTATCAACAGTGGTGAGAGAGATTTTGTGCTAGGCCTACAGGCTACAGATACACAATGTAGATACATAATCTATCGTCGAGTGACGACTGACCTCCAGCGGGCCTAGCACGGGGACGTGGACAAGTCTCTCTCCACTACTTGACAGTGTTTTGTCTCGGGACTTTATGGGTGTTAGAGCGAGAGGAAAAGATTTTCTGTACCCCGAAAGAGATGTGTCCACGTCCCGTGCTACGGGGGCAGAACAATAGCTTTAGTTATTGTTCTGTAGGCCTATTCCCTGACTTTTTTTGACAGTTGAAAGTGATGATCACCGAACTATTTACTAATACATTGCTGTTATCACAGGACAAGTGTCACAATAGCATTATAGAAAAGTAGTAATGGATAAGTAAATAGTTCGGTGATCATCACTTTCAACTGTCAAAAAAAGTTAGGGAATAGGCCTACAGGCCTATTCCCTAACAGGCCTATTCCCTAACTTTTTTTGACAGTTGAAAGTGATGATCACCGAACTATTTACGTATCCATTACTACTTTACTATAATGCTGCTAAGACACTTGTCCTGTGATAACAGCAATGTATTAGTAAATAGTTCGGTGATAATCACTTTCAACTGTCAAAAAAAGTTAGGGAATAGGCCTACTGAGCGACTGACGAATCGAGTCACAGTCGACTGTCCACAGAACACTATTACATACTGTATAGTCTATGACTATTACTCTAGAAGCGACTGTCAGTCATACAGTCATACGGACGAGATACCGAATACCTACTGAGACAGGTAGGTAAGGTAGTCTCAGGGAAGGAATCTAGATTCTAGATAGATTTGTGGTCTGTGAGTTGCGATAGATAGCCTAACTTGAAATGATAGGTCTGAGAGAAACAACCAATATCATTGTATTGATTTGATACTATTGAATGGACTCCACTAACAATAGGATCTTCCACATTTAGAAATATTGTGTTATTTATGCCGTTTATTTACACTAACGTGCAATTTACATGTGAATACCGGTCAGTTGTTATCACACTTGAACATGGAGGGTAAACCGATACCAGAGGACACCTCAACAAGCAAACCCTTGATTGAATTTAAAAAACCAGTGCTTTTCGGTCGCGTCGGGAAGCTCCCTAAGAAAGCTAACAAAGATCAAAAAGATAAGGCGGATAAAAACAAACCGCAGATACCTGGAGGTTCCATTTCCGCTTCCATTAGCGATTCCGAGTTAGCCAAGAGAGAACTCTTAGCTCCAGACACCGACGATGATTCAATTCTAGTTCCGTACAAAGTTCCGAAATGGTCGGGGAAATGCCCAGATGGTAAGACTTTTAAAATACTATACTTGAATTTTAGACAGCAGCACATATAATCACAGCTTTTTGCCATAGGAATAGAGATCATACCATTCAATTTTCCACTGTCCCACTTCAATATTCTTAGAGCATATGCCCTGCGAAGGTTGGTTTCATCACCTGGTCTTAAAAAGGCTTTAACCATCTGTTTTCTCTAAGGCTCCAGCATTCCCAGGGTATTTGGGTAACTGCCATTACTTTCAGATGGGAGTCAATAAGTCGTAGTAGTCCCTTCTTAGTATTTGTGTACAAATTTATTCTATTTACATTGCCCAGTTCAGCCCATTTTCTTTTAATACTAAATCTACTTCTTCCCAACTGGCTTGGGTGCAGTCTTTTTTGTCATACTGCTCTATGATTTGGCTAGGTTTTTATACATACATACATAAATCATGCCTACATCCCCAAAGGGGTAGGCAGAGGCGAACCAGCACCCACTCTTCGCCAACCATGTCAGGTCCCATGTAAATGTTCAAATAAAAATCAATAATAATGTGTAAATTATAAATTTGTATTTTAATTAATCATCACATTACAATTTTAATGATTTCAGGTTCTGAATATGAACTAGAAGTCATCAAATCAGGTATGATAGTTGACAAAATTGATCTGATGAAGAAGCCGTATTATGTTTTTGGCCGCCTTTCCAATTGTGAGGTTGTCATGGGGCACCCTACCATCTCCAGGTGTAGTACAATTACTATTAGTGTGTTAAAATAATTAATTTCATAGGCAATCATCTAATTTTCATTCTGGTTACATCCAAACAATTGATTGCTATCGCAAAGACATTTGTGGTTAGAAAAATTTGTCTTTATGCGGGAATCTAATCGCCCTTTGCTTTGCAGATGCCCATACCACTCGGCTCCTGTATAAAGACTAGTAATTAGTACTAGTAGTGAATTGTCGAACTCATAATTGACTATTTTGTTTAATTCTTTTATAGATACCACTGCGTTCTTCAGTACAAAGCGTTCAGTAGCGAGTTTGAACGTCCCTGTGGCTGGTACCTATTTGATCTGGGCAGCACTCATGGTACTTTTCTGAACAAAGAACAACTGAAGCCTAGATGCTACACTAGAATCCGCGTCGGACATCAGATTAAGTTTGGTATTAGTACAAGAACCTTCATTATGTTGGTAAGATATATTATGTTCTTGTAACTTGTTCAGGTGCCCCAAAGTGGTTATAGATTGGTTCATCAATCTATGTAAAGTTGTTAAATATATTTATAAAATTTAAGAGCTTAGGAAGCATATTGCACTCAAACATTGAAGCTAATGATTGTTGATTTAAAATAAATTTCAATTATCAGGGTCCTGAGTTTGACTGTGAGGGAGAGTCTAATTTGTCGGCAACTGAAATAATGCAAAGAGCACGGAATATGAAGTTGGAAAAGCAAAGGATGATCGAAGATGATATGGAACGTAGAGCAAAAAATAGAAAGGAAGAGGAAAAATTGACGCAAGAACAGGGAATTGATTGGGGCATGGGTAGGTGTACATAAATGGATGACTTTTTTAATCTATTGACATAAATAGAATTATTAGATCATGTTTGTAAATAACAGATCAAAAGTGATAACAAAATTGACACTTAAATCAACAACTGAGTTCTTGAAAACAATTTGCAAAGCAAAATCTTCATTTATGACAACAGGTCTACACCTACTAGCATATTTAAAATACCTGGAGACAAGACATGGACATAAATAAAATACCTATGTAAAAAGAAAAAAAATCTAACAATTTCGATTTTTTAATAACACTTTAGTATTTATATGGGATGGGTGTTGTATACAGAACATTATTATTGTGATTTTAGATTAAAATTTTAGATTTTGGATTACCATTTTTAGTAAAAATAAAAGAAAATGTTTTAAATTTTGTTATACATGATACAGGTGAGGATGCAGAGGAAGAACCCGACCTGGCTGACAATCCTTACGCTAGTACAGCAAATGAGGACTTGTATTTGGATGATCCGAAGAAGACACTCAGAGGTTACTTCGAGAGGGAAGGCCACGAGCTGAACTATGACTGTGAAGAGAGAGGTGTAGGACAGTTCATCTGCAGGTTTTTTTTTATTATTATTTTTATTGTTTTCAATCAAATGTTGTATTATGTTGATGCAGAGCAGGCCGGGTTCCGGCGGAGTTATAGCACCATAGACCACATTCACACAGTGAGGCAGGTTATACAGAAGACCAAAGAGTATAACCAGCCCCTGTGCATGGCGTTTGTGGACTACGAGAAAGCTTTTGACTCTGTCGAGACCTGGTCTGTTCTTGAGGCCTTGCAGCGGTGCCAAATTGGCTGGCGATATATCGAGGTGCTGAGAGATCTGTATGACGCCGCTAATATTATTATTATTATTATAAATAAATTATCAGGCAGACAGTTGTAATATGTCCGTCGTACTCCAGAATGGCCAGAGCGAGGCTGTACATGTTCGGAATGCTCAACTGGAAAAGACGTGGACTCAATATTAATGGCGAGTACATCTCACACCTTCGATTCGCAGACGACATCGTCATCCTGGCTGAAACCCTGCAAGACCTACAGGAGATGGTGGGCAACTGGGCAGCCTGGCTGAATCTTCCAAACGCACCGGTCTCCGGATGAACTTGGATAAAACCAAGGTCATGTTCAACGAGCTCGTTGATCCGGGACCGGTCGCTGTTAATGGAGTATACCTCTCGAGGTTGTTTAAGAACATATCAATCTCGGACAAACGATCCAATTAGGCAGAAACAACTTCGAGATAGAAGCCAATAGAAGAATTCAGTTGGGCTGGGCAGCATTTTGTAGGCTTCGTCAAGTCTTCTCGTCATACATACATACATACATAAATCACGCCCACATCCCAGAAGGGGTAGGCAGATTTAAACTACCCACGTTTCGCCAATTATGTTAGATCCCTTGTAATAGGTGGCGAGCCTATTGCCATTTATCGGGCACAAATGTCGCAGTACATTGCTACTGCTAGGTGGTATAAGAGGAACTCTGCTGCCCATTCCTCATCGCTGATTTATCCTTAGTCGCCTTGTACGGCACCCACGGGAGAGATTTGGGGTGGTGACAATTGTATTCTACTCTGCCGTCACCACGCGGCGTCTTCTCTTCACCCATCCCTCAATGTCTCAAGTCGAAAGTCTTCGACCAGTGCCTCCTCCCAGTTATGACATACGGCGCCGAGACGTGGACACTCCCCACAGCCTCACCCCAGCCATGCTCCTCAACGCTCTCATTTCTACTGCATTTATTCTATTTCCATGCCTCTTCTCCCATACCCAACTCTCACATGCATACATAAAACACGCCTGTATCCCCGAAGAGGTAGGCAGAGGTGAACTAGCACCCACGTTTCGCCAACTATGTCAAGTCCCATGCAATAGGTGGCGAGCCACCTTTTATTTTTATAAAATAAATATCAATCACAAGTATACAGAATCTCAGAAACTCCTTATCCTGATTAATTATTATAAATCATTATATCAGTGCCTACCCCTTCGGCTGTATAGGCGTGATTTATGTATGTATTTGTGTATGTTTGTTAGTGTCATCATCCCTGTTTCCGTCGCAGAGTGGAGCTGCCTATAGATGACGCGCGCGGCCGCCCCATGGTGGCCGAGGTGATCCACCGCGGCAAGAAGAAGGAGGCGGTGGTCGCGTGCGCGCTGGAGGCCTGCAGGGTACTCGACAGGGCGGGGCTGCTGCGGCAGTCGAAGCATGGTGAGTGCTTGGAACTTGAAACTTTAAAAAAAATGGGTTATTCATATAAGGTATATAGTAGGGGAACGGACAATTTTTCAGAAAGTATTTTAAATTGATCCACTAAAATTATAGCCCTTTGAGTATGTACCTATGCTCAAAATCATATTTAATATTGTTTGATTAAAAATTTTATTTCTTCATTTAAAAATATTTAAATGTAATTCAATTACTTAAATATTTTTGAAATAAGAAATAAAAATTTTGCCTTTTACTATATTATTATTCGATAAATAATCGTAAAACCGCATACATATTTCTATTATCTAAGTACATTTTAGATTTTAATCTTAAATCCTGCGGATCTTATACTTATGAATCGTCAAATTAATACGCTGAACATTAGAAACGTCTATGTCAAAGTCAAAAGGTTTCCAATATTCAACGCGATAAGCTACGCCTACTAAGATACAAATGTCTTTTTTGACAGCTTTACTTACATTTAACACGTCAGTCGCCATGCTGTTTCCTCTGTGACACGACGGTTTCATACATTTGTATTCTATTCCTTCAAATAGATTGGCCACTTAGCTAGAGAGGCCGCAGTATACAATACATACATACACGTGAGGCAGAGGTGAATTTAACACCCTCTTATTGCCAATTAAGTTAGTTCCCACAATTAGAAAATTGTATTCTGTTCTGCCGTCACCACACGGCAGATAGATACACATGGTTTTTTAGCCTTTTGTATAACAGATACATAGGTACCGTCGAGTTGGTAAAATCGTGTTTTTAATAATTTTGTTGTAAGTGGCCCTTAGCGCCGGTTTTTTGATGCATACTGTTAATTCCACCAATTGTTAAAAATTATTACTAATGGAAGGTACAATATCAGATTGATATTTATTTATCCATTAGTTACATTTGCAACTTAAATTGTTATTAATGGTTAAATATCAGACTGATATACAACCATTAGTAACTATTCTTCATTAGTAAATATAACTTAACCAATTGTTAAGTTAATTATGCATCAAAAACCGGACCTTAGATAAACAATGGCTTATGTCGTGGTCGGCCCTTCGCTGCGGATCGGGGCGTGAGTGGGTTATAAATACCTATAATTATAGACTAAGGCTGGCATGCAGCCGTGTGGTGACGGCACAGCCGTGTGGTGACGGCAGAGTAGAATACAATTGTCACCACCCCAAATCTCTCCCGTGGGTGTCGTACAAGGCGACTAAGGATAAATCAGCGATGAGGAATGGGCAGCAGCGTTCCTCTTATATCACCTAACAATAGTACTGCGACTTTTGTGCCCGATAAATGGCAATAGGCTCGCCACCTATTACATGGGACCTAACATAATTGGCGGAACGTGGATGCTAGTCACCTCTGCCTACCCCTTCGGGGATATAGGCGTGATTTATGTATGTATGTATGTAAGGCATGCTGCGCACTCCCTCCTCCCCTATTTCTTGGACGCACGGGTTTTCGGTATCTAGCGTCTTGACAATTCATAAGTGTATTATTGTAATCATGCCAGATATGAATAAACGAATTTTTGACTTTGACTTTGTCAAACTATGGCTTACCTCCACTGGTATATTAATCGCAGAATCCCGCCGCAAGAAGCAGCGCGACTGGAGCGCGGACGACTACTACGACTCGGACGAGGACACGTTCCTGGACCGCACCGGCAGCGTGGAGCGCAAGCGGCAGCGGCGCATGCTCAAGCACGGAGCCCTAGAGGAGACCAAGGGGGACAAGGCGCTGACTTATGATGACTTGGTGAGTGTTGCGATGTGATTTGGTTGTTGTTTGAAAGCCCTGGAGGACGATAAGGGGGACATGGCGCTCACCTATGATGACTTGGTGAGCGGTGTGATTTACATACATGCATTGAGGGAGGGGCTAGCGGCAGCGGCGCATGCTCAAGCACGGAGCCCTAGAGGAGACCAAGGGGGACAAGGCGCTGACTTATGATGACTTGGTGAGTGTTGCGATGTGATTTGGTTGTTGTTTGAAAGCCCTGGAGGACGATAAGGGGGACATGGCGCTCACCTATGATGACTTGGTGAGCGGTGTGATTTACATACATGCATTGAGGGAGGGGCTAGCGGCAGCGGCGCATGCTCAAGCACGGAGCCCTAGAGGAGACCAAGGGGGACAAGGCGCTGACTTATGATGACTTGGTGAGTGTTGCGATGTGATTTGGTTGTTGTTTGAAAGCCCTGGAGGACGATAAGGGGGACATGGCGCTCACCTATGATGACTTGGTGAGCGGTGTGATTTACATACATGCATTGAGGGAGGGGCTAGCGGCAGCGGCGCATGCTCAAGCACGGAGCCCTAGAGGAGACCAAGGGGGACAAGGCGCTGACTTATGATGACTTGGTGAGTGTTGCGATGTGATTTGGTTGTTGTTTGAAAGCCCTGGAGGACGATAAGGGGGACATGGCGCTCACCTATGATGACTTGGTGAGCGGTGTGATTTACATACATGCATTGAGGGAGGGGCTAGCGGCAGCGGCGCATGCTCAAGCACGGAGCCCTAGAGGAGACCAAGGGGGACAAGGCGCTGACTTATGATGACTTGGTGAGTGTTGCGATGTGATTTGGTTGTTGTTTGAAAGCCCTGGAGGACGATAAGGGGGACATGGCGCTCACCTATGATGACTTGGTGAGCGGTGTGATTTACATACATGCATTGAGGGAGGGGCTAGCGGCAGCGGCGCATGCTCAAGCACGGAGCCCTAGAGGAGACCAAGGGGGACAAGGCGCTGACTTATGATGACTTGGTGAGTGTTGCGATGTGATTTGGTTGTTGTTTGAAAGCCCTGGAGGACGATAAGGGGGACATGGCGCTCACCTATGATGACTTGGTGAGCGGTGTGATTTACATACATGCATTGAGGGAGGGGCTAGCGGCAGCGGCGCATGCTCAAGCACGGAGCCCTAGAGGAGACCAAGGGGGACAAGGCGCTGACTTATGATGACTTGGTGAGTGTTGCGATGTGATTTGGTTGTTGTTTGAAAGCCCTGGAGGACGATAAGGGGGACATGGCGCTCACCTATGATGACTTGGTGAGCGGTGTGATTTACATACATGCATTGAGGGAGGGGCTAGCGGCAGCGGCGCATGCTCAAGCACGGAGCCCTAGAGGAGACCAAGGGGGACAAGGCGCTGACTTATGATGACTTGGTGAGTGTTGCGATGTGATTTGGTTGTTGTTTGAAAGCCCTGGAGGACGATAAGGGGGACATGGCGCTCACCTATGATGACTTGGTGAGCGGTGTGATTTACATACATGCATTGAGGGAGGGGCTAGCGGCAGCGGCGCATGCTCAAGCACGGAGCCCTAGAGGAGACCAAGGGGGACAAGGCGCTGACTTATGATGACTTGGTGAGTGTTGCGATGTGATTTGGTTGTTGTTTGAAAGCCCTGGAGGACGATAAGGGGGACATGGCGCTCACCTATGATGACTTGGTGAGCGGTGTGATTTACATACATGCATTGAGGGAGGGGCTAGCGGCAGCGGCGCATGCTCAAGCACGGAGCCCTAGAGGAGACCAAGGGGGACAAGGCGCTGACTTATGATGACTTGGTGAGTGTTGCGATGTGATTTGGTTGTTGTTTGAAAGCCCTGGAGGACGATAAGGGGGACATGGCGCTCACCTATGATGACTTGGTGAGCGGTGTGATTTACATACATGCATTGAGGGAGGGGCTAGCGGCAGCGGCGCATGCTCAAGCACGGAGCCCTAGAGGAGACCAAGGGGGACAAGGCGCTGACTTATGATGACTTGGTGAGGGTTGTGATTTGGGTGTTGTTTGAAATAAAACCATTATAAACTAGCTGTGCCCGCGACTTCGTTGGCGTGTAATTCGGAGAATAATAACATGTCGTATATGTGAAACGCTAAACATACCGCCCGCCTTGGAAATGCGTGCGTGATACTTCATCTTTATTTTGTTGCGGGCCTATTATAAAACTATGATGTCTCATATGATATTGTTTGAAATCAAATAATTTAAACAACAAATTTGTTAAACAAATTCAATAGTTGTGACGAATAATGTAATAAAAAAAATTCAATAAATTATTTATTTGCACTTCCACGCTGGACTGGGAGCGAAAAAATAACGTAGAATGTGCCAGCCTAACCTCGTAAATTACCGTAGATTGTGCCATAAGCCTCAGGGGAAATAGGAGTTTATGAGCTGGATTAACAGTTTGTTTAGATCTACCTCAATTAAGGTATAATTTATACAACATGTGACATAAGTAACCCGCACACTGAACATTACCCATGGTAACATAGTCATATAAACACTATGGTCTTATTAAAAATTCTAAATTGTAAAGTTAAGAAAAATTATACCCGCTACCTCCGCTTTCCGGGCAGATGCATAAACCACTGGGCCCACCGAGACGTCTGAGAATCAGAATTGTTTACATTCTGTATATTTTTATTTTATAATTTTTAGTTAAGGTAACTTCATCCCTCCTAATCTGTTGTCAATCAATGTGATTTCTGCTAATGAAAATTAAAACTGTTCACAGCTCAAGCAAATAACGGAAATCGAAACTAAAATAGCAGCAGAGGAGAAATGCCTTGAGCAACTGCGCTCCGCACACGGGACGGAAAGCGGAATCGACGATGATCTGGACCCACTGGACACTTACATGAGCTCCCTCGGCAAAAAGGGCAAGAGTATGGCGCAGAAGGCGGAAATATCTAAATCTAGGGTGAGTTTCCTATTTTAGAAGTGTCGTACTTGTAAAGATAGACTCGTGGCTGAGTTAAGGCTGAGCGATCGATAGGCGATGGGACATATTCAGTATTATTGTAAAAAGTATTTTAAATTAATCTTCATGGGTACGAAGAGCTGGACCCACTGGACGCTTACATGAGTTCCCTCGGGAAAAAGGGTCAAGAGTATGGCGCAGAAGGCGGAAATATCGAAAACGAGTGTGAGTTTCCTATTTAAGAAGTGTCGTACAGATAGGCTCGTGGCTGCGGTAAGGCTGAGTTTCATATTTTAGAAGTTTTGTACAGATAGGCTTGTGTCTGGGGTAAGGCTGAGTTTCATATTTCAGAAGTTTTGTACAGATAGGCTCGTGGCTGGGGTAAGGCTGAGTTTCACATTTTAGAAGTCTCGTTAGTCACACATTTCACATGGTAAGCGCATATAATTGGCCTCATATGTAGATGTATATGGTCAAATCGAGAATGGCTATGAGGAATAGCGAAAAGTAGTCATAGGAGCCCGATTTTGATGAAAACTCAAATTGAGATATTTTTGAAAATCAATGTTTCTAGCAAGGAATGGAACCTGTTGTTTTTCTTACGTTACCATTATACCCTGACTAGTAAATTAACATTTAAAAATCCAATTTTAAGCAAGTAGTTTTAGTTCTCATTTAATTCGGGCACGAGACTCCTTGAAGTACTTTTCGCTATTACTCATATTTTCGGATTTGGTCATCCACGTCCTCTTGAAAAATTCACTCAGTATAACATTCACCATCGAATCAACGCCATCTATTATTCGTTAGCTGGAACTCAGACGCACCCATAAATCATTGCAGTAGGCCTAGCACGGGACGTGGACAAAAGATCTCTCTGCACCACTTGACAGTGTTTTGTCTCGGGAGCGCGAGGGAAATGTTTTGTTTTCCCCGGGGATATTTTGTCCACGTTCGGTGCTACGGGGGCAGGACAGTTTACATACATACATACATAAATCACGCCTATATCCCCGAAGGGGTAGGCAGAGGTGAACTAGCACCCACGTTTCGACAGTTTATGTTAGGTCCCATGTAATAGGTGGCGAGCCTATTGCCATTTATCGGGCACAAAAGTCGCAGTACATTGCTAGGTGGTATAAGAGGAACGCTGCTGCCCATTCCTCATCACTGATTTATCCTTAGTCGCCTTGTACGACACCCACGGGACGGATTTGGGGTGGTGACAATTTGTATTCTACTCTGCCGTCACCACGCGGTTTACATGTATATTAAAAATTAACTTTGATCGGCAATTTAAAATGTTACAGATGTCAATACAGAAACTGAAAGGGGAGCTGACCAAAACACAGCGCCTCGCTGAGATCGCTCGGCCTGCGCATCTACCCCCACTGATTAAGAAGGGCGAGTCCAAGATGGCGGTCAAAATGGCGAGCAACTCTGTAGTCTATGGCAAGAGGTTAGTATTGATGTTAGTTATCACTAGACCCCGTTGTCTCTGTGCCCTGACGCCCCGATAGGGTGATATGGGGACCAAATGTCATTTTATTCTATAGAATATTGTACATTTATTACCAATGGCGGTAAAACAAATAATAGGGTCAATTCTGACATGATTCTCTAAACTTAAAACTAAATTTGATATCAGTTTGTTTAGAGAAACACTGTTGTCAAATTAATCTTAGGTTTAAAGAACGATCGTCAGAATCGACTCAAATCGCAAGTAGGTATTAAACTTCAACATGCTATCTGAGGCTTTCTTTTTTACCGCCCGAGGGCTAGTACAACATTTTGTCAATGTCAATTTATTGGCTGTACCTACGTATCCAACACATACTAAATCTAATGTTTTTCAGGATTCGCTTGAAAGAAGACACCGATAGAAAACCAAAAGTGCGCAAAGAGGTGAAAGCGGAAGAAGAAGAATTCGTCGAAGAAATGGATTCCGACGACGAGGAAGTCGATGAAAAAGTCGATTTGATCCTTCAGGCCTCGAGTGAGACAGCTGATAATGATGAAAGGGACAAACCGATGAGTGTAGATAGCGCGGCGTCATCACATGAGAAGACTGCTGGTGGTGGGGAAAATGAACTAGTCCACACAGCCCCTAAATCTGAAGAATTTGAGAAGAAGGAAGTAACAGAGAAGATTAAGCAACAAGGTGACAACAAGGAAGAAGTAGATAATAAGAAGGAACATGTAGATAATAAGAATAAAGAAGTAGATAATAAGGAAGAACAAGTTGAGAAGAAGAAGGAAGAAGTAGATAAGAAGAAAGAAGACGTACATAAGCAAAAGAAAGAAGTTAAGAAGAAGGAAGAAGTAGACAAGAAGAAGAAAGAAGTAGAGAACAGTGGTCCAGTAAGCACCAAGAAACTCTACGGGCCAATGATGCCGCCGGAAAATTACGTGATACCAGAAAACTATTTCGATCAAGAGACCGATAGGGATATGCCAGAACAAATCGATAGTGACGAGTAATCTAAGTAATTTATAATAATAAACTCTAAAAAATATTTGTGTCTTCTTTGCACACCTTGTAGGATAGTCCTGCCCCTCTAGATAACTAAAGCCTCACTCAAATAGCAGCGGTCAGCGGTGGCGGCAACGGTGGCGAGCTGTTGTAACGTAACATAAGGTTATGGTGCATCGCCACCGCCCCGCGACCGCTGCTGTATGAGTGGGGCATAGCCAATAAAATACAAAATGAAATGTCAATTATTGACAACTGAAGACGGCGGTTTGATTCCCGCTATAATTGTTTGACTTACTATTCATTGTAGTTGAAAGTTAAAGAGCAGAGGCCTAGCACGGGATGTGGACAAACTCTCTCCCCCACTTGACAGTGTTTTTTCTCGGGAGTTAGTTGAGTTAGAGCGAGATGAAAATACTTTCTTTTCCAACGTCCCGTGCTACTTGCTCAGGATTTGAACACGAAATCAGATTGTTATATCTTGCTTTGACCTTCGATGACCTTTTTGGTCACTCACTTGACCACAGCGGTTAGCTAAGGCAAAGGGTCTAGCTGTATCAGTCTAGTTTACAAATTTCCTCTATTTCAGATCTTTATTAACATAATTTTTCACCTTTCTTTGAAATTTATTCGCATTTTCAAACCAAATTGAAGTAGAATCCGGCCCACATTTTCTAAAGACAAAATCAACATTTTAAAATAATGAATTTGTATACAGTACAAATGTCAGATAATTGAATGAATGATTGAACGAACGAGCAAGCGAACTTTAAAGATAAAGACCACAACATAAGGAATACATTTGAGGTATTGTGTGTTCTATCGTATTGTAATAAGACTTACAGTTGTAAGTATGCAGTTTTAAACTGATAAGTAACTAACTTCACGCAAAGCATCATTGTCATCCATCCAAAACTTAACTTTTTGACGTATTTTTGTTTTGATTGGAAGTCTAACATAATTCGGGTCGGGTATCTATCCACAAAAGTGTGCTACAAAGATAACAAGCTCTTCACACGTATCGTTACATAACTAGTGGACAGGGGTGATTAAAAGCAATAAATGAAATGGCATCTTTGTACAATATCTTATTGCGTAAATCATTTACATTTGGGCAAAGTAAAAGTCTCTTGAAATGTCCATCATCGTTTTACAATGCTAGGTAAGTGGTTGAAAGAGAGACCGCAGATATACAATTTCAAGTTGGCCAACTAAATTGCAGATTGCACCAATAGTCATAGAAACTTATGATAGCCCTCGCACATTCATCCAGCTAAATCGTATAACTAAAGCGATCGCATACTACAAACTGTCAAATATTTCCAATCAATTTTGAACTTTATATTAAGGATTTTAAGGTTGAAAATTGATTGGAGAAATTTGACAGATTGTAGTAACCCGATATGCTGTTGACTGTACTACGACCCATGGATTTTGAATTAAGTAAATGTTGATTGAATAGAGGTAAGTCAATAAATACAATTTATTATTGTGTAATATGAGCAGAAGATATATTGAAGCAGCACAGCTTAAGAGTTTGTAATATAATAAGTTTCCAAAACAACAAAAATGTTCAGATTTAGCACCAGTGAATCATTATACATATACTTCCATTAAATACTTAAAATTTTCTTATTAAAAAAATTATATATCTTTATTAAGTAAGCACTGGATGTCATATAGTGAGATGCAAACTTTTTTCTTTAAACATTAAATGAAGCTTAGTTTGTGAAACATTCATTTGAACAGTAACAGTTGTTTTTGCGATTGGAAACTGTTTTCTTTGTGTGTCTCAAACTGATAAACCATAAAGTTGTTCCTTTTTAGATTCCAACGCAATGGTAGCCGATGGATGCCAGACACTGAGTATGTAAAGCAGTTCGAGGGATCTGTCATGTATCCAGATGAGGCCACCTCGCTAATGAAACATTTGCCTTACAATAGTAAGTCCCTCCTATTTTTCCATCCATAGCCATGAACAATGCAATTCCAAACATTATTTTATGAGGGCATTATAAATATACCTACTGCCCGCTGTTCAATGTGAAACCATGATGTGGCCTCTATCGTAGCCTTCAAAGTTAACAGTTCCTCTTATGTATGGTTTCATCTACTATATCTCATTCTACTCCTTTCATCCAGTGAACTATTTTTGATAGGTATAATCCCACCTGCCGAGAAACATGTACGGAACATGATACTTAATTTTGGACCACAGCATCCGGCTGCTCATGGAGTATTACGTCTGATCCTTGAACTAGATGGCGAAGTAAGTTTGTTTTTTATTTATTTTCAATGAAATTTGTTTCATTGAAAATAAATTTCAAAGTTGTGACGTCAATCTAAATATATCAGTGTTTGATATTTCTTTTTCATTCCCACCAGACTGTTCGTGCTGCAGACCCTCACATCGGCCTGCTGCACCGCGGCACGGAGAAGCTGATCGAGTACAAAACTTACACCCAAGCGCTGCCGTACTTCGACCGTCTGGACTATGTGTCCATGATGTGCAACGAACAGTGCTACAGTCTGGCGGTGGAGAAGCTACTCAACATTGAAATTCCACTGCGTGCAAAGTATATACGAAGTAAGTTTAATGTATTCAGCATATAACCCTAAATTGAATTGAACAGAGTACTACTAGAAATAAGGGCTTGTGTTTCATTATTGTTACGGTTTTCGTAATGAAAATTGAAAACCAGAAGAAACTAATAAATGTATTAGTACAGAATTCTACATTAAACTCACAAGTCCGTCCATATGTCACAAAACAATGGGAAACAGGAACCTGAACAAAGAAGATCATAGTCAGAGCATAATATATTTTTCACTACACCCATCTCTGCCGTGGGTGTTGTACAAGGCAACTGAGGGTATAGACAGCAACGCGTAATGGGTAGTAGCATTCCTCTTGTACCATCTACAGCAATTTATGTGCCCGATAGATGGTAATAGGCTCGCCACCTAATACACGGAACCTAGCTTAATTGGTGAAAAGTGGGTTTCGCTTCGGGGATATAGGCGTGATTTATGTATGTATGAAATTATCAGTGATTTTTATATGTTCGCGTAGCACTCTTCGCCGAGATCACCCGCATCCTCAACCACACAATGGCGGTGGGCTCTCACGCCCTGGACGTGGGTGCGTTGACTCCACTGTTCTGGCTGTTCGAGGAGAGGGAGAAGATGATGGAGTTTTATGAGAGGGTCAGCGGTGCCAGGATGCACGCTGCGTACATCAGGCCCGGTGGAGTTTCCTTGGTAAGGTGTTGGTAGATGGTTTTTTAATAATAATGTCATGATTTCGAGTAATGTGACTTTGTTAGTACCATTATTCTTACTTTAACTATGTTAGTAATTTTTTATTTATTTACATACATACATACATACATAAATCACGCCTATATCCTCGAAGGGGTAGGCAGAGGTGAACTAGCACCCACGTTTCGCCAGTTATGTTAGGTCCCATGTAATAGGTAGCGAGCATATTGCCATTTATCGGGCACAAAAGTCGCAGTACTATTGCTAGCTGGTATAAGAGGAACGCTGCTGCCATTCCTCATCGCTGATTTATCCTTAGTCGCCTTGTACGACACCCACGGGAGAGACTTGACGTGGTGACAATTGTATTTTACTCTGCCGTCACCACACGGTTAATAATAATAATATCTCTATTTCGAGTAACACGACTCACATTGTTAGTAGCATTATTTTTAATTAAACTATGTTGGTAATTAATAATTAAAAAATAGAACAAAAATATTTCTGATTAAAAAATTGATTCGGGGATCGAACCCGCGTCCTCTGCGATCCACGATCCACGATATGCAATTTAAAAAAAGTTAAAAAATTAGTAGAGTAAGAATATTGTGGTACCAAACCTACTTTTTGTAATCACAGTATTCTTTGTCTACAATTTTTTTTACTTTTTTAAAATGTCCAAATTAAAATCAAAGTACCTAGAAAAAAAAATAGACACATTCAAAAGATTTAAAAAGATTACAAATAAAAGTAATAGAACGATGTAAATAAATAAAATTTAATTAATATTTAATAAATTAATATGAATAATTACATTTAAATATTTAAATCTATAAATTAAATTAATAAACCAATTTTGAATAAATTAATAAATGTCTAAAATAAATAATATATGTTAGGGACCTGCGACGGCTTTCACAGTTGCATCGGTGTTTCCAGGACATGCCTTTGGGCCTCATGGACGACATTTACGAGTTCTCCAGCAAGTTCAACGAGCGACTGGACGAAGTGGAGGACGTACTATCATCGAACAGGCTCTGGGTGCAGAGGACCAAGGACATCGGTGTCGTGAGCGCTCAGGACGCGTTGAATTACGGTTTTAGGTACAACACAATACAATTCAGTACAATACAATACAAATTACGGTTTTAGGTACAACACAATACAATTCAGTACAATACAATACAAATTACGGTTTTAGGAACAACACAATACAATTCAGTACAATACAATACAAATTACGGTTTTAGGTACAACACAATACAATTCAGTACAATACAATACAAATTACGGTTTTAGGAACAACACAATACAATTCAGTACAATACAATACAAATTAAGGTTTTAGGAACAACACAATACAATTCAGTACAATACAATACAAATTACGGTTTTAGGTACAACACAATACAATTCAGTATAATACAAAACACTCTATTCTTCTTCTTCTCCCTGCCATGTTCCCAGTCTATCTGGGGTCGGCGCAGTATGTATCCTCTTCCAATCATATCGGTAAGACCTCATCAAGCCATCCACTCCCTTTTGATTCATATCATCCATCACACCGTAAAGGTGCTAGTGATGAATGAATGTATAGAAAAGAGACGGACTCTATTGCGCACAAGATAATCATTATTCAGCCGACCGAGAGACGCCCACTGTTGGGCATAGGCCTCCCCCAAGGATCTCCAAACCGGTCGGTCCTGCGCTGCCCGCATCCCGCATCAACAACAAAATAGGTAATACAAATACAGAAAAACATCGAACAAAAGAAACAGCACAATAGGCGGTCTAAGGCTGCGCTTCCATAGAAGCGGAGCTGAGCTAAGACTTATTGGCCAATTATATTGCTCAAATCACACATCTCATCATCGCTCCGTTACATCATTCGTCAATTTTTGTAAGCTCAGCTTCGCGCGGCTCCGCTTTTATGGAAACCCACCCTTACAGCTAAACAGCAGTCTCATCCAGACGACCATGGGAGTAAACATAATAGGCGATATAGAAACTGTGGGTAGGTGTACCATTTTTAACACTACGAAAATGAAGTAAAAATTACTACACACATAATATTACAAGTACACATTTTAACACATTATAAATAGAGTGGCCCGCTACAAGTGGTTTTTTGAGACAGTGACTGTGCTGATTGATTTTTGCATTCTGTGTGTCTATTCTCAATTACTCATCAGATGATACCTACAGTTGGGCTAATGTTTTTCGACTGTTTGGTTCTTTATTTTATACTTATGTGCAGCTTGACGTAAAGCAGCAGAATATGAGAGTGTATATATTTATTTATACAGTGGTGTCTTGCTTCGTGGCTCGGGCATCAAGTGGGATCTGCGCAAGTCGCAGCCCTACGACGCGTATCACCTGGTGGACTTTGAGGTGCCCATCGGCACCAACGGGGACTGCTATGACAGGTAAATAATCCTCAATTTCTGGCTCCAGTCCACAAGCATTTTGTCCCCACTTAATATCCTTCTTAAGTTGTTGCATATTGATATAAGCTACCGAATAAGAAGTTATGTACCTATTTGAAGTACGCAATCAATTTGCCCTTTAACTCTTTGCAAGTTATTTGTGTAGTGCTTATGCCATTAAATGAAATCAATATAAATGCATATTAATAATAATAGGACATTAATTTTCAGACATACCAAGATGTCTTGGTTGGCAGAGTGTTATAGGCAGCCGTCCGGATTACGGAAGACGCGGGTTCGATTCCCGCATCAAGACTATAATTTTTCGAAATTTTGCAGACCATTTTCTTCATAATTTATTAGATCACTCAACTCAAAAAATTTATAATAATGTACTTATTTTGGGTAGTCAAGTTAAAACATTGCCTGTAATATAGGTATCTCTGCCGCGTAGAGGAGATGCGGCAATCCCTTCACATCATAGACCAGTGCCTCAACCAGATGCCTGAAGGAGCAGTCAAAACAGATGACGCCAAGCTTACACTACCGTCCCGGGAGGAAATGAAGGTATGTCAATGCAATCTATTAAAGTGATCTGCCTCTTTAGACAAGACAAGTCTCTCTGGAACGCAACTATCAATTTTAGACAACTTCTCTTTCAGTTGTACATACATACATACAATCACTTTTTTTATTATTTTTTTTGTCACTTATGTAAAAGAAACTACAAATATTTGTTTATGATAGCCCCTCGTCTGTCACGCCACCTCATTGAGGTCGATGTCAAAAACCGCACATCTGTCAAGCCGCCTCCAGGAGGTCGATCGCTCCTACATTGTATTAAAGCACAACTCACGCGATTTATTTTATCTATTACTGCTCTAACTTATGCAACGCGTAAAGAAAAGAACAAGGACGGCATATAATGACATATGACAACCAAACGGCGCCATTTTAACTGAATTGAATGAGTCACTAGTTGTACCTACTCGAGCTGCCTTTGTGTTTTCATAGAACTGTCAAAAATTTCAAAAATACATTTCAACATAGAATTAATAACATATTTCCAGTATAATTGTATTAATGTGTACATACACTAGATAGCTTGTTTCATAACGATTTCAGAAACGCAACATTTATAAAATAGCTTTTATACAACATTTTAGAGATATTTTCATTTTAAAAAGATGCGCCGTTTTTGCAAGGAGTGGGGGGCTGCCAAGTGACGTAAGCGCGCGAAATTCAAAATGGCGGGTATCCCTGGAGGGGATATAATAGAAGTCTATATTATCTGTGACACACTCACTCTACTTCCTGTAAAACTAAGTTACAATAAACGTGGCGTCTCTATTAAAATTCAGTCTTATTTATTTCACCACCAGTTTCCACGAGAATAGTTCAACAACATATTTATCATTTTTGACACAACGGTCGCCATGTTGTTTTGGCTGCAATACGTCAGTTTCATACATTTGTATTCTATTTGCTTAAATATATTGATCACTTGTCTAGAGGGCAGTGCACGTTAAACCTTACTAGCTATTTGGTGTGACCGAATGCTGAGGATCTCAAATTGCCGTTGCCTCTTCGCAGACGTCAATGGAAGCCCTGATCCACCACTTCAAGCTGTTCACGCAAGGGTACCAGGTGCCCCCCAGCTGGACTTACACTGCCATCGAGGCCCCCAAGGGGGAGTTTGGGGTCTACCTCGTGTCTGACGGCAGTTCCAAGCCGTATAGGTATTTTAAATTTATTTAAGTCTATTGCAACGACAAATCTAAATAAGGTGCCTATAAGATTACTTTAGAAGGATTGTGGTCAAGACACAACTACATACATACATAAATCACGCCTATTTATCCCCGAA
This sequence comes from Cataclysta lemnata, assembly GCA_963931975.1. Lineage (NCBI taxonomy): Eukaryota > Metazoa > Arthropoda > Insecta > Lepidoptera > Crambidae > Cataclysta > Cataclysta lemnata. Next base: position 1,772,799 of record OZ008338.1, read on the forward strand.
GGGGTAGACCGAGGTGAAATAACACTCACGTTTCGCCTATTAGGTATGTTAGGTCCCATGGAAGGGTGGGTGAGCCTATTGCCAACTGTTGGGCAACTAAATCATGTATTTCGCTAGGTGGTATAAGAGACATAACCGACTGGCATGCATGAGGACATTAACAGAACATTAATGAGATTGGATGAAGCGAAAGAACTATATAAGGATCGTAGCGAGTGGAAAGAAGCGATCTCTGCCTACCCCTCCTGTGGGAAAAGGCGTGTAATGTTTATATTATTATATGTATGTGAGCCTTTGTTTTATTTTATTTTTTATTGGCTGTAAGGTAACCTGTTTTTCTCTAAATAAAAGGGTGTTAACGTTGATAATGTGCCCTGCGGGCCTAGCACGGGGACGTGGACAAGACTCTCTCCACCACTTGACAGTGTTTTGTCTCGGGACTTAGTGGGCGTTAGAGCAAGAGGAAAAGATTTTCTGTCCCCCGAAAGAGATGTGTCCACGTCCCGTGCTACGGGGGCTGGTTATACAATGAACTAAACAGCCTTTACTTGTGGGTTATTTGATTTACCTTCATTCCTGTTTTCAGGTGCAAAATCAAAGCTCCCGGCTTCGCTCACCTGGCCGCTTTGGAGAAAATCGGCAAAAACTCCATGTTGGCTGACATTGTGGCCATTATCGGTACCCTCGACGTGGTGTTCGGCGAAATCGATCGATGAATCTGATCGATTGAAGAAATTAATCGATCGATTAAACTAATCAATCATTCCAAACAGTTAACATTTCAATTATTTGTCTACGCCACAGATTATATCACCACTTCTTATTTATTGACATACAATTTTAAATTACTATTCCTAGTGGCATCTATTGATAAATAACCTATTGGTATATTTATCACAAAAACAAAATATAAAAAACAAAATATTTTATTTTATTCTACAAGTATACAGGATGTAAGTTTTATTTGTAAGTTTTACATGATGTAATAGAAATCACCATAGTTTTATAAGACTATGTTAGCATGAGAATATAGTATCCAGGCTGTGAGTTACATGTTGTATACAAATGCTGTGAGATTTTTAAGGATATTCCATTTTTCATCTTCCTATAAACCTTCCAAATTCATGATCTAAGAGAGTTTTGGGCAAGATCACATATATGTAATATTTTTAAAATGATGAATAAAAATAAATTAATTATTGAAATATAGTTAGTGAGATTATTTATTGACACAAAAAGATATATTTTTTATCAGCTTACAATAGTCTTAAGAATACTACTAATTATATTATTAATGGTGAATTATTTACCATCATTGCTGTGGAAGACCTCTATGTATATTTGATGACTTTTTAATCATGTTGTACTGTTTTAATATGTTTTTATTTATTAATTAATTAAGTGTTCTAAGCTTGTTTAATGTTATTGACACTCCCTGTTGTCATTTTGCTACCGCACGCATCAGTATTGTGAAGCATTCCTTTATTTTAGTACATTGATATTATACAGGATAAGTTGTAAGACACCCACAACTTTGCAGGACGAGATATATAACATCACAAACAATGAAGTATGACGAGTTTTAACGTAACTCAATACACTGAACAGAACCTTATTCATTATTGATTAATTAACATGCCAGACTTGAAATAAATTAATACTTGAGTATTTGTTTTTGTAAGAAAGTAATTTCTAACGAATTACCAAAGTTGTAGAACGAACGTTCTTATTTATGATATGTTCTTGTGTATAGTTGTGGGTACCCTAAAATTAATCCTGTAGGTATATTGGACTTTGAAGGGAGTTACTTATTTTAGTGTTTAAATTGTATTGAGCATACGCTTTTATTATATTTAACTAGTGTGTAGTGAAAAAAAAAATGTTATTGATTTGAAAGTGCATTTAAGTACAACTTAATAGAGCAATAAATGAAATGTTCAGTGTTTTATAAACATTTTACAAGGATGATGTTTACCTATTTATACTTATTGAATGTTACTAATTTTGTTTCGTTGATTCTTATTATTGTGACAAGTTTTATTTTAATGGCCGCGTCAGAGAGAGATATCTAACTTTTAAGTATTCTGTGGGCCCAGAAAAATTGCCAATTTATACGAAATAATATAATAAAAATGCATGAAAAACTCATGAATTACTGAGAAAACAATATGGCGACCGTCGTGTCAAATGTAAGAATAGTCAAAACTTGACGTTTGTTCGATAGAGAATATGTATCACTTGGCTATAGGCACTCTTTATATTTTTGCTTCATGGCGTTTTGTGACCTGTGGTGTGGTGACATGGTCTAAAATGTTTTTATGGGCTTGTATACAGGTCGCCTTTATATTAACATGACTATATACCATGACATTTTACTCTTAAATGGTTATTATGATGTTAAACATTAAATTGACTTCGCTAGTTTGTTGTCTACAAAGTATTTCAATTTGTGTATTGTTGATACATTTTATTGTACAATTTATTTCACAAATATATTTTTGGAATTGGGAGTTTGGTTTAATTTACCATGGGTTTCCCTAAGAGGGCCTATTCTGATCTCCCTCTAAAGACAGTACATACGAATGCGTGCTAAGGTGCTATTCGCTGATGGGTGACCAAAAGTACATTATCTTGAGATCCTCCTTACCTCTGAAGGCAGTTTATCTGTTGATCCCAGTTTAATACCGACCAATTCGCACTGGACCAGTGAGGTAAGACATCGATCGTACCCTTTCGATTTATAGTGTATATGAAAAAAAAATGCTGATAATTTACGTAAGTAAAGGGCTGACTGGAAAAGATCTCTTTTAAAGGTAAGTTCGCCCTTGCAAACTATGTATGTGACAAGTTTTATTCCGAATATTAATGTGTAATAAAATAAAGAGCAATTAATTAAATACCTATACCATGTGTTGATGGCTCATTAGTAAAGCGAAAATCGCATCGCCCACTTTTGCATACCACTACTTTTCGGATTCCTTTCTAAACTTTATAGTGTATTGGAACGTGCCGCTGTTGAACTTGAAACGAACGAATGAAGTATCGGTTGTTGACGTTTCCTATGACAGTTCCATTACACGAAGACTCTGAGATTATTACTTGATTTATATACTGCCTTAAATATATAATTAAAGCCTAGAGAAAAAGTTGTTATAAATAAAATTTGTGCATTATATGAATCATAAATACTAAAATAATAAGGTGTAAGATTTTATAAATTATAATCACCAATAAATCACCATAACCTGTGGATTGTTACTACAGTGAACGGAACACACTCACACACAGTCTCATTTAAAAATGGCTTCTCTGATGAATGTATTGTTGCGGAAATCTTCCAAATTGGGCCACAGTAAGGCTTTGTTAAAAAATATTCCAGCGGTGTATAATGTGAAGTAAGTATTTTATGTTATAATTCATAGATATGTAGTTATTTACTTTAAGTATAATAATAATTAAATAATTATGTAACATTTTGAGGTTACTCATTTGTATTTTTCGCTTATTTCGTTTGGATAGATGTATTATTTTATTATTTAGTATTTATAATAGTATTTAAATATACCCGTCTATTATGCTCAGCGAAATTTGGTATCCCACGATAAATGGTATTTATAAAATAGGTGTGTATTCACGTAGTTATTTGCACTCTTATTGAATTTATACTCTATTTTACTACTTATCCTTAGTATGACTATAATTCCTGTAAGACAAATAACATTTCTATCACTGTAATCCTCAATGTTATATCTTTTAAATTTAAGTAAATTTAACATTAAAATAAAAGACAATTATTAATAGTTGGGAAACAATTTTTTTTATTTTTAAGATATTAGCATCATAATTCTGTGCAAGTCGACTACAGTTGTAATAGAACAACTTATTAGAATTATTAAATCTCATGAACTGCTTCTAAAAGAATAAAACTATTATTTGAACTTGAAGGAAGTCAAATGAGGTATTACTTTCTTATGCTTACTGCGAAATCAAACTTTCAACCCTCAAAACTTTAACTGATTATAATTAGGTCACTGTCCTGTTTAAATAATAATTATCAGTGTTATAATTGACTTGTTGTGGGGTGATTATGAATTATTTGGTTTTTTTGTGAAGCTACACATTTACTTCAAAATTATATATTTTGCTTTTGGCGAATTATTTTTGGTATTCTTTTTAGTTGATTTCTGTTTGTTGTCTGCTTTAAATATTTTCTGGTAGGATGGATTTGATAGAGTATAATTTTATATTACATATTTTATTTACTTTCTAATGATTTTAGTAATAAACTTAAACAAAATTTGAATATATTATTTCACATCAAATATAGTTTCTTATATTGTTAACAAAGATGCGTCTGATTTATCCTTTCAGCTCTCAACGCAATGGAAGCCGTTGGATGCCAGATGCAGAGTATGTCAAGCAGTTTGAGGGAGTTGTCATGTACCCAGATGAGGTGACCTCGTTAATGAAACACATCCCTTACAACAGTAAGATGTTGGATTTTTACATAGCATTTGCGTAAATGCATAAATCACACCTTTCTCCTCTGAGGGGACTGAGTTGTTTTAACACCCGTGTTTTGTCAGCCTATTTTAGATCTATTTCCTTATACCGGGAACTTACCAGTTACTTTTACTAAATGATGTGTACACTGCTGCTCATTCCTTGTTATATTATAACTCTCAGTCGCCTTGTACGACACCCCGGTTAGAGCCAGGGGTGGTGACAATTTTATTCTCTTCTGCCGTCACTACATGGCTCATCATCACGTTACATAATTGCCTTATTTCATCTTATTGCCATACACTGGCCATCCCCATTAGTACACTTTTACGATTGCTCTTTTGGAGTAAGTCACTGCTAACTCACTCTCAATTAGCCTCCAAATTAGTTGCATATTACACTGCTCATTGACTCTTTGCCTTTTCTCTGTTACAGGTATCATCCCACCTGCCGAAAAACATGTTCGCAACATGATATTGAACTTTGGGCCTCAGCACCCTGCTGCTCACGGAGTGCTACGACTTGTTTTAGAACTAGATGGTGAGGTAAGGACCAATTTCCTATGTAACACTAGAAATTAAACAGCCATGGAATTGAGGGGCTTTCATTAAAAAAAATACTTCAATCCGATTGATGTTTTGTAAATATCTATTCTATACAATAAAATTGGGTTAAAAGTCGAATGCTGTTTAAGTTTTGGAACATTATTTATATTTTAGCCATAACTGCAGGATTATAAATTACACTCACAAGCAAGAAGGTTATGGTACCTAGTTAATTTTTTTTTTCAATTCTAACCACCTTTGGCTGGTAATCCTGATATGTGCCAAAGTCTGTCCAAGTGCCTGAGTGTTAGGTTCCATGTAATAAGTGGCGAGCCTATTGCCATTTATGCGGCACGGAAATGGCAGTACATAAGCAGTGCATAGCATAAGAGAAACACTGCTGCCCATTACTCATTGCTGTATTTACCCATAGGAAAGATGGGGGTGGTGACAATTGTATTCTGCTCTGCCGTCACCACACGGCGTAATCAATGTCAAAGTTTACACAAAACTTAAAATATAGGGGAAATTCATGTCAACCTATACGAAATAAGTGACGTGAGTTTTTTTTTTCCTCTCCTGCCAGACTGTCCGTGCGGCGGACCCTCACATCGGCCTGCTGCATCGCGGCACGGAGAAGCTGATCGAGTACAAAACCTACACCCAAGCGCTGCCGTACTTCGACCGTCTGGACTACGTGTCCATGATGTGCAACGAACAGTGCTACAGTCTGGCGGTGGAGAAGCTACTCAACATTGACATTCCACTGCGCGCAAAGTATATAAGAAGTGAGTGCTGATGATCTGTGTACTGAGCGGGATGTTTTTTGAGACTGGGATGCTCTTGGTCTTCATCTCACCTGATGGTGACTGACGATAAGGATAGAAGAAAGAGTCGAGCTTCTGGCTGTCTTGTCACAAATTGTCAGAACAATAATGCTGTTAACATTATTATGGTGACAAATGTTGATAAGATGGTGGTAGCTAGCCAGGTGGACTTGAAAAAAGTCCTACCACCAATCTCAGTACAAATTTTGTACTTCCCTGAGGATCAAACCCGGTATCTCGACGTCATGGTTGTTCACATTGGAGTTGTTTCAAGATTAATGTATGGAAATGTGAGTTGGGTATTGGGAGAAGAAGCATGAAAGTTGAAATAAATGCTGTCGAAATAAGAGTGTTAAGGAGCATGGCTGGGGTAAGGCTGAGCTGATAGATTGTACTTCTTCTTCTCCCTGCCCTGTCTTACCTGGGGTCGGCGCAGTATGTTTCCTCTTCCATTCATTGAGCGATAGATTGTACATCAATGTGATAAGAGAAAGGAGACGTAATGAAAAGAATTGAGAAAGGGGTATGAAGATGGTAATGAGATTGGATGAAGCGAAAGAAATAATGCAAGATCGGAGCAAGTGAAAGGAACTACCCCTGTGGGAGTAAGGATATGGTAAGTATGCTATATATGTGTAAAAACTACAAAACCTCCACTATTATGATTATCAAAAAATATATGACTATGTATATTTTTACTGTAAACTTATTCTATTTGGAGTAATCGCAGTATATCGTTTTTATCCACTCCTTCCTTCTGTACATCACCTTCTTCTTCATCCAGTCCCATTTTAGTCACACACATTTTCATCACCTCGCACATATAAATTTCATACTTACGATAAACATTCGGATAATGATATCAAAGGGGTCTGAACGTCACTTTCGCAAAATGTCATCGTGAAAAATTTGGTCACTTTCCCATAATGTCATTTTCGCAAAACGACATTTCCACAAGACGTCGCTTTCGCAATACCCCATTTTCCCAGAACTTTTGTCACACCAGCAAATTTTTTCATATAATATGTAGGTAATAATAATATTATAATTATTATTTTTGTGCTATTTTATTAAATATTAAATTTATTACTTACCGATTCTGCAGTGTTAGATCTCTCCTAAGAAAAAATGCGTTGCGATAATGTTGTTTTGGGAAAGTGACATTGGGTGAAATGACGTTCTGCGAAAGTGAAGATCTACCTCCAGACCATTGGTACACGTCTGTGTGTAGAAAAAAAAATAATTACGATTTCTCATCTGTTCCCCGTCAGCGCTCTTCGCCGAAATCACCCGCATACTTAACCACATAATGGCGGTGGGCACTCACGCCCTTGACGTGGGGGCGCTCACTCCATTCTTCTGGTTGTTCGAGGAGAGGGAGAAGATGATGGAGTTTTATGAGAGGGTCAGCGGTGCCAGGATGCACGCCGCCTACATCAGGCCTGGTGGGGTGTCCTTGGTGAGGATATTAAGCTTGTTTTGGCTTGGGCTTTGGAGTTACGTAGTGATGTACCTACTGTGTAGAAGACAATAATTTTGTTCACTCACTCTACTCATAGTCAGTCGCCTGCCTGGGTACGTGGCGTTGCTGGGATCTGCGTCTACCTGTCACTCTCACTCAATGAGAATAATCGCGCAGTGTGAGAGTGACAGGTAGGCGAAAGCGATTGAAAGAGGCTTACATAGTCGGGGTTCGGTTTTATCATTCCATCCAGCATAGTCATAACATCATCTTCTTTTCATGTCATCTTTCAGGGTTGCTGCAATTTTATCATTCCATCCACATTGGTTAACCGTCATAAAGTCATCTTCCTATCAATCATGTCATCTTTCAGCCTAACCTTCCTTTATATCTATGACTGTCTTCCCCTCAACACTCTTTTAACTATCTCTACCTTCTTACTACCCAGATTTCCTAAAGGCCCTAGTCCAGAGTTGGGGAACAATCCTTGTCCTACAGGATCAGGGTACCTCCCTTGTGAGGCACATATACAATGTGTAACAGAAATAACGCACACCCTTAATACTACCCATGCTAGCAAAGTCAACTAAAATATGATGTTACAATATACAATGTGTAACAGAAATAACGCATACCCTTAATACTACCCATGCTAGCAAAGTCGAATAAAATATGGTGTTATTAAAATATAATATAAAAAAATAGACATAATTTTTTTTTCTTTCTCCATACAAATTGTTTGATCAATTTTGATTTAAATATCACCATGGTTTTTAATATTTCTATTGTTGGTTGGCTTCCCCCCTGTTCACTAACCTCACTGTTACAGTTCTAATAGAAATTTCATTTCCAAAATCAGATGTAAATTCATTGATCAATCAGTCTCGTATAAGCTTTCTTACACTTAACCTATATATTACCTTCATATTACTTGTTCAAGCTATCATAATGCACAGGTTATATTAACCATCAAACATACTACATGTCTAATATATAATCAATTAGATGCTGTTTGCCTAACCCATGGTCTTTTAAAGTTTAGTTTGTTGTTCAGAAGAATATTTTTAAATAAAATACTATAGTTGCTGAAAATCACTTTGCTTAGCTCGGGGTGCATTAGTAGGCATAGCAGATTTGGTAGGTTCAGCACGGGACGTGGACAAAATCTCTTCACCACTTGACAGTGTTGTCTCGGGATGTAGTACGAGTTAGAGTGAGAGGAAAATATTTTGTTATCCCCAAAGAGTTTTTGTCCACGTGCTACGGAGGCAGATTTAGAGGTGACGCCATAATGAGAAATCGCAGGTGAGTAGAAGGAGAGGGAATAAATCCCAAAGATGTAAAATTAATTTATAAGTTGATGATACTTTTCAGGACATGCCATTGGGTCTCATGGATGACATCTACGAGTTCTCGTGTAAGTTTGGCGAGCGTTTGGACGAGGTTGAAGACGTTCTAACAACGAACAGGTTAATTTTTTTTTTATTTGAAAATTGTATAAATAAAAATAATGTAGATTGTGCCCGGACTCACTCCAGGGGTGTCGTAAAAGTAGACTAAGGCAGAATGCCCGGTAATAAGCACATTGGGGCATCCAAATGGTGGAGGGTAAACCACCAACAACAGCATACCCAAAGAGGGTTGGTGTCTGGCAGGCAGCCGGCTTCAAAAGCTTAGCCAAAAACTTGGACAGGATTGGAATGTTGTCATCCCAATCACTCTGCCCGTTCATTGGTCTCTTGACATAGTTCTTTGCGTCACTTTTCTATACATTCATTCATCACTGGCAACCTTTTCGGTGTGATGAATGATATGAATCCAAAGGGAGTGGATGGCTTGACGACGTCTGACCTGTGTGTTTGGAAAAGGAAACATACTGCGCAAAAAACTGTGAACAAGGCAGGAAGAAGGTCACTTTTAAGAATATATAAAAGTTTGAAAAATTATAGTTAAATAGTTTCCCTTATCAGGACTATAATTATTCAAACCTTTTTCAAAATTACTTGTATTTTTGTAACAACAGGTTGTGGGTGCAGAGGACCAAGGATATTGGTATTGTGACCGCTCAGGATGCGCTTAACTATGGCTTTAGGTGAGTTCAACAAAACATTACTTACATGCTGTGTTATTTTGTCATTTTTTATGGTGTGGTCACCTCTGCAAGGGGATATTATAGGCGTGATTGATTGATGTGTTTTAGCCTAAAACTGCGTCAGACCTTATTATACCTTTCGTTGTATTTTTGACTATTTATAGGAACAACATTTTTAACTATAAGAACTAACTATTCGAACGAATAGAACAAATGTATGAAACTGACTTATTACTGAGAAAACCACATGGCGACCGTCGTGTCAAATGTGAGAGAAGCTGTCAGAATTGACATTTGTATTCTATTCGTGTGAATAGATTGGCATTTTGTCTAGGGCACTGGGTGGTTTTATACATACATAACATACATCTTTCTTTCACGCCTTTCTCCCACGGGGGTAGGCAGAGATCACTTCTTTTTCCACTTGCTACGATCCTTACATATACTTCATTCGCTTCATCCTGATCAATGTCCTCGTGCATGCCTATCGGTTTCGGGTAGTCGTTCTATTGATACAAATGATTGCCAACAGCGGCGTGATGCTTCGTGGCTCTGGCATCAAGTGGGACCTCCGCAAGTCGCAGCCTTACGACGCGTATCACCTGGTGGACTTCGAAGTACCCATCGGCACCAACGGGGACTGCTACGACAGGTAAACTGCATTGTATCATCATCCGTCATCATCACTGCTGGGGCTCGGGCCGTCCCTATGGATGGAAGAATATAGGGTGATTTGGGCCATAAAAGTAAAGTAAATAAATATTTGACGGCTTGCTTGGTCGAATGCTCTGATTGCTTGGTCCCGGATTGGAATCCTGGCAAATTTTCTGATAAACACAAATATTTGTTCCTGAGACATAGTTGTGTATATTATTATGTTTATATAGTATATTTTCAACATTTATATACATAATCATAAAAATATGTCCATTATCTAGTATCCATAACACAAGTGCTTAGGCACCTTACTTTGTGCTAGATGATAGGTGTGGTGAAAAAACAAAATTTATTTATTTACACTCACACCTATCATCTAGCCCAAAGTAGGAGCCTAATCTATCACTTGTGTTATGGATACTAGATGACGGACATAATGTAATATGCTCTAGCTCATGGTCTGACATATAATGTTAAAAAATCAGAAGTTATGGTCTTCGGGGCGAGGAGTCAAATTCCAAGCGACATACCACCTATAAAGCTTTGTGGGCAGGCACTGAGACAAGTTACAAAATTTAAATACTTGGGACATGTCCTGACTTCTGGCCTCAAGGATGATGAAGATATTGATAGAGAACGGAGAGCGTTGTCAGTGAGAGCGAATATGTTGATCCGCAGGTTTGCCCGTTGCTCACTTAGAGTAAAAATTTCACTATTTCAAGCATATTGTACATCGTTCTATACGTCGGGCCTGTGGCTTAACTACACTCAAAAATCTTATAACGCTCTCCGGATTCAATATAATAATGCATTTAGGATGTTGGTGGGGCTGCCTCGATTTTGTAGTGCGTCGGCGATGTTTGCGGAGGCAAAAGTAAATTGCTTTTATGCCACAATGCGCGCGAGGTGCGCGTCGATGGCACGCAGAGTCCGGGCCAGCCCCAACAACATCCTATCAATGATCGGGACTAGACTAGATTGTCCATATTTAGCGCATTGCTGCGCCATTTCGCATGGTAGTAAATAGATAAATAATTTAATAAATAATAACATTTAAACATGTCAATGAAATTGTACTAACATAGATATAAGACATTATGTATACTAACAACATTTGAGCCAATGGTTGCTTCAATAAATAAATTATTATTATAACCCATCACGCTGGCCCAGTAGGGGTTGGATATTTATTACTATTATCTAAATTGTTAAGTTTTTTCTTCGCTCATACAAATTGTTCGGACAGTAGGTAAAGCAACATCTGTGGGAAATTCTAAAATTAATTTACCAGTTTTGTATTTAAATATTATCATAGTTTATATGACTAAGTAAGCATGGGTATAGTGTTCAGGGAGTGTGTTATTATATGTTACATGTTTAATCGAGATATACAATTGAGTTTTTTGTTCACTCAAAACCCTTTCAGGAATTGAAATAAAAAACAAAACACAAATATCAAAAACATTGATCACATGTCATAAACGGTCCCAGTTTAGCATATAGCTAGTATACAAGGTAGGAGGGGTCCTCGAGGTTTTAGGGGTAAGCTATAAAGGCGCCTTGACCAACAGCCTAATATAGGTCCTTCGAAAAACCTGTAGGTATAAACGTTTGATTGGGCTGATGACACAATTATTTGTTCCCGAGTCATGGTTGTTAATGTAGTATATTTTCAACATTTATATACATAATTACTTAATAAGATAAAAAAAATATGCCTGTCATCTAGTGTTCATAACACAAGCAGCCTACTTACTTTGGGCTACATGGTAGGTGTGAGTGTAAAAAATATTTATGTATTTATATTTTGAAACCTGATGTTTTCCCCCCAGGTATCTCTGCCGCGTGGAGGAGATGAGAGAGTCTCTCCGCATCATAGACCAGTGCCTCAACCAGATGCCCGCCGGTGAGGTCAAAACGGATGACGCCAAGCTCGCGCCGCCAGCCAGGGAGGAAATGAAGGTATGTCAGTCAATGCAATTGCTGAAACTAATCTGCCCGTCCAGACAAATCGCCAATTTATTATTATTTAATAATACTATTTCGTTCGGATGTGGAGAGGCTAGTAATCTGTCGTACAGGGTCTCCTAGTACAGACGCCAGTCTCTCACATAGACTTCATAAACCAGTGGGTTATTCTGCGAGTACCCTGATCCCCGAGGCCCCCGTTTCAGAGGACCCCGAATACGAGAATGTTATTCTTTATAAGATACAAATTAATCGGGGTACACCGGGACGGGGGGATCGGGGTACTCAGGGAATAACCTAAACAGGGTCATTAACTAGTGTTAGAGAAAAAAATTAAGAATAGGCTAGTTGACAAATTTTGGAAAATAGATTAAAACTATACCTTTGTGCCTAACTTACACAAAAAATATATAATTTTAATAAAAATAGGCGTTTTACTTATATATTTCACGTTTTTTAAAAACCAATTTTAAATTTGCCTCGATAACGACCAAGACTGTCATGGCGTCTTGAATGACGTCACGGTATACCATTTCCTATAGTCTTCCCGTCAAATAAACAAATGACGTCACGCTCTTTAGCACGGGACGTGGACAAAATCTCTCTCCGTCACTTGACACTGTTTTGTATTGGGATTTAGTGGCGAGAACATGATAGGCACATTTTCTTTTTCCCGAGGAGAGTTTCTCCACATCCCGTGCTGCGGGCTTCTGATTGGTGTTTAGTGTCACGTGGCTACATGCCACTTAGCCGATTTTATTTTACAAAAATAATAATAATCTTTACATAATAAAATAAATTGCGTTGTTTTTTGTCAACTACATATCATAATTAATCATTCAAATCAAAACTCAATGCAACACGATTTATTCTTTGTGGAAACAGGCCTATTATAATTATTATTATTAAATGCATAGATCACCCCTATACATATAAGTACCGAAGGGGTGCACCCACTTGTCGCAAAATAAGTTAGGTCCCATGTAGTGGCGAGCGTATTGCCATCTATCGGGCACATAAATCGCAGTATATTGCTAGATGGTGTAAGAGGAGTGCTGTTGCCCAGTACTCGTCGCTGTGTTTACGCCCTGTACGACATACACGGGAGGCAACAATTTTATTCTGCGCTGCCCGTCGCCACACCGCACGGCATTGAATACAAATGGTAAATTTTTGACGGCTTCTCTTACTTTTGACACCACGGTCGCCATCTTGTTTTTTCAGCAATATGCCAGGGTCACACATTTTGTATTCTATTCGTTTGAATAGCATTCGGTCACATCAAATAGCTAGTATTAGTGCTAGTAGTAGATGTGACCGAATGCTGAGGATCTCAAATTGCCCTTGCCTCTTCGCAGACGTCAATGGAAGCCCTGATCCATCACTTCAAGCTGTTCACGCAAGGGTACCAGGTGCCCCCCGGCTCGACTTACACGGCGATCGAGGCTCCTAAGGGCGAGTTTGGCGTTTACCTCGTGTCTGACGGAGACTCTAAACCTTATAGGTGACCTTAAAAATAGTACAACATAGTACTGTAGTACTTTTAAGTTTCAAATAGGATTAGTTAATTTTTTTTACTTATCACTGGATTATAATTATTACATACATACATACATAAATCACGCCCATATCCCCGAAGGGGTAGGCAGTGGTGAACTAGCACCCACGTTTCGCCAATTATGTTAGGTCCCATGTAATAGGTGGCGAGCCTATTGCCATATATCGGGCACAAAAGTCGCAGTACATTGCTATTGCTAGGTGGTATTAGAGGAACGCTGCTGCCCATTCCTCATCATTGATTTATCCTTAGTCGCCTTGTACGACACCCACGGGAGATATTTGGGGTGGTGACAATTGTATTCTACTCTGCCGTCACCACACGGCAATTATAATTATTACCATAATTAAAAAATAGATTTACTTTCAATGTTTATGGACGTCATTCTTTGAGTAAAAAATTAGAAGACACATTTATACCTACCCTAAAATCCTATGCTTTAATTAATACCAATAAGAATTCTGATTGATAAATTTACTGCTTCTTCTTCCTCCTGCCCTTCTCCCGCTCTAGGCGGGGTCGTCACAATATGTCTTCTTCCACTCCTCTATCCTTTACCAATTTCTCGTCCACTCCTCTCGCTATCATATTATGCTCCTTTACACAATCCATCCATCTCTTCTGTGGTCTTCCTCTCCTTATACGTTTGCTTCGTGCCTAAAATTCTACTGCCTACATTCAAAATCAAAATGTTCAAAATTCTTTACTTACTTTTACTTACAGATGCAAAATCAAGGCCCCCGGCTTCGCTCACTTGGCCGCTCTAGAGAAAATCGGTAAAAACTCCATGTTGGCTGACATTGTGGCCATCATTGGTACCCTCGACGTGGTGTTCGGCGAAATCGATCGATGAAGAACGGCTATTCCTCAACTTCCAAAGCAATCAAAACATGTGAATATTTGATAAATTAATTTTGTAGACAATTAAGTGATGATTTTTTCTAAATAAATTGAATCCAAATGTATCTCAACAAAATAGACAGCAGGCATACTTAGTATTCTAGAAGGTGCTTTGTTAAAAAAGGGGGTTTCGTCTTAACCGCATATTTGACAAATAAAACTAATCGTTATTATTACGGACTTCCATAACCGTTGATACCACAAAAACCTTAGCCAATAACGAGACAATGTTTTTTCTATTAGTTTAAAAGTTTAAAAGTCCTAGCAAATTTCACTTTAGTGATAACATTATGTTGCATTATAATGTTCACAGTCCTATCAATAAAATAAGTATGCAATTTTTTTATAGCTTGTTACTGCACCATTTACTTTGATAGTAGTGAGTGTTATCTATTATTCGCTATTACTGCCTTAAAATGAAAGCAATAATGTTATTTTAAGAATTAGTGTTAAATAAATTATGTCAAATATACATTTTATTAGTGTTTCTTTTAAATATTCCAAACATATTAATACCATATAGTGCTGTGGGTAATGGGAAGCAGAACCCTCTTTTACCACCTAGCAATATACTGGTAATTACATTAAAAACCTCTGCCTGCCCCTTCGGAGATAGTAGGCCTATCATGCTGTTGTATTTGTATGATGTTAGTATATCATTTAGAATTAGATGAAAGAATCATGCATGCAGCGTGAATGAGAACAATAAGGTGGATATGAGGTGACTGGAAGACAGAACTAGAAATGAGCACGTCAGAGGAAGTTTTATAGTTGCGCCGGTGATCGATAAATTGAGGGGTAAAGGTCTCTGCCCGCTAGACTGTTCCGTCATCGGCCACGCACGGAGCGTTTTCGCACCGCCAAAATATTCGACTCGAATTCGAGGCCGGTACGCTACGAGTATGGTCGGTGATGGTACGGTCTAGTAAGGGTTGGTTCATATAAATTGTATGAAAGAAAGTTGTAGGAGCAGCTCGCTAGCGCAGTAGCATAGTGCGCTTGGCCTGCGATTGTGTAAACTATAACCAATGTTCGCTAAGGCCGGTCCAGTATTATTGTCCTCTATGGGCCGGTCATTGGATGGGTGACCTAATTCAAAAATTGTTACAGAGTGGATTTTGTGCAGTGAAAGTGGTGTTATTTTGA
Source organism: Cataclysta lemnata (assembly GCA_963931975.1). Taxonomy (NCBI): domain Eukaryota; kingdom Metazoa; phylum Arthropoda; class Insecta; order Lepidoptera; family Crambidae; genus Cataclysta; species Cataclysta lemnata. The sequence continues at coordinate 1,788,457 of OZ008338.1, forward strand.
TGCACAAGCATCCGTGTTGATGTGCAATTATGCAGAATCATTGAAAACGAGTCTTGTGATGTGTTTGATGTTGTGGTAAAAACCACTGTAAAAAGTGGTTTTGTCCACCTCATCAGTCACCATCATGAACTCTGTTTCTGTTCAATTCGCGCCAAGCGCTCCCTAGATGTGTTAAAATATGTGACGCCCATATTTTAACGTAAAATTCATTTTATTCATACATTTCACTCACTCATTATTTCATAAGACTACAGATAGAATATACACTAAAGACTTGGCTGCATGGGCTAGACCCTTTGCCTTTCCTAAAATATCTGTTATCAGATGACACTACAGCAGGTTATGTTATATAGTCTGTATTGAAGTTGTGTTGTTGTTTGTTGTGTTGTGTGGATTCCGCTCTATTGAAATCAATTATAATTTTAAAACACCATGTTATTTTATTCATTTTTCAAGTCTTTAGTAGGTAAAGACGTAGTAGTGGAGCTGAAAAATGATCTAAGTATATGCGGCACTCTTCATTCGGTGGATCAGTATCTGAATATAAAGATGTCGGAAATTAATGTCATAGACCAAGATAAATATCCTCATATGCTGTCTGTGAAGAATTGTTTTATTCGCGGGTCCGTTGTTCGATATGTCCAGCTACCGGCAGATGAAGTGGATACGCAACTTTTGCAAGATGCAGCACGAAAAGAAGCAACTGTTTCCACCAGATAATCCTAACCTCAAACTGTAAAAATCATGGTATATTCGAAGTGTCTCATTAACTCGCATGTGATGTGAATACATACCAGAAAATAAAAACTGTTTAACTTAAAGATATTTGTTTTGTAACAAACTTATTATAATTTTGGTGTCAAATGTAACTGAGTTGAAGCATCAATATTGTAATTAAGGTTTAACATTTAATTGCCACAGACTAGGTATTCTAGTACTATCCTAAATGTAACATGCTTGTTGTTAAGGTATATAATGGGCTTGAAATTGATTTACGATTTTGTATGTTCAATGAATCTGGAATGAATGCCGGATCACCTTTATTGTAACCTCATAGTGCATCAAGTACCCTTTTCATATTTATTGTTAAAAAATAGTAAATGCGGTGCATTTCTGTAAAGTTATAAATTTCATATAAGCTTACTGATTATAACAAAGTTGTCTACTATCAACAAGAGAAATAGTAAAGTAAACACTGAATTATTATGTTAAAAAATATCTTGCCTTATTACGAACAACCGTACATAATAACTGTTAAAATACCACAGTAATTGTGGTTTAATTTTTAAGCCAGTTATAAAAGTTAACTATATAAAATAAATATCGCAATAAATAAATACATCTTTTATTTAATATTTTTAGTTGTCTCTTGACTAAAGTATTGCGATTTCACAACTCTGTTGTTCTGCCCAGTGGTATGGCTGGCTGTCTTACTGAGGGTCCTGATATTCTATCAATAGTTGAAGATTGAGATACAACAGCTTAGTTGCTTAGCAACTTCTGTTGTATATTGTAACAAACAACATAACAAAAAATGCCAGGCTACTAAACTTTAGTAAGCTTACTTTTAACTGTAGATAGAATATTGGGACCTGCTGTTAGTCATGTGCCCCAGTATATAATTTAGGAGAAATAACTTTTGACGCAACGGAGGAACGCAATGGAGGAATGGAGAAATCACTTTTGACGGGAAAATAAAAAGATTACTTGTCAAAATTTACGAACTGGTGTTTCCCATGTATTCTCTTTGGCGTTACCGGTGTCTAAAATAAACACATTTTATTTGAAATGTTTGAAATCAATTTCAAAGTCAAATACGTTTTTAAAATTAAAGACTTGGAATGATTTCAATTTATTGCTAGTTAATGTATTATTAAGTAATGTTATTTTCGACGCTGAATAAATAATGCCATTATATTTTATTTAAATAGCCATGTGGTGATGGCAGAGTAGAATACAATTGTCACCACCATTGAGCTATAAGGTAAACGCTAATAATAGTAGTTCAATGGTCACCACCCCAAATCTCTCCCGTGGGTGTCGTAAAAGGCGACTAAGGATAAATCAGTGATGAGGAATGGACAGGGGCGTTCCTCTTATACCATCTAGCTATGTACCCGATAAATGGCAATAGGCTCGCCACCTATTTCATGGGACCTAACATAACTGGCGAAACGTGGGTACTAGTTCACCTCTGCCTACCCCTTCGGGTAGGCGTGATTTCTGTATGTATGTATGTATTTTATTTAATAGACAAGTTATAGGTATTTTAGGGCCCGTATCACAATCGACAAGTAAGTTCGAAGTAGCTTACTTTGCAGTTGAATTGACATATATTTCATATTACAACTGTCAGATTAACAGCAAAGTAAGCTACTTGGAACTTACTTGTCGATTGTAAAACAGGCCCTATCTCTCGCATGTAGGAAGGCAAAATTTTAATTTATAAATCCGCGGCTGTGACGCCTTCGCATCTTTTTAACATTTTTTTTTCTGTAAATAAGTACCTAATATGTAAAAAAAATACTTTCGAAGTTAGGATCAAAGAATCTAAATAAAATACACTACGTTTAGTCAGGATTGGAAAATAAAGTTTTAGGTATTTTATTTAGGGGGGATAAAATATGTCTACGTCATGAATTTTACTTTTTTCTAGGTATCATTCAAGGACTCCCCAGATGCATTTTAATGTGAGTCAACCATTTACTTTATTGAAAAGACGAAAAAATAATACTAAAAACATGGCTGTATGAGCTAGATCTCTTTGCATTACCTAAAAATTTAAAACGTCATAATGTTACACCCAAAAAAGTTTTTCTACCAACTTAGATTATTTAGTAAAAGGTATGTACGTAGAGTGCGCGCTAGATAAGTCTGTGCGTGGTCAAAATTGGAACTAAAGCGTCGTCTGCTATTTTGTTTCTCTAGGAGTGTCAATGATAGCGAGCAGCGCCACCTCTCGCGCGCAGACTTATTTGGAGCACATTCTACATTTATTTTAATCGCACTAGTCTTTGCTTTTTAAACTAAAAAATTAAAAGGGTCCATGCAATAATAATTATTTTATTTAAAATGATTATACTATTAATATCAAAATATTTTAGTTGATTATTTTTTCATTGTTGGCAACACTTTATTAAAACTTCAATCGCGAAATTAGCTCGACAAGCAAGCCAAAGCTTTTCCTCTTCGTGCGCGCCGCTCTTGTTTGTTGTATATATCTAGCTACATGTGTATTTCGCTTGATTTATCTCATTAGTCCAATAGGTCTCCTCTCTATCTCGCCGTGAGTGATGCATGGAGCCTCCGTTTTGCTAACGAATAATCTATTATAAATGTTAGTAATGATAAAAGTAAGCCATTGTGTTATAATGTAAATAAAAATTGATATTATCGGACAAAATGGACGTGAAAGGTTGTTATCGTGGGTGTGAAATGATGTGACTGGTTTATTTGGTGATATACAAGAGTTTTGATCCCGAGTAAAGAGATTTCTGCTGTTGGATGTTGCAAATCATCAATCTAACGTATAGGTAAGTCCTTACTCATTTTATTTCCGTACTTATTTCATGATATACTTAAGTATTTGTTTATTTTACAGCGTGTATAACATTCTCACATCTGCCTTCAATGTGTAGCTACAATGAGTCATTTTCAAGATGAAAAAAATTACAACTTTTTATTGCACTGTAGCTAAAGGCGCGCGATTATACAAACATGAATATCAATTAAAGCCAATTAGCAAACCACATTGCTTAATATAAATGCTAGTTGAAGTTGTAACAGAACTGTATCATTATAAAAGTTGAACATTTTTCTAATAATAAAGTTTTCATCATCATCATTTTCATCAGCTCTTTAATGTTCTCACTGTGGGGCACACGCCTTCCCTGTGGATGGAAGAATATAGGGAGATTATTTTCTTTTATTGCTCATAAATATATTTTTCGTAATATCAATAGTTACTTTATTCTACAGGTCTTATAAAAAGATAGGTTTAAATTGTTGCTCTCCCTATATACTTCCAGCCATAGGGAAGTGCCTCACAGTGGAGACATTAAAGGGCTGGTGATGATGATAATGTTCTTGTCAGTCTTGGACACAGTCAACAACATAGCAAAGCTAAAAACCTTAAGCTAAGAAGAATAATTATTTAAAACAAACATTACCCACAATAATAAGTTGATTAATGAATTAAACCTCATTTTATTATTTAACTATCTCTGACCATAATAAACTGCTAGACACACGCTTGATTATACCTAAAGCGAATGTTGTATGGTGAAAACCTTATGAGAACAAAGTTTGCAGCAAAGTATAAAACTCACTGAAACATGGATTGAAATTAATTTGAATTCTGTTGTAAAATAAATGAAATGATGACCACCTAATTATGAATGATGTAAATCCACCAGATAGTGTTATTTTAATACCTAAATATTTCATTTCTTTGTCTGTTTTACTTAATTATGAGCCATGTTACATGTTCCATGCTTTGTCTTTATTATATTTTCACATAAGTATTTTAATTATGAATCGTTTCATTGATACATCTTTCGGAATTAATCAAAACCAAATGTTACCACAAGATTAATTTAATCTTGTTTTAATGAAATAATATAGTCTGTCTCAGAAATTATAACAATTTTTCAATTACAGGGTAAGTAATGTGTGATATTGGTTTCATTTACTTATCATCATTATTATAAAGCCTCAAGAAGGATCAATCTAACTACCCCACCTCAGTTAACTTAAGAACATTGCAAGTGAATGGTGATGTATACTTAATATTATCATCAGGCATACACATATATGTGCCTCAATTCCAACTATAAATGATTAACATGAACTGAATTATTCGTCATTGTATGAAAATTTCACATTTTTTTGATAACAATTTTACACATAAATCTGTTATCATTGTTTTAGTCAGTGGCTATGATTGGGTGAAGGAAAAACATTTATCAATTATTGATATGGAATTATTAATAATCAAGCTATGCTGTGTATGTCTTGTGTCTTAAAACTAAATAAAGCTATGCTGTGAAAGTCTTGTGTCTTAAAACTAAATAAATCTTTAAAATGAACTAATATTTAGTCCTGAATCTCATAAAAGTTACTGAGAAGAGAAATATCTAAAAGTATACATATTTCTTGTTTCCACTTTACGACATAGTGAATTTTGTGACTACAATAACATATATATATCTAATTAAATAGGAACCTGATAAAAGAGGAGCTCTCCAGCGCAGTGGCACAGCGGGCTTGGCCTGCGATTGCGTAAACTAAGTAATGTTCGCTAAGGCCGATTATTGGATGGGTGACCAAAATTTATTATCTCGAGTTCCTCCGTGCTTCGGAAGGTACGTTAAGTCGTTGGTTCCGGCTGCATCTGTAGTCGTTAATACCCACCAAACCGCATTGGACCAGCGTGGTGGTTTATGGCCCAATCTGCCTATATTCTTCCATCTGGTGGCTGATGATGATGAAATAAGAACCTATGTGTGGACTATGCATCCAAAGGTATGGCCTGTGGTTTATTAACATAGAAACATACAAGCACAATATCAGTTTAACTAAATAATCGTACTTATGAATCTTTTTTAAAAACAAGATAGTCCAACTGAAAGGGAATAATATATTATTTCTGATATTAGGTTATAGATAAAGATAATATAAAATTTATACAATTATAAAATACCTATGTAAGTGAGTGCATCCTTATCATTAATAAGTAAGTAAGTCTTCTGTCTCATTGTAATTATTATGTTGTCCCAATAATTAATAACATGAGAATATTGTATTATATTAAACATAGTATTTTCTTTATCTTCAACACTTACTTTTCCTTGTTGGTTCTGGTGGTGTAAATGAAATGATGATATGATAGCAACATTATAATATTTAAGTTCATTATTAAACCTTTGTTTGTACTTACATGACATTTATTTCACTATCTAAACAAATGAAGTTCATGGAAGTGGGAAAGGAATTCTTCCAACATGACTTACTGCCGCACTCAGAGTCGTTCATTAAATTAGTGATAATGGGTATTTTACAAATTATCATTAAAACATCTAATTGATCGTTCCTCTCAGAGTCGAAAATAATTGATTGATTAGTTATGTGACAATTTTAAGTCAGGTTAGTGCAGTGCGTGTGTTATCCGGTGTTATCCGTAAGTGCGAATTGCCACATGCAAAAAGCCATTGAAACAATATTATTAGTTACTCTAGTTTTTATATCACAAAAGTATTGTTTTCCATTAGAATTAGTTACTAATATCTATTTAGTATAATTTTTACGTAAAAATCCATAATAATAATTTAATTTAATCAAACTTGAACTGTAAATGCCAAAACTTTTTAGTTTTGGCCACACCGGACCAAAAGTCATTTATTATAAAATTAAAAAGTCATTGTCAACAAACAAGAAATACCCTAAATAATTCCATGAAAATACCAAACAAAAACATAATAATATCAAATTATTTATTTTGTGATCAAAATTGATCAAATAGATAAAGCCACTGCAAGTGGAGTCAGCCTGGGAAATCATTAACATACAAAAGTCTGAGCGGCACACTCGATATTGGCGAAATCATATAGGAAACGCCATAGAAAAAAGAAGAAGAAAAAGCCACACAAACCTTATCTTCATTAAAATAATTGATTAGTACTGTGATTGTCTTGGTAAGTATTGATAATTTCTTTGTTACATGCATGGGCTCGATCGTTCCGGGAGTGGAATGACTGAGGAATTTAATTGTAATGCATATGTGCACAGTAATTAGTATTTTCTTATATTTTTTTGTGCTTAGATTATAGAATTATTCTATATTCTAAGGTGCATTATTAAAAAGTAACTAATATTTTTTTGCAATTTGCAGTGTGATACAATAACATTAAAAATAGCTTGGGACAATCTTAAGGCCATGACCTGTAAAACAACAGAGTGAGGGAGTTTATTAAAAACTGGAAATGGTCCATAAAATCCACCACTTTCCCCACAACAAGGAGCTATCTTAAGCAGTAAAGAAGGTAACATTTATTTTCTACTAATAAACTGTTATGAAAATATAACAATTTATATAAATTATCTGTAATCTATCTGCAACCTATCCTTAGTTACTTTAATATTATTATTCAGGCTGCACCTTCAATTATATGTGAAGTGCAGAACTCATTTAATAATGATGGATATTGCGCTGTCCATCATTGTCATAATCATCATCGCCCTGACTTTATCCCATCCTATTTGGGGTCGGTGCAGTATGTCCTCCTTTTCCATTCTCTTCTGTCACTTGTCATCTCCTCATTCACATCCATCACCTTCATAGGTATTATTGCGCTGTCCATATAGACATAATAATCAAAATAAAACAGTATAAAATATTTGGGACAGTGAGTTTGACCTAGACTTTGCTATGGGTACCTATTAAATTTTATAAGGTTTTATATAAAATGGGCACTTGTTGATATGAATCAAGTTGTTTTATGTTACTTTTAGAAAAATTGTAAAACTTGGTGCAACTGGCTATTAGTGTATATAGTTCAATCATAACATGCAATTAGAAAAATGATTTAAATTAATGATATTATACCAATCTTTTTTCAGATCACATTGATATAATTATTAGATGAGGGCCATATTATCAAACAAATCTAAAGACTGATAATTACACACCGAGTCAAAAATATTTTTTTACCCGGAGAATCAAATTAAAAAGAAATTTGCTGCTGAAATGGAGGAGAGGAGTAAAACTCTTTTGGAAATTTGAAAATTACCGTTCAAGGAATTAAAAATAAATTGGAACACAAAATAAAATATTTCTTTTAAATTTACTAGTTTCATTCAAAAAAAACAAAATAAACCCCAAGCAATGAAAATGAATTAGCAGAAAAATAAAAAGATTAGGCTTATAAAAGAATTTCATTCTATTATTTTAATTTGACAATTAGTAATATTAATTGTGACTTTGCTTGATAAAATTTTGCTTTATTCTGTTTGTGTCTTCGTCTGTAGAAGGGAATTTTACATAGTCTTTCATTGTTCTTGCTTAGATAGACACTTTATGATACTCACTGTTGACCTAATAATATTTCATCACATCACCACCTAGTTTCTGAAATAAATATATAGACAGTAATGACAGATATTGAAAGTACATGCATACATACATAAATCATGCCTATATCCCGAAACGGTAGACCAAGGTGAATTAAACACCCACCCATTGCATGTTATGATTCACCAATTAAGTATGGTCCCGTGTATTAGGTGGCGAGCCTATTGCCATCTATCGGGCACGTAAATCGCAGTATATTGCTTGGTTGTAGAGGATTGCTGTTGCCCATTACTCATCACTGTTTACCTTCAGTTGTTTTGTAGTTGACACCCATGGGAGAAATGGGGGTGGTGACAATTATATTTTGCTCTGCCATCACTACACGGCTAATATTGAATGTAAAGTAATATACTAACCTGAAAAATCCCAGTTGCTAAATACTGCAATGTGGGCAAATGGCAAGCCTGTCCTGTTTCGGTGCTTTTTAAATCAGGTTCCAAAATTGGGAGTAAAGTATTTTTTACTGCCTGGAGTGTAAATCTGTATCTTGCATGTAATTAAAGCACATAGTTAAAGGATCAGAATAGCCGCGTAAATAGAATCTAGGCTGTGATTTTCTGAACCTTCTTACGTAATCTGTAAACTTCACAAAATCTTCATCGTAATTTATTCTAAATAATTATTGAAAATATCACTATAAATGCACTGAAATATAATTACAACAAAAGATAACCCTACTTTTGAAATGTCAAAAAGACGTAAAAGACGTCACATAAGAGTTAAGTAAGGGTCATCGGTCACTTAAAATTTAGGGATCATTAACGTCACTATTGACCCATTAACTGACTCTGAGAGGGAATTTTATTTAATGTTTACTTAAATGTCATTTAATGATCATTAAAGCGACTCTGAGTGCGGCAGTTATTATAAGCATCATTATTATCCAGTGACAACACAAATGCTTATCAACTCACACATTGTCTTGTGATATCATTACTTTTTCATGTCCTCTAAACGTCAGAAGGAATTGTGACTGTGATACACAATAGAATAAAATGCAGCACAGAACTTAATGCTACATTTGTAATTTTATGATTTTATTAATCTTTTATAATACTATGCATATTTAATAGAATCAACTCCTCCAATTGCTATATATATTTATGGTTTTATTATTGAATAAAATTTTGATATCAGTAGTCTTGTGCGGGATGTGAACCTGTAGCCTCTGCAATGTCATGATTGGCCAAGTGGTATAGATAGGCACCTGCCCGGAAGATAAAAAAATGCGGAAATCAAACTAGCGTCCTATGCTAGTTTGGTTTCCACATTTTTTTTATCTTTTTCTAACACACCACAATTTGTTTTGTACAAATGTTTCTAACATATAATATTTAAATAGAAATCAAAAATAATAACTCATATAAGTTTGGGTAAGCTGCACAAGTTTGTAATAAGGAAACCACAACCAATACCATATTTGGATCTCATGTTTCTCTATACTAGTCATTGTAAGGCAATACTATATTAGCATAAGAAATATTTAAACAAGGAAGTGGTAAGGCAATGTGTTACTGAGACTGATTTAACAAAAATATTTATGTATTTTTTTAGGAATTATTACCACAAGTTACAATATTTGTTATCCTGATCACACAAACAGATAATGATAAGAGAATGCCTTTTTTACATATAAAAAAAATACAACAAAGTATAAAATATTTTTTTAAAGGTTTTAAGATTATAAATGACAATAAGGAAAACAAAAAAAATCAAGCTGCCGTAATTTTTAAGCTACACGAAATTTCGTTCATATAAAATTCGGTTTCTGAAAACGTTGCCGTCCCAAAAGGTGATAAAGTTGACGAATAAAAAATTTCCGAAAGAAAAAAGTTGACAGCGGTGGGATTCGAACCCACGCCCTTTCGGACTGGTGCCTAAAACCAGCGCCTTAGACCGCTCGGCCACGCTGCCTAACGGAGAGGCGACCGTAATAAGCCATCCCGATATCGCATTGCGCACCCTGCGCTGTCAAATTCGGTAGGGAATTTCGTGCGCGGCGAATCCGTCTGGAGTACTGTGGGCGTCACAACTGCCCCGTACCACGAGACGTGGACAAAATCTCCTCGGGGAAAAGAAAATGTTTTTCTCTCGCTCTAGCGCCCACTTAATCCCGAGACGAAACACTGTCATGTGGTGGAGAGAGATTTTGTCCACGTCCCGCGTTTAGCCTACTGGAGTGACCCTTGTCCGGCAACCGTTGCCACTGTTGTTTTTTAATTAAACAAATAATTACCTGCCGCACTCAGAGACTTCAATTAACTTTAATGAGTACTTAATGACAAAGATTTTAATTTAAATCTAGACCGTAGATCCGGCAAGAATAGCGACTAGTTTTGAATCGTCATTTTTTTTTTAATAAGTGCTTATTTACATTAATTGACGCCTCTGAGTACGGCGGTGTACGACAGAGTACTGAAATCGGGAAAACGTAATTCAAATGACGATAACATGTGTATGGTTTATTAATTTATTGATAATTTTTTTTTATAAACTTGTTTCGTTCATTGTTTTATTTGAGTATAAAAGGATAAAATAAATATTGTACATTCATTTACTTAATTAGGCTCTAATTTAAGTTTCTGTTAATTGTATGTTTTTCGACGCACACACTAAACACTATACCCATGATAAGTATAACTTAGTTTATATAAACGGTGATATCGGAATTTTCCATACATTTTTGATACAATAATTTGTATTGGGGAAGAAAAAAATTTAGACGATTTCTATTTTTAATAACATTGTTCTATAGTATTGCATGTATATGACTATGTTAGCATTGGTAGTGTTCAGGGTGTACATTATTTCTGTTACGTGTTATTACAAGAGATTCTCAATACACAAATAGAATCAGATAACGGTAGTTGGCATATTCATTACGGCTCGATTTAAATATGAACTTTTTAAACGCCCACCGTATACGGCGACTGGCCACCAATTGTTTACCATTTATGTCATACACTCGATCCGGCATGATAATATGGACACTGGTTTATCGATACCATTGTCTGTTTTAATCGATTGCCGCGCATCCGTATACTTTATAAAACTTACATGTATACATATCACGCGTATATCCCCGAAGCGGGTAGAAGTGAACTAAACTAATTTAGGCTAGAGGTAGAGGTACTTATAAAAAGTAGCCTGCGGTCTGTATTTCTCGGACCTACCTACCAAATGTACAGTCAACAGCACAGGACCACCACAATATGTCAAATTTCCTCAATCGACTTTGTGCTTTACTACCAACTAGTTAAGGTTGACAATCGATTGAAGAAATTTGACAGTTTTGGGTAGTCTGGAGTGCCGTTGCTGTACACAAAAAATTTCATTACAATTGGTCGTTTGCCGGCCGTTTCGGAAAAGTTTGTTAACAAACACTGTGACACCAGATTTTTCTTAAGTCACTCTATGGAATTTGGTGAGGATTCAACTTTTTATTTGCGACGTTTTACATAAATACGTCACGCCTTTCTTCCACAGGGGAAGCAGAGGTCACTTCTTTCCATTTGCTACGATCGTCACACACTTTTCCGCTTCATCCAATCTCATTAATGTCTTTCTTCATGCATGCCCGTAGGTTTCGTGTACTTAAGTGTGATGTTCAATAAAAAGGACATACCTTTAAGTTATTTCATTCCCGTTACATTTTTAATAGGACGTGTGGTGACGTGACGACACGGCAGAATACAATTGCCAACTATTCCAATCTCTCCCGTGGGTGCACGTGTGTTCCTTTAATACCTAGCAATAACGTATCCGATAGATGGGAATAGGCTATTCCCCTATTGAGAATGTGCTTCATACACGTATGTTTGCACATTTTTGATACGTGATCAAATCCACACACATGAGTGACATTTTGTATAAGTAATAAAAGTCATGATTCTTGGCCTTAGCATTAGCACTTCATCATGCCCGGAAGCCATTATAATTATTTGTATAGTTAACATAAACTAAAATCATGCCCAGTCGCTAATGCATTCCAAGTACTCCATGCTTGCTATCTCTGTTTCACTAAAGCATTTACAGACGCTAGCACATTATTTAGATTTGGTTTATTTTGTGATAAGAGAACGGTGTGGTTTGAAAGAAGACGTTATGACAAGAATTGAGAAACGGATGCTCGCATGGTTTGGACACGTCGCATGAATGAAAGGAGAATGACAAAAAGGATTTATATGGCGCATATGAATGGAGAAATGGGAAGCGGAACACCTAAGCGGATCTTTCGTAATCAAATTGAAAGTCTATTATAAAAGGGCCAGGTCCAGAGTACCTGAAACCGGCGCGCATGCACGAATTCATCAATGAGTCGATCTATCTAGAATAAAAAATATTGTGTGTGCACGAATCGAAGAGCATAGCAGAATAGCGGCATGAGACGCTTGAAGTCGTGAAGGTACACAGCACAGACATGCCAATACACAGTACCCACTTCTATGTATAAAGAGATCAAGCGTAGGCGAGTGGGAAACCGGAACCCCCGGTACACCCGCGACAGAGGGTTGAGCGATCGTGATAACGGTCGGGGGATGACAATAAACCAGATCCTGGATTTCTAGAACCACCTAGGTGTATTAAAAATGCCTACGACCTATATTCTCAGACTTACCAAATATACACGAAAAATTCAATCGGTCCAGCCGTTTTGGAGGAGTTCTATAAAAAACACTGTGACGCGAGATTTTTGAGATTAATATTGAAGCGGTGAATTTAATTGAAAATTATTTAATTTTGCATGACATTAATATCTAACAAAATATCAAAAGTTGCAGAAAAAAGGTCTGCTCTTTTAATAAAAAAACGGCTTAAGCCAAAAAATACACATCGAAACATTGTGTATTCCAAACGTATAAAATTAAGAGTTTTTTGCAAGAAGAGAGTGTTTTGGTTTTGTTTTGTTCCTCTTCGATAATCAAGAAGCGAAACGTTCTTGGTTACGTGTTAGTATCTGTTAATATCTAGTCCTTCTGGTACTTACTTTACATTTGATCCTGTATTATTAGGTTGTTTTTTATTTTATTTGCATAAACAAATATAAGGCCAGTTCCAGTGGATCTAGTCTGGCAGAGGCGACGGGGTTGCCAGTGGGTGATTCTGATTCGAGGATTTCACGCACAGATTGGGGCCTGTCGGCAGCCGAAAATCGATACAGATATAGTGCTGCGAATGCGAAATTGTCAATACTCATTGGCACGGTAATAATATGTACGCAGTATATCTTCATACAGTCTTCCGTGCTGGTCTGGGAGCAAAAAAAAACGTAGAATGTGCCAGCCCCGACACCTCACCCCAGGGGTGTCGTAAAAGTTAACAAAAGGCAGAGTGCCCGGTGTAGGCCAATAAGCACTGGGGCACCCGGATGGTGCAGGGCAAACCACCAACAACAGTATACCTAAAGTGGGCTGGTGTCAGGCAGGCTGTAAAACCTAAGCCAAAACCTTGAGCAGTATGGATTGGAATGTCGTCATCCCAATGACTCTCTCCGTTCATTGGTCTCTCGACATGGTCCGTTATGTCACTAGCACCTGTACGGTGTGATGGATGGATGGAATCAAAAGGGAGTGGATGGCTTGATGACCTCTGACCGATATGAATGGAAGAGGAAACATACTGCGCCGACCCCAGATAGACTGGGAACAGGGCAGGGAGAAGGAGATTATATCTTCATACAAACGGTCGGAGCGCGCGTCATGCCTTCTTACTATGCACCTCGAGTTTGGTTCACAATAGTTCACATTTACATACATACATAAATCACGCCTATATCCCCGAAGGGGTAGGCAGAGGTGAACTAGCACCCACGTTTTGCCAATTATGTCAGGTCCCATGTAATAGGTGGCGAGCCTATTGCCATTTATCGGGCTCAAAAGTCGCAGTATATTGCTAGGTGGATAAGTGGTGGTATAAGAAGAACGCTGCTGCCCATTACTCATCACTGATTTATCCTTAGTCGCCTTGTACGACACCCACGGGAGAGATTTGGGGTGCTGACAATTGTATTCTACTCTGCCGTCACCACACGGCTATAGTTCACATTTGGTTCATAATAATATCCAGTCAAAGAGTATACACTACGTTTATATCCAGTCGCGAATGCGTCGCAGTGACGTTACAATGACGGGCAAAGTTACAACACTGCATAGATGACACTACATAACGTGTCATAGGCCAGCCTTAGAACGTACGTACCTATTAAAAAAAACCGATGCGAGTCGGAGTCGCGTATTATGGGTTCCGCACTATTTTCTATAAACCAAGCAAAAAAAAACACGTTTGTTGTATGAAAGCCCCTTTAAATATTTATTTTATTATGTTTATTAGTAGGTATTTTTTGTTGTAGCGGCAACGGAAATACGTTATCTGTGAAAATTTCAACTGTCTAACTATTACGGTTCATGAGATACAGCCTGGTGGCGGACGGATGGACGGACGGACAGCGGAGTCTTATCAGTAATAGGGTTCTAAAACGACCGTAAAGTTATACAACGTGTAAAAGTGAAACCTATATGAACGCGGGTAGCGATGTTTATATCGTAAAGAACATAATAAAAATCCTTTATTCCTTGCAAGGGACTAGACTGGAATAAGTGCCAACATCCGTGGTGGGATTTGAATGTGAATGCGCCAGGGGTGATAGTTCGAAACCAGCTTCGGTACCAAAAGTAGTCACTTCTTTTTTTTATTGTTGGTGCCCAACATATTGTTTTCTTTTAACTTCAAAAATTTTATTTTCTTCAAAATTCATTCATGGAATTAAATCGCGTATATTTACATATTAATGTAAATATACCCGATTTAATTCAATGAATGTATTTTTTTTAAAGATCAATACAATATTATTATACATAAGATAATAAATTAGTTCGATAAAGCACAGCATAATATTTTAAAATGGAAAGTGGTGTAGACTGGATTAAACTCCAGCTAAATTATTTCTCGCGCTCCATTGTGGTCATGTTTGTGGAGATAAGTTTACAATTGACCTACATACATACATACATAAATCACGCCTATATCCCCGAAGGGGTAGGCAGAGGTGAACTAGCACCCACGTTTCGCCAATTATGTTAGGTCCCATGTAATATCGAGCCTATTGCCATATATCGGGCACAAAAGTCGCAGTACTTTGCTATTGCTAGGTGGTATTAGAGGAACGCTGCTGCTGCCCATTCCTCATCATTGATTGACCTCATCATTTTACAATTGACCTACGTTGCGCTAAGTTAATTAATCAATCTTTGTGCTCTGAAAGAAAGCCGATCAGAGCGTTTTTCGGAAAGTCACCTTACGCATCTTCTACGAAGAAAATTGGGAATTACACATGCCGCTATATTAATTAAAATCGGATCACATAACATCTTATGTTAGAAAATATTTGAAAGTTATGTCTCAGCATCTTAAAAGACATCACAATCAAAACCTCGGATCAGTCTATAATGAAAATTCTTATTATTTCACTTAATGACCTTTAGGGGAAGGGCCTCATTAAATATTTGCTTTAAGCAAAAGCTTTGTAGGCTACCGAATAGTATGGGAATCGATCGGCCGAATTGCGTCGCATTGAGACGACTTTAATGTCGACTTAAGATACGTACAATTAAAGTCTAAAATCGAAACGACACCGCACACCGATATGGATTAGGTCTTGTACTCTATTCCGCTTACTGCCAATTAGTGTTCTTTTTCAAATAACCACTTTTACAATCACAGTCGACTAGAAGCAGAGTTTAATGGTATTTTTTATCTGGAATGTATTTTTTATTTTTCAATACACGGGTACATTTGATTGGCTGCCTCACCTGTGCTATGTTTGTCGCTGATACCAGAGGCTGAGTGAGAAGAGGACTTATTAGACCGAAAACTACACTCCTTATCGATCTTTAGATATGTGCCGTGTGGTGATGGCAGAGTAGAATACAATTGTCACCACCCCAAATCTCTCCCGTGGGTGTCGGTCGTACAAGGCGACTAAGGATAAATCAGCGATGAGGAATGGGCAGCAGCGTTCCTCTTATACCACCTAGCAATAGTAGGTACTGCTACTTTTGTGCCCGAGAAATGGCAATAGGCTCGCCACCTATTACATGGGACCTAACATAATTGGCGAAACGCGGGTGCTAGTTCACATCTGCCTACGGGATTTTTACTCTGCCTTCCAGACCTTCGGGGATATAGGCGTGATTTATGTACGTATGTATGTAGATATGTAGCACGATAGTAAAAAAGAAAAAAAAATACAGCCTGGTGGCAGACGGACGGACATGGAAGTCTTACTGCTGCACTCAGAGACGTCAAATAACGATAATGAGTACTTAACGTTATGACAATTCAAAACTAGTTGCTATTCGTGCCTTGCTATGGTCCAGATTTGAATGAAATTTTTTGACATTAAGTATTCATTAAAGTTAATTGACGTTTTTGAGTACGGCTAACTGCCGTCCGTAAACCCTTTGAGTGCGGTACCCTAAAAAAGCTTTTGTCCAAGCAGAAAAGCCCTATTAGTAGTAGACAGCACTGCGTCATTCGATAATGATAATGACCCCTCTGAATGCGAATGAGATCAAATGTATCGTCTGTCGATAGAAAGTTTGTACTTACATCGGGGCAGACGTCCATTGAAAGGTTTCGCCGCCAGCCGGGGTAGACGGCTGACTCACAATAGGCACGAGTCGTGCACCCCCGGCGGGTCACAGACAAGGTGAACAGGCTACGACCGAACTTGAGTATTATTCGGCGAAACTATTAAGTGATCTCATTGCGTTTGTGTCTGTAGCAGTGGAGATTTTATTAGTGAAATGTCTCCTCTCCGCTCAATTGTAACAGTGTGTAGTGTAGTATGTTTTCGGTCTTAAGAAGAACTGTCGATGTATGATGATGTTTAACGATGCGAACTTAAAAATAATCTTTTGATGATATTTAATTGTTAATCGGGCTTAAAAATAACTATTGATTGATATAATATGATATTTAACTGAAAGGGGGTAACATTTATCAGAAGTTCAATTTAGTATCGACGCAATTGCCAATCAATAGCTTTTGAATGGGATGGCTGAATTTTTTTAAGAAATAATTGATCTTTGTTAGTGAATAGAAATAATCTTAGTTGTTTTTACATAGGTACCCTTTCTCATATCATGATGAATATTACTTAAACTTATAATTAGTACACAAATCACGCCTATTTTTTCCCGAAGGGGTAGGCAGAGACGACTTAACACCCACGTTTTTCCATTAGATTGGGTCTCATGTGGCGAGCCTACTGCCATCTATCGGGCACAGGCATAAAATATAAACATGTATACATGCACAATGGTTCACTCTGTGCCGGCTTCGCATCGCTACCTAAAGTTATGCATATCCTCCCGAGCTGGGATGAATGTAAAAGCAAAATACTTCACGGGAACTGAATATGAATTCCCCTAGGACTACCAGGCTCACATGAATGCTTGAGAGATAGCTCCGCTCAAAACAACCGTTGCACGGAACTCAGTGCAGTTCAGAGTTTGTTAGTTTGTTAGTGCTTAATGCAGAATATTGCACGTTGGTTACCTAAACATATGCATTCAAAAGTCAAAACAACATTCTAACATACAATATTAAAAATTTTAAAACCGTGTCTCAATAAAAAAAAGTTATTTAAGTCACACTTGTCCATAAAGTAGACTTTTCCGTTACACGTACGGAAAATCCCACTTCCTGGTCAAGGGGTAACATAAAACTGTGATCTTTCTTACCTCGGGCGATAAGAAAGGAGGCCTCAGATAGCATATTTATCGAATTCAAGTCAATTAACGAAGTCAATTACTTGCGATCGCAGGCATTCTTTGTTTTATCGCCCTTGGTATATAAATTACGTTTCATATGCTATTTTATAAGCTTATACTATTTATTTGTAGAGCCCTAACACGGTTCACGGTGATACTTTTATAAAATTCAACGCCAAGTGTAATCCCATGTTGCAGTAAAGCAAATTGAATTCACAAAAAAGTCCGTTTGTGTTTAAGGATTAAATTTTTGTTTGGTTAACATTTTTATTTTATTCCACAATATTATCAAGTTAGAATGTTGTTAAAACGTTAGTACTTACTACCAATCTATTAATCAGGTTATACTGAGATTCTGATTAATTAATTACATTCTGGGCTTAATTGCTTCAGCTTGTAGTATAATTGGTTGCTTAGCTTGTGTAAATACGTCTGGGTGAGCAAATGAACTAGACTATTAGGGGTCATCCATAAAGTCACACACTAATTTCATGATTTTTGACCCCTCCCCCATCCTTGTCACAGTTGGTCACATTAGGGAGACCCCTCCCTAGTGTGACGTTACATATTTGGCAATTTTGACATTTAGAAATTGGGACGTAACAGTATTCCATGGAGTCGGGTCTTGTTAGATTTTGAAATGTGACGTCACGAAAATTAGTGCCACTCCCAAAGTCACACTTCGTTGACCGCCTTCCACCCTTTTACGCCAACGTAGTAGACCCCCGTCGAGTATCCCGTAGACCCCTGGGTGTCTACCTGTCTAGACGCATAGGTACTACAGAAGATTTGGAAGCGATTATACCAGATATTTATAGTACTTTAATACTAGTTTATGTGAATAATAAATGTGATTTGGAGTATAAATATCAATTAGTAACGTTTGTGAACCAGTGTATATTAAAATAAACAAGATTACGTGACGAACATTCTAGCCGGCCGGCTGTCAACGAACAATTCAATTTCGAATCAACGAAACTGGAATAAAAGTACCCGGGGAGTATTGTTTTCATTATTTATGCTTAAAATATACATACATGACTAACATTCCTTTAGTTTACTTTGTTTTCTTGAATATTTTAAACCCATATTAGTTTGCTTATACATTTACCCACAATATCAGTAACTGACAAAAATATTATTATTTTATGATCGTTTTTAAACTATATCAGCTACAAACTGCAACAAGCTTACTTTAATGGCAATTTATAGGGTAAATATTGTCAAATTGCAGTTAGAAACCGATTTGAACTAGTTAGAATTTGTTGTTAAGGAATAACCTGTTATTCATCTAGTTAGTTAGTACATTTTATATTATAAAGTAATTGATTTATTAAATACAATACAATACTAAACACTTCTCACCACAGTGAGATACGTCAATTACACACTTTTGGCATCAGTTAATCTCTCTTTACTTGACTATAAGTGGAAGTAAAGTTGATGGTGACTATAATTATTGCCTCAGACAATCACCAACACACTCACACTGTTCTTTTGACACACCCATAATTTGGACCAATATTTTTGCAATAGTAATAATTAAAAACCCTAGTTGTCAATAAAAGTTTCACACATAAGTAATTATTTTATCCATTATAAAGAAGATATATTTATTACCTATTTATCCCCATATATTTCTATTATTATTTTGTATAAATAAATATCATTAATCATAATAGTCTTTAATTAATAATAAAAGTCCTAGGCAGACATCAATTTGATTGTGTTGATAACTTTTCAGCGTTCCTGTGCTGAAAAGCTTGTACTGACTGAGCATAGAAGCTGAAGTGTAACTCAAAATGATGACCAGGAAAGCATCTGTTTCTGACGCAGAGAGAAAACTGAAGCAGGCATTGTTAGACCTTGCAACTTCAAGAGAGCTTTGCGATCAACTAATGCAGGAGCGGGAAGAAAGTGAGCAAGAAATAGTCAAAATATTAGACAAAAATAAGGAATTAAAGAACGAGTTAGCTGAACTTCACTTTAAGTATGTAGATGCAGCAGATCTTTGCAGTGAATTACAAGGACAAATTAAATCCTTTCAAGAATGCAGTGACACACATGAACATGCACTTTACAAAATAAAAGAGTTAGAATGTAGTTTATCAGAGGCTCACAATGCTCTAAACAGAGCTAAGTCAGAAAATAATAATTTAGATAATATGAATTGCTCCAACAGTTTGTTCAGTGAATTATCATTGTGTAATTATGACAAACCTGTCATTAGTAATACTTTGTGTGCAAGCCATACTCCTCACATGAATTCTTCTAAAAAACTTAAAAAATATATTAAAATAAATAAATTTATCAGAAAAACTAACAAATTAATTAACAGACAAAATCATTTTAAGAGTCACATTATGTTAAGAAAACAAAGGTCAGATTTAATAAATAAATTACAGAATATCAAAAGTAAAACTTCACAGAGTGAAATTGAGTATGGATTGTACACAAAAACGGTAGAAGACAGATTTAATTCTTTGGAAAAATCTATAGTGAAAATGTTTAAAAATATTGAGGTCTTGTCTGAAAAAAAATTTAAATTACCAAAAAATATTATGTCGGGATATGGAAGATATGTGTAATTATAATGCTGACAGGTTTGATGCATTGAACAAAAAACAATGTAGTATTTTGTTACAAAAAAATAGGTCTCAAATAGCTGCATGTCCACTGCTGAACCAGCTGAGTTCCGCGGGTGAATGTCAAAGTTTGACTAACTCGGTCCCAGCAGTGGGCAATCAACTAATACCAAATAATGTAGAATGTGTGAAAAGTTGTCAGAGTTCTAATGGTACATTGACTGATAGATATTTAATATTTAGTGATGACATTGGTAAAAACTTTAGTAAATTATTCTCAGAACAGTGTGGCCAACTAGCATTTAACTACTGCATGCCAGGCAGTAGCTTTGAGAACGTAATGGATAAATTACTACAATGCCCATTCTTACAAACTGACACAGTTATTATATTTATAGGAAATAGGAGCCGAGAAAATAAAAATACTTTTAAAGGCTACATTTCAAAATTATCTTTGTTAAATGTGAAACAAATAATTTTGTACACTTTGCCGTACAGTAATAGCCTGTCATCAGAGGAAAATCATAAAAGATACATTTTGAATTTAAGTCTGCATACCATGACACAGTACTGTAATAAAATACATGTCATAGATACGAACAAAATGACCCATAATTTTCGTATAACGGGAGGTAGAATGTTTCTATCCAATTTTTACAAAAAACAAATAGCCATGTCGCTATGCTATACTTTAAAAACGTTAGCCAATAATTTGGCTAATCAATATATCATTAGTAATAGAAAATATATTGACAATGCTTTTATTGAGCGATCACATTATGACAATGCTTTTATTGAGCAATCACGTTATGACAACGCTTCTATTGAGCGATCATCTTCCGACAATGCTTTTATTGAGCGATCGTGTTCTGACAATGCTTTTATTGAGCAAACATGTTCTGACGTACAAAATTGTACAGTGGAATATATTCCAAGTAATTTAAATTAGTACGTAAGACAATAGAGAAAGTCTCTAGCGAATTGCCTAAGTCTAGTGCATTGAAAATAGTCCACCAAAACATCCAAGGCTTTTCGGGAAAGGATCTGGAATTATTGTTATACCTAAATAGTATACAGGCTCACGTCTTATGTTTAACTGAACATTGGTTAAAAAGTACTGAAATACTTTCGAATTATGAAAATTACAACATCGGTAGCGCCTTTAGCCGGAAAACGGCTATTAGAGGCGGTTCTTTAATAGCATTGCAAGAAGGACTGAAATACAAAGAACGAAAAGATATTGTACAATATTCTATTGAACAAATAATTGAAGTATCTTGTGTAGAACTTGAGGAGCTAATTGTTGTTTGTATATACAGGCCCCCTACGGGAAACTATGAACTTTTTGAGACTTCAATGGAAGGTATACTAAATAAACTTTGTAATAAAAACAAAAAACTAGCCGTCCTTGGTGACTTTAATGTAGATATATTAGTCACCTGTTCTCACTCAGACAGATTTATCAACTTATTCGGATCCTATAACCTTTTCTATACATTTTATGAACCAACAAGAATTACTCCAACATCAGGCACTTGCTTAGATAACGCGTTTTGTAATTGTAATATATTGGATAAATCAATTATAAATTGTATTAATTCAGATCATACTGGCCAAAAAATTACTGTTGAATATCAAAATGTTCATAAACCAATAAAGATAATATTTCGGCCAATAACACAAAAGCAGTTGCAGTTATTTGGAAATTATGTTACAAATAGACTTAATTACCTTATAAATGATAACAATGACTGTCCTGATGTAATGTACAATAATATGTTTAATCCTATTAAAGACGAATTTCATAAGATTTTTAAACAAAAATTCAAAACAATACACCCTAAAAAGAAATTCAGTGACTGGGCTACCCCAGGAATTTATATAAGTAGAAGGAAACTTTATGACTTATATAGCCAAAAATACACGTCTGTTGATTCCTCCTTCATAGACTACGTCAGGAACTATTCCAAAATATTCAAAAAAGTCTGCAACACTGCCAAATCGATCTCAATTGGCAATAAAATAAAAAATTCTGATAATAAAATAAAAACAACTTGGAGAATTATCAATTCAGAAACCGGAAAACTTAGGAACAGCGAAAGATCGTTTAAAATTAAAATGGATAATAAGGTTGTGGAGTCCGATGGTGAGGTTGCGGATGCCTTTGAAACTTTTTTCACCGACATCCCTGCTCGAGTAACCAGCAAGCTCAACTCTTGCACAAAAAGAGCTCTGTCTCTACTACAATTAAGTACAGTCGAATGTAATATACCTTTTGATTTTCACAAAATTAATATGGACACTATTATCAAAACGTACAAGACATTAAATATGAAGAAAACTGAAGATTTGTGGGGTCTATCAGTTAGCATTTTGAATCCCATCATTAATGTCATCGCTCCTCAGCTGACATCAATCTTTAATAAATGTATAGATAACGGCTGTTTTCCAAACTTAATGAAGCATAGTAAACTAATACCTTTGTTTAAATCTGGAGACAAATGTGAACCCAATAATTTTCGTCCCATTTCTATATTACCGTCCCTTAGTAAAATCTTTGAAAAAATTATGTTGAACCAGTTGCTTTCTCACTTCACTGCTAACAAACTGTTACATGCTAAACAGTTTGGGTTCACGAGGGGAAAATCCACCACTGACGCTGGAATAACCCTCATTAAGCACATATTTGATGCTTGGGAAAATCGGCAGGATGCTTTGGGTATCTTTTGTGATCTTTCTAAGGCATTTGATTGTGTTTCACATCAAACGTTATTAGCAAAATTAAAGCATTACGGTGTATCTGCTGCCTCATTGAAACTGATAAAGTCATACCTGAGTGATAGGATTCAAAAAGTAGTAATTAATAAAGCCGAATCTTCGGGTTCACCAATGCAAATGGGTGTTCCTCAAGGATCAATACTGGGACCATTACTATTCATAATATATATAAATGACCTTCCCTTCTACACAGAATCTCTATGTGATACGGTACTATTCGCAGATGACACCTCATTAATTTTCAAAGTAGACAGAGGTAAAGATAATTATGATGACATCAATATAGCTATTTCCAAAGTTCTTGATTGGTTTACAAATAACAACTTGTTACTCAATTCTAAGAAGACCAAATGTATTAAATTTTCATTACCAAATGTTAGGCAAGTTAGTAGTCCGATTACAATTAATAACGAAACGATAGAATGTGTCAATTCTACAGTATTCTTAGGAATAAAGTTGGACTCCAAATTGCAATGGAATCCTCATATTTCAACTTTATCCGAGAGACTAAGTTCAGCAGCATATGCGGTAAAAAAAATAAGGCTATTAACTGATGTTGAAACAGCCCGGCTTGTTTATTTTAGTTACTTTCATAGTGTAATGTCGTATAGCTTACTTCTTTGGGGTACAGCTGCAGATATTCAGGATATATTTATTTTACAAAAAAGAGCTATACGTGCTATTTACCTATTAAAGCCTCGCGATTCACTTAAAAGTCTGTTTAAAGATATTAATATCCTCACTCTTGCTTCACAATACATATACGATTGCATTCTATATGTTTATAAATACTTAAATACATTTGCTAAAATTAGTGATATTTATAAACACAACACTAGAAATAAAAATAAACTTGCCTTTACTAGATTCAGATTGCACAAGGTTGCTAATTCTTTTATGGGGAAATGTATACTCTTCTATAATAAGATACCAGGATCTTTGACTGAACTGCCTCAACACAAATTTAAGCCTTATGTAAAAAAAGTACTAATGGCAAAAGGATACTATAAAATTCAGGATTATCTAGATGACAAGGATGTTTGGAATAAATAACTTTTATTTTTATATAATCGATGATTAATATGCTGTTCTGTCTGTAATGAAGGATGTTGATAGCTTCAGAAATTGTGACTCTAATTATTATTACTTGACGTTAAAGCTATTGACATCTTTCATTAAATTTTCATTGAATTTAGATTATATATTATATATGTAACTAAGGGAGGAAAATACCCGACTGAGTTTCTTGCCCGTTCTTCTCAGAACAGGGCCTCCCGGTAGCTTACGAACGGATGGCGTAGATTTTTCGCTAGATATTGAAAACTTGTGTGTCCGTATAGGTAGGGTGGGGGATGGGGGGTTGATTGGTAGTGCGCGGCATGTTTCGGTTTATGTGATTGGCGAGTTGTGGGATTGTATTTGGTGCATAATTTACAATGTACCTGCAATGTCATAACTCGTTGACAATGGTGGGTTTCTCTACAGCCTACTTGCGTGCCGTTCTGCTAGCGGAGCGTTGGGCCCTGATGCGTTTAGTACCATCTTGGTATTGAACGCGGCAGGGTCGGCGCTTCGTTGCGGACCGGGGCGTGGGCGGGTTTGGGAGACCTATCATTACAGACTGAGGCATGCTGCGCACTCCACTGTTATTTTTTCTACTATTTTTTTTTCTTGGACACACGGGTTTTCGGTATCTAGCGTCTTGACGATTCATAAGTGTATTGTAATCATACCAGATATAAATAAATGAATTTTGACTTTGACTTTGACTTTGACCAGAAGACTTTTCGGTCACTACAATTTTTTTTGGAATTCGTTCAGACCATCAAACTGAACAAATTTTACTATGGGATGAACTCCAAATTCACGAAAAAAATAACAGCCGTTTCATACATTTGGGTCAGTAAGTATTATCATTTTGTATGAAACAGCTGATATTTTTTCGTGAATTTGGAGTTGTTCCCATAGTAAAATTTGTTCTGTTTGATGGTCTGAAAGAATTCCAAATTTTTTGCAGTGACCAAAAAGTCATCTGGTATGCTCAAGTACACTCACCACGTGTGGTACGTTTTA
Source organism: Cataclysta lemnata (assembly GCA_963931975.1). Classification (NCBI taxonomy): domain Eukaryota; kingdom Metazoa; phylum Arthropoda; class Insecta; order Lepidoptera; family Crambidae; genus Cataclysta; species Cataclysta lemnata. Next base: position 1,813,794 of record OZ008338.1, read on the forward strand.
TGAAGTTGACTCACTATTATGTTATTCAAATTGCAACAAAGTTTACCAATTTTTTTCCAGTGAGTAGATAGATAACATTGAGTTTAGTTCATTATAATAACTTACAAACGCAAATGGATCGTTATCAGTTGTTATTCCATGAAGTCATTGAAGATTAGCTGTGTGGTGACGGCAGAACAGAATGCAATTGTCGCCACTACCAATCTCTAGAGGGTGTCGTACAAGCCGACCAAGGGTCAAGATGACAGCGATAACATTCCTCTTATACCACCTAGCAGTATACTGCGATTTATGTGCCACCTATTTATTACATGGGACCTAACTAAATAAGCGAAAAGTGGGTGTTAATTCACCTCTGCCCAATACTGCTACCTATAATGTGACACCCACGACGTAGGTTGGTGTGGTGTTCGTTACTGATGAATATTACTTCTTCTTCTCTCTGTCCTTATCCTGCTCTAAGTAGGGTCGGCAGAACAAGTCTTCTTCTTCCACTCCCCTCTCTTGGATGTGAGCTCAGCATGAAGTCCACTCTTTCCCATATCATGATGAATATTATTTAAACTTATAATTAGCTTTTGGCATTCAGATGAGCGTTCCGCAATATAATTAAGCATTAAAGACAGGAACCTTCTATTTGGAGAGCGGAAGCAGAAGTGACGGCTCCGAATCCTTAATGAAACACAATTTGCTTGAACGCACAATCCCATAGGGAAACTCGAGACATTATTTCACTTCAAACTGAAAAGGTCGAGTAAATGAGACCGTTAGTGAATTAATATCGGGAATTTGTCGTTTATGATTTCGGGAGTGATTCCCACTTTGTCTGCGCGGCTCTGTGACATCAATAATGTAGTAGGTATTACCCGCCCCCGTGGCCTTGTGTCTAGTCCCGGGTGCGATCCTCAGGGGAGTACAAAATTTGTACCAAACCGAGTTCAAATTTGTACTACTTTTAAATTTTTTCAAGTCCGCCTGGCTAGCTACCATCATCAAATCAAAATCTGGCGCCATAATAATAATGTTAACAGCATGGTTGTGTTTCGACAATTTGTGATAAGATAGGTAGCCTCTCTGCGGATGAGGGTTCCAGGTAAAGCTCGATTCTGTGACCCTTATCGTCACTTAACATCAGGTGAGATGAAGGCCAAGAGCTTCCCTGTCTAGCGTAAAAAGTGATAAGACGCAGCCAATCGCTAGACTAAACACTCGTATTCCTTTCCGGTGCGCACTTAAGGTTATAGCGCGCTTTCACAAAAAAAGCACCCTGTACAAGAAAGGAGTAGAAAAGAATCATCCCCCCCTCTACAATGGTGCTCTAAAAATAGGCATCGACACAGATATCGGGAGCGGAACAATGCGGGACGCATGGGCTTTTAGATACAGTTGCGAAACATGGACGCTCGCTGGAGCAGACACACGTGACGGAGAAGTCACATTGGAACTTTAAACTATAAGTAAATACGTACGTAAATCACGCCTATATCCCCGAAGGGGTAGGCAGAGGTGAATCAAACACCCACTTTTCGCCAATTAAGTTAGGTCCCATGTAATTGTTAGTATACATGTACAAGCAATAGAACCTAAAGAGGGTTGGTGTCAGGCAGGCAGTACACCCGGCCGTAAAACCTAAGCCATAACCTTGAGCAGTATTGATTGGAATGTTGTCATCCCAATCACTCTTTTCATTGGTCTCTCGACATGGCCCGTTCCGTTACTTTTCTATACATTCTTACATCACTGGCACCTTTACGCTGTGATGGATGATTTGAATCCAAAGAGAGTGGATGGCTTGATGACGTCTGACCGATATGAATTGAAGAGGAAACATACTGAGCCTACCCCAGATAAACTGGGAACAGGGCAGCAAAGAAGAAAATGAAGAATCAATGATTGTAGGTAGTTTTTTCAACAGTCAACACAGTCAACTCGGTAATTATGCGATGGATCAACCGTTTTGACAGGGCCAGCTTTTATCTAGCAACCCGATAAGCGTTCAATGATAAACGATCTGCCATGGGGCGTCCAACGGAATGGCGGCGACTAATTAGTAGCCTAGCCCTCCGACTAACGGGCTAGTCTAGCCTTCCGGCGACGCAGTAGCGCAGGTTAGGCGACCCCCCCTTCTCCCCACACGTCAGCGTATACTGTAGGCCCTGCGCTGCGACATTCATCTTAGGCTGCATTTCCATAGAAACGGAGCTGAGCTGAGACTTACAAAAATTGACCAATGATATTGTTCAAATCACACATCTCATATCCGCTCCGCAATATCATTCGTAAATTATTGTAAGACTCAGCATAGCTTCGTGGAGCTCCGCTTCTATGGACACGCAGCCTTACTCGTGTCCTAGCAAAGCATTATAAAGCGCTTCTTGAATATAAATGAGGGACATCGAATCAGAAACGCTTTTCTTTCAAGAATAAAGACCTTCCCGCACACAACAGGTATGTGTATACCCACCCCTTTTGCCAGAATGAGTAGGCCGAGGTGTATTGAGAGTTTAACACCCACATTACGCCAGCTTATTTCAGGTTCCATTATTATTAGCTGGCGAGCCTATTGCCTATTCACCGGGACCTTTTTTGCAGTAATTTGATAGACGGTACCGTCGGGAACGCTGCTGCCCAGTGATCACTGAACGACACTGTCACTGACGATTACGGATATAAAATGTATGCTACAATATAATTTTTTCACTGACACTAATGGATACGTTACTGATCGGTACTGACGTGTGGGGATACATTTTTTAATACACAATGTTTCGGAGTATTTTGTTTCTTTTTAGTTGTTTGACTTTAATGAGAGTGTTTAATATAACTTTTAGTTATAATATATTCTTAATTAAGAAGTAACCCTCTATTGGGCAATGCATGATATTTTAGTCACCTCTATAGTACTACAGCTGTACCTCGAGAACATTGATTAATTTTTATTTAGCAAACGGTTATAATTAATATTTTTTAACCGAGTTTTGACGGACTGAAAATAATGGCTGCCCCTTATATTAAACTAGCTGACCCATCATCTTTTTTTCACAGAAAATTTTTGACACTAAGTATTCATTAAAGGTAATTGACGTCTCTGAGTGCGGCAGTTAGGGGTATAAATATAGCCTTCGCTCTATTCTCAGACCTACCAAGGAAATGTACACAAAAATTTCATAAAAATCTGTCAAGCCATTTCGGAGGAGTTCTATCACAAACACGAGATTTTTTTATATATTAGAAGCTATAATCACGTCAAGGAGATGGAGGTCATGACTGATTAAGCAGAATACTTTGTCTTTGTTTGGTCAAATTACCATATCAGTCCTGGCTTCCATAAGGTCCTACTCCGTGGAGATATCCTCTCTGGGAGTGCTCGGTTGCAAGGCTTTGAGGACAAGGTTTTCTTCTTCCCCAACAAACTCGGCCGATGCTGTAAAGGCCTTACGGACAACAGCTTAGGTCCTTAAAAAATGAACTGGCATCCGTGTTGGCCTAGAAGCGAAAAAATATAGTAGAATGTGACCGTCTGGACTTATTCCAGGGGTGGCGTAAAAGTCGACTAAGGAAGTGTAGGCGGTGTAGGTAGGCGAACAACAAAATATCCAAAGAGTGGTGTAGCATCAGGCAGGCGGTCCGCTGTAATACCTAAGCAAATACGCAAATACCTTGAGTTGTGGTCCCGCGTCAAAACTAAGAGTTCTAAAAAAATGCAATCTTGTTGCGGAAATCGTACCCGCGTCCTCTGCTCTGCAATCCGGGCAGGTGCCTCTACAACTCGCTCCACCAAGATAAAGAAAAAAGTATGATATTAAAGATCGTACGTAGGAAGTAGAAAGAAGTGATCTCTGCCTACCTCTGGAGAGAAAGGAGAAGTGAAAGAAAGAGAAAGGCGTGACTTATGTATCTCCTCCTCTGTAAAAGAAAGAGTAAGGCGTGACTTATGTATGTATGTTATTGCCCCTATCTTACTTATATCCGGGGCAATCACAGGGTCGTCAAGAGCAGTGGCTAGTGATGTCTGTACGTGTCGTCCCATTTCAGTGATAGTGAACTACGGCTGTAAATCAAGTCTGCCGCTGTGATGTAGATAGATGGCCTGTCACACGCCAATCATATTGACAGCCCGTGGAAATAATAGCCCGCGATAAGGGATTCGCAGAATGTTAAGGTTAATGAGGATCTTTGCATTGCTCACTTGGCGACCGGAAGATTACAGCCGCTATCTCTAATTTTAGATCAAGTAATTGATGGCTGATTCCTGGAGTTTTTAAACCCGCGTCCTCTGCAGAATGTATTTAAAACGTTATAATACATTCTGATTGTAGAGGACGCGGGTTCATCTGTTGTTTGTTGACTTTGGATCCACCGTTGTTCTGTAATTCCAGCACCAAGACTATAATTTTTCGAACTTGTTCTCACCTGTTTTATTTGGTACTGCTCGCTTGATATCTTACAATATACTCTTCTTCTGCCCTGACCGTATCCCATTTGAAGAGGGTCGGCCAACATGTCTTTCTCTTCCACATCTCCTCATACATAGAATACTTAAACGTTGTGTGTTCTAAATTTATGACAACAACCCCCGAATACAGACACGCTACTCAAGTTTTGAGCACTTCTAATACCGACCTGTCAGAATTTGTATGGAAAAACGTGAATTATGTTACTTAATACTTAAATGTTAATCCAGCAGGACTCAACTTTGAGTAACGTTTCTGTTTTCGGGGGTAAGATTTGCTGTAGTAGCAAAGCAATTTTAGTTATATATCTTTTTTGTATTTAGGTATCGGAATCCTATACTAGATGAATATTGAGCGTATAATGAAAGCGGATTAAAGACGGACTATGTCAAGGGTACGGCCATGTTTGCGCGTATAGACAAGATTATAAGAAGCTATAGAAGTGTTGCTGGTACCTATAGCAAGTGGTCAAGTCTGCCTGTTCTTATATTTTACATCTTCTTCGTCTTGCTGCCCTTATCCCGTTAGAGGCGGAGTCGGCACAACATGTCTTCTTCTTCTTCCACTCTTTTCTATCCTTCACCAATTTATCATCAACTCCTCGCGCTATCATATCCTCCTTTACACAATTCATCCATCTCTTCCTGGTCTTACTTTCCTTCTACTTCGTTCCACGTTCATGCCTAACATTCTTCTGCCAACATAGCTTCGGTCTCTTCGCATAACATGACCAAACCATCCAAGTCTATTACTCCGCAGTGTCTCAGTCACTGGCGCTACTTTCAAACTTCCCCTGATATATGTGAGTATTACATCATGACGGAAAAAAACTCCTAAAGAAAACGGTGGTAGCAGCTAATAAATAGGGAATATTATAATCCACGCTTTTTTATGAACTCGGGGAGAATGAAGCTTCGTTTCGCATAAAAATGCCAATGACGGTGTCGTCCGTTCTAAATTCAATAACATTCAAATTAATCGCAGTAGATATTTTCCTCTCGCTCCAGCTCCCACTGAATCCCGAGACAAAACACTGTCAAGTGGTGGAGAGAGATTTTGTCCGAACGGTAGAATTAAGCATTCCAATGGCGGCTTGGACAATTGGTGTCATTGTTTGTACAGACAGCGAAATGTTTGACGGTTCTACTCAAAAATATACTCCAATTTGTTGAGTTCTTCTTCTTCATCTCCCTGCCTGTCTGGGGTCGGCACAGTATGTTTCTTCCCTTGACAGATCGTTTATCATTGAACGCTTAACGGGTTGCTAGATAAAAGCTGGCCCTGTCGAAACGGTTGATCCATCGCAAAAATACCAAATTGACTGTGTTGACTGTTGAAAAAACTACCTACAATCATTAATTCTTCATTTTCTTCTTCGCTGCCCTGTTCCCAGTTTATCTGGGGTCGGCTCAGTATGTTTCCTCTTCAATTCATATCGGTCAGACGTCATCAAGCCATCCACTCCGTTGTGATTCATATCGTTCGCACCGGAAAGGTGCTAGTGATGACTGAATGTATAGAAAAGAGACGGAACTGACCATGTCGAGAGACCGATGAACGGAGAGAGTGATTGATATAACATTCCAGTGAATGATAACATTCTTATTCATACTGCTCACGGTTTTGGGTTAGATTTAACAGCTGGCCGCCTGCCTGACACCAATCCTCTTTAGGTATGTTGTTGTTGGTGGTTTGCCCTCCACCATTCGGGTGACCCAAGGTGCCTTATTGGTCTACACCGAGTAATCTCCCCTAGTCGACTTTAAAGACACCTATGGTAGTCGTGGCTGGCACATTCTACGTTATTTTTTCGCCAGCATGGAAGACTTACCTTTACACTTCACGATGTAAGCCAACGGATATATATGATGTAGAAATAAATTTGTAACATCTAAAGCAGTATTTATACAAATACAATGCTTTCAGTGAAGCTTGGGTTTGCTTTTTAATTGTGGTTAGACATTTATATGAATGTTCAAATTTAAATCAAAAATAATGGTTGTAGACTTTTAACTTAAAGCAATCGTACTATAGCTTGTAAATATTTAAAGGAGGCAATTATTATGAGGAAGGACGCATGTGTTATGATTTCCTTAGTCTATTGAACTCCAACGTACAGCGTTGACACGTGTGGCGATTTTTTTTGACTTTGACCCGTGTCACCGGGCACTAAAGTCGAAATTATTGGCCGCACAAGCGGTGCACTGAACCGCCTAAAAGCAAACATTATTATTAAATTCCCTCAAGCCATAAATACTAGTCCATAAAGCTCACAATTCAACGTTCCGCTCATAAATAATCTCTCACGGTTGCACAACTTGCACTGTGAGGTGTTTGTTTATGTTGAAAGTTTTTATGGTGTACGCGCTTTTATCGTCCGTTGAGATTGTTATATTATTATGGGCGTGCGTGTGAGAGCAGCCCGGGAACTGATATTGGTGCTACCTGCTGTGGACAAGATCTGGCTGAAAGAAAGAAAGAAACATTTAGGGCGCCGCAGACCATGCGATTAATTTGGACAACTAAATCGCATGGTCTGCGGGGTCCTTATCGAGGCAACACTGCAAACCGTGTGGTGGTAACCCTTCGGGGTTATAGGCGTGATTTATGTACGTATCTACACTACAAACAAACATAATATCAAACGTACTAATAATGGCTCAATCAAACGTTCCTTTCCTAGCTCAGCATATTGCCAGCTGTTGGGATGCGGAAGTTTCGCCGCATCTTCAGCGAAAAGGGAAGTTCTTCCTCTGAGCCAGGTCCGTCTGTACTTAGTAGGATCTTGTATAATTATATTCTCTGTGAGTTCTGCCAGAAACTTTGTAATCGTGATGATTCTGATCTAGCTAAACGGGCAAGAAAAGCGTTTGTGATTTTCGTCTCTTTTTTATATACATGAAGCGATGTGTTTTACTCCACGTCTTACGCAATTTCCTGTAACCACGCTCGGAGTTCTGGGTAACCATTAGCCATGCACGTGGCACGCAATATGACATAATCCCCGTAGGCCTAGCGCGGGACGTGGACAAAATTTCTCTCCACCACTTGACAGTGTTTTGTCGTCTCGGGATTTAGTGGCAGTAAGAGCGAGATGAAAATATTTTCTTTTGCCTTGGAAATTTTTCTCCACATCCCGTGCTACGGAGACTTTGCCGTCAGGGGAATCATGGTCGCGAACTGCACCGTTATGGCTACTATGGTCCAATGCAGACAGTTAACGGCCGCCAGTCAAAATAAACACATCGGTCGCCCGCGGAACAGATGAATGAATTTAGAATACTTCCGGCACGGCAGCGCAAACGGTTGTGCCGGATCGCGGACAACTATTTGTCCTAGAGTGGAACACGCGGCGTGGTGGCGTTTCGTAATCCGCTCTCGTAGGTTTGTCCCCAGAAATTTAAATAATACTAACAATTATTTTTTAATTTCTATTTTAAACTTGCATAAATTGTAGAAAAAAATATTACTAAGAAAATGGTGGTTAGAAAAAGCATCAAAAGAAAAAAGCATCATTCTCCCATCAAGACTATAATTCTTCGAAAATTTTACAAACTGCAATTTTTTTTTTGCATTACTAATTACTAACTTTACGAGAGAGGGCGTTACTGTGCCAATGTTTACTTCGGCTCCGTACTAAAAGTGATCTCAAAATAAAAATAAGCGAATTTACTCAGTGGAAAAGACAAAAGTGAAGAGACAAATAAGTGACTTACAACATATATTGTGGATAACGTCTTACATTGTGTGAAAACTCTTTAAACAGTGAAAATTGCGCGAATGTGAACTATCCGTATTTCGTGTTTAAACAGTTATATTTCTCTTAATTTAGACAATTTGAAGTGAAGGACTAACTAAAACTGATGCAAATCGTGAACTTTCATAATTCTGGAAATCGTTTTTCTAAATAAAATGATATAAATAACCTTACTTCATTGATACCGGGATGACTTGCACAATTTAGAAGCTTAGAAGTGGCACAACTGTTAAAAGAGACTAGCGCCATCTGTGGAAAGCTACCCGTACCACCAACACAAGTCCAAACCATCTTAGACCTACGCTCGATCCGTCAAGAAACTGGCCAAATTTTACAAAGATACTAGCGACATCTGTGAAAATCTGCTTGTACCACTAACACAAGTCGAAACCATCTTCGATCTATGATCGACCTGTCAAGTGAGCAGAGATACCAACAAAGACACTAACGACACCTGTGGAAATCTACCCGTATCACTAATACAAGCCAGAAACATCTTCGATCTAAGAACGATCCAACAACCGTAGTAAGCTGACTCAGAAACACAAGAGGGCGCTAGCTTAACCAAATAATCACTTTAACAACTGTAGTATAGAACGAGTTAAGAGATGGAGGAAATTATGCACGAGCTTCGGAAAATTCGAAGAGATTTGGATGAACAGAAAACCGCAATAGAAAAAAGTGGAGAAAAAGTGACGGAAAAAGTTACGCAAAATATAAACAATATATTGGAAGACAAGTTTAAACTATTCAATGAAAAATACGAAGATCTAAGGGAAAAATGGGAAAACCAAGAAGGGCGACTGTATTTTCTGGAAAAGCAGGCAAGAAAAAACAACATCGTCTTTTTCGGAATAAAAGAAATGGAAACATCATATTTTAACCTAGAAATTCTCATAATGAACTTTATCAAAGAACATTTTTCTCAGGATCTGGATCGCAGGGACATTCAAGAAGTTAGAAGAATAGGCAAAAAGGGAGAAAGACCTCGACCAATAATTGTCACTTTTTGTACACTTGGCACAAAAATAAATTTATTTAAAAATAGAAATTCACTAAAAAATACCGGATACTACATAACGGAAGATTTTCCACAAAATATTCTGGAGAAGAGGAAAGAGCTTCAGGAACAAGCAAGAATCGAAAGAGAAAAGGGAAACCTTGTAAAAATAAAATATGATAAGCTTGTCATAAGTGAAAAGAACAAAACAGCTAGAAACAACAAAAGAATGCTTTCAACTTCACCTGAAAACAAAACTACAAAAGGAGCTGAAACAAATACACAGGCTAATAAGAAAAATAAACCTCAAACGCAAATAAGAAGAACCTCAAGCCTATCGGAAGGCATTTTGAAACCGGGCATGCTGAATTACCTGGTCAACAGGAACACGAACAACTCATCAGATCTACAGCAAAATAACAAAGTTAATATATAGCAATTACCGCCCCCCTCTCGCATCGTTAACGTACAACAACCACTATCAGAAAACCAAACCCATCTTCCAAGCCGGCTGGTCACCGAGGAAGATCATGACCAAAACCCTCCAAATTACCCTCCACAAAATGAAACCCCACAAAATACGTTATATATTCTGACATACAATGTTAAAACACTCTCATCATATGAACGTTTGATAGAGCTAAATGAAGCTTTCAAAGAAATTAAATACGACGTTTTAGGTTTAGCAGAAACAAGAAAGACTGGAAACAAGATCGAAGAGTACGAAAACTTCATTTTCTGCTACACAGGTCACACACCGGGAAGACACGGAATAGGTTTTATAGTCAAAAGACATCTTAAAAATAATATAGAAAGCTACATTGGCATTTCTGAAAGAGTAGCCATATTGAACCTGAAATTTGAGAGTACTAGATTATCCATCATTCAAGTCTACGCCCCTACTGCACAAGCATGCGAGAACGAGATCGATGACTTCTATGCGACAGTAAATAGGGCAATGGAACTTGCACATAAAGACTTCATACTGATGGGTGACCTAAATGCTAAAATTGGGATACCAAAAAAAGAAGAGCATTTAATCATGAAAGGACACGGATATGGAATTAGAAACGAGAGAGGCCAAAGATTAATCGATTTCGCCAGTGAAAACCAACTGTCTATTTTGAACACCTTCTTCAAGAAAAAACCAAAACATAAATGGACCTGGAGATCACCGGACGGAGCGAGCAAAAACGAAATCGACTTTGTACTATCAAACCGACCACGTATGTTCAAAAATATAGAAGTGCTGAACATTAACTACCCTTCGGACCACAGGCCAGTAAGAGCTACAATATCACAGGATACACTTTTCAAAAAAAGTAGAACAAAGTTTGCTAACTGTCAACAGGGTATATTAAGAAGTGAAGAAGAAACCTCCAAGTTCAAAGAATACCTAAATTCTTACATATCGAAAGACCAAATGTTCGCTGAGACTACTGTCCCAGTTCAAGAATATTACGACAACTTAATTAAAATCATTACATCAAGCTTACAAAACGCCCGAGCAGCACAAAACCCAAAGAAAATCCACAAAATATTTTCAGATCGTACATTAAAACTTTTTGAAAGAAGACAAGACCTGCAAAAAAGCTCAAATAAAACTAGAGCAACAAAAAACGAAATCTCGGCGCTTTACAAGCTTGTAAACAAATACATAAAAAAAGATTACGCCAACTACAGATACAAAACTATTGAAAAACATCTACGCCAAACTGGAAGCACGAAAAAGGCATATAAAGAGCTGAAATCAAATAAAACCTGGATAGAAGAGCTAAAACGAGGTGGAATAGCCAAAAACAATCGTGGAGACATCATCAGCATAGCGACAGAGTTCTACAGAGATCTCTACAGCACAAAAGAGCCAGAAGACACTAGCTACGAGAACCTAAGTTACAGCAGTGACGGCTACGTGCAAAAAGGTCTCCAAATTGATGAAAATGACGTCACTGAGGCATTAAATAAACTGAAGCTAGATAAGAGCCCGGGCTCAGACAACCTAACAAACGAGACTCTAAAGATAGCCGCTCCAATAATAGCTACGCCTTTTACAAAGTTGTTTAACTCTATCCTCGAATCTGGTGTGACACCCACGCAATGGTCTGAATCTAACATAATTCTCTTATACAAAAAAGGAAACCCAAATGATATAGGGAACTATAGACCAATAAGTCTGCTACCGAGTACATATAAGCTATTTTCTACAATCCTTACCCAAAAAATTAGCTCTACGTTGGAAACAAGACAACCCGTCGAACAGGCAGGATTCAGAAAAGGTTTCTCCACCATCGATCACATCCACACACTCGAACTTCTCATCGAGAAATACCAAGAGAGATGTAAACCACTGTACTTGGCCTATATCGATTATAAAAAAGCATTCGATTCGGTGTCACACAACTATATCTGGGAAACTCTAGCAACACAGAATGTGGAAAATGAGTATATAAGAGTTATCAAAAGCATATACAAGAAGAGCAAAAGTAGAGTTAAACTAGAAACAGCCGGCTCTTGGTTTCCTATAAAAAGAGGCGTGAGACAGGGAGACCCACTGTCCCCTATACTATTTATAGCCACATTAGAGTCCATAATAAGCAAGCTTAACTGGAATAAATGTGGTATAAAAATAAAATCAAAGTATTTAAGTCATCTACGTTTTGCCGACGACTTGGTACTGATATCAGAGACAGGAAAAGAACTACAGCAAATGGTAGAGTCACTAAGCCAAGCGAGCAAGCTCGCTGGGCTAGAAATGAACCTCTCTAAAACTATGGTAATGACCAATAACACCAAGGTACCAATTTACGTCGACAACATGCCTCTCCCATACACGAAAAAATATATCTACCTAGGCAAACAAATAAGCTTCGACAGGCTAAACAACTACCAGGAGATCGAGCGCAGAACCCAGCTGGCATGGAATAAGTACTGGAGCTTTAAAGAAATATTTAAGAGCAACATGCCAATTAAATTGAAGACAAAAGTTATGAATTCCTGCCTTATACCATGCCTGACCTATGCTTGCCAGACATGGAAGTTCAACAAAAACGTCAAGGAAAAAATTATAACGTGCCAGCGAGGAATGGAGAGGAGTATGCTTAACATTAAAAGAATAGATAAAATAAGACATACAAAAATACGCAACACCACAAAAGCAGCAGACGGTTTAGCACAAGCTCTGGCGTTAAAATGGAAGTGGGCCGGACACATAGCACGCCTGCAAGATCACAGGTGGACAAGAAAAGTGTCAGAATGGAGGGGGCCAGTGGGAAAAAGAAAGAAAGGGAGACCTTGCAACAGATGGGAGGATGATATAAAACGCATAGCGGGTCCAAACTGGATGCAAATAGCGCAATCCAGAGAAAACTGGCTACATTTGGAGGAGGCCTTTACCTGCAGAGGGGTTCCTACAGAATAATAATATATAATACTATGTATTAAAAAGTGCATATAAAAACTGGAGCTATTATTGTAACTTATTTAAATTTTTATTTGTGTTATTAAAACTTTTGATACTAAAAAACAATTAATTTTTGTAAGTGGGTATATTCTGAAGGAAATAAAAGGCTTTTTTTTTTTTATTTTTATTTTTTTTTTTTATTTTATTTTATTTAATTACTAACTTACTTATAAGTTATAATGTCTAGTTTTGTGTACAAGCCCTAACAACAAGCACAAACGGTTTTGGTAACAGAGGCTACTTGCGCAGGTAATACTATTTAAAGATCTCCGTTTGTCTGCTAGAATTAATTAATGCTATTCGTTGGATTGTTCACGAGGTCATGATTCTCGCAATAAGATGTTGCAGATATGCAAGTTTGAGTCGTGTCTCTTTTGTGTTTAAGAAAGCTTTTCCCGTAACCACACGGAATTTGTATTCAATTTGATGATTTAATAAGACCTTAAGGCTGCAATTTTTTTGCATTACTAATAATAAGTTATAATGTCTGCGGTCCCTGTCCGACAATCTTTAGATGGGGAAACAAGGTAATTAGCGGAAAAGTGGCGGTTCACTAAAATTAATTTACCATGTAGGTGTCCTGTTATCTCCAAATTCAGCAGCAATCTCATCTCTGTAAATCAACATGGGATTGGTACCGGAGTTGCATAACGCGCTCGGTCTCCGATTGCGTAAACTAAGCAATGTTCGCTAAGGCCGGTCATTGGGCTGGTGACCAAAAATTTATTATCTCAAGTTCCTCCGTACTTCGGATCGGAAGGCACGTTAAGCAGTTGGTCCTGGCTGCATCTGCAGCCGTTAATACTCACCAGTCCTTACTGGGCCAGCGTGGTGGGTTATGGCCCATTCTCCCTATATTCTTTCATCCGCAGGCAAGGCCTGGGCTTCAACAGTGGGGGCATTTATAGGCTGGTGATCATGGAATCAACATAGCTTCACAAGTGGTCGTTTTGTTCTTACGAATTTGTTATCTTTAATCGCGGAGTTTTGTGAGAATGTTGTTACTGTTCACACTAATTTTAGCAGTTCATTCGACAGAGTAAACCACACAAATCCCCTAGGCAAACTGAGTGCTCTTGGAATCTGGGGGCTTTGCTTGTCTGGTTCAAGTCATATTTACACGATATAAAACAAGCAGGTGTACTGAGTGTGTCAATTGCATTTGTGGGTCAAATATTTGAAAAAATACTTACTATATTAGTATTACCTATATTACACACATATAGAATAAAGTAAAATAAATAAATAAACAAACACCAACATATTTTTTTTAATGTTGTTTCTACAAAGTTTTTATTTGTTATTCCGAACCTTAATACAAAGAAAAAGGGTTAGAAAAAGACAAATTATACCCTATATTGTTTTAAGTTTACGTGGTCACTTTCATCTTTAAATTGTGAATAAACGTCATATCACCGTCAATATACACCAGTCATCCGTGGCGCATGTAACTGTGCCGAAATATCGGAATCATAACAAAATCCAGGAACGTGGTATAAATCCCGTTTATTCACAATTTAAAAATTATACCCTGTTCTGGGACTCGAATCCACACCTTCGGGAATCGCTCTCGCCCAACCGGAAAATCAATTCACTTGCCCAAATTTCTCCAACCTGTAACTTTTCTTTTTTAGCTTTGTACGGATTGTAGAAATAAATTATTGAGATCCAAAGCAAATATTCAAAGTAAAATATAAAACTCGCTGGTTGGCGAATCAACCTCTTTGTCCGTAACCAGACAGCTCACCTGATCCTGCTATTCAAACAAGCACCTTTGCGGTGTTCAATGGAAATTATAAGTGATCTCATTCGCCTCGCCACGCTTAAGAGGTCTGCCCCCCCAAAAAGCTCCACCGTTTTGAACTCTTCAGACGACTAAGGGCTTGTACACAAAACTGAGATGCGACGTCGCATCGTAAAATCTTCGAGAACCCGCGACTCGTCGCAAGAACTAGCGAATTGATTCGTATCGCGCATTCCTTTAATTTCTGTTTGTCTCGCCGGCTTGCCGCACCAAATAGCATCGCAGCAATTTATGTGGTAGTTTTCCGCGTTGCGAATTCGCATCGCGCCAAATTGCAGTTTTGTGTACAAGCCCTAACAACAAGCACAAAGGGTTTTGGTAACAAAGGCTACTTGCGCAGGTAATACTATTTAAAGCTCTCTGTTTGTCTGCTAGAATTAATTAATGCTATTCGTTGGATTGTTCACGAGGTCATGAGTCTCGCAATAAGATGTTGCAGATATGCAAGTTTGAGTCGTGTCTCTTTTGTGTTTAAGAAAGCTTTTCCCGTAACCACACGGAATTTGTATTCAATTTGATGATTTAATATGACCTTAAGGCTCGCTAGCGCAGTGGCATAGATAGCTCGGCTTGCGATTGCGTGAACTAAGCAACGTTTGATAAGGCCGGTCGTTGGATGGGCTACCAAAATGTATATTTGATGTAACCTACAGAGCTTTTGATTCCGCATACACGGAACGTTTTTGCTTGATTTTATCGTCGTGCCATGTTAATTGGAGCGATGGTGTATGGCTTCTTTAATCCTTTACGTTTTGTATAACACATGATTGACAGACACACGGAGCGGCAGTCATAGACGACTTTATAATATACATACAAACCTTGCAGCTTTGGGCGAGGACTCGGTGAATTTTTTAAAACGAAATCTGCGCAAGTAAAATGTCCCAAATTTATATGTAAATAACCCAAATTATTTATAAATAACAACCAACAAAGGTGTCCCACCACTGTAGATAAATCTAGTGACGAATATTAAAGTGGCGCCGCGTCCCACATGCCTCCTACGTGAGGCTACTAGAAAGCGCAAGGCTACTATAACGATCCACCTCCCACACGGTGTACTCACCGGGCTTCGGAAGCTGGAAGTGCCACCTGTGTATTCCATTTTGTTGTATTTGCTTACATAAGAGGATCGCGAAGTGCCGATACGCGAGAGTAATGCCTACATATCCTTTTTGAATGCTTATCTTGTCGAGCGATAACGTTTTCACTCCCCTGAAACTTTACAAAATGTGAAAATGTCTTTAGTCTTTTTAGATTCAGTACACCCTAGTTAATCTAAGTATAGTAATAATTCAGTATATAATTCTATTATAATAATTCAATAATTCAATGAATATGCATATTTTCCTAGGCCGTGTGGTGACGGCAGAGTAGAATACAATTGTCACCACCCCAAATCTCTCCCGTGGGTGTCGTACAATGCGACTAAGGATAAATCAGTGATGAGGAATGGGCAGCAGCGTTCCTCTTATACCACCTAGCAATGTACTGCGACTTTTGTGCCCGATAAATGGCAATAGGCTCGCCACCTATTACATGGGACCTAACATAATTGGCGAATCGTGGGTGCTAGTTCACCTCTGCCTACCCCTTGTACCCCTGCGTGATGTATGTATTATATGTATGTATGTATGTATGTATATTTTCCTCTAAGGGGTAGACAGAGGTGAATTGTTGTAATATAGTAGTTAGATAGATGATAAATAAAGAAAGTGGTGTTGACTCAATAGAATTTTATTATGAAGTGAAGTTTTAGACAGCGAATATCTTAAATTATACAAAGTTTAAATGGCTGTCACAACATAAGGTTTTAATTAGTAAAAGAGTATAATTATTTATAAATAAGTACAACATAAATTAACGGGCCTATCTATCGTTCTCATCGCTTGTGCTTGCGCGACCACGTATCTCATCGCGAGAATAAAAAGGTTTTTGTTGCAAAATTTAATAAGTACTCGATAAACTAAATAATACGTTTCAATTCAAAAGAAACATTTCAGTTCTCGGCTCCAATCCAAACCATTTCAATAGAAGATGTGCTAAGAGAGGATTGCAATTTTTCCGTAGTATTTATTTTTCGTCTCTTCCCTCGCCTCGGCTCGCCGGTAGAAAAGCAGCTTAACACAAACCCTGTAAATATATTGTAGGTACGAACCGTGTATATACTTGCTTGTTTAGACATGGAATCCTGATGTGCTAACACCACTATTTGCCAAGCTGTTCCGGACCGACTTGTGTTCACTTCAACTTAAACGCGGCACGCTATCGTAGTGCGCTTTTCGGATATTGAACCGTCAGGTTTTGTGTTAAGGGTCATATTTTGTTACACGTTCTGCACGGTAGTACAAAAGGACAAGACACTCACCAGAATTAGATAATAGCGGACTCTATACAACAATGAACATATTAGGGCCCAAACTACGGCTCATCGCGTATCATATCCGACCTTATTACGCACACAATAAAAGCAAGATTCCCACAACACAGGGTTTCATGTTAAATGGGTGCTTCGAGTTTCCTTATTAAATTTCTAATGACAGGAAGGAGTGCAGTATCAATTTCTAGCCGCGCGGCAAAATGAGCTTTATTACTTTCAGTAGTTGAAGCTAGTTTTGTAAGATAATGTGGCGTGAAATTGATATATTACGTACGTTGGGGTTCCCTGTCAGGGGTACTACAGGGAGTTATCGAAGTATTCAAGGCATGTACGTATAGTCAGCATAATCTTTTAGTATAGGTAGTATAGGAAGAAGTTTTCTAAATATCTATCAACGTTTTTATATAAATATATAAGAATCAAAAGAGATAAAATAAAAGGTCTTCCATGCTGACCTAAGGGCGAAATAACAACGTAGAATGTGCCAGCCCCGACTCTTCCCAGGGATATCGTCAAAGACGGCTAAGAGAGATTGCGTAGACCATAAGCACCTTGGGGCGTACCCGAATGGTGGAGGGCAAACCACCAACAACAGCTTGCCCAAAGAGGGTTATTGTCAGGCAGGCGACCGGCTGTAAAACCTAAGCCAAAACCCGGAGGTTTCGGGTGTGATGGATAGTGTGAATCAAAAGGAGAGGATGGCTTGATGACGTCTACTGACCGATATGAACGGAAGAGGAACAAACAAACACAAGCACACCCCGGGTAGACTGGGTGGATATCGCTTTAACACGAAAGAGACGCATATCGAAAACACTTTTCTTGCTAAAATTGTCAAATCTTAATGCCATACATTTTGGATACAAAGTGTGTCGAAATACCTTTTGAGTTGTAACGTTCTTTTATTTAATGAGCGATATGTATTCGCTTTAAAAAGCGTTATTGAAATGTAATTGAAAAGACAGTTGATTGAGTAATGGGCAGCAGCATTCCTCAGACCACCTAGCAATATACTTAACCTCTGCCTACCGCTACGCGGATATACATACATACATACATAAATCACGCCTATATCCCCGAAGGGGTAGGCAGAGGTGAACTACCACCCACGTTTCGCCAATTATGTTAGGTCCCATGTAATAGGTGGCGAGCCTATTGCCATATATCGGGCACAAAAGTGTCCCAGTACATTGCTAGGTGGTATAAGAGGAACGCTGCTGCCCATTCCTC
Organism: Cataclysta lemnata; assembly: GCA_963931975.1. Lineage (NCBI taxonomy): Eukaryota > Metazoa > Arthropoda > Insecta > Lepidoptera > Crambidae > Cataclysta > Cataclysta lemnata. The sequence goes on from OZ008338.1 coordinate 1,831,879, forward strand.
ATCACTGATTTATCCTTAGTCGCCTTGTACGACACCCACGGGAGAGATTTGGGGTTCGCGGATATAGGCGTGATTTATGTATGTATGTAATTGCACGTTACATCGACTAGCCGCCCCGTCGGGCCAGTGTGTGCATATTTTAGTGGGTTTTAGCCCAGTCTGTTGCATATAACAGTGTGCGCTCGCTCCCCAGCTGACGTCACTAAACTATTATGAGGCCGATGATAATGGGGTTGGATTGGACATTTTTTTTGCGAAGTGTTCATTTGAGTACGGGCGTGATCTGTCGTGTTTTTGAGCAATTATGAAAGCAGGTTTTTTGTAAAGCCACAATTATGTATAAACAATCATATCTACAAATGAATAACTTCGCTCCACGATTGGCGCGAGACGCAGCATCATCACATCATCAAAAGGCTGGTGCCTTTTAATGTCCTCACTAGTAGGACACAGGCCTTCACTATAAATGGAAGAATATAGGGAGAATGGGTCATAACCCACCACGCTAGCCTAGTGCGAATTTGCAGGTATTTAACGACTGCAGATGCAGCCGCAGACAACAACGTAAATTGCTACGATGCGATTTGGTGCGGCAAGGTGGCAAAACAAAGAAGAATGAAATTGAAGGAATGCTCGATGCGAATCCATTCGCGAGTTCGTGCGATGCGACGTCGCGTCGCAGTTTTGTGTACAAGCCTACGTCTGACGTAATTAACGACGCGGTCGCGCGAACAACCGCCTCAGGCCTTTCCCTGACCCGTGGCTACACCTACGGATTTCCTTTGGGCAGCACACAATTTATGTATGTATATTCAGTTGGGGGCGGGCGGTTTTAGGGTGAACGCACACCTAACCGAGGCGAACGCGCCGAAGTCAACGAATTTATCGAAATATTTGTATGGAATCCTACAATAAAACTCGCACACTTGCCGGAGTCGAATCGGCCGATTCGTACGAATCTGACAAAAACTTAAGAATTCGGATGACGTCTTCTTCTCCCTGCCCTTTTTCCCAGACTATCTGGGGTCGGCGCCGTATGTTTTCTCTTCCATTCATATCGGTCGGACGTCATAAAGCCATCCACTCCCTTTTGATTCATATCATCCATCACACCGTAAAGGTGCTAGTGATGAATGAATGTACAGAAAAGAGACGGAAAGGATCATGTTGAGAGATCGATGAACGGAGAGAGTGATTGGAATGACAACATTCCAATCCATACTGCTTAAGGTTTTGGCTTAGGTTTACAGCCGGCCGCCTGCCTGACACCAACCCTCTTTGGGTATGCTGTTGTTGTCTCCACCATTCGGGTGCCGCAAGGTACTTATTGGTCTACACCGGGCAATCTCCCTTAGTCGGCTTTTACGACACCCATGGGATGAGTTGGGACTGGTCCATTCTACGTTATTTGTTCGCTCCCAGGCCAGCATAGAAGGTGTTCAGATGACGTCATCGGAAAAAATCTTTCGGCGCAGACTGACATTTCAGTAGATACTATTTTCGATTCCTTCGACGCGGATATGTGTACGTGCCGATGCCTCCGCTGATTTCGGCGCGTTCGACTCTGATAAGTGTGCGTTCTCCATTAAACTACCAAAGGGGCATCTCACTCAATAGGAACCCATTCATTCTGTATTCGCGTCTGCCTGCCGCCTCTGATATTTTGAAAGGCTCATAGGCTTAGCCTCTGGAGGAATATATTTGAAGTGTTCCTATTGTAAATCCTTCATTCGGTAATTTTTGTCTGAATATTTATACGTCACAATATGTACCTATCTAATACAGGTCCTTCATTCGGCATGGCCGGGTGATTTTTCACTGAATATTCGCACGTCACAATCACAATATCTATCTATTACTGGAGTGTGACTGTTTGTATTCTGCACCATTGTCTCACGAGAGTATGACGTCTAGTTCTAATTTAACTCATGTGTCCTTTGTTCCTTAATTCCGATATTTCCGATCTATCTACCCATGCTATTTATTCAGATATTATTTTAATTCACAAAAAAGAAACAGAAATAAAAATAAAATGCTCTGTGTTACGTTTTTGCGTTATCAATAGTCACGCGAACTGTAACCTTCTATACGGGTCGAGGTTAATATATTTGGCGAGGCGTGCCATTTAAACCATAATACATAATTACTTCAACAGATGGTCTCTAATTGATCTGACATTCCTGATGTCGCTATGCTATGCGCGTTCTGATAGTATAATAATGTAGTTGATAGAACGGTTATAAGTCCCATGCGCTGCCACTGATTTCCCCCTCTGTCACACTATGACATCGGCACTGAATTCAGCCCGGCTAGCGTGAATACCGAAGCACGATATGATATAGCCATTTATCGCTTAGAACTGTCAAAACTCCAAACATTTTTGACAGTTCAACGCGATATAGGGGTATATCATATTATCGTGTTTCGGAGGTCATGCTAGCCGGGCATGGAATGCGTACAATTATCTTTATATTATATATTTTATTGCTATATATTTGTAGCTATATATATGTGCTATATATTTTATTATTATATATTTGTAGTGCAACAAAACATACAGTACATAAATCCCCAATACATATATATCCCCGAAGGCGTAGGCAGAGTAGAATCAACACCCACGTTTCGCCAATCTGGATAGGGCACTCCACGTTTTCGTCTCTATCCAATCCTTCCACAATGGATTCGGCATACACGGATCGATCGGATGGCGTGGAGCGATCGTATACAGGGTAATTTTTAAAACACGAAAAACCTCCCAGGAGTAGACAGCTAACATCATAAACAACAACGTTTGTTTTATGAGTTTTATGTGTATGTATGTAAAAAAAATCATAACTTTGTTTAACAATCATTATTTGTCTTGTTACAGGCCGCCGCCGCTTGAAGCGCCATGATTGCGCCAACATCCGAAGACGGTATCCCGCGCAAACCAGGGCTGCGAAAGGTCAACCTGTACGACCTGAATCTCCGTTAAACCTCAGACCGTTTGTGATACAAAAAAAGCGATAGTTCTATTTTAATATCTAATAGTTAGTAGTAAGCCACACAAAATTAACTTTAAACAGTTACTCCCACGTTCCTTTAGCGTTTAGTGTCAATTAAACAAACCAACCAAACCAAAGCCGTTAAATTTAGAAAAAAAAAGAAATTAGGTCCTACCTCCGCGTTGCGTCATTTTGTTTTTCCTATTTTTCGTTTCGTCCCAACCAAAGCTAGTCTACGATGGCGAACCAGATGCCGATTTACAGTCAGGTAGTGCCCAAGTCCCAGTACAGGGGCAAGAACTCGTCGAAGGGGGCTTCGCGGAGCCAGCCGCGCGAGTTCGACCCCCTCAACTACAACAACGGGGGCAACTTCCTCAACTCGCCCACGGAGAAACCGGAGAAGGAGAAGAAAGAGTCGCGTAGGGAGAGGTCCAGGGACGAGACTAGGTCTCGGCGAGCGCAGAACAGGAACGAGGCGAGCGAGAGCAAGGTCGAGGCGTACCTGAGGCAGAACCAGGTGTCTATGAGGCAGCAGCAGCACCGGCACTCGGCGGTGAGGCAGGCCGAGCACAGGGTTAATCTGAGGTGAGATATGTTTTTGTAGAACTACCCCCCTAGTCATAATAACAAATCAGTTTCTTAACACTGTTTTAACTATATCACTGATTATTATATAAACTATATGTATAGCCTTCCTCGATAAATGGACTAGAAGAATTTTTCAATTTGAGACAGTAGTTCCTGAGATTAGCGCGTTTAATCAACCTAATAAACAAACAAACTCTTCAGCTTTATAGTATAAAGAGCGCTTACGCAATGTCCGATCCGAATCCGTGAAAAATTATTGGTCTAGAAAACTCGGACAGAGATCGGATGAAGTGTAGTCACTAACTGCCGCACTCAGTGACGTCAAAACTTTAATGAGTATTTAATGTCAAAAATTTTCATTCAAATCTAGACCATATACCCGGCAAGAATAGCGACTAGTTTTAAATTGTCATTTTTTGACGTTAAGTACTCATGAACGTTATTTGTAGTTACTATAAAAATAGTTAAGTTCTGCGGCTACAACGGACCATATTTTCACGGATTCGGATTGGATGTAGTGCGTAAGCGCTGTAACTGCCACACTCAGAGACGTCAATTAACGATAATGTGTACTTGTAATGTCAAAAAATGGACAATTCAAATCTAGTCGCTATTCTTGCCAAATCTATGGTCTAGTCTAGATTTGAATGAAAAATTCATTCATCCAGTGCCGAATAACGGCAATTCAAAGCTAAAGACGAGACATTGTTACTGCCGCACTAACTGCCGCACTCAGAGACGTCAATTAACTTTAATGAGTATTTAATGTCAAAAATTTTCATTCAAATCTAGACCATAGACCCGGCAAGAATAGCGACTAGTTTTGAATTGTCATTTTTTGACGTTAAGTACTCATTAACGTTATTTGACGTCTCTAGAGTGCGGCAGTAAGTGTGTTATATTTCTTTTTTTTTAGCCAAATAAACTATTCCTTCATTCATTAAATAAATAAACTAAATATTGATTCATTTATATTCCTGTCCCGTTTTCACCAGATCCTTGCAACTCAACGATGTGGTGGGGGGCCGTGGGCACGACCGCACACCGACGGACAGGCACCGGGGCTTCCCCGGCGAGAAAGACACCCCCCGGGAGCACCGGCGGGACCGCGACAAGGACAGGGAGCGGGAGAGGGAGAGAGAGAGGGAAAACTTTGACTTTGACGGTAAGAGGCTGAGTATAGGTACCAATCTTTTAAACTTTTCTCCCACACCGGTAGGCAGTGTTTTTCTTTCTTTCTTTCTTTCTTTCAGAGATAATCTTTCAAAGAAATAGTTTAACCACCTTCGTGGTCTAGGGTTCGCCAACCAGAATTTAGTTTTTTTGTATTATGCTAGATAGGAAGGAAAGCTCTTGCCATTCATTTCATTTGATGGTGAGTGACGATGGGCCGAAGATGGAATCGAGCTTGGAACCTGGAACTCTCAACCACAAAGATCCAGGCGAGTACAAATTTGCAATCGGTTTGGTTGGTGGTTAGGACTTATTCACAAGTCCACCTGACTAGCTATCATCACCTTTTTTTTTTTTAAATCTCTCGCCATAATAATAATGTTGTCGGCACTAATGTGTTTCGACAATTTGTCATAAGATAGCCAGCCCCTCTTGAGGTTGAGGGTTGCAGGTGAAGGCCCGACCCTTATCGTCACTTAGCATTGGATGAGATGATGACCAAGAGCTTCCGTGTCTAAATAAAACATAGAAAACCTCTTTTCATCTGAGGCTTTATCTTTTATTACCCGAGGTAAGATCATTTTATTTCAACCCCGGACCAAAAAAGTGGATTTTCCGTACGCCTAGCGGCGGAAGGGTCCTCTTTATGGTCAGGTGAGACATAAATGTATTTAAATTAAAACCCCGACACGGCTCAGTTGCAATGTGGGCGTCGACGTCGAGTAAAAGTGTTTTCCGAATGTAAAACAAAGACGTATATTAATTTGCCGTGTAAGTTCGCGAACAAACGCCTCACAACAATCCCATCGTGGGAACATGTCGCCTGTACAATAGGTGAATGGGTGTAGCTGGTAGCTGTGTTACCCGGGACATCTCAATGCTCGTGTCAAAGTTGTAACTTGCAATTGTTTGTTCTATTATGTCGGAGTTATGACCCACTTTGTTCCATTATATTGTTCTGTAACAGATTCGCTATTGTGTCGTTCGCGTAGCTTTTGTGTGGTGTAATAATTAAGCTCCTGACTACAGGACCTGGGTACAGGGTGGAGTAAACATTTTTCACATGTTGGGCAGTTCAAGGTAAAAAATCCAAAAGCGATTGGACCCTGCCAGAACTTTCCAGAAAATTCCTCAAAGCACTTTACTGTTAAATTAAAGAAAATACATCATCCTGACATCATAGTTGGAGCTCTGATTCGTAGTACCTTTAGGACGCTTGGATCCGTGTGGTGGTGGGGGCGGGGGGAGTAATTATCGGGTGGTTATCCTATTAGACTTTTATTTGATTGTGAGCTAATATATTTTTATATACATACATATATCACGCCTATATCCCCGAAGGGGTAGGCAGAGGTGAACTAGCACCCACGTTTCGCCAATTATAAAGTAAGTAATTATAAGGTAAGGTCCCATGTAATAGGTGGCGAGCCTATTGCCATTTATCGGGCTCAAAAGTCGCAGTACTTTGCTATTGCTAGGTAGTATAATAGGAACGCTGCTACCCATTCCTCATCGCTGATTTATCCTTAGTCGCCTTGTACGACACCCACGGGAGAGATTTGGGGAGGTGAAAATTGTATTCTACTCTGCCGTCACCACACGGCTATTTTTATATATATTCCATAATAAAGGGTCGCAAGTAGTGGCTACCTAGACTCGCCGGATGCATCTTGCCGTGTTCACGTGAGGTGTTGCAACTAGTGGGTGACATAAGCTGTGGCCAGCTTGGGACAGCTTCGACAGCTTAGGTCCCTCAAAATAATACAGAAAGCTTATAGTAGTTTGAATTGGTTTAGTGTTGCAACTAGTGGGTACCTAAAATGCCTCTCGGTCAACAGCCTAGTTAGGTCCTTCAACAGAAGAAAGCTCATAGGTGTTCAAATTGGTTCAGGTACCCCTTTGAGCCCGCTGGCACCCCGGCACGACTCGTCTCGTCCCGTCCGCAAGTCGTCCTCCTCGCAGCGCGTCACCGAGCCGGGCATATCGACGAGCAAGCGCCGCTTCTTCTGCCGCGAGTGGGCATTCCAGAAGATCGCGCACTGCCTCGAGCAGAGGCCCACGAGCAATACGTGCGGCGCTCTCATATTGGGCAAGTCCTGTTTTGAAATGCCTAGGGTGGCTAGCCTAGCCAAGTGGGGAACGAAACGTTGCATGGAAACGTAACGTTTTTATCGAACGAATGTCACTTTTAGACAACTACTCTTTTATGATTATTCTGTTGTTTTCCACCAGAGCTGTGCGAGGATGCGTTTGCGATGTTGCGAGGAATATGAACCGATAGAATCACTCCATTTTAAAATAGAGTGATTCCATCAGTTCTCCTCAAACACATCCCTACACCAATAGAATGTCTCTATTTGAAAATGGAGTGATTTTATTAGTCCTCCTCATATACATTGCAACGCATCCTCGCTCAGCCTTGACAGAAAAGCACCCTAAGAGACCTTGTACGATCTGACCTTAAAGTTGTCTACGATGTTGTAAAAAATAGAAAAAGAAGAAAACCATTAGTCTGATACTGAAATAGTGTCTAAATAATTATTTTAAAAGCGAATTGGTTCTGTAAAATTACATAGAAATTTGATTCTCAGTGTAACTTTCATTATTATTACACTCTTAGTAGAGTTATTACCATTTAGCTTCCATGGTGTTGATGGTACAGTGCTTGCAGGCAATGCTGGAAGCGGCAAAACCGCCCTGTGTCAAGAACTGAGCGAACCGAGCCAGGGCCCCCAGGCGAGGCAGCAGCGCGCCCTCAACAGGAGGCTGTTGGCGAGGCACTTCTTGCAGGTAATGTAACATGTTCTATGTTTTACTCACGTCACCATTCTTCTTCTCAGGCACTTCTTGCAGGTAACATGACATGTTCTTTGTTTTACTGACATCATCATACTTCTACTCCCTGCCTTGTTCTCAGTCTCTCTGGGGTCGGGGCAGTATGTTTCCTCTTCCATTCATATCGGTCAGACGTCATCAAGCCATCCACTCCCTTTTGATTCATATCATCCATCACACCGGAAAGGTGTGAATGAATGTATAGATAAGAGTTAGAACGGACCATGTCCAGAGATGAACGGAGAGAGTGATTGGAATGATTACATTCGAATCCATACTGCTCAAGGTTTTGGCTTAGGTTTTACAGCCGGCCGCCAGCCTGACACCAACCCTCTTTAGGTGGTGTTAGTATATGTATATGTTTCTTCATGCAGAGTAACAATGAGAGCAGCCTCCGGCCCAGCGAGTTCGTCCGCTCCCTGGCCATGCAGATCCTCAGCCACTCGTCCAAGCGCGCGAAGAGCGAGCTCGGTCACAGGGACGATGGCGACCACAGGTGAATATTTCAATGAAACTACTGGATCCGTGACAAGAAGTGAAGCGTTTATTTTACCAGAAGTAGCCATACATTAGTAATTTGTTGTTTATACTTTCTACAAATGCATAGATAAATATTTTTATTATTACACTAACACCTATCATCTAGCTCTAAGTAAGTAAGCACTTGTGATAAGGATAATAGATGCGGGACAATTTTTAAATACACAATATATCATAAACAACATGTAACAGAAATAACGCACACTTGCTAAAATAGGCCTAGAAATACCATACCATGGTGTTATTGTGTTATAAAAAAATCAAAATTGTAATTTTTTTCTACCTTCTTACAAATTGTGCGGTCAGTAAAGCAAAATGTATGTTAATGTAATGTATGGTTAATCAAAATTAATTTCGCAATTTTGTATAGAGAGGTATCCGGAATGAATTACGCATTCGTTCATGATTACTGAAACTTTTGTACCACTCAGCAGTTCCATTGCAGGATTGATTACTTAATACTAAAAGAAAAATTCTCGCTCTCCAAAGCTTAACAATAAAATTATTATTTCCCAGGCGTAATTCCGAAGAAGAGTGTTTGGTGAACAGATTCAGGGGGTTGGCAGATGACGGAGAGGAAAGCTCCAAGCCTCTCCTTGCAGACAGCGAAGGTAAATATAATAACACTATATCATGGATGTAGTGACAGATTAAATCGGTTTTAATAAGTGGATGTGGGGAAACAGTATATGTTTTTGAAATGGAACATCGATTCGCATCGATTTAGAAATAAGATTGTATGAAGCGAAAGAGCTATGTAAAGATCTTGGCAAGTAGAAAGAACTGATCTCTGCCTTGTAGGAAGAGATCACTTGGTAGAGAGAAAGACGTGATGTATGTAATGTATGATTGCTAACTTGTTAATTAGCAAATTGATATTGCAATGTGTCATAAGTAATCTAGCGACAGGTCCCAATATTCTATCATAGACAAACTGCAGCTTAGTTGCTTAGCAATATCTGTTATTCATTGTAAAATAACAAACAATGCCAGGCAACTAACTTTAGTAAGCTCACTTTCAACTGTATAGTCTGTACCAATTAACTTGTCTAATTTGGTAAACAATCTTGGCACAACTTTTTTTTAAATCAAATCACCTATTTAAGAATAAAATAATAACAAAGTCAATAATCTACTTCAATAAATCGTTATTTTAGACTGAAACTTTTGAATCTAGTTATCAGTTGATTTTTAATGCTGCATTTTCAATAAAAAGGTGTGCCAAGATTGTTTACCAAATAAGACAAGTTAAATGGTACAGACCATAGATAGAATATTGGGCTTAGGATTACTAGCCAGTTGGTGTTTGTATGTGAAGAGTATTTTTTTCTGTTTCACTGTGCAGATCAGCGCACCGACGAGGAAGACGGCGAGAGTTCGCGTCGCATGCGCACCATTGACCGCATACACGAACGAGAGGCGTATCTGGACTCAATGGTCGGCGACGCCGCCCTCACTAGCATCAGCGATGTAAGTTTGTATGCGATACACGAGTTAGTTCCTTTTGTGGTTCGTCACCATCATCTTTATTAGCCATTTAACGTCTCATCATTAGGTTAGGTCCTATGGCACCCACGGGAGAGATGTGAGTGGTGACAATTGTATTCTGCTCTGCCGTCACCACTTTTCGCTAATTTGGTTAAGGACCTAACCTTATTGGCGAAAAGTGGGTGATAATTCACTTCTGCCTACCCCTTCAGGGATATAGGTATGATTTATGTATTTATGTATGTTAAATTAAATGGTTTATTCATATAGTTATCGTTACATACACTCGTTAACTAAGTCATGAGTCAATTAAATACGTTGAACATTGAAAACGTGTGTGTGAAAGTTAAAATGTTGCCATTAACAACGCGATAAGCTAAGCTAATAGATTACAAATTACTTAACAATAAAAAAAAATGCCAGCTCAACTTACATTTGACACGACGGTCGCCATGTTTTTTTCTCAGGAATACGTCAATTCCATAATGTACATTTGTATTCTTATCGTTCGAATAGGCGAGATTTAAGTATGCATGTAATAGACATTATTATAATAACCTATAATTGTTCCCCTGCCGCAGCTACCGGAGATCCTGCCTCGCGCCTCCGCCAAGCCCACCAACCCGTTCGCGGTGGACAGGGACGAGACGCGCCTGTACGAGAACCACGAGAACTTGTTCCTGCGCAACATGTCCAGCAGGCAGAGCAAGGAGGCGCGCCTGCTAAGACAGAGCTCGGAGCCTTTAGCCGAGAGGAGTGCCGCCGCCTTGCAGAAGAGTCTCTCCGCTGAGCACAGGTTGGTTTGCATACAAACATACATACAATAAGAGAACTTGTTCCTGCGCAACATGTCCAGCAGGCAGAGCAAGGAGGCGCGCCTGCTAAGACAGAGCTCGGAGCCTTTAGCCGAGAGGAGTGCCGCCGCCTTGCAGAAGAGTCTCTCCGCTGAGCACAGGTTGGTTTGCATACAAACATACATACAATAAGAGAACTTGTTCCTGCGCAACATGTCCAGCAGGCAGAGCAAGGAGGCGCGCCTGCTAAGACAGAGCTCGGAGCCTTTAGCCGAGAGGAGTGCCGCCGCCTTGCAGAAGAGCCTCTCCGCTGAGCACAGGTTGGTTTACATACAAACATACATACAATAAGAGAACTTGTTCCTGCGCAACATGTCCAGCAGGCAGAGCAAGGAGGCGCGCCTGCTAAGACAGAGCTCGGAGCCTTTAGCCGAGAGGAGTGCCGCCGCCTTGCAGAAGAGTCTCTCCGCTGAGCACAGGTGGTGTTACGGAGATTGAACTAGTGAAAGTCTGAATGTGGATGGAAATGTATCTTCTTCTCCTCCCTCCCCTAATCCTACTCTAAGTAGGGTCGGCACAACAAAGCTTTTTCTTCCACTCTCCTCTATTAGATATGAGCTCAGCACGAATTGACACTACATCTATCGCTTCTTCGGTCTTCCTCTCATTCTAGGTCCATGCACATCCATACCTAACATACCTCTAGTTCCCTCCTCATCACATGCCACATATGTGGATGGAAATGTATAATAAAGATAAAATATAGGAAATGTACGTAGAGAAAACTATACATTTATATCATGAAGAGTACGCAACAAATGGGTTTAGCGATCTTCTCTTGTTTTTTTCATTTGCTACAATCCATCCATCTCGTCTTTGGTCTTTGTGCGGTGTAATATAACGCACATTGTAATTTCTGCACTTGTATGCGAGTGCATTGAAATCGGAGCATCAATGTCAGTCTAAAAGCAACTCCCGACTCGCTTTATGCTCATTCGTTTATTCCAGTATAATAAGCCTAAGAATTGAGTGTAACATTCACTTTGGTAAACAAATGATTATGATTATGTGGCTTATATCCAATCCATCCACAATCCTGTCCATTCAAAGGTTGTCTGGAAGAGATCGCTCTTAGCGATAAGACCGCCAATTGTATCACTTTTTATTGTAGTAGTAATAATTTTTCTTGTTTTGTTTTAATTTGGTGTGCAATAAAGAGTATATCTATCTATCTATATGTTGGTTTGTTGTTCAGTGCAAGCGAAAATGAGAAGCCTAAAGCGGAGAGCAGCCCGCCCAGATCGAGAATTCCCGTAGCCAGCTTCCGGTACCCAAATAAAAGGTATTATTAATTATTACTGATTATAACTTTTATTGCACTGTATAATGTTCATATCATTGACCTATTATGATATAAAGTTTAATATTTAAATGTTAAGTAACTGTTTTTATTTTGCAATACATAAATCACGCCTATATCCCCGAAAGGCAGAGGCGAATTTAAATCCACATTTTTGCAATAATATTATTATTATTTGAGTATACCACAAAGAATATCTAATGTTGTTAATTTTTTTTTCTCCTATTTTGTTGTCTGTGTTGTCTTTGTGCTGGTCACTAAATGTTTTTCTTTCTTTCTTTCTTTCTTTCTTATCGAACTAAATAAATATGTATGTTGAATGAAATCGAATGATTTTTAATTTCTATTTGCTGCTCCTGACTTCCTCCTCTTTCTCTCTGTCTCTCCCTCCCTTTCTAAGGACCCCGGACCGCATGACGATTACACGGAACACTAACAGTTCTTGTCTCCTATCTCCTCCTCTCCCCTCTCAACTCCCCTTTGTCCCCCCTTCCCTTCTCCCCCTCGCCCATCTCTTGGAACCGGGACCGCACGAAGATTACACAGAACGCTAACACAGTCCTCGTCTCGTCCACAGCGATCTTCGCTCCGCCGAGAACTCACCCCAGAAGAGCAAGCCTGAGAGGCCAGAGGCGGAGGCCGAGGCGGAGGAGCCGCCCGAGTACCAGAACGTGCTGAAGCCCGAGCGGGCGGCGGAGGCGCCCGAGCCGGCGGAGCCCCTGCTGGTGCCGGAGAAGCGGGCGCTGCGTGACGTGGTACGAGTACGTGCCTGTTTTACATAAATACGTATATACTCAAATGGTGACTATGGAGTCTGGCCAACGAAAGATGAACCTGGGGTTTTTTACTGTAGCAACACTGATTAGAACATGTATAGGATAGTTAAACAATATGATTTTGATACTTTTACATAACTACTTTTCGATTATTAAAAGTGCCTACTTTAGAAGTATAATCGAATACTGACGGACCTAATAGATTTACAACTTGATTATGAAAGATCCGTCTAGCCTTTCCCCTTCCCATTTCTCCATTCACTGCCATATAAATCCTTTTTGTCATTCTCCTTTCCTGCATTCTTTCGACGTGACCAAACCATGCATCACATGGCATGCGAGCATCCCTGTCTCAATTCTTGTTATTACATCTTTTTTCAAACCACACATTTCTCTTATCACACTGTTTTACAGTCGGTCGCTCAGCCTCACCCCAGCCATGCTCCTCAACAGTCTCATTTCTACTGCATTTAGTCTACTTTCATGCTTCTTCTCCCACACCCAACTTTCACTTCAATACATTAATGTCGGGACCAGCACTCCATTATGAACAGCCATACGGGAAATATCTTACACAAAATGAGGTTATTCCCCGTAAAATATGTTACATACAAATGTGGAATAATAATGGTGAGTAGTAGTATTCAGTATCAGTTGATCAATTGCAGCAAAGCGACGAGGTGCCACCGCCCATCCCCAGCCTGCCGATATCGCCTCGCACCACGATCGCGAACGCCTACTATGAGAAGCTACTAGCCGAGCCGGAGATCCAACAGGCTCTGCTGCCACACAATCTGGAGAAGAATGTCGACGAGTGTTTCAAGAAAGCACTCCTGTTTCCGCTGTTGGAGATAGATCCGCCGAAGCAGTGCTTGTTTCTGCTGGTCGACGCGATCGATGAAGGGTTTATGGGTAATTATTTTAAAGAACATATATCACGCCTTTATCCCCCAAGAGCTAGGCAGAAATGTATGTGCCTATAAAGTGTTAATTATAACACTCACTTTTCGCCACTTAACTTAGGTACCATGTACTTTTTAAAATACCGCGCATTAGGTTAAGCTTGGGTTTGGTTTTAAATTATTATTTTTGTTTTTTTTGTATTACATCAAGATTGTTTACATTTTGTCTCTTGCTATTATTGATGGAGTATAGTTACTTTACTTCAATATAAAATTTCACTGACGCACCACGATATTCTTTATTTGTCCAATATTAAACTAAGGGCCTGTTCCAGAATTGACGGGCATGTTCTGAATAGCTTACTTGGCAGTTCAATTGACATAAAGTAAGCTACCGCCTCAACGCACATCTTGTTGAGGTGGGTCCCAACTTAAGTGGTAACCAATTCGGCTTCAGGCGGGGTCGCTCGACCATCGATGCAATCGCACGAGTGAGGACCCTCGCCGAAGAAGAGACGGAAAAGGGGGGAGTCTTGTTGGCGATATCTCTTGATACAGCAGCGTGGCCAGCCTGCTGGCCAGGCAGCAACATTTGCTGCCGCATTGGCTGCTGCTAGTTTGTACTGCTCGTCGCCACGCGCGCTCCTGCCACGGCATGTTCACCGGTAAGTAAGATGGTGACGGAACGGCGTACAGCTTGGCAAGAAAGAGTTTGAATAAAATGAGGGCGCCACTTGTTTTATTTTGTTTATTCTTAGTCAGACAACCGTTGAATTGAAGCTAATAAATTACAATACAAATAAATCGCAAAGTTACCGAAAAATTTGATAATTGAACTACCAGAGTTCGACAGCAAATAAGTGATATCTAATGCAAATGAAAATTAGTTCCATCTGCCACCGCATCAAACTCTTTTTTGTCAAGCTGTATGTAGTAGTGTATGTAGGACCCCTTTTAAGGTCTCTGATCTGCATACGTAACGGGATAATACCCCGGACAGGATGGTGATGGGGGACTGCAGAAACATACATCATTTCATACAAAATGTACCATGAAGGTCATATGTCAAGGAGTCACGGAAGGAACGTGCACGGGGCTTTTTGTACGAGGGAGGCCCCGTCCCCGTCCTGTCTGGGGTATATTCTCGTTACGTATGCTGAGACCTTGAGAGGTACGAAAAATAATAAGTTGGTTTTGGATGGTGGTAGGACTTTAAGTCCGCCTGGCTAGCTAGCTGCAACCATCTTATTTGCTTTCCATCAGAAAAAATATAAATGGTCTCTTTTCGTCGTATTTAAAGTGAAAAGTAGAGTGTTTAACGCGAGCCTAAACAACCCTAACGACACTCGAACATTAGCCAGTAAACATGGTGTTATGCCTTGTCATTACCTGTTATTAGCCTGTTTTTACTGTGTATTATTTCCTCTCATTATTATTTTATTTTAGGGTACCGCAAGGTGATACTGGACGAGTTGCAGCGTGCCCACGTGTCGGCTGACGTGCAGAGATACGTGCTGGCGCGGTTGGACACCGAGCCACGGCTCAGGCAAGCATCTAACACTATGACCCTTTAAACTTTTATTGAAAACTTGAAACATTTTATACGGAATCTCTCATCAAGACTTTTCATCATACTTACATTTTTCCAACTTTTTCTGACCACAATTCGATTTGTACTAATTTTTCTAACATTTCTAACATTTGTAATGTTCAAATTAAAATCAAAGTGATACTAATTCGATTGAGTGTTGAAACATGTAATGTTAGTGTTGCTCGTGTACATACAGATCTCGCGTGTCCAGCGATTCTGCTGCGGCCGCTGCTGCCGCGGCAGCTCTCGACAACCTGAGGATCAAGAGTGACGGATGCCTCCTCTACTTGGAGAAGGTTCGTCACCAACTCTAATAATAAACTTCAATAGTCACATACATAGATACATACTACAACAATTTAAAAAAAAAATTAGAAATTTGATAGTAAAAACATGTTTTGAATAATGCAAATAAATTAAAATTTCCGCCAAAACAGCAAATGCGTCTCTGTGACGTCACTAGCGTATAACATTTCGGTTTCTATATTACAGATTGATTTTGATTGGCAAATAAAATGCCGATCAAAATAAAATAGCCGTGTGGTGACGGCAGAGTAGAAGACAATTGTCACCACCCCAAATCTCTCCTGTAGGTGTCGTACAAGGCGACTAAGGATAAATCTGAATATGATTAGGAATGGGCAGCAGCGTTCCTCTTATACCACCTACGCTAGCAATGTACTGCGACTTTTGTGCCCGATAAATGGCAATAGGTTCGCCACCTATTACATGGGACCCAACATAACTGGCGAAACGTGGGTGCTAGTTCACCTCTGCCTACCCCTTCGGGGATATGGGCGTGATTTATGTATGTATGTATGTAGAATAGTGCACTGTCAAATTGTTGCAGGTGTTGGATGGGGTGGCAGACGGATTCATAGCCCTGCGGGAGATCAGGGAGATCCCGGGCACCCTGAACGGCCTCTACCTGTGGCTGGCTCAGCGGCTGTTCCACGGACGCAGGTTCACGAAGGTAACGAGGATTTTCTTATTTAATTTATTACTTGTGTCACGAGGTACTGCGCCTTAATGTTCCATCGAATAGGGGGTCATGAAAAATGCAGTTTATCGCTGGGTGGCATAACAGACACGCTGCTGCCCGTTACTCGTCGCTGTCTTACTGCCGCACTCAGAGACGTCAGTCAACTTTAAAGAGTATTTAATGTCAAAAATTTTCATTCAAATCTAGACCATAGACCCGGAAAGAATAGCGACTAGTTTTGAATTGTCATTTTTTGACATTAAATACTCATTAATGGTATTTGACGTCTCTGAGTGCGGCAGTTACACCGGGTTTTAATGTTTTATCGACAGTTGAAGATGAATGTACTGCAATTTGGTTGCTTAGAAACTTCTGTTATTTATCGTATTATAACAAAAAATGCCAGGCAACTAAGCTTGAGGGAGCTTACTTTTAACTGTAGATAGCATATTGAAACCCGCCGTTAGTCGCCTTGGAGCTTTGGGATTGGGGGTGGTGACAATTGGAATCTGCTCTGCCATCACCACACGCTACAATAAGTTAGTTTATTACAACGTGAAGTGTAAAGGTTAGAAGAATTTCGGCAAGTTAATTAGTGTCTTGGGTGGCCGAGCGGTCAGGCTCCTGCCCGGATAGCAGCGGACGCGGGTTCGATTCCCGCCTCAAGATCATAATTTTTCGAAATTTTTTTTTCTAACCACCAAAATCTTTGTACTAATTTTTCTAACATTTATATAATGTTAAAATTAAAATCGAATAGTTTATAATTTACTGAAGCGTGTGGTGATGGTTACAATAACATTGAGTCAATAGTATCTACAGTTTAAAGTCAGCTCACTAAAAGTTGCCTGGCATTTTCGTTTTATTACGATAAATAACAGAAGTTGCTAAGCAACTAAGCTGTAGTACGTCTCTCTTTAACTGTATAGAATATTGGGACTCGCCGTTAGTATGTAAGCACAGTAATGTCAGTTAGTAAATAACCAATCGATCCACAGGTGCGACTCCTGCTGGACGTGTTGCTGGCGGCACGCTGCGGCGTCACCGAGGAGATGCTGTACAAGTGCCTGCTCACCAAGGAGTACAGCGTCTCAAGGGAGGACTTCAACAGGCGGCTGCACTTGCTGCGCAGGTGAGGTCCTACCGTCTTTAGTGTTTACAACTCCGTATTCGAAAGTTGTCCGTATTTGAAAATACCCGACTGAGTTTCTTGCCCGTTCTTCTCAGAACAGGGCCTCCCGGTAGCTTACGAACGGATGGCGTAGATTTTTCGCTAGATATTGAAAACTTGTGTGTCCGTATAGGTAGGGTGGGGGATGGGGGGTTGATTGGTAGTGCGCGGCATGTTTCGGTTTATGTGATTGGCGAGTTGTGGGATTGTATTTGGTGCATAATTTACAATGTACCTGCAATGTCATAACTCGTTGACAATGGTGGGTTTCTCTACAGCCTACTTGCGTGCCGTTCTGCTAGCGGAGCGTTGGGCCCTGATGCGTTTAGTACCATCTTGGTATTGAACGCGGCAGGGTCGGCGCTTCGTTGCGGACCGGGGCGTGGGCGGGTTTGGGAGACCTATCATTACAGACTGAGGCATGCTGCGCACTCCACTGTTTTTTTTTCTACTATTTTTTTTTTCTTGGACACACGGGTTTTCGGTATCTAGCGTCTTGACGATTCATAAGTGTATTGTAATCATACCAGATATGAATAAATGAATTTTGACTTTGACTTTGACTTTGCTCAGAGAGGGTTGGTGTCAGCCTGTAGAACCTAAGCCCAAACAAAATGTTATCATCTCAGTCACTCTCTCTGTTCATAGGTCTATGTATACGTCAATACGGTATAAACGAGGTAGAATTAAAAAAATTGACTAAAGTAATGTCAAGAATTTAGTTTTTCTTAATTAAACTTTATTGCACACATAATTATAATACAAAAGGCGTTCTCTACCAGTCAACCGAAGAGCTGAGTAAGAATCCGTTGCGTGGTATGGATGAATTACTAAAACTAACTAAACTAGCCATTCAATCAACAGCCTAGCCTCTTTACCAATTCCATAATAGTACAAATCACATCGCAGGTTCATATACTAACCAACTTACAAATCCATGTAGGCAAATAGATTTTTGCCTAGCTGGTTGAGCTGATTGAACGACTACAGTCTGACAACTTCGTGCGCGACCCTCCTGCGGGGGGGGAGGTGTTCACTCTAGATGTTAGCGGGGGCGGGTGAGGCGAGGAGGAGCGAGTTTTCCCTCCTCCCCGCGTCACCCGCCCACATACATACATACATAAATCACGCCTATATACAAATACAAAATACCACGTTTCGCCAATTATGTTAGGTCCCATGTAATAGGTGGCGAGCCCATTGCCATTTATCGGGCACAAAATTCGCAGTCTTAAACCAACTAGCAATCTAGGTGGTTTAAGAGGAACGCTGCTGCGCATTCCTCATCGCTGATTTATCCTTAGTCGCCTTGTACGACACCCACGGGAGAGATTTGGGGTGGTGACAATTGTTTTCTACTCTGCCGTCACCACACGGCAAAACCACAAACCACACGGCGCACGAAATTGTCGGACTATAACTAAGCTAGTTGGCTTCGACTTACCCGTACTATGATAGAAGGGAGGGCGAACTCAATATTAAAAGAACCATTTGTAATCAATTTGTATTCTTCCGTCCAGGATCCTGGTGATGGAGCCCGGCACCGGCCACCTGTCCATATTCCACCCGTCGTTCGCGGCGTGGCTGGCGGACGTGAAACACTGCACCCGCCGCTACCTGTGCTGCCCGAGCGACGGGCATGCGGCTTTGGCCATGTACTACACGCTGGACGCCACCAGGTACGCCCCCCCTAGACAATTGACAACATTTCAAAAATGACAACACCCCAAAATAAAAATACCGTTTCTTTCTTTTCCAATCCTGACTTTGAAAATATTTTTATTACTTAATTACAGAGAAAAAAAATAAAATGTAAAAAAAAGCGATGACGTCACAGTCATAAATGTATGAAGTAAAACGTTTGCCTTCCTAGATAGAAGAATAAAAAGTTATCATAGACATGTTAACAGACGTCAGTCATAAATCAAATCCAATATCATTAATCGTCATCGTAGAAAATAACATTAGTAAAGTATCAATAAATTAAAATCCTTCATAAACTTTAATTTAAAACGAATTTTACTTTGAAATTGATTTCAAACATTTCAGATAAAATGTTTTTATTTTCGACACCGGAAACGCCAGTTCGTCATTTTTGACAATGGATCTTTTGATTTTTTGCGTCAAGAGTGATTTCGCCATTTGTCAATTACAGTGACGTCATTTGGCGCTTATGTCTGTTTAGAATGACCGGTATTTCAATCATGATTTTTTGTATGAAAACGACGGAATTCAAAAGAAATAAAAAATATGAGTGTCTTCATTTTCGGTTTAATTTCATATAACAAAGGTCGGTCGGCCGGTTTTTGATCCATAGTTAACTCAACCAATTGTTAAAAACTGTTACTAATTTCTAAAATATCAATGATATTTAAATTTAAGTTACAATTTTTAAAAATTGGTTAACAGTTTACTATGCATCGAAAAACCGGCCGCTTCATTTTGCCGTGCTGGGAGGTGGCTGCATGACTTTAAATCCCTTTGTTTTCATAAAAAAAAATAATTATCAAACCTGTTAAATTTTCATACAATTTGTAACAAAATCTTTAATTAATTCAGTCATAACCTGCTCGAACAACGCCCCGTTGTTATTGTTTGCATAAGTCTCATACAAATGTAATAAACTATTTAGAATTCTATTAAACTGCTTATTTCAATTAACAAGTCATTGAATGCTCTACACAGGTGCAGTATAAAGTAATATGTAGCACTTGGGAGAATATTTGATTCCTGCTCCCTCGTTCGTAGTCTGTCAATTTCTTCCCGCAGTGAACAATGTATATTTATTTCTTGTGCGCAGGCTATCGGCTCTCGAAATACACAACTACGTGTTCCACATGACGTCTCTGGAACAGCATTTGGCGACCCAGAAGAAAAACAAAAACAAGTAAGACTATACTATGTACACATATTTTCTAACGAAGCGGTCCGAAGTCCAATTTTATTCTCCATCTCACCTGATGGTAAAGTTATAATAGGAGATCGGACAAATTTTTGGAAAGTATTTTAAATAAATCTTCATGGGTACTTAAATAATTAGGTAATAAAAAATTTATTTATTTATAGCCTTTAAGGTACTTAAAATCATGTTTTATTATTGTTTGTTTAAAAATTCCGCCAAAACGCCACGTAATGAATCTGACAGCGCGTGACGTCATTGTGGTCGTATCCATTGTTAGACTAATAGGTAGTAAGTATACCCCGTTTCTTTCGATTGCCCTCAAATGACGGCACACACTGTGATCAGTGTTTCAGTACAGATTAAAAATATTGCAAACAACTGAATTTTATTTCTTTTGTTGAAAATATTCAAATGTATTATATTGAATTATTATTCCATAAATAACTCTAAAACCGTTATTTTAGAGTTATGTTTCTTGTATCTAAGTACATTGTAGATTTCAATCTGATTACTGTTCGAACCCCTATAGTGATAAGATAGTCAGTCCCTCTGTGGTTGAGGGTTCCAGCCCGGCTAGCATTACCACCCAAACACGATATGATATAGCCATGTATCGCGTTGAACTTACAAAAATCATTGGATTTTCGACAGTTAAAAGCGATAAATGGCTATATCTTTAGGACATACAAATAGCCTTTGAGGGTTATACAAATATTCAATTCAGGCTTATTCAAGTGTTAAAATCCAATGACTGTTCATCGCGATAAATGGCTATATCGTATCGTGTTTTGGTGCTCATGCTAGCCGGGCAGGTGAAGCTCGATTCCATCTTCGGCCCATATTGTCACTTGCCACCAGTTGAGATGAAGGGCGAGAGCTTCCCTGTCTACCATAAAAAGAAGAAAAAACAAAGTGATTTGTTACTATCCCGATTTTCCCTCAGCACGGACAAAGACGAGCTGGACCTCCACACCCTGATCCTGCTGTGGGTGCTGGACTCGGGCTGCGATGTGGAAGCCGCTCTCAAGAAGGAGAACGATGCTATGAGACACTTAGAGATTCTCGGCGCCAAGGTATGTTGGCATACATACATACTACCCGGTTAAAATATCAGTAGACCTGGCTAGAATGTGAAGGACATCCCAATTCTCAACGCAACACCTTGATATCAATCACTTTTAATTAATAATAACGGAGGCCACAAGTAAAAGAAATCGAAGTTAATAGTGATACTTATTTTACACACGCACAGGATAGTCGACGTGACTATATTATTATCAACTCCAGGTCTACAGATATTTTAACCGGGTAGTATAATTCATGCCTATATTCCCGAAGGGATAGGCAGACCTGCGTTTCGCTAGCTTACTTCGGGTCCCATGTAATAGTGGTGAGCCTATTGCCATCTATCGGGCACGGAAATCGCAGTATATTGTTAGGTGACAAAAGGAACGCTGCTGCCCTTTCCTCATTGCTGTTTTAACCTTAGTCGCCTTGTACGACATCCACGGCAGAGAGGGGGGTGGTGACAATGTCCCCACTGCTGGGGCACGGGCCTTCCCTATGGATGGAAGAATATAGGCAGACGGCCGTAACCCACCACGCTGGCCCAGTGCGGGTTGGTGGGTATTAACGACTGCAGATGCATCCGGGACCATACCAAAACCGCCATAGTAATTTGTAGCTGTCAGTTGTGTTAGTAAGACACTGCTGTGTTGTTACAGAGAGCGGATGATGCCGCAGACGACAAGTCAAACGACCCTGACTCTGAGGGACGGGATTCGATTTCAGGTTGGTCAATAAACTGTTTTTAATATAATCATACTTGTTAATTTGTTAGTGTATTAATTATAAGAATGAGTCCTTAATATTAAAATAAACTACAGTGTCAATAGAACTGTATTTCATATATTTAACTAACACAGTAGGTAATACTTTTGGTGTTTTTGGCCTGCTTTCTTTTTATACTATGTTTTATAATTTTAATAAAAAGTATATATAGTAGAAGTGATTTGATGATTGAATATTTGAGGATATTTGGGAAAATCGTTTACCAGCTTATAATTACAAAAGATATGTAGCATAATCCACAAACGATTTGAATAATGATATTGATAAACAATACAAGGATTTACTAATTATAATTATTACTATTATTAGTATGGTAGATCAAATTGTCCCTCTAGTATTCTCATTTGATGTGACGTCCTCTTCACAAAATGTTTGTTTATTTAAGAGGCAATCTTATAATTAACTGCAATTATTCAATTATGGGTTTGTTTATTATTAAAACAGTTCATTCAAGGATAATTATTAAAAAACAATGTAGTCGCGTATTAAAATTGTTGGTAAACGGGTTAATCCCAGGTTTTGATGCTGATTGTGGTAAGTTGTAGGGTCTATTCACGGTTTTCCTAGTTCAGAAATAGTATTTATACGTCATCAATTTGACAATCTATAAAATATCGATGCGTCCATAAGTATATCTCTGTTAAGTTGTTTTAAATTTTTCAGTGTAGTAGCAAATTTAAAATTAGTAATTGCAGGATGTCAGTATTAATTGTTATTACATCACATATCATTGCTTTCCGCTTGCTACGATCCTTACATATTTCATCCGCTTTATCCAGTCTCATTAATGTCCTCATGCATGTCATAGCTATTCTAATATACTTAGTCGATCTGCGGGGTTATTATGTAAGCCGATTGCTATGGCTTTCGTCTACCCATCACTCTCACACTTTGCTATTTATTCTTAATGAGTGGGAGTGAAGGGTAGACGAAATTAATTGCAATCGCTTTACATAATAACCTTCTTGTCCCAGCCCTGTTCCCAGTCTATCTGGGGTCACTCCCTTTTGAATCAAAATAAGACCATTACACTGGAATGGTGCTAGTGATGAATGAATAGAGAAGAGACGTAAAGGACCATGTCGAGGGATTGTTGAACGGAGAGAGTAATTGGGATGACAACATTCCAATCCATACTGCTCAAGGTTTTGGCTTAGGTTTTACAGCCGGCCGCCTGCGTGACAACAACCCTCCTTGGCTGTTGGTGCATGGTGTTGGTGGTGGTTTGCCCTTTACCATTCGGGGGCTTATTGCTGTACACCGAGCAATCTCGTTTAATCTATTTTTACGACACCCCTAGGATAAGTCGGGCTGACACATTCTATTTTATTTTTTCGCTCCCAAGCCAGCATGGATGGCGAAATCGGCTTACATAATAACCCTGCTGATGTTATAACTCCCTATGTTGTCTTGGATCATTGAACGGAATTTAGGTCGTTTGTAAATCGAGCCTCTGTTTGCTCTCTGTTAATTGTATTAAAAAGAAAAAGATATTTCACACTGAGCTTTACAAAGTAAGCGAATATTGAAAGCCTATGCAAACATTATCAAAGTGTCACTGACCTAATAAGCCTGCATTCATTACAAACTAATTACTTGTAATTTTATTATCATATCCTTTTGAGTTTGCAATTGTCCCGTTTTGTACTCTATCCACGCACGCATTAGAGCGTGATTACAATGGCATCGTTATGGGGGAAGTATCTTTGCAGCAGTTCTATGGGTAGATGTTCAGTGTGACTGTGTACGTAGAAGTGTGAAGTGGTCACTTCCTAAGAAAATATTGTGTTTTACTGGATTCGGTTTATTTGATAAGTGTTAGCAGTGTTTGTGTGACGATTATGGTTTAGATCGGCATCGGGAATATATTCTTGTCATGTAGGTACTCGTTAAAAATTACAATAAAATGAATACAAAGAATATAGTGGTTAGAAAAGTTCGAAAAATTATCTTGATGAGGGAATAAAACTAATTTTATTTCACAAATTATTAAAAGCGCAGTAGATATAATAGTTCAAAGAGTGTATTAGACTTAATATTTTACAATCGGGTTTAATAATATCGTTGTGTTGAATTTTAATGTTTAGAGAAGTGATAAGGATTAGGAAGCAGCGTTCCTCATATACCACCCTGCAATATACCGCGAATTAAGTGCCCGATAGGTGGCAATAGGCTCGTCACACTTAACTTAATTGGCGAAATGTAAACATTTGCTTATACGCCCCTCTGGCTTGAAGCCCACGTATCCTTATCATATGTACATACACATACATGTTACGCCTTTCTCCCCCAGGAGTTAGCAGAGATCACTTCTTTCCATCCTTACATACTTCTTTCGCTTCCTCCAATCTCATCAATCTCTTCATGCATGTCCGTCGGTTTCGGGTACTCTTGACCTGGCCCTTTTTTAATAGACTTTCAATTTTATTATGAAAGATCCGCCTAGGCCTTCCCCTTCCCATTTCTCCATTCATTTTCGCCATGTAAATCTTTTTTGTTATTTTCCTTTCATCCATTCTTTCGACGTGACCTAATCATGCGAGCATCCCTTTCTCAATCCTTGTCATTACATCTCCTTTTGAACCACACCTCTCTCTTATCACACTGTTGTACAATCGATCGCTCAGTCTTACCCCCGCCATGCTCCTCAACGCTCTCATTTCTACTGCATTTATTGTACAGTGCGTTCACAGTTATTTTACCTCTGACACTTGTCATTATCCTGCTCTAACATATGGAAATGTCATAATAGTATCCTTTTCTCACATGAAACGTAAATGGAAACGTCAGAGGTGAAATGACTGAACACACTGTACTCTCATGCTTCTTAATATGTCAACTATTTATTGTGATGTGTGCGCGTTTGCCGCAGACGCCACCGCCCTGGAGGCGATCATGCCGGAGCTGGTGGGCGGCGGGGCGAGCGGGCGGTGGCCGAGGGACCGACGCGTGCTCAGGACGCTGCTCGAGATGAGCCGCGCCGAGGGCCAGGAGGCGGTCGACCCCATCGCCGAGCCGAGCGCTGTAAGTGCCAACCTAGTACACTGGAGTGGTTCGTGGCAAGTTTCTTGGCGAACGTGTTGTAATATTTAAGTAAAGCCTCGTATTCATGGTTAACATTTGTATAGCAATTGTCCACAAGTGCGATAAAATGTTGCCCGAGGAAGTAGTGTAGTTGTGATCTCTGTGTCTGATGGATATCTAATAAAAAACGCCTAACCAAGTGGCAAACGGCACACGTTTCTATAGAACAAAATATGTCAATTTTTGAGAACTAATCTAACTACATTTGACACGACGGTCGCCATGTTGCTTTCTCTTTAATACGTCAGTGTCATGCATTTCTATTCTCGTATAAGTTTGAATAGAAAGGCCACTTGGCTAGGCCTTCTCTCCTGCCTCTAGCACGAAGTTTTCGAAATTTAATAATGCAATCGTTTCAACAAAGAACTCAGTGTATGAATTTATGAACGGTTTCAATGATCATCTTCATGTTTGACACCGACAGTTTTGATTTTTTTTTGATGTACGTAAGTTTTATCCCCTGCAAATTTCACGTGAAAAAACGTTTGCTTTCCATTTTAGTGTTCTTTAAGAGAGAATTGAAAACCTAACAAAGACAATTAGCTTCTTGAATATAAAAAAGACACAAACCAAAATGACCAGTTTTTATTTGCAAACATAAGTCTTTATACACAATGTGTGGATACATAATGTGTGAAAGGTTTATTGAGTTTTGCCGTTTTCTTTTTAATTAAATGTGCGACATTTGTGAATCAACGAATATCGCGGTACACAAACATCACAGTGATGCGCCGGTGACCTTGAAGTGTTTACTTCCTTAATATAAATATTTGTCATGTTTAAAGTTTTACGTTTTCCGTTTAGAAATAGACTACGTACAGAACGAATTCTGTTTGCAAATAATGTCGTGTAACTATATATTTTTTAAAGGAGATATGCCATCGAGCGATGGCCCATATCTTTTTGCTTAATATGAGACAAAAAGTCATTATCACAATGACCACCGTTTATTGTCCCCACTGCTGGGGCTCAGGTCATTCATAGAGTGATGAAAGAGTATATGTAGAATGGGCCATAACCCACCACGCGAGCCCAGTGCAGGTTGGTGGGTATTAACGACCGTAACATGCCTTTCGAAGCACGAAAGATCTCGAGATAGGAAATTTTAGGAAATTCTAGCTACCACCATCTTATCAAAAGTCTGTCGCCATAATAATAATGTTAACAGCAATATTTTGTTATTGTGTTCCGACAATGTGTGACAAGCTAGCCAGCCCCTCAGTGGTTGAGGGTTCCAGGTGAAGCTCGATTCCATCTTCAGCCCTTATCGTCACTTACCATCAGGTGAGATGAGGGGCAAGAGCTTCCCTGTCTAACATAAAAAAACACCACTGCTACTTTCCGCAGTTGGAAACCGTGGAGAAGGAAGTGGAAGAGATCCTGGAGCAGAGTACGCAGGTGCCAGAGGATCCCATCATCGATCCGAACATAGTGCACGAGTTGGTGACCAAAGGCGACGACGAGGCGCTCGTGACTTTGCTGAAGGTAATGCGATAGTCACTTTTATGATACACTGTTGTTAGTCACCTTTTGTAACACACAGTTGATAGTCACTTTTGTAACACACAGTTGATAGTCACTTTTGTAACACACAGTTGATAGTCACTTTTGTAACACACAGTTGATAGTCACTTTTGTAACACACAGTTGATAGTCACTTTTGTAACACACAGTTGATAGTCACTTTTGTAACACACAGTTGATAGTCACTTTTGTAACACACAGTTGATAGTCACTTTTGTAACACACAGTTGATAGTCACTTTTGTAACACACAGTTGATAGTCACTTTTGTAATACACAGTTGATAGTCCCTTTTTAACACACCCATGAGTTTTAGAATTGTGAGTTTAATAGATCGACTACTTTGTAATATGCGCATGCAAAAGAAATGTGCGAAACATGTGAATATCTAATGAAACTTGTATCACCTTTTATGTCATCCCCTGACCGAGAAAGTGGCGGTTATCTTTTAATAACTTGTTTTAAGTTTTGGTGAACTCGAGCCTAAGAGCGGTTACGCATTACGTCCGATTCGAATTCGAGAAAATATGGTCCGTGGTAGCTGTAGAACTATTTCTATGGTAACTTACTTTCAGCGGGCGCGGCCGATGCGGGGAGGAGGGAAAGCTCGCCCCTCCCCGCATGGAACACCCCCGCCAACATCCAGAGCGCCCCGTCCCCGCCACCGTCTCATACCGCAGAAGGGTCGCGCACGGACTTGTCGGACTATAGTTCCGATATCCGCCATCAGATTTCTTTCCGTTAAATCAAGTGTTCCAAGCATTCCATATTGTCTCGGATTCGGATCGGACGTAGTGCGTAACCGCTCTAGAGATATGACTGTGAGTTCGATTGAAAACGCACGTGTCTAACCACGTCACCCGTCACCCGCAGCGCTACCCCCAACTAGTGGACGTGACGGACGCGTGCAACGCTACAGCGCTGCACTCGTGCGCCCGCCTCGGCCGCGCCGCCGCCGCTGCAGCGCTGTTAGCTGCGGGGGCGAGGGCCGACGCGGCCGACGGCGACGGCCTGAGCCCCCTCAGGGCGGCCGCGTGGGCGGGCCACGCTGACGTACGTATCATAGGGACGTAGATAACCAATAATGTGTCAAGCCATATATGAATATCAATTTGAGAAAATGGCGCCCATACATTCTAAACATGGTGTGATTTGCTACTTTATTAAAAATTGTTTTTATCTTTTTGTTAAAGAAAGTGTTTCAATTCAGTTAGAACACTTTTGAAAATTGTAGAATAAATTATGCTTTATCAACCCATGTCGAAATCTCGGAATATGGGTTTTTGTGGGTTTACACATTATTGCTTATCACCGTACTAGAATACACTTTAATATACACTAAAATAAACGACATAATAGTACAGGTAGTCACATGGACAACGAAGCACAAGAGCTATCTCTCCCAGACGACCTTAGGGATGAACGTCATCATCATCATTATAACCAGCCCTTTAATGTCCTCATGGCTGGCAATATAAACACCTTCGGAATTAATGCATTATGCATTGCAAAATAAAAGGTTATCCTGAGTCAACCTTAGAAAATAGATAGACATATGCTGTCGCCGACCAATTCCGCATTACATGATTTTGCGTAACTTTAACATAGCTGTGTAATTTTCTCATCTCGTTCCAATAAAATGTACATGAAACTAAAATGAAATTAATAACTTATCACTTTCCAATGTCTTTTAGGTAGTGGAAGTGCTGCTTGGGTTCGGTTGTGACGTGGACTGCGTTGACGCTGACAACAGAACTGCTTTGAGGTAACTTTTTTGTGACTATGGTGGTACTTTTATTACTACTAAGTTTGTTCAAAAGGACAACTTGTCTCAGTAAATGCCAGTCGATGGGTACTAAATTTGTTCAAAAGAAAATATTGTCTCAGTATATGCCAATCAATGCAGTGGTTTAGTTAAACTGAGTGTATTTCTCAAGACGGTTGGCGGCCGGCTGTAAAACCATAGCTAAAACCTTGAGCAGTATGGATTGAAATGTTCTCACTCTCCGTTCGTCGGTCTCTCGACATAGTCCGTTCGGTCTCTTTTCTATATATTCATTTATCTATAGCACCTTTACGGTGTGATGGACGATATGAATCAAAAAGGAGTGGATGGTTTGATGACGTGTGACCGATATGAATGGAAGAGGAAACATACTGCGCCGACCCCAGATAGACTGGGAACAGGGCATACAGAGATACTGATATATATCACTGAGTTGAAAAGATAAATATCTACGTTTACACTTTACTGATATGTTTGGCGCACCGCTAACGTAAATTATTGTAATTTTATGAAATGTGCCCGCCAACGCGTAGTTTCAATACATATATACATACATAAATCACGCCTATATCCCCGAAGGGGTAAGCAGAGGTGAACTAGCACCCACGTTTCGCCAATTATGTTAGGTCCCATGTAATAGGTGGCGAGCCTATTGCCATATATCGGGCACAAAAGTGTCCCAGTACATTGCTAGGTGGTATAAGAGGAACGCTGCTGCCCATTCCTCATCACTGATTTATCCTTAGTCGCCTTGTACGACACCCACGGGAGAGATTTGGGGTGGTGACAATAATTGAAATTTATTATAAGAAAAGTAAAAGAAGAAATAAAATTTTATTATCAGAAGAACTAATCAAAACTCTTATACGAAATGTACATAATGCATATTGTCACATTGGGAGAACCCAAATGATAAATAAAATAACACCTTTCTACACAGGAAAAAATATCGTTGCGAATATTAAAAAACTTTGTGATGAATGCGAAATTTGTATAAAAAATAAATCCAGGATGATGTCGAGATATGGCTTTATGTCACATTTAGGTCCAGCAACACGTCCATTCGAAATTATATCCATTGATACTATTGGAGGTTTTGGAGGATCACGGTCTACAAAAAAATACTTGCATCTGTTGGTCGATCATTTCTCAAGATATGCTTTCATTTCAACATCAAAAAATCAAAGTGCCTGTGATTTTATTAAATTAATTAAAAATGTCACAGACAGCTTCATGTTTGGACAGGATTAGATGTTTGAACGGTTTGGGTTAAACTGAGTTTGCGTGCTCGTGTATGGCAGGGCGGCGGCGTGGTCCGGCCACGAGGCTGTAGTGGGCAAGCTTCTGGCGGCGGGCGCCGACCCCGACAAGGCGGACGCGGAGGGGCGCACCCCCCTGATCGCGGCCGCCTACATGGGCCACGCCGACATCGTGCGCGCGCTGCTCGACGCCGGCGCCGACGTGGACCACGCGGACGAGGACGGTGCGTATGTCTTGGATGAGCATCGTCATCGACCCCTTTTTTTTTTTTTCCCCCTCTCTTCAGTTTTATTAAGCTTGCTCCGCGATCTCAGGGCGTAGAACGCGGGGTTATGTGGGACTCCCCAGCATGAGATGCGCCGGGACTAATCATCATCGCCCTGCCCTTCATCATCATCATCACCAGCCGTTCATCATCATCATCACCAGATCTGTAATGTCCCTACAGCAAATCCCTATATACTTCCCTGTAGATGGAAGTATATAGGGAGATTGGGCCATAACCCACCACGCTGGCCCAGTGCGGGTTGGTGGGATTAACGACTGCAGATGAGCCGGGACCGACGGCTTAACGTGCCTACCGAAGCACCGAGGAACTCGAGATAATAAATTTTTGGTCACCCTTAGCGAAATTGCTTAGTTTACGCAATCGCAGGCGAAGCGCTCTGTGCCACAGCGCTAGCGAGCTCCTCATCGCCCTGCCCTTATCCCATCCTATTTGGGGTCGGCGCAGTGTGTCATCTTTTTCCATTCTCTTCTCACTCGTCATCTCCTCATTCACATCCATCGCCTTCATATCACACCTCGCACGATCTATCCATCTTTTCAGTGGCCTTCCTCTACTTCGACATCCATCAACATTCATGTCCATAACTTGCTTACTCACATTCATGGCATCACGTCTCATAACATGTCCATACCAAGCTAAACGGCCCCTTTCATCTACTCTGTTACTGGCGCCACTTTCAGGCTCCCTCTTACGTACTCATTCCGTATTTTGTTCATTTTTGTCACTCCGCACATCCATCTCAACATTCTCATCTCTGCCGCATGCAATTTTCTTTGATCCGTCTTTTTTTCATGCCATGGATGATCAGAGGCGGATTAAACGTGCCTATGGTTGCCTATGGCGCGTATGGCGCTCTCAGCGCCATACGCGCCATAGGCAAGCATCTCATCGGCGCGCCTTAGTATTATCTTAAACTTATTTATACTTTAGCCCCCTAGTATTATCTTCTATATAAAATGAATTGCTGTGCGTTTGTCTCGCTCAAACTCGAGAACGGCTGGGCCGATTTTGCTGATTTTGGTTTTTAAATGATTGCCTTAGGCCAGGCAAGGCGGGAAAGATGAGAAAGTATGGAACAATTACGAGCAAAGTAGTAAAAACAACAATTTTCGTTTCCCATATAAACTGCTTTCCTGTCAAAGATTTGACGTTCGTCTGTTCAGCACGGTCAGAGTCGGTTCCGCTCGAGTATTGTCGTGTTTGGGCGTGACAGCACCAAATCGTAACCGTTGCTACTATTGGCTACGGGATAATTAATTATTATGGCATAACAACGAACGCCGGATCAGCTAGTTTATTAAAATTTTTTCACTTCTCATGCTCTGAAAGTGCTTATTTGTGCAGGATATAGGCTGCATAAAATCGAATTTTGTGCTCTAGAGCATTAACGTATCTATCTACTCATAAATGTGTCTATATTAAGGCAAAGAAAATGAGCCATGAAGCCAAACACAATAAGAAATTTAGAAATAGAATTTGTTATTTTGTTATTTACTTAAATTTATTTGCTTAATGTGTTTTTCAAGACATAAAAGATATTACAATTTAGGTACGGTAGGTTATTAAATTACATACATACATACGTCACGCCCTTCTCCCACAGGGGTAGGCAGAGATCACTTCCTTCCACATGTTATTAAATTAATTTAAGAAAATTATTATTACAAATTAATTTAATACCAGGTTGTATAAGTCTGCAGACCAAGCCTAACATCAATGGCAAAAACAATTTCCTTCAGTATTTCAAACTGTACTAATTTTAGTTTGAATTCTATAAAATGTTATGATAAACTACTGTTTTATTTCCTCGCAATCGAAGTGAAAAGCAGAGTTTCTAAGTCGTCCACAAAACCATTTTTATCCTCGACATTACTATCATCTATCTATCTCTGCTAAAAGTCTCGGACAAAAATGATTCGTTTTGTGCACTTGATGGAAAATCTACTATGAACTCGTTCCCACCAGGTCGCACTGCTTTATCTGTCGCATCACTGTGCGCGTCTGGCGGCGCGTGCGCAGCGCTATTGCTGGAGAGGGGCGCGTCTGTGAGCAAGCCCGACCGCGACAGGGCCACGCCGCTGTTGGTCGCCGCGTTCGAGGGGCACACGTGAGTGTATCTTCTTGCTAATATCGAATGCTTGCGATCTGAGACATTGTGACAGAATTAATGAAACTCTTTAGAAATTCACATATTAGAATATTTATTGTGACACACAAGAAGACATGACAAAAAGTAAATAGAAACATAAAATTTGACATAGAATGGTGACATACTTAAATCTATAGCACAAGTAGAAAGAGTTTGCCTACGAGCCTATACAACCTCTAACACATTGTTTCTCTTATCGCCCCTGGTATATAATGTACTATAGGCGTGGCGTGACGATATCACCAGAAAAAAACTGTTTCAGTTTTATTTTAAAATCTGAGATTATTAAGATTTTTCCTAAAATAAAACATTCAAATCCTGCAATCGGCTATTTTGACTGAAACGCTAATCAATGCGCTCGACGTCACGCCTATGTAAACCATAAATTATGACATTATAAACTTTGGCGATCCATTTTTAACACACGATTTAAACATTTTTTTCTTACTTAATTACAGAGAAAAAAAAAATAAAATGTAAAAAACATGCGATGACGCCACAGTCACGCAATCAATCAATATCATGTCTGTCGGTCATGAATCAAGTTCATTGTCATTAATTGACGTCTTCGAAAATAACATTAATAAAGTAACAATAAATTTGAAATCCTTCCAAGGCTTTTATTTAAACAAATTTAATACGTATTTTACTTGAAAATTAATTTCAAACATTTCAAATAAAATGTTTTTATTTTTGCCGCCGGAAACGCCAGATTGTCATTTCGCCACTTTTTCGTAACTCTGACGTCATTTGGCGGTCACGTCTGTTTAGAATGACCTGCATTTTAATCATGATTTTTTTGTATGAAAACGACGGAATTCAGAAAAAATTAAAAATATGAGTATCTTCATTTCTGTCTAATTTCATGTCTAAAATATGTATCATAATAAAAGTATGTTGAAAAAATGAAATGTTGTCAATTCCCCCTCGCAGCGAGATGTGCGAGGTGCTCCTAGAGGCGGAGGCGGACATGGAGGCGGCGGACGCGTCCGGCCGGACCGCGCTGTGGGCCGCCGCGTCCGCAGGGCACCCGCACACTGTGCGGTTGCTCTTGTTCTGGGGCGCGTGCGTCGACGCCATGGACCCGGAGGGGCGCACCGTGCTAAGCACCGCCGCCGCCCAAGGTAGGTGTAAGGCGGGGTTCAAAACACGGGTTTTTGTCACTTACACGGTTTATTGTCCACAATGCAAGACAAAATAAATCAGACGGACACAGCAAAAGAAATCAGACGTCAGACGCAAGGTGGAGCACGCACGGGAACGAACAAACGCACATTCTCACGCGTGCAGGCGCGGATACCCACACAAACTAGTAGTAGTAGCACAGTCACACGCTCGCACACAACTCAATCACACGCTCGCACACAACTCAATCACACGCGAAGCGAAAAGTCAGACACGCACGTGCACGGGCACGCACTCACGAACAAGCTCACACACACTACACACGCACGCACTCGCTCGGCACGCACGCAATCACGCGCGAAGATACTCACGCTCGCTCGCACACGCAGCTAGCACATACTAGTACAGGCATTCACACATAGAGGCACGCACACGCACGCATGATTGCATGTGCACCATCATACACGCACACACTTGCACGCAAAATGCACTTCTGCGGGCAACATTTCAATATTATTGAAGAAGAAGACTCGGATGCACTAGTCTCTGCTGCCTTCCCGAATGGGAGAAATACTGCAGTAAATACCGCTCCCTACCTCCATTAACTATCAACATAATTAAGGCTCAGCAAAACTTATATTTTTTAATTCGGAATTTATAACAGCAGTATCTAAGATTAAATGAAAATCTTCTTTAACTGGACTTTTTAATTAATCTATGCTTAGGAGGCGGGGTGGTAAGTGTTTGCTCTATACAAAGACTACCACCCGACAAGGTTTTAACGTTCTTTATCCCCAACAGGCAACGTGGAGGTGGTACGTCAACTCCTGGACAGGGGCCTGGATGAACACCATCGCGACAACTCCGGCTGGACTCCTCTGCACTATGCAGCTTTCGAGGGTATGTCAAAAAAAAAAACAAGGCCATAGTTTTTTGTTCACCGCGTTTAATTTTTGATTCTGTTCTAAAAATGTTGGGCCTAGCCAAGTAGCTTTTCTATTCGTACGCATAGAAAACAAAAGTATGAAACTGACGTTTTGTTTTCTCTTTAATAAGTCAGTTTCATACCTTTGTTTTCTATGCTTTCGAGTAGATTGGGCCACTTGGCTAGGGTCACTGAGCTATAAGCTTCTTCTTCTGCCTACCCAGTTTATCTGGGATCCCAGTTCATAATGCAACATGTAACAAAAATAACGCTACCCATGCTGACTTAGTGCCGCACTCAGAGACGTCAGTTAACGTTAATAAGTATTTAATGTCAAAAAATGACCAACATTTTTCCAATAGATATACATATTATGATGTTATATGAAAATAGACCGGAAATACAGACACCAATATATTTTTTTTAATTCGGTCTTTTTCATTCAAATAATCAATCTTGATTTAAATTCCGGCCATTCCAAACAAACGTAGACGACGGAGGAATGGTGAAATCGCAGCTCGGCACTGAGCCTCGGCTCTATCGGTTCTCGGTGTTGATGCTGATTCTGTTCACGATGATCAATGTTACCACACAGGCCACCTGGAAGTGTGCGAGGCGCTCCTAGAGGCGGGCGCTAAGGTGGACGAGGCGGACAACGACGGCAAGGGCGCCCTGATGCTGGCCGCGCAGGAGGGCCACACCCGCCTCGTGGCGCGCCTCCTAGACGACTGGGCGGCACCGGCCGACCAGCGGGCGCATGACGGCAAGACGGCGCTGAGGTAACCCTGGTTCCGTATCTTCTTCTCCCCGCCCTGTTCCCAGTCTATCTGCGGTCGGCGCAGTATGTTTCCTCTTCCATTCATGTCGGTCAGACGCCATCAAGCCATCCACTCCCCTTTGATTAATATCATCCATCACACCGTAAAGGTGCTAGTGATGAATGGATGTATAGAAAAGAGACGGAACGGATCATGTCGAGAGATCGATGAACGGAGAGAGTGGTTGGACTGACAACATTCCAACCCATACTGCTCAAGGTTTTGGCTTAGGTGTTACAGCCGGCCGCCTGCCTGACACCAACCCTCTTTGGGTACGCTGTTGTTGGTGGTTTGCCCTCCACCATTTGGGTGCCCCAAGGTGCTTATTGGTCTACACCGGGCAATTTCCCTCAGTCGACTTTTACGACACACATGGGATGAGTCGGGGCTGGCCTATTCTACATTATTTGTTCGCTCCCAGGCCAGCATAGAAGACCCTGGTTCCGTATAAAGCTCTTTATTGTGTTTATTGCGCACTTGACCTTAAAGTGGACAGAGCAGAAGTCGTGGACAGCGCATTTGTATTTATGGCCCTCATACACCATATTATTGCCTTTCTTCCAATCGGCATGACACTGTCTATTGGATCAGTTATGGGGGTCGGAGATTTTTATGTGTGATTGATTTGTTTGACCTAGCAACAGAACTATGACACACAGAAAATTAACGAGATTGACTAAAGCTGGTTGACCGTCTCCAAACCCCGTTACAATGGACCTTGTCTGTGCGGCAGTTTAACTGACAATCAAATTTCAATTCTTTTGGGCTTGATCAGCCGTTTGAATCATGCCGATCGGAGCATGTATGGCGGTATTACGATAATCTTTTGATGTAGGTCTCATTCCTCAATTCTTTTAAAAATTTCGTTATAATATGTAAACTCATTTCTTTACAGTTGGTTCGGTAAAAAAGAAAGCCGCAGATCGAATATTTAAAGTCAAATACTTGCGATAGGAGATATTCTTTATTTTACTTTAACATATATTCTTCTCTTTGTTTGTAATAAATGTACTATGATATTACTAAGACGCCAACGCGACACTAATCTTCGTCCGCTAATGTAGCCCCAGCATACAAGTGACAGTACAAGCGTGTGCTGATGGTATTGTGTGGTGATTATTTGTAATAAATATACTATTACTATGCCGTGTGGTGACGGCAGAGTAGAATACAATTGTCACCACCCCAAATCTCTCCCGTGCGTGTCGTACAACGTGACTAAGGAGAAATCAATTATGAGGAATGGCAGCAGCGTCCCTCTCATACCACCTAGCAATAGCAACGTACTGCGACTTTTGTGCCCGATAAATGGCAATAGGCTCGCCACCTATTACATGGGACCTAGCATAATTGGCGACTGCCTACCCCTTCGGGCGTGATTTATGTATGTATGTATGTGTGGTGATGGCAGACTGGCCGCCCTCGAGGGCCACTTCGACACGGTGCGCGTGCTGTACGAGCACGGCGCTGACGTGGACGCGCTGGACGCGGACCGGCGCAGCACGCTGTACGTGCTCGCGCTCGACAACCGGCTCGCGATGGCGCGCTTCCTCATCGGCGAGTGCGCGGCGAGCGTGTCCGCGGCGGACAACGAGGTGAGACGACACATACACAGTTCCGGAATCAAAAATCAGAACATTTATTTGCACAATATTGTGTAAGGATATAATGAATATGTTTATTTAATTAAGTTACTATTTTTTCTTTTTTTATATCGTATTCTTGCATCTATTCCCCGTTTCCATTTCCGTATTTTTTTATTTCTATCACCCTCGGTTGCCTGGAAGAGATTGCTTTTTAGCAATAAGACGGCCTATTGTACTTGTTCTCTTTTAATGTTGCAATTTTTTGTATGTTTCTATGTGTGCAATAAAGAATATATTATTATTTTTATTATTATTAAGGTACGCGAAGTGAATGACAATGTTGTGGATATCTATCATCAATATTCTGCCTTATATCTGTAAGCATGCAAATGCACACATAAAACACACCTGTTTATCCCCGAAGGGGTAGGCAGAGGTGAATTGACACAAAATAAAATAAAAACATTCATAAATCACGCCCATATCCCCTAAG
Organism: Cataclysta lemnata; assembly: GCA_963931975.1. Classification (NCBI taxonomy): domain Eukaryota; kingdom Metazoa; phylum Arthropoda; class Insecta; order Lepidoptera; family Crambidae; genus Cataclysta; species Cataclysta lemnata. The sequence continues at coordinate 1,868,857 of OZ008338.1, forward strand.
AATTTACAACCCAACTTTTTTACTTATTATTTTTGTCAAGGCTGCAAGAGATTGCTTATAAGCAAATAAGGCCGCCTTTTGTTCTGTCTAACTTTATTTCCATATGTGTACTTGTCTTTGTGTGTGCAATAAAATTATTATCCTCTTTATTACATTTATTATACATACAAAATTATATTACTAAATGTTAAATAGCATAAAAAAATAACATTTAGAAATATAGAAATGTAGTTCTCCATCGGCAGCAAGATCAGGGTCCCTGCTACCGGTGGTTAAGGATCCAGAGACAGGAATCTCCTCACTATACGGGCCGTGTCCAGAAGTACTGCCTTCTGCATCTGACTCCCGACCCAACCACCTAACGCAGGGTGTTTATCGAGGCTCTTGGCTATTATTGTTACTCCAACGAAATAGTGTGTTTGACATATAAGATACTCAAGAGCTATTATTCTATGTTCAAGATTTAAGTTACTAAAAATCTATTCCATTGTTTTCAGGGCCGAACCCCGTTACATGTGTCCGCCTGGCAGGGCCACACGGATATGGTCAACTTGCTCATCAAAGTTGGTACGTATCTTTTGACTGTTACCTCCTTATTATAAAACATGGACTAAAGTCAGTAATAGTTTAAAACTGATGTTGTCACTTATATTTGTTGAATGAAAGACAGAGTTAGCATTAATTTTAAACCGTGACTAACTTTAGTCCATGTTTTATAATAACAGTTTCGACACAACATCGGCACAGTGCGAAATATTTATCATACATTTATTTATATTTATTAATCGGCATCTCGACATGTAATCTTCCGTCTCTTTTGTATATACATTCATTCATCACTAGCATCTTTTCGGTTTGATAGATGATATGAATCAAAAGGGAGTAGATGTCTTTATGACGTCTGACCGATATGAATGGAAGAGGAACATACTGCGCCGGCCCCAATTAGACTGGGAAGAAGAAGTATCTTGTTTTAATTTAAAATTCAGTGGTCGTGCAACATCTTTTACTTTCCAGTTCTCAAATAAAGTCCTACAACATTATCATATTATTTATATTTTCTTCAAATCGATATATTATGTCAAAGTTTTAAAGTATAGTGACACTGGCTGATGAGAAATGACATGAGAGATGATGGTATTGTTTGCAGGCGGAGCGGCCGTGGACGGCCGAGACAGGTGCTCCCGCACTGCGCTGCACGCAGCCGCGTGGCGCGGGCGCTCCGCCGTCTTGCGAGCGCTACTGCAGGCCGGGGCTTCGCCCTCCGCTGTCTGCACGCAGGGCGCCACGCCGCTAGGTGATTGCTCTTACACTCACTCGAACACAACAGCTATTTGGTGGAACGTTGACACAACTGCGACCTACAATGGAAATGTAATGTTACTTTTGTCAGGTATAATTACAGGTATAATATAATGTACCAGTTGAATAGATTGGCCTTTTGTCTTGAGGGACGTTGAACATTCTACCAAATAGGCCGTTTAAATTTTCTAGCTGTTTTTCAAAGGATTTTTAAAAGAAACTCAAAATTTTTGCAATAATTATTATTAAATATATTCGAACTAAAGATTAAGAAAACCCTACGAAACTTGAATTAGTTACCTATATTTATTTACAAGCAGTACAAGGTTTATTGAACCGACGAAAAACCGGAGGAGCTACTCAATTCGTACCGTATGTTTTTAATTTTATCAATTTACAACGAATCCTGTATCTTTGGTAGGCAGCATGGTACTTTTATTATAAGTCAGGTCTGGGAAACCCGAAAAAAATAAGCTTCATAGTTTCATTTTTATTTTAGCAACACTGCGTATCACTATACATATCTATCACACAATTATTCATCCATTATGAATGAAAACCAAAAATTAAGTACAAAAATCATAGAACTAAATTTTACAATAAAATATTAAAACTGAATTTAACAATAAAATTTTATTTAGTGGCATTTTAGCATTTAAGACGCATAATAAAAATATTTCTTGTTAAAAAGAGACTTAAATAAATTCTGTTATAAAAAAATACATATTGTTGTATATCTAGAACATACATACACACACAATTATTTTTACAACCTTTATGTTGTGTTATTGTTTTAAACGTGCATAAGAATAAATCTGACACTACATTCCACGCTTTATTACTGTCAAGCTCTAGCATTTATTTAAACATATTGTTGGTATTGCTGCTATTGTATTCCGCAGATTGAGATCATCATCACCCTGTCCTTCTCCCTTTTTCTATGGATCCCCCAGTATGTCCTTTTCTCCACTCTCTTCTGTCACTCATTATCTCCTCATCCACACCCATCCCCACCTCACGCAATCCATATATCTTTACAGTGGTCTTCCTCTACTTTGACATCCATCAACATTCATGTCCATAACTTTTTACTCATATTCATTGCATCCCGTCTCATAACATGTACATGCCAAGCTACTACAACTAAACGGCTCCCTTTCAACTTTTCTGTCACTGTCGCCACATTCTGATAACATATTATGTAATAATATTAGCAATCTTAGGCTGTGCGTACAATTTTAATATGCTCCAAAACTGCTATTGTTGCGATGCTGTAAAGTTCTTTCCAATATAGATTGTGTGCTGCGTATGTAGAATTTCTATACAGCTTTGAGGGGCATTTATTTGTGTAGCGTTAAGATTTGCCGATTAAGTTTTCTTTCTAATTTTAGCTAGAGCGATTTTATCTATCTGCTGTGCGGGTTTAGAATAATTACTGTCGCGAATACAAAATGCTACATTAGTATTACTTGTGAACCACGAAAGGTTATTTTATAGCGAACTTTTGAATTGTTAATATTTGCTAACCTATATGTGCACCATATTTTTGTGATAAGAAAATGTCTCCTTACCTTTTCATACATTGAGCTCGTGAGGATCTCTAGGTATGCTGAGCTACCGTCGTTGACGTCATAATATAATATAACCCTGGATTTATGTAGTTCCACATCATCATCCGCCCTATACTGTCCTCACTGCTGGTATACAGGGCTTCCTAATGAATGGAAGTCACCACTTTGGCCCAGTACGAATTAGTGGGTATTTACTACTGATGCAACCGGGTCCAACTGTTTAACGTGCCGTCCGAAACACGAAGAAACTCGAGACAGTATATTTTTGGGCACCCATTCAATGACCGGCCTTAGCGAACATTGCTTAGTTTACGTAATAGCAGGCAGAGCGCGCTAAGCCCCGCGCACACACTTTGGAATTATGCGATAGCTAAAATATGCTCATCTATAGGCAAATAGGTTCGCCACCTTATTACATGAGACCTAATGTAATTGGCTCAAGGTGAGTGGTATCTTTGCCTACCCGTTCGGGGATATAGACGTGATTTATGTATATAATGTAACTTAAACGACCATGGCTCGAGGGGCAATGGCCTGTGTTCATCAAACACACGCTTGCTTCTGATCTGATAATTCGACGAAACTGGTCGCTAAAATTAAAATGAATGCCATAGTATTTAATAATAATTAAAGAGCATATTTATCCTATTTATTTTTCGGTTATACTGGTTTTTAGCTACCTATGCAACGGTATTGCAAATTTTTTTTTTCAAATGCTGACTGCGATATAAACTGAACACTCACTTGTTTAACAACTCTTGCGAATTTTGAATTAAACAAGAATATATTGTTTTGCGTGGCTTAGAAAAGATTTAGTCATTATTAGGATGATTAATAGGTGATCATTTCGCTGAACATTTGGCATGTGGCTTCTGCAGAGCAGAATACTGGTTTTACTTATTAATTTAGATTTTTACGAAAGCACGACGCTGCGCTTTCGAATTGTACAATAATATTAAGTGTGTGTTTTGTGTGTTTAGTTGCAAATATTGTACGCTTTCGCACGACTTATGCCAAGCTAATCAGTAATGACGGTGAATGTGCTGGCGTCCTTTTTAGGACCTGATACAATTTGTTCCTATATGTATAGTGAAGCCACAAAGCAAAGGTAATAGGCTCGCCTCCTAATACGCGGAAACTAATTCAGCTGGCAGCTCGCTAGAAGGAGCTCGCTAGCGTAGTGGCATAGCGCGCGCGTCCTGCGTAAATTAAGCAATGCTCACTAAGGCCGGTTGTTGGATGGGTTACCAAAAAAATATTATCTCGAGCTCCTCCGTGCTACGGAAGGCACGTAAAGTCGTTGGTCCCGGCTGCATCTGCAGTCTTTAATACCCACCGACCCGCACTGGACCATCGAGGTGGGCTATGGCCCATTCTCCCTCTGTTCTTCCATTCATAGGGAAGGCATGTGCCCCAGCAATGGGGACATTTAAAGCCTGGTAATAATAATTATATAGCTGGCGGAATGTGGGTGAAGAGATAGTTCTGCTCCTTCACGTATAGGCGTTTGACGGGTGTTGATAAGCTGTGGCAATGTCTGTTACTATAATGCTTGATGGTTTTAGAGATATCATAATGGAAGTAATTGTTAATAATTGTTGCTTTGGCGTATGCGCAGTGAATCATAACTTAAGTTGTGCGAAGTATTCTACCATTGAGTCAGTGTGTTGTCAATGTTGTGTCAGAATTTATTACAAAATATCCAAGTAATTATATTTGTTTTTGATTTGATCATTATAAAAGTGTTAAAAAAATTATTACAAACAAAAATAGTCCATCGATATAGATAATAGATGATGATGCAAAAATAGTCCAGAAAATTTATTCCCACATCAAAACAAAACATGGTCGAATTTTTTCTGACCTATTTTTCTATGTCCTAGAAACTTACACAACCTAATTCGAGAAAGTAACTGCCACTTTTACACCATATATCAGAATAGATGTACATACAGTAGAATATCTGCTTTTATCAGAATACGTGTATTACTTTAACATCTATTTCTATGGTAATAAGAGTAAATTCAAATTACATACATACCACACCTCCATTTATATGTAGGCAGAGGTGAATTAAAACCCACGTAAATTAAAATTAACGGTAGTAAATCATTTAATGATGATAGTAAGATCAAAGACATTTTGCAACTGACCATAATATAACCATATATAAATGTTAAAAGAGAAAACTGAAAAACTAGATTTTTAGTCCATTTAGCACATTTTTTATACGTATATAGCATATGCATAAGAATGCGCCATATAAGAAGATTGGGATGGCAAATATACTGCTCAAGGTTTTGGTATAGGTCTTACAGCCTGCCTCTCTTTGGGTATGCTGTTGTTGGTAGTTTGCCCTCCATTATTCGGGTGCCCCAAGGTGCTTATTGGTCTACACCGGGCAATCTGCCTTTGTCGATTTTTACGACACCCCGGGGGTGAATCGGGGCTGACACATTCTACGTTGTTTTTTCGCTCCCAAGCCAGCATTTAAGTGTTAACACCAGCAAATTGTACACAGTTATAGCAATAAATTTATATTCTATTAATTCTAGTAGTAAGTAGCCTTAATATTTAGGCTGTTCTCAAAGATCGCAATGTCCCCAGGTATCGCTGCACAGGAGGGGCACGAGGAGTGCGTGCTGTGGCTGCTGCAGCACGGCGCTGACCCGCTCCAAGCTGATCATTGTGGTGGGTATTGTCACAGTATAAACAGTAAAATTTCGTCATACAAACTAGCCGCTGCCCATTAGAATGTGTACTTTCGTACTCGGCGCCGTGTAGGCACGCACTGTAACGTGCTGTAACTGCACACATCAATCACAGAGGTGTTGTCGCTGCAAGATATTTATTGAGAATTAAAAGCGAGAGAGTGACACATATGACATAAATAAATATAATATAAGAAAATATACAAATATATGTCGAAAAGGCTGCCAGGGTGCTGTATTAAACAAATATAAAAAAGGTTTGGCCGAACAGACATAAAATACGGGGGAATACGAGATGGTCGCGCGTGTACAGGGTGATAGCACTTTCGCTCGCTCTCGTTCGCGCCCGGCAGTTTTGCGCTCGCAGCCGCCGCTTTAGTTGCGGCCCTGGCGTCAACGCAGAGTAGGCTAATAGCTCGCCGACAGGCCGCAGATTAACTACTGGCTCTATGCTGTCGTATTGTTTAGAAAACTTAAATGTTGAACTTGAATGTTGAAAATATACTACATAAACATAATACACAACGATGGCTCGGGAACAAATATTTGTGGTCATCACAAAATTTGTCCCTATCGGGATTCGAACACGAGACCTCTTCGCCAATACCCAGCGATCTGAGCGTTCGACCAAGCCGGTCGTCGAAATGATAGGTTTTGAAACTATTAATACTTTTCGTCTTTTCGATAATGTTATCAGTTTTTGATTTGATATGCATGCTGCATGTGCAGTCGTTGATACCCACCAACTCGCACTTGGCCAGCGTGGTGGGTTATGGCCCAATCTCCCTATATACTTTCATCCATGGGGAAGGCCCGTGGTCAAGCAGTGGGGACGTTAAAGGGCTGGTGATGATGATGATGAAATTGAATACCTACTTACGCCGTTATTATTTACATAACGATTTCCTATTTCCTACATTACTATTCAGCAATGTTGAATGTATCCAAGGACATTCTACTGGGTGTAACAGAGAGGTGTAGTCATATTAAAGGGTTTAATCGGGCCATCAAACTGAACAACTTTCACTAAGGATCGAAATCGAAATCTAAGAAAAAAAAAATTCATTTCCGCCATACTAAACCGAGAACCAGCTGACATCAGTTTTTATGGGGAGTGTTTATTTTTTGTGAGATTCCGATTTTGGTCCCTTAGCGAAAGTTGTTCAGTTTGATGGCCTGAATAACCCCTTTAAATATGATATGATTACACCTCTCTGTTACACCCAGTATTGTGCTTACTATATTTGTACAGTAGAGTGTAGTTTTGGATGATGATGTCATGAATTAATAGGTCGCACCCCGGCCAAGGTGGCCTGGCGCGCGGGCCACGCCAACATCTGCCGCATGCTAGACTCGTGGGCGTCCGCCCCTCGGCCCTCGGCGCCACCCCAGCAGTCCGAGCCGACGCCCCGCCCGCCCAGCGCTGGTAAGTACATACAAAAATCACGCCTATATTCCCGAAGGGGTAGGCAGAGGTGAACTAGCACCCACGTTTCGCCAATTATGTTAGGTCCCATGTAATAGGCGGAGAGCCTATTGCCAATTATCGGGCACAAAAGTCGCAGTACATTGCTATTGCTAGGTGGTACAAGAGGAACGCTGCTGCCCATTCCTCATCATTGATTTATCCTTAGTCGCCTTGTACGACACCCACGGGAGAGATTTGGGGTGGTGACAATTGTATGCTACTCTACCAACAAGGTTTATAATCATACATATTTTTTATTTATTAGCCTGATAGATCCCACAGCTGGGCAAAGGCCTCCCCCGCAACCCTCTATCTCGAGCGATCCCGAGGCAATTCAGTCCATGTTCTACAGTATGCCTCCAGATCGTCTCTCCACCACTTTCTAGGTTGACCTCGACTCCTTTGGCTATCCTGAGGTGTCCACTCTGTGGTAACCTGTGCCCAGCGATCCGGATGCATACATAAATGACACTTTTACTCCCGAAGGGTTAGGCAGAGGTGGATAAACACTGACTTTTCGCCAACAAAGTCAAGATTGCCATCTTTTGGGCACATAAATCGCAGTATATTGGTAGGTGGTAAGAGAGGAATACTGCTGCAAATTCCTCATCACTATTCACTAGTGACTGGGTCGTGACAAATTTCATTCTGCTCTGTTGTCACTACACGGCTTACTGATATTAAGGAAACATATTCTGTACACGAGGCTTGGCCTGCGATTGCGTAAACTAAGCAATGTGCGCTAAGGCGGGTCATAGTATGGGTGACCGAAAATGTATTATCTCGAGTTCCTCGCAAGGCACGTTAAGCCGTAGAACCCGGCTGCTACTGCAGTCGTTAGTACCCACCAACCCGCACTGGGCCAGCGTGGTGGGTTACGGCCCAATCTCCCTATATTATTCCTTCCATAGGACATTAAAGGGCTGGTGATGATGATGATGATGATGATTCTCTACAGGCTCCCCGGAGTACAAGCGGCGCAGTGTCCACAGCTCCAACTCGACCAAGTCGTCGTCCAACATGACGGGCGGTTCGGGACGCTCGCACGAGCCACACGAGGAGACGAGCGACAAGGTAACTATGAATAAATAAAATAACTTCATTTCAGGCAACAATTATTAGACATAGCCCATATTTATATGTTAGTAACAAAATTCTTGAGCACAAAAGAGACTTGACTCAAATTTGCATTCGTGCAACAGTCAGTATTATTGTGTTGCTTGAACATACTTTAAAATACTTTAATAGCAAGCAATTTGCGAGTCGGAAATGACACAGTACAGAGTTATTTTCAAAGTATTTTTTGAATACAGAAAATTAGCAATTCAAAACTGTTTGAGATTGACTTTGGCGGGATAAAACCAAGTCAAATAGAAATTTGTATCTACTAAATAATATAAGATTCAAGACTAGGGTTTCTGACGACACTAGCCTAATTCGATGTTATGTGAAATGTTTAGGGTACATTTACTAACTAGGGCGGTAAAACAAAGAACACCTCAGATCGCAAGTATTTAACGCCCGAATATTCGATCTTTTTACCGCCCGTGGTAAGTACAAAATTTTGTGTTACCCCTCCTGACCAGGAAGTTTGATTTCCGCACTTTCAAAGAAAATGCCTCTTTCTGCTGAAGTGTAGCATAAAAGGTTTTATGAATCTTGTTATTTTTTTATCAGGCGAGCAGGGCCAACCTATCGCTCACTTTCGCGCAGCAAGTGGCTCGGTGTGGACGTGGAAGGCGGGAGAAGGAGAGGGAGAACGTGATCCCGGAAAACTATGCCGTGGAGAAAGACTCCAAGTTGAGGTGAGGTCGTATAGCATACTCATTAGCTTTAAGATGAAACCACTGAACCTAATTGACAACATTTAAAAAATTCGAAAATATCCGCCTCCGTGGTCTAGAGGTTCGCTTACCGGAATTAAGACCCAGAGGTCCCGGGTTCGATCCCCAGGGGGGTACAAATTGGTACTCGGTTTGGTTAATGGTAGGACTTCTTCCAAGTCCACCTGGCTAGCTACTACCATCTTATCAAAATCTGTCGTCATAATAATAAGTAGTATTATAATAAATAGTGTTAACTGCATTATTGTCTCCCGATAATTTAAGATAAGATAGCCAGCCCTTTAAGGGTTCCATGTGAAGCTAGACTCCATCTTCGGCCCTTATCGTCACTTACCATCAGGTGAGATGAAGAGCTTCCCTGCCTAGCACAAAAAAAATTAATACCATTCTTGTTCTGTTGTCATCTAGGAGCTACGTGACAGGCGGCGGCCGCGAGTGCAGCAGCCCCCTGTACGCGTCACCGCCACGCAGTCCGGTCGAGCTCTGTAGTCCTACCAGTGCCCTGGGTGAGTATTCAACACAATCATTTTGCACGTTATTAAAAGGGGATCGGTTGTACAACAGTCTGACAAGAGAAAGGTGTGGTTTGAAAGGAGACGTAATGATAAGAATTGAGAAAGGGATGCTCGCATGGTTCGGTCACGTCGAAAAAATGAATGAAAGGAGAATGACCAAGTGTTTATATGGCGGAATTAATGGAAAAATGGGACGGGGAAGCCCTAGGCGGACCTGTCATAATCGAATTGAAAGTCTATTTAAAAAAAACCAGGTCAAGTGTACCTGAAACCGACGGACATGCATGCTGAAGACATTAATGAGAATGGATGAAGCGAAAGAGGTACCTATGTAAGGATTATAGCAAGTGGAAAGAAGTGATTTCTGCCTACCAATGGGGGAGAAAGGCGTGTCATTGTATGTAAGTATGTATTAAGAGGGGACGCGGGCACTGTTTTCTCCATACAAACGCGTTCTCGACGGATTCCTATAGCAAAGCAAAACATAGAGGCATAGTACAACTAATGGTTATTCTATAGAAGACATTTAATTTAGGGGAGGAAATCGTCGAGAGCTAATTGAATTTTGCAATTTTTATTCGCAATATTCAGCGGGAACTATAGGTGTCCCTATCGAATATATAGTTCTTTGATAAAGCCCATTATATATATATATATATATATATATGGCAATAGGCTCGCCACATATTATATGGGACCTAACATAATTGGCGAAAAGTGGGTTTTAATTCCCCTCTGCCTACCTCTATGGGGATATAGACGTGATTTATGTATGTATCTTTCTATTTATATGTACTTGTTTGTTGCTAGGCTCGCAGCCGGCCAGCCTGACCTCTGTGCAGCCCATCCTGACGGACACGCACTTCAACAGGGACACCCACATGCGCATCATACTAGGTCGTGACAGCAAGCCCGCTTTGGACAGGCACGAGAGGTGAGCGATGAGTCGTAACGTAACACACACTTTTACGATACGAATCTTCGAAAAGTTCGTGCTCGGGGCACTGTAGCGCTCACATAAAACACTATCAAGAGCAGAATACAGTTGTCTCTGAACGTCTTTACGTCTCGTGTGAGGCGATCAAGAAGGTTTTCTGTAAGGTTAAGGCAGGCGAATAGCCATTAAAACTTAGCCAGAACTTAGAGCAGTATGAAATCTTCTTTTTGCTCTGTTTCCAGTTTATCTGGGGTCGGTGCAGTATGTTTCCTCTTCTAGCAATATCGGTCAGACGTCATCAAGCCATCCACTCCCTTTTGATTAATATCATCCTTCACACCGGAAAGGTGCTAGTGATGAATGAATGTATAGATAAAAGACGGACTCGACATGGTGCCGATGCATGGAGAGAGCGATTGGGATGACAATATTCCAATCCATACTGCTCAAGGTTTTGGCTTGGGTAGTACGGCCGGCCGCCTGCCTGACTGACACCAACCCTCTTTGGGCTGAGCAGTGTGACATACAGCACATGATTTAGGAGATCAGTTTGTCCCCTATTGAGTGGGGGAGGCTCTAGTGTCGAGAAATGGTGATAGGTCACTGCAATGAGAAGAAGCAATCTCTATTCGTCGTTTCTAAAACTTTGTCACTAAACAGTGTGTCGACGAAATATAATGGCATTCGCTTATTTGTTAATCGCTTTGCGCGCAGACTAAGTTGAATGAGCAGCGCCTTGGGTTCTAGTACGCTTTGGAGTGTGTTATTATTATTTGAGAGTTGCAATATTTGCTGTTTTTTTTATGACGACCGGACACAGCCGGGACCAAAGAGGTTTGACGAGGTTGTGCAAATAGGCGAACTGCGACTAAGGTTGTGACCTGCCTGCATTGTTCTTCACCCATCGGGTGATTGATCTCTGTTAAACATTGTCGGCTACAGTTGTGGCTTTCGCCGTTGGGCTATCTGCAATAGATTCGACTGCACAGAAAACGGGTTAATAACATGAGCTAATGTTTAAAATTCGTTCTAATTTTTCCTTATTCCCTATTTGGGGCCGGCGCAGTATGTCCCTTTTCTCCAATCTGTTTCTCCATCATCATCACCTCATCCACCTTCATATCGTACGTCATAACCATCCATATTTTCAGTGGTCGTTCTGTATTTTGACATCCCCCAATATTCATATAAATACTGCCTAAAATAAAATGAAAAATAAAGATTCCAGATACTTTTTTATGTGAAATGAATTATCACAGGTTAAATTTGAGATGATATTGAGGCATTGATTCATACACGGGTGTTAATTCATCGCTGTCCACCCCTTCGAGGATAAATAGGCGTGATTTTGGTATTTAATAGGTATTTAGTCACCCGTTTTCATTGCAGCCCACTTTAGTTACTCGAAACCGTCTACCACTTTAATAACAACTGTCGTCACCTTATAGCGAATATTGCGATTCTATTTGATGTTTTCTTTTGCATATACTATTTTGTTTACTCTGTATATTTAGACATAGTATGTATTGTGCATCTAGCGCCGTGTCCAAGGGTCGGTTAGCGTACAACAGGATCGTTGGGACCATTGGCCGAGCGAGAGGGAAGATATTTAAGAAAACGTGAGTGAGCGGGATATCAAGCTCTTACGGACATGATTATGTACTGATTGTGGGGGGTTGTGGTACTACGTGGCGTTTACCGGTGGACCTAAATATTAACTAACACTATGATTTAGATTTATTGATTGGTTGCAGTGATAAGTGCATCCCCTATGATGAGTATCGTCTTTTACGTATACGTATACGCCGTGTTATGTTTGTTGTATAACAGCAATTATTGTAATCCGGGTATAGTATTATATATTTGGACAGTATTTGAATTGTATTTTTTTAATAATTTTTTATGTTAAAACTTTTGGGGGTCTCAGAAAGTGGAAAATATCGTTTACACTCTAAAGAATAACATAGATAATTGTCTAGTTTTTGCTAAATTAATACCACATATTACATCTTCATTAAATAGTTTCACTGGGATTAGTTTGGTTTTTATTGCCATGAATCTTTGTTCTTGTAATTTTTGGGATCTGCATTTTGTTTTAGCGGCGAATATGTTGAGAATTTCAGTACATGTCGTTGTGTCCGTAGAGAGTCTGCCAGGCTGGCGACAGAGCTTACGCAGTGCATAGGTCATTTTCATCGATCACTGTTATCCACCAATGCACGGTACAAGGAACCGAGTGTGTATATGTTACAGTTAAATCTCTTAGCCGGTCAAATAATTTTTTCACTTTTGACTGATTCTCTTTTAAAGTGCCAAGCCTTTCACTTTGGGAATCAATGTCTTAGCCAGTCAAAACGCCTTTTGACTGATTGCAGGCAAAAATAGTTTTCAGGCTAAATTAGTTTTTTTACTAAACTTTTCACAATATAGGGCCTAACCTAATCGACTGGTGGGTATTGACGACTGCAGATGCATTCAGGATAACGTCATTCCGCCTTCTGAAGTACGGACGAACTTAATGAATATATTTGTTCTGTCCGTCGGTTAGGTATGGTTCGTATAGTGCTTTGTGGGTCAAAACTTTAGCCTGAAATCAGTCAATAGCGGTTTTGACCGGTTAGAGTTTTGACCATATTGGTTTAACTATGACTGAGGTAAAAGCGACATGGTTTGTATCATATCATCTTCACCATAACAATGTCTCACTGGTTTGTACGGTAAACTTCGTAAGTAGCTCTACACTGAATAGAATCTACCATATTATACGAGTATGAATGTATTATTGTGACAAGGCACTAATGTGTTAATTACATAATATGCCTTGCCATAGTCTTAAATCTGTAAGTTCTTATTCAATAAAAAATTAATAAGTATAATGATGTATAAAGAATCAAATTAATGAAATCAAATTAATCTTACAAAAACTCAGTTGCTCTTCTTTTAAGTAAATAATTAGACCGGTTTTATTTTTTTGTATTCTGGCTTCATTATTGGTAAGCCTATATGTAATCTTATAACCTATAAATATAATATAAATGTAAACATATAGCTATAAATATAAATGACCCTGTAAGGAACAACAGGGTCTTTGTAACCCTAGACTAGAGTGTGAACCCCGAACGGTCAAAATATAGAGTTATTTTAAGTAACATTTAATATTAATTTGAAATTTGTAATGAACAGTATGCCAATTTCGTCGCTTTATATGTGTTGAGACTTGCGTATGTACCGTCAACGGTACTTCAGACTACCCAAAACTGTAAAATTCCTTTAAGCGATTGTCAACCTTAACTTATTTGAAGTAAAGCACAGATTTGAGTGAGAAAATTTGACAATTTGTGATGGCCTGACGTGCTGGTGACTGTACTATTGGTGGACGGTGTCGGCGGAGTTCCGTATCATTTCATTGTGCGTTTTTATGAAATATACTCCAGCCATCATACCAGATAAACAATTGTGATGTGTCTTTTAATATAAATAACAGTAATAAACATGTGTAAAACCTATTTTTTTCAACGTCGCCAATTGTGTAACTTTCTAAAATGGATGATGTACTTTAAAATACATTTTTATATTATTTTTAAATGCATTTCGTCCATAAAGAGACATATCAAAACTGTTTACGTTTTTTATCTCGTTATAATGGCTAAAGTATAGATTGAATCAGTCTTTCTCCATTAGCCAGTTAAAACAGCACTATACTTATTTTATTATTACATAGTTCCAAATTAGATTATGCGAGAATCTTTATGCGTCCTTTTCTGGCTAATGTGGAAAGAATGGGACATTGGTTAAAAAAATGACTCCACATACATTAGATCTTTCAACACGTCAGCTGTGATTTTGGGTTATCAAAATCATTTTGATAATTATATGTTGTCTATTTTATTTATGATTATTATTATTACTATGGTTTTAAATTATGATTATTATTACTGAATTTTTTTTGCTCCAACAACAATAAATTTTTACCCTGTTGGTACTTCATATATTTTCTAAATGATGATAGCGGGCAAGATAGTGTTAATAAATGGTTGTTCTGTTTCAGTAACAAAATTTTTGTTAGTATAAAACATCAGGCAGTTATGAAACGATTTTTTTTTGTTTTAATTACAGCTAACGTGTTGGCTTTTAACCAACTAATGCTCGCTTGTGATATTAAACAGACTAATAATGGTTTGGTATTTTATATGGTGTTTGTTTATATTGTGGGGTTTATCATGCGGTTTATTTCCAGCCTATATCGTAACCTATGGGCCTTTTTAAGGGCATGCATGCAATTTTTTATTGTGTTAACCTTGTTACAAAATGCTATGGTTCAAATTATAGTGTTAACAATTTTACTACTGCCCTATATAGGCAAAATCTTTTGTATTTGCTGACGATATTTTACTTATAAGTATTTTGTTTTATGCTGGCAGTGTCCATATGTTTTACAATTAAATTAAATAGGTAAAAATTATGTCCTGATGAGAGATATAGTTTTCAGAAAGTCGACAAGAACTATTATGTAATGTTTACAAAAAATCAACAAAAGTAATGTAAGCTTGGTCAGATTCATTATTGTATGGTTCGTTATTGGTGGCGTTGTATTTTTATCCATTGGTGTTCTGTCTACCTAGTCCAGTGGTCAATTTATTCGAACGCACAGACTAAAATGGTAAATTTTTAGACAACTACTCTTACATTTGACACGACGGTCGCCATTTTGTTTTCTCTGTAATACGTCGTCAGTTTCAAACATTTGCATTGGAAGCATTTGAATAGAATGGCCACTTGGCTAGGCCTGGGGCCTATGTCTTCTTTTTTCTTTGTATGAGTTTGGTGTTGCTAGTGTACTGCGAAACTGTATTGAAATGTACTATATCTATATTTTTGTGTTACAGCAAAAGCAAGAGGAACGGCATTGTGACCAACCCGGCGATGCGGCTGGTGGCCAATGTGCGAAATGGACTAGGTCAGTATGAGGGCTCAGGACTATTTTGAATAATATATAAAAAAATATAAAGTATAGTATTCCACGATGGCCTGGGAGCTACAAAATTACGTAGTTTAAGGCTGGAGTTCACCAACACTTAAGCAGGCGATTAAAAGATAACTGTCAGTTATTGACAATTTATCGTATGGACGAACTGTAAAAAACAGGCGGTCATCTTTAAATCGCTTGTTTTACGTGTTGGTGACCTCCAGCCTAAAGGAGATGTAGACCAATAAGCACCATGGGTCACAATGGCGGAGGACAAACCATCAACAACAGTCATCCATCACACCGGAAAGGTGCCGGTGAATGAATGAATGTATAGAAAAGAGACGGAAAGGACCATGTCGAGAGACCATGAACAGAGAGAGTGATTGGGATGACAACATTCCAATCCATACAAGGTTATGCCACCTGCCCGACACCAACCCTGTTTGGGTATTCGTTGTCATGCTTATTTGCAGTTCTGCAGTCCTTAATATCCACTAACACGCACTGCCAGCGTGGTGGGTTATGGCCCATTCTCCCTACATTCTTCCATCCATAGGCAAGGCGTGTGCCCCAGCAGTGGGGACGTTAAAAAGGCTGGTGATGATGATGATGATGTATTACCCCACAGATAGCGCAGCAGCGAACATCCGTAGGACGGGCGTCGCCCTAGCCGCCAGCGCCAGTTCCGCCAACCCCGCGGTCAAAACGAACGCGTTCCAGTGGAGGAAAGAGACGCCGCTATGAAAACGCACGCGCGGGAACGAGACGCAACTCGCGACTGACACGACAAGACCGCGGCCATAATGGATTTAGCTTTTAGCGTGTATGCGTTTAAAGGTAGATGATTGATGATTCCAATTGTAGTAGGGTTTTGTTTTTATTTTAAATTGATGATACGCGATTTCATATTGCCTAATATATACGGGCTCAATTTCACAATTGAAGGATAATTCACTACATAAACATCCATTACATTATAATTATCAGTGCCGAGGGCTTATATGCATAATTGTAGTCGTTAAAAAAATCTTGTCGATTTTCGTACGTGTCGTGTTTAGGTAGCTTATTAGCTCGTGTCGGCACCCCCTTTCTAGATGAAAAGGGATAGCTGATGTTTCTTAGGCAACTAAGGAAGTATGACCTGTGCAATATGTATAAGAAAAAACGATTTAGGAAAGATATAAAAGGACAGAGTGTTCTCAATTCTCTCCGAAGTAGAAAGAGACAGCTGTTGTGTAGAGGTAGACCTGGCGCCATCTAGCGGCTGCCGCGCGAGCAGGATTTGTTCAAAGAATCAATCTATGTCTCGGCTATGTTAAGAGTAGCTATGCCGCTTCACTTATTTCATGCTATATATTATATAAACTATATTCCTCTAAAATAAATCTATTAAATACTAATAAAGCATTATCTAATCTATAACATAATATGACGGTATAGTGACGTAATGAATGAGTGAGATAGGTATACTTATAAAATTAGAAAACACTTTATGTAAACAAAAATAAAAGTAATGCGACCGGTGCCCGAGAATGGTGGCCCGTGCAAAATATATATGTATACTTATAATCAAAGAAAAAATATTCACTAGATAATTATAAATCAAAATCAGTATATAGTTATTTTTCTTGACCCTTAATAGTTTAGTGTTTTTGTTCTTACGTTTATATTATATAATTTTTCACAATCCAAATGAACTTAATCTACTTTATATTGACTAAAATACTCCTTGGAGCCTAGAGGGGTATGTGAAATGAATTCAATCACACACACGGAGCTTAGCGCTCACAACTTGTTTCTTCTAGAGGTGACAATTTAGATTACACGTGTCGTAATAATATTATTTAATACATACTTTATTGAAAATACGTAAATGTATGGCGTAAATTACCGTATAAGTGTATACGTAGACGGTGGAATGCTAAAACTGCTAAAGTTGAAATTGGGAAGGTTAGTTTTTTTCCAAGTCTAAAACTGTATATATAACATAATATATTTTTCATCGGAATTCCTTCGAAAGGGGAACGTTGTCTATTTTCATATTGAAATTTAATTAATATTAGAAAATTATTATGGCTGTAGAGAATATAAAGGAAAAATTAGCCAAGGCCTAATTTGGATCCTATTGATATGGTTTTAGCATTTCTCCCCCAATTCCTAAGTAGATTAGATATTATGTGAAGCTGTTACTAAAAGACACATTTGAAAATTAATCAGTATTAAAACTTTTCGACGTTGGAATGGTAAGTCGGTCCAGTAGGCACATTTCGTTTCTAGTAAAAATGATTTCAATTCTTTTTTTAATATATAGTACAATTATTGAAATGAATTCCCTGATCTCAGTAAGAACAAAGGTGTAGGTGTAGTAACAAATTTATTTTGAGTACAGCGGTTGTAATTCACGATAGCGAGTGAGCTTTACAAGTGGTTGAATGTTTATATCCACTGTCTGTGGTTGTCTCTTTATTATTCTAACTGTATCCGCTGACGATCTTACTCACACTGTGACACAAAGTATACAGTTACGTGTTTACTACAAGTTAATCACACTAGCCATTGTGAATTGCAATATACTGTAATACAAATAGTATTCTAGTACACTTATTTGGTTATTCAACGTTTATGATTAGTTATAGATAGTGATACATATGGTAATGTCTAATAATTAATAAACCGTCTGGTTTAGTCTGTATACTAACTTGTATATGCATAGTCTGGTACGCGGTCGAGTTAACTTGGTACCAATGGAGGCTATGATTGCCTCTGACTTGCTTAATTAATGAGCAATTAATGAAAAATTTAAATTAGTCATTGAAGGTGTGACATACAAAATGTTATTTTTAATATCTAAATTCGTCGTGACTCTTTAACTGTTTCTTGGTAATGTGCATTAAATTAATAACAACATTAAGTGAAAATGTATAATCATTATTATAAAGAAAATGCGATAAAAATAAGCGATTACCATAATTCAATGTAGTCTGCGACTTGCGCACCTCACATTGTATGTTAAATCCAAGTTAACAATAATTGTTTCTGTTTATAACCCCCCATTCTAATTATAAGCAATATTATAATAAATCTAAAATAGACTGAAGTTTTCCTATATTATTACAACACCGTGACCTTTTTTGTGCAAAAATGTACACGTGTGTAGAATAGTATAATAATAATTATTATCTTGTGCTGAGAACAACACCAATGAACAAACGGACGATCCGTTATTTTTAGTGTTAATAAGAAAATTTATATAACGAAATGTGAACGATGCAGCACTCCAGCCATTATGGCGAGAGACAAGATGTTAACAATATTGATGTGTCATTTAATGCAAAATACGAAAAAAAAAAGTGTAATACCTATTTTTTCAAAGTCGGTCATCGTTTTGATATCGTACCGAAGTCTATGGAGTATATCAAAATAGACCTCTTATTTTTAAAATTGAATTTCGTCGATAAAGAAACATAATCAACATTGTTTATATTTTGTCTCTCTTTATAATGGCTGGAGCATAGTAGTATGTTTAACGATGTTGCCATGTTGAAATTTGTAGGAGCACCTAAAAAAAATATAACTTTATTACTGTAATAGCTCACAGTCCTGTATGTGTTAGTCTAATATGTGTGTCTCGATGCTAAGCTAAGAGATCTTTCGTGACTATGTCCTCTCTGTATGTTGACTAGCGTTAGAAAGGATGAAAGTGCATGCACATTGTTGATGTATCATTTATCATTTGCCTGCATCAATAACCACACCCATTTAAAACATTGTACTTATACAGTAGAAAATAATTTGAAGAAGATAAACTGATCTTGATATGAGCATTGTCGATATCTCTCTATGGTGTGCAATATTTGAAAAATCACAATCTATTTATATCCTTTTCGCAGGCATTTAAGTTTATAAGATGCGTACATAATTATATTATAAACCCCATGGAAAGTGTACACATTCTTTTACAATAGTTTAGATAAGAAATACAAAGCCCCAGGAAGAATCGTGAGCTAAGCTTGTGTGTTTTAATTTTGTAAAAAATCACACTAGCTTCTGAAGAATGAATGCGGGAATATTATTATGATGTTCGCTAGGGGCATTAATGGTTGCTGTGAGGGACTGCTATTGTCTCATTTACTCAAATTGTGTGCGTGCGTGTGTGTGTGTGAAAGAGAGGAAGATATTTGTGAATTTGACTTCATTAGATGCGATTGCAACTGTACTCTAGGGATTGTTTAAAATATTATACGAAGGACGTCTATCCTTCCTTTTCGTCTAAAATTGATTATTATATTCAAATATTTTCAAGTTGCAATCGCGTATTATATTTAGCATTTAAAAATAAAGACTTAAATGATGATATTAAAGTATTTAGGTGTCAGCAAATCGATAAAGAGGCAGCGATAAAAAATATGTACGTTATGATCTAACTATATTAAAAAATATATGTATTAGAGGTTTAAAAAATTAAAAGATATCTCTTTGGGTAGACGTGGTAGGTCTTTGGATTGTTAGTTGTGGACTAATGGGATTGTTGTGAAGAGTTGGCAATATTTTTTCATACGTTCTGCTTTATTATTCGTTTTAGATGAGGGGCATCTTCTAATTGCATTATAATACACTTACTGATATTTACTGGCGTGTTTTAAGGATACATTAATATTCACTACATAATATTACATTAATATGCTTACAGTAAAATTAATTTTGTATCTTATGCAGTTTGATATTCATTGAATAGGTATATTGAGTTCGGAACCTTATTATATGTTTGGTGCTGTATAAAATATGTTGAAAACCTAAATATGTTAAAAATTAAATTGAAATTTCTTTAAAGCAGAATCAATAAGAAAAACGCAACAAATTCAATTGATTTTTGATGTATACATCCGTTATTTTTGTCACTTGATTGAAAAAATGTGTACAAGCAATACACACCACATCACATTCATAATAATAGTATATAATTTATAACGAACCCAACTTTTTGTATTTCCTCTTTTGTTAAGAATGTTTAATTTATTGTGTAAAAAGGAATATTTTGTTACAGCCCCGTCATTAATGGCGTATCCATACATTTTGTTTGCCTATATTTTTTTATTTAATCTATTATTTTTGCGATGAATTAATGCTTGAATTTTGTTCAGCAATTGTATTTTTGAAGCGTGTCAAAAGTTGAGGCTATCATAAAATCGTATGTGATTTGGTAATGTTTTGCAATAACGGATATCAATTACTTAGTATCTGTTATTAAGTATTTTTGTGTGATGCACTAGTTCAGTCATCAAATACCAATGGTACAAGACGTCTCCACATTGAAAAATGATCAATGATTTTCAACTTTAAATGATACGTATGAAGGTTATAAATAGCACACACGGTATATTTTTTTTTTGAGTTGAATCTATTGATCCAGACATCACACGGAATGTCGGGTTTCCTCAAGATTTATCAGGTGTATCTAACGTACGAACGTCAATCTTTAAGTAATAAGATCAAGCGATTGATATCCCTTAATGCAACTGGACACTTATTGTATGAACTTTAAAAGGCTTTCTGCCGCACTCAGAGAAGTCAATTGACTGTAATGAGTATTTAATGTCAAAAATGTTCATTCAAATCTATACCATAGACCCGGCAAGAATAGCGACTAGTTTAGAATTGTCATTTTTTGACGTGAAGTACTCATTAACGTTATTTAACGTCTCTGAGTGCGGCAGTTAGCGTATTATTATTTTTGCCTTTTTAAAAAGGCTTATCAATTCTTGCTATATCGAGTCAATAATTTAGATAGTTATGTTTAATGTTTTGCGGCGAGGGCATTAGTGAGGGATGGCAGAAAGAGAGGTTATTTTTGTGAAGAGTACGATATTATTGTTGTTTTTTTTAAGATTTAAGATTTCTCTATTATATTGAAATAAATTAATCAAGATAATAATTAATTTATTACAATATTATGTTGGTATTTATTAGGCTTCATATTCGTGTTTAACTATCTAGAGGACGGTAAATCCTATTTTTGAACGTGGTGCTGAAATCGGTTTCATCACCATTAGGTACATTTTTCATCTATTTCTATCTAGCTAGCGACAACAACTTGAGGAAAATAGGCTGTGGAAGACACGAAGGAATTGTCGTATTTTTAATGTTGTAACCTTAATATGGTCAAAAAAAAAAAATGCTGTCACTGTCATACTTTATTCATAATAATGGGACACGCAAAACTTTTTACGATGCGACGTCACATCGCAGTTTTGTGTACAAGTAAGCAATTATGAAGTCGCATGATTTCATTTGAGTTTAAATCACTGACCTCTATTATACAAGTACGCTATAGTAGAGGGTGACCTCTATTATACTATTCTTCTGGTTTAAATACATACTTTTCCTTATCTCTTTTATTATGTTAGAAGTTTTATAAGCACCCTCACTAATGGTAGCTCGCCCCTTTAGTTCGGTACGCTTATGATTGTATAAAATAGCATATTATTATTATTATATTTATTTATTAGACATTCTGTATTCGTGTGAGTTTGTGATTTAGAGTAAACAGTAAAGCAGTGTGTATAAGTAGGTGAAGTACGGTGTAACATGTTGTGAAGAAATATATTGAAATATATATACTTTCTCTTAATTTTGCGTTTTATTTCAACACCATCGATACTAATAATGTGCGTGCCCTTCGAGATGTGCATCTGCATTGAGTGTTCTTTTTTTCAACTTTTAATAAATAAAACGAAATTTATTGCATGAACTTATTGCATGGGGTCACAAATTTCTAAAACTTGAATTAAAGCTGTTATAGCCAAAAAACTGGAACACTCAATCCAGACGTTTCTACAAATGGGCATAGTCGATATCTAAGAAAGTACTAACTTTATGATAACAGTTTTTATTTCAGAATTTAGTAAAGAATTTCTAAAATATTTTAAGAAATTACCAGCTCGCTAGGATGCGTGGTTACAGATTTATGGCGGTTCACTCAATTCAGTACATGTCTGAACTGAGTGATCTCCAAAATATGGGTTTAATGGAAGAAATATATTAAAATAACACTTATCTTGTAGACTCTATTACGAATTTCTGAAATAGAAATAATGGCTCAAAAGCTTACTATTAAAAAATAAACAAAAATACAATTTTTGTGAAACGTCTGGATTGAGTGTTCCATGTAAGCGGCTTTACAGATGAATGGTAGGCTGATGTAATTTAGGTTAATGGCTTTTAGATTTTTTTTACTAAAATTTAAAATATCTTCCGTTTTTCTAAGGGCCTGTTTCACAATCGACAGGTAAGTTCGAAGTAGCTTACTTTGCAGTGCAAGTGACATATATTTCATATTACAACTGTCAAATAATCTGCGAAGTAAGCTACTTAGAACTTACCTCTCGATTGTGAAACAGGCCCTAAATATTATACCATAAGAGAAAACCCATTTTTAATGTTTCATATATTAAATTATGGTAGGGTGACCATAATAGATTAGACAGTTGGTATACTATTTATACTAACTTTTGATACTTACTTACATACATACATAAATCACCCCGAAGGGGTAGGCAGAGGTAAATTAAACATCCCTTCGAGAGGCCGCTGTGGAAAACGAAGGTTTCGTATACATAAAGACCTAGCAGAATTTGTAGCTGTTGTAAGTTGTACGCTACAACTCGCCGAATGTGGTCTCTCAGATGAACTGTGTCAAATACCAAATTATTGAATTTGACGGTAAATTGGAGGGCTACATATGAAAATAAGAACTCTGCCTAGTTACTGCAAATAAAGAAAATCCAAAAAAGAAAAAACGAAAAAGGTTTTCAAGTGCTCAAAATTTGCTGACCAGCCGTGGTCACAGGCGAACATTCTTCAAAGTTCGCCTGTGACCACGGCTGGTGCAACCCGGTCGAAACGTCGGGCATTAAAAAAGGTAAATACCTACCTAATCGTGTTAATTCCCTTTTTTACCTATATTGATCACGCAACGCGAAAGTTTACAAGTGATTGTCATTTTTTGACGTTAAGTACTCATAAACGTTATTTGACGTCTCTGAGTGCGGCAGTTAAAACTATAGTACAAACTTTTTGTAGTTGCTTGTCTTGTTAATTCCGCTATTCAAAAATAGATGGCGCTGTTAGTACTTAATGCTTTGATAATTTCCACTATTAATTAGAAGCTCAAAATTCTCAATCTCAATGCCTGTTTTCTTCGTAACTCCCCTAATTTAAAAGTTAATTATATATTTTTGAATTAAAACATAAATAGAATAATTTACTGTTCTCAAAAATCTGACCAAGCCAGACACAGCCGTTCACAGGTCCGAATCCTGGTAGGATTCGGACCTGTGAACCAGCACATGGGCCTATGTGTGATGTGGTGAATACAGAATTTTTTCACTAGTGATGGTTGTTTTACATAAAATTTAACTATTATTTTTATTAAATTTTGTCCTTCAACTAGTATCCATACCCGCAAGTGTTTTTATGCTACTTTAAACGATAGATGTGTGTTAGAAATATAAATATTTTATTTTTACATACAGACATAAACCATGCCTATATCCCGAAGGGGTAGGCAGAGATGAATTGACGCCCACTCTTCGCCAATTAGAGGTCCCATGTAATAGCTGGCAATCCTATTGCTATCTTTCGGGCACTAAATCGAAATAGGTATACTTAATGCTAGGTGGTATAAGAGAAACGCTGCTGCCCATTATCTACTCGTCGCTGCTTTTATTTAGTCGCCTTGTACGACACCCACAGGAGAGACGGGTGGTGACAATTATATTCTGCTCTGCTGTCACCAAATGATATGGAATCAGAAAATATAATTAGCCGTGAGGTGATATTTATGTAGGCGGATTAGTCTGTAGTTCCTGGAGGAAGATGCCAATTGACAGGAAATGCCTAGGTATGGTTTAGAACATTCTTCCAAATCGACCATGCCAATTAAAACTAACCAAACAACAAAATTACACCTTGTTGAACTGAGAAACAGGCGAAAGAGTCCGCTTCTCAATTAACTGCCATTCATCGCAGCGTCGTCGGCACGATCGTGCGTAAAACCCCTATTAGGGCGGCCACTCACGGCAAGCGCCCTCGCGGTAATCTGATCTGCCGCCACCCCACTTTTTAGTTTGGCTTAGATCGTGTTTGTTGAATAACGCTAACACTTTCGTCGACACAAGAGGTTCCTGCAGCCCCGTTAATTGTGATTTAGTTGTTTAATACGTAATAAACGTAATGGTTTTTTAAACGTAATAGTGCCGTGTGGTGATGGCAGAGCAGGATAAGAGAATTGCTGCTGAATTCCTCATATACCACCTCTCAATATACTGCGAATATATGTGCCCGATAGATGACAACAGGCTTGCCACCTATTACATGGGACCTAACTCAAACGGCGAGAAGTAGGTGTTTAATACTTCTCTGCCTTCTATTTTTCCTATTTCCTATTTTTTTAATTTTTAAACACACATACATACATGAATCACGCCTATATTCCCGAAGGGGTAAGCAGAGATGAACTAGCACCCACGATTCGCCAATTATGTTAGGTCCGATGTAATAGGTGGCGAGCCTATTGCCA
This sequence comes from Cataclysta lemnata, assembly GCA_963931975.1. Taxonomy (NCBI): domain Eukaryota; kingdom Metazoa; phylum Arthropoda; class Insecta; order Lepidoptera; family Crambidae; genus Cataclysta; species Cataclysta lemnata. The sequence goes on from OZ008338.1 coordinate 1,893,751, forward strand.
TTTATCGGGCACAAAAGTCGCAGTACATTGCTAGGTGGTATAAGAGGAACGCTGCTGCCCATTTCTCATCACTGATTTATCCTTAGTCGCCTTGTACGACACCCACGGGAGAGAATTGGGGTGGTGACAATTGTATTCTACTCTGCCGTCACCACACGGCCATTTTTTAAACGGTTCAGTTTTAAATTAATGCTAGACAGGGAGGATCTTGGCATCCATCTCACTTGATGGCGAGTCACAATTAGGGCCGAAGATGGAATCGAGCTTCACCTGGAACCCCCAACTACAGATGGGGCTGGCTATCTAACCACAAATTTTCGGAACACAAATGATGCTACTAACATTATTATTCTTTTATTACATTTAAAATACATACATTACTTACATACATACATTATTATTATTATGGCGACAGATTTTGATAAGATATGAGGGTGAGATGAGGCTGGCACATTCTACAGTCAGCATGGTAGACTAATAAATAGTATTTTCATCCCACCATCTCGGAAAAAGCGTTTTTGCTCTTCGATATCTGAGTGCAAAAGCCGTTTTTATCCTCTAGAGGTTAAAGTAAATTTGAATTTAGAACATCGTGTGCAATGAGTTTGTGAATTCAAAACATCATTATACATATTTATTTCTACCTCCATGGTGCCGAAATTGTCATGCAACCTATTTTAATTTGTTAAAAACTCAGACTCGGAACCTTCTTGGTGTACTTTTTTTGTAATTTGCTTTGCGCGCGCCATTTTCTTTTCACGTCACAAATTTGTTAAAACCTAGGAGTTCCGTGACGGTCAATCAGCTTGGCGTCAATCTTGCTTTAAACATTTTGATCGTCTACAACGCTTGCTGGATGCTTGAGTCAAGCATTTAAAAGCTTTTTAGGTCTGTTTTGTTTGATTTGTTTACGCTAGCAACGGAACAAAAACATACAGAAAATCAACGTGCTTGACTCAAGCTGATTGACCGTCTCGGAACTCCATTAGGGACGGTAATTTTTATTAGGGACCTACAGGTGTGTCTGGATGAATGTTGCGGGTGTGACTGGGTGGATGGGTGGCTGTTGGAGGTGTGTCTGGGTGAATGGGTGTTTTGAGGGTGTGTCTAGGTGAATGGGTGTTTTGTTGGTGTGTCTGGGTGAATGGGTTTTTGTGGGTGTGTCTAAATGGATGGGTGAGTATTGTGGGTGTTTCTGGGTGATTAGGTTTTTTTTGGGTGTGATTAGATGTTTTGTGGGTGTTTCTGGGTGATTGAGTGTTTTTTGGGTGTGATTGGGTGTTTTGTAGGTGTTTCTGGGTGAATGGGTGTTTTGTAGGTGTTTCTGGGTGAATGGGTGTTTTGTGGGTGTTTCTGGGTTAATCGGTGTTTTGTGGGTGTTTCTGGGTGAATGGGTGTTTTGTGGGTGTTTCTGGGCGAATGGGTGTTTTGTGGGTGTTTCTGGGTGAATGGGTGTTTTGTGGGTGTTTCTGGGTGAATGGGTGTTTTGTGAGTGTTTCTGGGTGAATGGGTGTTTTGTGGGTGTTTCTGGGTGAATGAGTGTTTTGTGTGTGTTTCTGGGTGAATGGGTGTTTTGTAGGTGTTTCTGGGTAAATGGGTGTTTTGTGGGTGTTTCTGAGTGAATGGGTGTTTTGTGGGTTTTTCTGGGTGAATGGGTGTTTTGTGGGTGTTTCTGGGTGAATGGGTGTTTTTTGGGTGTGTCTGAGTGGATGGGTTAATGGGAGGGTGTTGTGGAAGTTTCTGGGTGAAAACAGAAACTGTTGTGATTGTATTTTTTTTTTGTATTTTGCAATTTCCTCGTTGGGGGGGATGAAAAGTTACGTGTTGCACTCGAGTGCAAAGATATTTCACCTTGTGAAAAATCTTTGCACTCGAGTGCAACTGTGAAAGAGTGCGAGAGTGAAAATTGAGCACGCGGTTAAAAAACAACTTTGCACTCACATACAACAAATAACTATTTTATTAATTTATTCGGGAAAATAAACCGTTACATATTACCTACATGCTACTACATCTAACCAAGGATTTTTGTAAGTGTGATCAATACCAATATCCACAAATTATTTTATTCTATATTCGTATCTACCAAATAGAAAGACGTCTTGTATTTCCGTCAAACAATTAAGACCTTTGACAAGTAACCACACGCTTGTTAGAGCGCTTTGTTCCCCCAAGGGGTTGGTTCCGCCACTCGCCGCGTGGCGCGCGCGTGTCGCGTCTCAAAATGCCCATTGTTTTGATTTCCTGCAGGTCCGGAGGTGGATCCGAACGAGCGGGTAATGGAGCTTTGCGATAGTTACAGCTTACTAATGTTAGATTTTAGAGGTTACATACATAAATATAAAAAAAATGGTTTGTTCGAGATTTACGTGGCAATACATTAATCACCCCTATAACACCGAAGGGGTAGGCAGAGGTGAATTAATAACCATCTTTCGCCAATTATGTTAGGTAGGTTCCATAAAATAGGTGGCTAGCCATTGCCATCTATCGGGCACGTAAATCGCATTATGTCGCTAGGTGGTATAAGAGCAACGCTGACCGCTTTGTATGACACCCACGGGAGAGTTTGGGGGTGGTGACAATTTATTCTGCTCTGCCGTCACCACACCAATAAAAAAAAAGAGATTTATGAGCACGACAGACGGCAGTAGGCTCGCCACCTATTACATGCGACCTGATATTATTAAAAAAAAAAATAATAATATTAATTATTTAATTTTTATTAATTTTAATAATTTTAAATAATATTCTTTTCTATTATCTGCCTATTTATTCGGGGAAATAGCCATGATTTATGTTTCTATGTAATGTAATAAGCACGTTGAAGAATCTTGTATAGTTAACTAAAATGTCGAAGAGGTATTATTAGATATTTCCTTTTTTATACACAGGTGATGAATAGTTCTTTTACCAAAACAAAAATTAGATAGCCATTATGTTCGTAGACGTGTAACGTGAGACAGACAGGTACTCGAGCGACTCCGCGTGCTGTACTTACTACTAAACGTCGCTTCCTTAATAGCAGCTCAGATGGTCTTAGTTTTTAAAGTTGATTTGGAGGGCCATCAAATAACAAAGATCGACTTTGTTTGGTATTCTAAAAAACACATTCAAAATTCTCGACTTTTTGCTTTTATTTCACATACATAAATCACGCCTATATCCCCAAAGGGATAGGCAGAGCTGAATTAGCACCCCTGTTACGCCAATTAGTTAGATCCCATGTAGCGATGGCGAGCCTATTGCCATTTATCGGGCACATAAGTCGCAGTATTGCTAGATGGTAGGTATAAGATGAACGCTGTTCCTTATCACTCATTCCTCATCACTGTTTTATCCTTAGTCGCTTTGTACGACACCCACGGGAGGGATTTGGGGTGGTGCCAATTATATTCTACTGTGCCGTCACCACACGGCTTTTGATTTTATTGGAGTCGCATTTTATGCCTGAATATTGTGTACTGCTAATCGAACTGATTGTACCACCGTGTATACATACCCTCATAGGGTTCATGTTTGATACTATATTATGTGCACACCTGTAAACAACAACATGATAGCAATAAATTGAATTGAATTGACCATGGGAAACGAACATCCCCAAAAATCACCCTTTAAAAAAACCTAACACCTAACTTGGATTTAACAAACCAAATCGGGTCGGGTTGTATTCTGTTAAGGTATGGAGAGCAAGGGGTATTATAATACCAGCTGAATCTCTATATTCATTACTAAGAAACCGTGGCTTGTCTAGAGCTTTCGTAAGTGTGTCGTCGTCACTAGGCGTGCCTAAGGCGGTCGGAGAAGTCGGGGTGGTTTGCCCGGGGTGAAGGGCAAACCACCTACAATAGGATAAACAGGAGAGTAGTGTCAGGCAGGCGGCCGGCTGTAAAACCTAAGCCAAAACCTTGAGCAGCATGGATTTTAATGTTGTCATCCCAATCACTCTCTCCATTCATCGGTCTCTCGGCATGGTCCGTTCCGTGTCTTCTTAATACATTCATTCATTATAAGCACCTTTCTGATGTGATGGATGACATGATTCAAATGTGAGTGGATGGTTTGCTGACGCCTGACCGATATAAATGGAAGAAAAAACACACTGCGCCTACCCCAGATAGACTGGGAACAGGGCACGAAGAAGACGTATAATAACAAATTTTTAAAGTCTCCCCTTCATCCTCGCCATTATTAAACAGTAAGCAAAATCTGAAGCGTTGTGTGTACTAGTGAGCAAAACAGTACTTAAGTCTCAACAGCCCCACTAATGAACCGATTAGTGCGATGGTGGATAAGACACGTGTTAATGTTTCACAGCTTGTTAGCGCTGCGTCACGAGTTTGGCACTTCAAGTTCGGAGCGTCTAAAGGTCCGTTTGTATCTACCGACACTGAGCGTGCCAGACACGGGCCGTGGCAGACAAACTAACATTCTTCTATAGAAGAATGTTAATAGTTATTGGTTGTACGTGAGTGCAAAGTTGTTTTTTAACCGCGTGCTCAATTTTGATGACCGAGCTAGCGAAGGATTCTAAAATTGAATCACGAGCGTAGCGAGTGATTCGAAAATTAGAATCCTGAGCGATAGCGAGGGAATCAAAAGAGCACAAGGTGAAAAATCTTTGCACTCGAGTGCAACACGTAACTTTTCATCCCCCCCCAACGAGAAAATTGCAAAATACAAAAAAAAAATACAATCACAACAGTTTCTGTTTTCACCCAGAAACTTCCACAACACCCTCCCATTAACCCGAACACACTCTCAACACCCACCCAGAAACACCCACAACATTCACACCCGCAATACACACCCATCCACTCAGACACACCCAAAAAACACCCATTCACCCAGAAACACACACAAAACACCCATTCACCCAGAAACACCCATAAAACACCCATAAAACACCCATTCACCCAGAAACACCCACAAAACACCCATTTACCCAGAAACACCCACAAAACACCCATTCACCCAGAAACACCCACAAAACACCCATTCGCCCAGAAACACCCACAAAACACCGATTCACCCAGAAACACCCACAAAAAACGCATTCACCCAGAAACACCCACAAAACACGCATTCACCCAGAAACACCCACAAAACACCTAATCACATCCAAAAAAACACCCAATCACCCAGAAACACCCACAAAATACCTATTCACCCAGACACACCCACAACATTCATTCAGACACCCACAACATCCACCCAGTCACACCCACAATACTCACCCATCCATTCAGACACACCCACAAAAACCCATTCACCCAGACACACCCACAAAACACATGGTTGCATGGTAATTTCGGCACCATGGAGGTAGAAATAAATAGGTTTAATGATGTTTTGATTTCACAAACTCATTGCACACGATGTTCTAAATTCAAATTTACTTTACCCTCTAGAGGATAAAAACGGCTTTTGCACTCAGATATCGAAGAGCAAAAACGCTTTTTCCGAGATGGTGGGATGAAAAAGCATTTTTCATCCACAAACGCTTTTTCCGGAAAAAGCGTTTTTGCTCTTCGATATCTGAGTGCAAAAGCCGTTTTTATCCTCTAGAGGTTAAAGTAAATTTGAATTTAGAACATCGTGTGCAATGAGTTTGTGAATTCAAAACATCACATTTCTACCTCCATGGTGCCGAAATTGTCATGCAACCTATTTTAATTTGTTAAAAACTCAGACTCGGAACTTTCTTGGTGCATTTTTTTTGTAATTTGCTTTGCGCGCGCCATTTTCTTTTCACGTCACAAATTTGTTAAAACCTAGGAGTTCCGTGACGGTCAAGCTTGGCGTCAATCTTGCTTTAAACATTTTGATCGTCTACAACGCTTGCTGGACGCTTGAGTCAAGCATTTAAAAGCTATTTAGGTCTGTTTGGTTTGTTTACGCTAGCAACGGAACAAAAACATACAGAAAATCAACGTGCTTGACTCAAGCTGATTGACCGTCTCGGAACTCCATTAGGGACGGTAAACTTTTATTAGGGACTTACAGGTGTGTCTGGATGAATGTTGCGGGTGTGGCTGGGTGGATGGGTGGCTGTTGGAGGTGTGTCTGGGTGAATGGGTGTTTTGAGGGTGTGTCTAGGTGAATGGGTGTTTTGTTGGAGTGTCTGGGTGAATGGGTTTTTGTGGGTGTGTCTGAATGGATGGGTGAGTATTGTGGGTGTTTCTGGGTGATTGGGTTTTTTTGGGTGTGATTAGGTGTTTTGTGGGTGTTTCTGGGTGATTGAGTGTTTTGTGGGTGTTTCTGGGTGATTGAGTGTTTTTTTGGTGTGATTGGGTGTTTTGTAGGTGTTTCTGGGTGAATGGGTGTTTTGTGGGTGTTTCTGGGTGAATGGGTGTTTTGTGGGTGTTTCTGGGTGAATGGATGTTTTGTGGGTGTTTCTGGGTGAATGGGTGTTTTGTGGATGTTTCTGGGTGAATGGGTGTTTTGTGGGTGTTTCTGGGTGAATGGGTGTTTTGTGGGTGTTTCTGGGTGAATGAGTGTTTTGTGTGTGTTTCTGGGTGTTTTTTGGGTGTTTCTAGGTAAATGGGTGTATTGTGGGTGTTTCTGGGTGAATGGGTGTTTTGTGGGTTTTTCTGGGTGAATGGGTGTTTCTTGGCGAATGGGTGTTTTTTGAGTGTGTCTGAGTGGATGGGTGTGAATGTTGTAGGTGTTTCTGGGTGGGTGGGTGTTGAGAGTGTGTTTGGGTTAATGGAAGGGTGTTGTGGAAGTTTCTGGGTGAAAACAGAAACTGTTGTGATTGTATTTTTTTATTTTTATTTTGCAATTTCCTCGTTGGGGGGGATGAAAAGTTACGTGTTGCACTCGAGTGCAAAGATTTTTCACCTTGTGCTCTTTTGATTCCCTCGCTATCGCTCAGGATTCTAATTTTTGAATCACTCGCTACGCTCGTGATTCAATTTTAGAATCCTTCGCTAGCTCGGTCATCAAAATTGAGCACGCGGTTAAAAAACAACTTTGCACTCACGTACAACAAATAACTATTGTCTGCGTGGTAATCGTCTATACGTGTCTGTGGCTACCGGGCAGTGTGAATGGAGAATGAGGGAATAGATGAGAAAGAATGAGAATGAATAGAGAGTATCGGAACCGTACACTACAGTAAGTCAGTGTTCGGTGTTAGTGAGAGCGGTCGCGTCAATGGCTGTAGTTATAAACGGACCTATAGGAAGGGCCATTTTAAGCAATATCTGGGGGCCTACCGCCTAACTCGATTGCTAAAGCAAAAGCTATAGTTTATGACATCATGGTGTAATTTCGCACCAAATGTACCAAAACTATCAGCGATAGCTTTGAACGAATGATCACCGAATGATTTTGTATGAGTTTGGAATAAAATCCGTACCGCCTAAACATTCAAGATGGTTGCTAGCTAAATTGACAGCCATAAGCAATGCATTGCTTTAAAGCTATCGAGTTATTATATTCCTGAATCCAATGGCTGTTTTTCGTATATCCAATGAATCCTAATTGGATAAACTTACATACATACATACATAAATCACGCCTATATCCCCGAAGGGGTAGGCAGAGGTGAACTAGCACCCACGTTTCGCCAATTATGTTAGGTCTCATGTAAAAGGTGGCGAGCCTATTGCCATTTATCGGGCACAAAAGTCGCAGTACATTGCTATTGTTAGATGGAATAAGAGGAATGCTGCTGCCCATTCCTCATCATTGATTTATCCTTAGTCGCCTTGTACGACACCAATGGGAGAGATTTGGGGTGGTGACAATTGTATTCTTCTCTGCCGTCACCACACGGCCATAATATAATATAAGATAAACTTGGGTGTTAATTTATCTCTGCCTACCCATTCGGGGATAAATAATACAGTCGTGACGCATTGGGCATGACATGAATAAGAGGACATTAACAAAAACGTATCTTTATTATTATTGCGCTTTCCGCTTATTAGGAAAGCAGTAGAAAACAACTTGTGTTATCTCTTAGTGTTGTCTCTGTTTGGTGAGACTGGCGACCGGGTGATAAGGCACGGCCTAGGGGCAGAAGCGGCCCGATGCCACTCCAGGTGCTGACACGAGAGCGGCAACACAGCGCCGCTAATGAGAAAGATAACACAGAAATCGTGGAAGGGAACAAACAAAGACATGGCGATCGCTATGTGATTGGCGAGCTGTCGTGTTGTAGGGTGCATAATTCACAACTTACCTGCAATGTCATAAATTGTTGACAATGATGGGTTTCTCTATCCTGCTTGCGGCACGTAAGTTTTGCTAGCATAGCGCGCTAGGCCTGGGATTGCGTAAACTAAAGCAATGTTCCCTAATGCTGGTCATTGGATGGGTGATAAAAAATTTATTACCTGGAGTTCCTCCGTGCTTCGGAAGGCACGTTATGACGCTGGTCCCATCTGCAGTCACACCAGTTCGCACTGGGGCAGCGTGGTGGGTTATGGCCCACATTCTCGTGATATTCTTCCATCCATGGGGAAGGCCCGTGCCACAGCTGTGGGAGATTAGAGTGCTGGTGACGATGATGATGGTGATGCGTCAAGGTCATTGCTTCGTTAGTGGATTGGTCATGCTAGCCGGGCAGATATGAATAACGATGAAAAAACAATTTGATTTTGGATTCGCTATCTCTGTATTAATCACGGAACAGTAGGAGAGGAGAGCTTTCTCTGTTCTGTGGTATAAATAATACTATAATTATCACCAGCGCTTTAATGTCCCCACTGCTGGGGCACAATCCTATTGATGGAATAAAAATCTCACTCTTTCAAATTCGTGCATTTGTGTTAAGGATACTATATACACAATAAATAATTATTGTGTATTTAAAAATTTGCCGCTTACAAGTTTATACTTGCTAAGTTTATAAGGTATAAACTTTTCAATATACGACATAAACGTATAAACAACCATGACCCAGGAACAAATAACTGTGCTAATCACAAATTTTGCCCCCACCAGGATTCGAACCCTGGACCTCTTGGCCGACAGCCAGCCGTCATGCCGAATATAGGGAGTATAGGCCACAACACAACCACCTTGGCCTAAGGCGGATCAGTAGGTATTTACAATGAATTCAGGTAAAAATATAGATTCATGTTCTCTGACGCAGAGATGTACCTAACGTAAAAATTACTAGAAACTAAATATTGTCACCAACTGCTGTAACAACTGCTATTTAGTGTGAAATTGTTAGTATTTTGATTTTAATTGAACATTATGATAAATTAAAAAAAATATAATCGCAATGAAAACTGTGGTTAGAAAAATTAATAGCCTAGAATCCAACTTTAATTACTATTACTTTAATTTTTAATAATTTTGATATATTTTTATATTTATTTTCTCTCTCTGTAAAATTCTAATCTACTGCTATCTATGAGGGTTGTGGCGAGTCATTCGCAACACAAGTATCTTACGATTACTTACAGGGAAGTCTCAGCAATATGTTGTAACAAGATTACTGAAACAAACGCATTTTTATTATTTATTTATTTATTAGAATCTAGATTATTCAAGTTAACTAACGTCTTGGTTTGCTAGTGGTATTAAGTGAGTCTTATTTTTTAAATTGTATTCATAAATATCTATTAAAATCTCAAATATAGTTGAGGCAAAATGAAGAAACTTGTTGTGTATGTATTTTTGGTAGGGTGTAAGAAAGAAAATTTGTTTCTGCCTTAATGAATGTTTCTTATTTTTAACTTAAATGTCCGGTAACGATTTTGAAAATAAAAACTATTTTGTGGTCATAGGTCAGAATATGATAAATACAATTTCATTCATTCACAGAAATCTTGAAGGCCCAAGAATATATGGGACGTAGAAAGTATTCTATACAACAGTAATATTTTGCATATATGTAGTTTTTAAGTTAAAGTGCCGTATGGTGACGGCAGAGTAGAATACAATTGTCACCACCCCAAATCTCTCCCGTGGGTGTCGTACAAGGCGACTCAGGATAAATCAGTGATGAGGAATGGGCAGCATCGTTCCTCTTATACCACCTAGCAATGTACCTACTGAGACTTTTGTGCCCGATAAATGGCAATATGCTCGCCACCTATTACGTGGGACCTAACAAAACTGGCGAAACGTGGGTGCTAGTTCACCTCTGCCTACCCCTTCGGGGATATAGGCGTGATTTGTGTATGTGTGTATGTTAAGTTAAAGAGCATTTTTTGGCGATCATACCTATATTAATAAGTTATATTGATTATCATTGTTTGACCTACGACCACAGAATTAGTTACCATTTAAAAATAATTTATAAAACTTATGTTAAATATAATTTCCTAAAGATGTTGGTGTTTTCTATAAAAATATTAGTAATAAACAAAAATAATGTCACAATTCTTTATTAATCGTTTTCGTCGGACGTTTGTGTGATTTGATTTACATAGTAGGTACCTAATTTTTTTTCTTTTTTTATAAATTTAATTTTTGTTCTGGTCGTGAGGATTGTAAAGTAATTGTAGGAAAAAACTATAAAAAAGCATTTATAAACGAAGTAAAACATTTTTCCCATCATTGCCGTCGACGGCGAAAGCGTAAAAATACAGCCTATTTCGAAAAACAGAAATGTTGTACGTTGTCAACGTATTAAAACGGACGGGCAAAATAAGCGAAGCTTAAAACGACAAACGATGCAAAGTGACCCCAAATCTGTCAGCTTTTGATCCGTAATTGGCGAGCGCTGATTGGTCGCGAGCGGAGTACGGCGCGCGTCGCGCTTTCCCATTCGTCGGATTCGCGCCACGCCTGGCGTTAGATTAGGGTGGTTGGGTAGGTGGATTAGTGGCGCGAGTCGCCTTGATACTTTCGGATTAGGAAATAGTTTTAGACAATTTTAGACTCTGGAACGATAATCTGTGGAACGCTTATCGGGAAAATTGCCGGCAATGTTAGTTATTGGCAATTTTGAACACTAGTATTAAGTTACGAAACTGCAATATCACAGTATTGAGTTAAGACTGCTAAGACAGTTAAAGTGAAAGTTATTTGAAAACTATATTATTATCTTCAGTATCTTCAAATTAAAGCAATTCATTTCTAAAAGCATGTCTATTCGGTGAATTTGGTTCAATATTTCGAAAAGTAGCTTCAAGTCTTTGGTTTTTTCGTTTCAATAGAATAAGGTTTATTTCGGGTCAGGTCAGCGCAGTAGGTTTTTGGTTGGGTCTTAAATTCATATTTGGCCAGACGTCATTAAACTATCCATTCCCTTTTTATTTATATATAAAAGGGAGGGAATCGTTTGGATGTCGACATTCCAATCCATACTGTTCAGGGTTTTAGCTTGCAACCACCGCCTACCTGACACCAGGGTTTGGGTATTATAGAGAATATATCACATTATTTTTAATTTAAATCTCGATAATTATTCTATAAGTGTTTTCTATAAACTAACATTCAATTCAAAACTAAAGTCGCTATTCTTGCCATCTATCCATCTTCTATTTGAATTTATTCAAGACTATAGTTTGGATTGATTGTTTTTTTTATTAAGTACTCATTAACGTTAATTGACGTCTCTGAGTACGGCTGTAAGATTATGATATTCGAAACACTTTGGAATATACATAGATAGACATTATGTCGTATGTAGCTGGTAAAACTGATGTCGAAATTCTTGAAGGATTAACTAGAGCGGGTCACGCTACATTCACTTTGCATGCTACGATGATCCGTGGGGAGAGTTCATCCCGGCATCTCGTGATGTCTCTTTCTGTGTGTTAGCAAAGGCATGTGGGCTAAAGCTGGGTGTATACGGCGGGCACAAAACCTTCTTTCATATTTTACATACATGCATGCATACATAAATCACGCTTATATAGGCAGAGGTGAATTAACACTCGTTTCGCCAATTAGGTTAGGTCCTAATTGGCGAAACGTGGGTGATCAGTTCGATTCCCGTATCAGGACAAATATTTTTTCGATTTTTCTCTGTTTTTATTTTCTTTGTAATGTTAAATAAGTGTTTTTTTATGTGAACTTAATGACGGGACAAAGATTATATGAATTATAAATATAAATATTTTAATATTCATTTTTTTGTCTAATCAATTTTATTATTTTATTTTATTAAAAAAAGTAAAGAGTACCCGAAATCACCAGCCTGTATTTTTTATTTGAGATTAAATTACGTTTATGTAACAATATGTACATAGCATTTTTTTTTAAACTACAAATATGAGATGTAGATATGTAGTTTGTAGATAGTTGAGTCTTCTTCGTCTTCTGAATAAAACATAATAAAAAACAAAAATCGCTGCTCGCACGGCCGATTTATCCCCGCAAAGCAGGACAGAGACTGTAATGCGCGGGTTACTTAATTTTGATTAAAAAAATCGTGACGTCCCACCAAAATCATGACGTCCCACCATAATCGTGACGTCCCACCAAAATCGGGGCGTCTCAACGCTGAGTACCACCACCCAATAGTTGTCCCAGTGGTAATTTCAGAAATTGACAACGTCCGTGTGTACGCCCAGGCTTATCCGCATAATGGCTTCTTCCACAATCTCGCACACCTAACCTCAGGAACTTTTCTCGCATTGTACAAGCCGTAACGAGCGAGTTTGCTTTATGAAATTAAACAATTATTTGGTATAAAATATTCACCATAACGAAGCACTCACTCGGCCAGTAAAAGAGTGCGAATTCCATTGTGAAATCATTCAGTAATATTAAAAAAAGAAGGTTCCATTCTTCTTAAATTTAAAAAGAGAATTGCAGAATATCATTCATCATTTTTCGTCATGTACTCAGGTCGTATACTTCCATCCGCTACAAAACTTATCGGTAACTGAATCAATAAGACCTCTTTTCACAAAAGGCGCAACATCTTGGGGCGCCATCGAAAATATGTGTGGAAAAAGCTCCACCCCGCCCACAGGGACGCCCCTTCCCGCCAAACCGTCAGTTATACGCGGCGGAGGCACAAATCAACTCGTTGTGACCAAACAGTCGGCTGAGTGACATTTACGCCGTAATCGATTGCATTAAAAAATAAATTCGTCGGCTGGACCGCCGCGTTGGACGCCGCTTGGCGTCAATTTGGAAAAAACCAGCCATTTTGTGTTCGTTGCAAAAACATTTTAAAAATAAAAGTGATTATTTTGATTTTCGAACTTGGAACTTTGAGTGCGTGCTTAGGGAACGTCTAGCCATATTTATTTTTAATATTAAACCATAATAAATAGTGAATTAATTGCACAACAACTGAAACATTGTAGGCGTGGTATTAAATGCAATTTTTGGCGATAATTTTCTAAGATTTCCGCGCAACGGGAAATGATGAATCTCGAAATATAAGACGAAGATTATCGCGCCAATTGTTAACGGTGATCTGTTTCAAAAATGGAACAGGAAACGCGAAGTGAGACCCCCACTGACAGCCACCGGCAGGAAACGTCCAAAACCTCCTTTCTGATCGAGGACATATTGTACAGAGGGCAGCAGAACAAGAGTTACAAGGCTCCGTTGGTTGACACTAGGCGGCAGTATGAGTACGAGAGGTCGGAGCCTAAGCCGTATTTTCCTTTGCCCAATGACGTCAGACCACACGTCCCCAGAGAGGGATCCTACCTCCAGGTTGCCATGGGTGCCCTAGGCGCCTACTTACACACACCCAGCACTTACAAGGCGGTTGACACCCCCTATTTCTTGTCTCAAGGTTGGTACAACGTGTCATACGATTTAGACATATTTTATTCGTTATTTTTATTTTTATTTGAACATAAGGTATAAATGTTAAAACATTATTAAAAAGAAAACTGTGGTTAGAAATAGTTCCAAAATTATAGACTTTATGCGCGAATCGAACAGGCGTCTTCCGCAACCCGGGCGCATGGCTATGCATTTCGAACTTTATCTATGTAGCCACATTTTTCTTTGTAACAATTAAGACTATTATTCGTTTTAAAACTGGACCTGGAATGGACCTAGAAAGAGAGGAATAAAGACCGAAGTAATGATAGATGGATAGTGTGAAAGATGAATGTAGAAGGGAGGAGTTGATATGAAGAAGATGCTAATCTTCCGTCTGATAGAGAAGAGTGGAAGAAGAAGACATGTTGTGTCGTTCCTGCTTAGAGATTAGTGTCGGGAGAAGAATATTCCTTTCAAAACACTCGCCACAGACACTAAGCTCAATTATGTCGGTGAATAAAACACGCCCTTTTATCACCGAAGGAGAAGACAAAAGGTGTATAACACCCACATTTTGCAAACTATCTTAGGTCTCATGTAACAGGGAGCCTATTGCCACCTATCAGACACGTATATCACAGTTAATTCAAATAATATACTTACACTCTCTATGTTTCTGGAAACAGTTTAAATTGGTTGGTAAAATTTGCATTTTATATTTCCATCGATAAACCACTCAAAGATGCGAATTCTTATAAATGTTTTATACATGTATTTGCATAAAATTTAGTATTTTTTATCTAAATATTGAATTATAAATAATAGTCGTATGTTAAATTATAAATTAGGATTGTTTATATGCAATTTCCTAATTCCATTTTGACATTTTATTTGCCAATCTAGATCACTAGTATACTATCAGATTTCACAGAGGCCATTCATACAAAAAGATAGATAGAAACTGACATTTTTATGAAATATTGACGTCACATAGAAATTGCATTCAAAACATGTTTTTTCTATCAACATCGAAAGTTTTAACAAAAATATAATGTATTTTGGGTAAAGTAGACACGCAAAAAATCATGGTGTAGTTTTTCAAAATTAGTCATCATGCCTATTCCAAACAGTAATTCTAAAAGTTTAAAATGGTATTTAGTAATTAATTACCTTACACAATTTTTGAGGATTACAGCTTAGATAACGCGCTGTCGATATAATATAGTTAAAGGTGAAATACGCATTGAAAGTTTCTGAGATTAGCGCGTTTAACCAACCAAGCCAACAAACAAATAAAAAAACTAACAAACAAGTCTTCAGCTTTAATTTAGAATAACTCTACTTAAATACAATACTTTCTCTCTCTGTGTGCTGTCGTTATATCAATGCTCCTTTAATATTAATTTGAAGTTCATGTGCAGCCTACAGCACGTCAGGTTGCCAAAATAATAATACTAGGTAAGGTTTTAATTGATAAGTGTAAGTGTAACACACACACTGTTTACCATACAAAAATGTAAACCTACTTTGTTTTTTTTAATTTTTATTTTTTTACTTTACTTTGAATTATATACTTTTTTATGCCCAATCAAAAATTTAAACAAATGGTGCAAATGGGGTGAGGCACCCTCATAACAAGTTTTATTACTTTCTGGGGAGTCTCAAATCATATAAAGATTTTGAGAAATAAAAGTTTATTTATTTATTATTATTTAATTAATGTAAGCATCGTACTATCTCGACCTGTCGAAGCTATACATACACACACAACCACGTACAAACATACGCACATCGTCTTTTTTAAAGTTGGTTAGTGTTGAAAGTTTTTTTTTCGTACCACCAGCTCAAAAATTACGTATTCTGGGTCAGGTAACCTCAACTTAAAGTAAGTCATTTTAGGCCCGTACAAAACAGGAATTAACTGTAGTGTATTATATACTCTTTGTGCCGCACTCAGACTACGTCAATTGACTTTAATGAGTATTTAATGTCAAAATTTTTCATTCAAATCTAGACCATAGACCCGGCAAGAATAGCGACTAGTTTTGAATTGTCATTTTGACGTTAAGTACTCATTAGCGTTATGTGCGGCAGATAATGTTGTACTGAATTTCATTATTTCCATAAGGAAATAATTTTTGAATTTGAATTTGTAACACCAACTTATCACAAATATTGATTGAAACCTCCATATATTGATAAGCGAAAAAAAATAATGATTTTAAATTGAAAAATAATAATTATGTTCTAAATCCGCGGCGACACTAAAATGTAACAAATAAAAAAAAATTGTGCAGCATGCCGCCATGTTGTTTACAGGTGTCATAGACCTACGGAAAGTTAATTTCTTTTAAGTGGAAAATTAAGGAGTTAACACATACAGCTAAGACTTTCATGTTGTAACTTTTTTCAAAATAGAAAAATTTCGTGTCTATATTATTTATTATTGAACGGGATTGGATATCCCACTGTTCTACGTAATGATATACACGAATACTTGACTTATAAGTATATTATCAAATATTATACAAAGTAAAAACACAATTTTATATAACACAAATTGCTAATTTTCACACTTGACACGACAAAGATTATATCACATGAACATAACATCACATGAAAAATAAAACTTCTTATCTTCATAATTGTAGTAAACAATTATGAAGATAGGAAGTTTTATGTTTGATCACTTTTTAAATATCATGTAAGAATAAATATTGAGACACGAAAATTTTAAATATCAATTACAATACTAAGACGTGGCTGTATGTACTAAGCAATTTTAAATGTTCTTATATAATCTAAAAAACATCTGAGTATTAATAATAGGATGATGACACTAACAATTTATAATAATAATTTAGGATAAGGAGATTCGTTAATAGTCACTTGTTATCAGATTATACTTGTGATTGATGTTTATTTTATAAAAATAAAAGTACAAAACTTAGCAATCGGCCATATTTGCTAAAACGCCGCGTGTCGTCATTATACAGTTATCTCGATTTTTACATTTTATTAGCCGATCAAATTTACTTCTTTAATATAGAAACTGGCCTTTTTACGGTATAGTGACGTCACACAGACGTCATTGCTATTATGGCGTTTTAGCGGAAATTTGAAATTGCATTATTCAAAACATGTTTTTTTCTATCAAAATCGAAAGTTTTTACAAAAATATAATTTATTTTGGGTAAAGCAGACACGTAAGAAAAACATGGTGTAGTTTTTCAAAATTAGTCAAGATGACTAATTTTGAATGCCTATTGGACCAATGTTTGACTGTAAACCTATACTTTTAATAATTTTAAATTATTTTAACCATAGAGCTCTTCATTGCGCTCGGGATACAAGTCTGCACCCGTGACCAAAGAGAATATGACATAAGACACTGCTTTGTTTACTGAGCTTTGTTCCCTTCTGATCTAATCTACTACTAAGTTTAAGTAATTTAAGCAATGGAAGAGTGGCCTACTCTTGGCACGGACGCTATTTCTGTTTAAAAGAAGTGATTATGGATTTCGTTTTTGGATTTATAAGACCATGTTTACGACAAATCTCTCCTGTGGGTGTTGTACAAGGCGACTAAGGATAAAACAGTGATGAGGAATGGGCAGCAGCGTTCCTCTTATACCACCTAGCAATGTACTGCGACTTTTGTGCCCGATAAATGGCAATAGGCTCGCCACCTATTACATGGGACCTAACATAATGGGCGAAACGTGGGTGCTGGTTCACCTCTGCCTACCCCTTCGGGGATATAGGCGTGATTTATGTAT
The DNA here is from genome assembly GCA_963931975.1 of Cataclysta lemnata. Lineage (NCBI taxonomy): Eukaryota > Metazoa > Arthropoda > Insecta > Lepidoptera > Crambidae > Cataclysta > Cataclysta lemnata. The sequence continues at coordinate 1,911,180 of OZ008338.1, forward strand.
GTATGTATGTGATTTTGACTGTTCAACGCGATAAATGGCTATATCATATCGTTTTTCAGTGGTCATGCTAGCCGGGCTGGTGTGACATAAAAAGCCTTATAACGTTACTGTTATTGTGTTGTAGGAGTGCCGTACCACGCCCTGTTCACACCATCGGAGTTGTCCCTCTCGGCGCTGAAGCACTGTCGCCGACGGAAGGCCCGCACTGTGTTCTCGGATCCCCAACTGACGGGTATGTTGGACATTTATGTATATAAATTACCTCTTTCTCAGAGGGAGGTAAAGTAGGCAGAGGTGTTACGACAACTTACTCCAGCTCCCATGTGTAGGGAACAAGCCTATTGCCATTCACCAGTAAAGGCACTCGAATCGCAGCGATTAGCTAGGCAGTTAGGCACTAGGAACCATGCTGCCTGTTGCCAAACCGTTTGGCAATTTAACCTTTTTATAGAATAATGTACCTTTTTTATAGTTATGGTTTTTACTATTCGATTTTTTTAATTTTAACATTATATAAATGTTAGAAAAATTAGTACAAAGATTTTGGTGGTTAGAAAAAGAATTTCGAAAAATTATGATCTTGAGGCGGGAATCGAACCCGCGTCCGCTGCTATCCGGGCAGGTGCCTGACCGCTCGGCCACCCAAGACACTGATATGGTTTTTGTCTATTATTTTAAGTTTGATTGATGTGACAATGCTCTTTGGTTCGTTAGGTAGCTTCACTTTTCTGTTTGTAAAATATTATAATTAAAATCCAGTTTTCACCGTTGTTATTTGCTTTTTCATTTAATTAGGATTTACCATCACCCATCCACCAGCTCTCCGCTGCACTGCCCATGCCTTGTTATAGGTATTATGATTCTTAATCGCCTTGTAGGTACGACACCCACGAAAGAGGCAGGGGTGGTGACAATTCCTTTCTGCCGTCACCACACGGCTTGTGTTGTTGTTGGCTTATGTTGAACCATGTTTTGTTTATACTCGTTAGTGTATAAAATCATAATTATATTGTCATCTGTAACTGGGAAGTGCATATTCCTGCCTCCTGTCTTAATTTATATTTAAATAAGCATTTTATTTAAATGTGCAGGTAATACATTAATAAGTGGGTATATTGATATTTTCACGGACAGAATCCACTTGTGTTAGAACTCAACTGTGTGTTACAAAGGCCTCTCTGTGTACATTTCGACACACAACTCTCCTTATTAATTCACTGTGTCTGAGCTTGTTTTGGTGAAAGTAATCCAATTCCAACAGACATTATTGATACGTAGCTGTTATATCCTATTTCGGATGCTGTTCGGGTTTTTAGCGATACCTTGGGATTGAGACTTAGTTGAAGTTGAACTTCTATGCTAGCCTGGGAGCGAACAAATAACATAGAATAGGCCAGCCCGACTCATCCAATGGGTGTCGTAAAAGCCGACTAAGGGAGATTGCCTGGTGTAGACCAATAAGCACCTTGGGGCACCCGAATGGTGGAGGGCAAACCGCCAACAACAACATACCCAAAGAGGGTTGGTGTCAGGCAGGCGGCCGGCTGTAAAACCTACGCCAAAACCTTGAGCAGTATGGATTGGAATGTTGTCATTCCAATCACTCTCTCCGTTCATCGGTCTCTCGGCATGGTCCGTTCCATCTCTTTTCTATACATTCATTCATCACTAGCACCTTTACGGTGCAATCAAAAGGGAGTGGATGGCTTGATGACGTCTGACTGATATGAATGGAAGAGGAAACATACTGCGCCGACCCCAGATAATCTCGGAACAGGGCAGGCAGAAGAAGAAGTTGAAGTTGAACTCGGTTTATGCTCTAAACTGAGTTCCGCTTCCAAGTTTGCATTAATCAAAACCAAGTTTTATTAAACTCAGTTTCTATGAGAGACGGTGAAATCGGCCCTAGAATTTTTGTAAATTGTCGCGGGTGGTTGATTAGTAAGCAGCTTGTAGCCAGTTTAATGACACAATTAAAAAGAAATCATGAAAATTTATTTTTTTAGTTTTTTATCATTTAAGATCAATTAAAAATTGACAAACTGTGTATGTAATACACTGATGGTGATAATGTTTCGTGTATTGCGAAACACCTTCAGTTTGTTACGGTAATCACGTCAACAGAATATTAGCTTTGGAAGGGGTAGTTATCCCATGTACCCATATAAATTGATAATTAATATGACTTACTGTCGACAGCCAGGACGTTAGTTAACTTGCCTATTTCGTGCCGTTAAATAGGCTTCCAAATCCTTGTGACAACAATGCCAGCTGTATAAAAACAATCCAAGCTGGGAACATCCTATCATTTTTAGACAGTGCCCAGCTAAAGGAGTTCATGTAAGGCCTTCATAAGACTTACTTGAGGCTAGTCACAATAGATCTGCATAGGTCGCAGTGACGCAAACAGCCCCGAAACATCGAAATAATAATAAAATGCCAACTGCAAAGCTGGTGATGATGATCGCAGGCCTTGAGAAGCGCTTCGAGTCCCAGCGTTACCTGTCGACCCCGGAGCGCGTGGAGCTAGCCGGCGCCCTCAACCTGTCGGAGACCCAGGTGAAGACCTGGTTCCAGAACAGGCGCATGAAGCACAAGAAGCAGATGAGGAAACAGCAGCAGCAGAGAGGTGGGTGCTGGAGTGACGAGTTCAGCCCGCCTAGCGTGACCACCGAAATACGATATGATAGAACCATTTATCGCGTCGAAACTCCATAGATTTTTGACAGTTCAAAGCGATAAATGGCTGTTTGGTTGGTCATGCTAGCCGGGCTGGAGTGCTGAGTTTTTTATTTCAGCGCAAGCGCGACAAGTTTACATGCATAAGTCACTCCTATATATCGCATACACTCATCAATTTTATCTAAGGACATTTTATTGACTTTACTTCATCTTGAATCGGCAATTGTTCTAAAAATACAGACGATCTCTATGCAATTTATTCAATGTTATGACGGAAAGCCATAATTGAGTAAGTCATTGAAAATCCGCAAAGAACATTTCAGTATTATAAGATAATGGAGGCTGATAGATCATGAGTAAACGTACTTACATAGAAACATACGGGTACGAATTGAGATACCTCCTCCGTTTTTTCGTCGGTTAAAAATGTCCTTAGTCGTTGTTGATGATGAGTGTATTATGTAAATAAACACCCACGTTTCGCCTAATTATGCCTATAATACATATCTTATAATAAGGGTGCCGTGTGGTGAGGGCAGAGTAGAATACAATTGTCACCACCCCAAATCTCTCCCGTGGGTGTCGTACAAGACGACTAAGGATAAATCAGTAATGAGGAATGGGCAGCAGCGTTCCTCTTATACTACCTAGCAATAGCACTGCGACTTTTGTGCCCGATAAATGGCAATAGGCTCGCGACCTATTACATGGGACCTAAAAAATTAGGTGAAACGTGGGTGCTAGTTCACCTCTGCCTACCCCTTCGGGGATATAGGCGTGATTTATGTATGTATGTATAATAAGGGTCTATAGCCATGTAAACAATCTATCGGGCACGTAACTCGCAGTATATTGTTAAATGGTATGGTATGGTCTAATCCCACGACACTAATATTAGCTTAATTGATTTGTATCTTCGTAAATAAACGTTATTTAAAATTAGAATAATAAAAGTCATTCGGCTGTAAGAAACCTTATTTCTTCCGTACTAAGCCCACAAAACACAACATAATTTAGTATAAATAGAGACGGGTGTCTGTCTTTATAAAAAGAGTCGAGAGAGTTCGGGTGAGGTGACAATTGTATTCCGCTCTGCCGTCACCACACGAAATTGGAAAAGCATTTAAATAAGTTTATATTAAGCTCAAATAATTTATTACCTATAAGGCCTAATGCCGCCTCAGAGGGGTCAATTAACTTTACTGAGTATTTAATGTCAAAATAATTCATTTAAATCTAGACCACAGACCCGGCAAGAATAGCGAGTAGTTATACACATCCATGCCACAGTAAGCTTTAAAGGTAATAAAAAAAGGTAATTATTTAAGCTTAATAGAAAATAATTATGAATACGGAATGCATTTAATTACCTTGTAGTGACGCTAGAGCTAAATTTCTTGTGGTGATAGTAAATTAGTTAGGAAGTTACAGCTTGATTAAGGTTCTGAAAGGAAGTTAAGCTTATACCCCCAACATCGAGCCGAAAACCGCTATAGTTCGACTAATAAACTCACCGTTGTACCCTCACAAAATTCTCCGGATAATTAATTATTATCTCCGAGGTACTATAACTTCGTCAACAATTTCCCGGTTCGAAAAATCGGGGCTTGCCCGCTTGCCACACACGATCAAGTTGCCAATTAAACTCTAACTAGCCTGGAATTCCCAAGACGCTGTACTTGGTTAAGTTACGTAAGTTAGGAGCTGTAGTTAGAAGCAATTAGCTGGTCCCAACTTGGCGTAGCTATGGGGTGCTCGCGAAATTACTGCATAGTGTAGAAATTTAACCGGTACAGGCATATTTTGTGGTGCTTAACGTGTCTATGGATCAGAGATTATCATTTTCACCTAGTTGAACTTAACTATGCAGACTAGAATTTTGGCTTGGTTGGAGTGCTTAACGTGTTAAACTAACTTAATTCGATATACATGTAACATGAACAGTCTGCCGGGAAGAAGAGATATATCGCTTCAAGATATGAAAAAGACACAAATCATAATGTTTCGTGGCATTTTTTGAGTAGATCGAGTTTTAAGTGAGCAAGAAAATAATGTCTAAAGAATCTTTGTATAGTTTTTTCTAACACTTAATAATGTTTAAATAAAAATCAAATCATAATCTTAAAATACATACCTTCAATAAATAGTAAACATTTATTAAATTTTACCATTAAATTTTAATGCACCTGTTAGGTACTACAGTCGCTACGCAAACTACATAAAGCTACAGTTGCTACGTAACGCAGTAGCGGATAATAATGTAGGAATAAAATAATTAATTTAGAACTATTTAAATTAAGAACAGGGGGAACTCACTAGCGCAGTGACATAGCGCGCTTGGCCTGCGATTGCATAAACTAAGCAATGTTCGCTAAGACCGGTCATTGGATGGGTAACCAAAATGAATTATCTCGAGTTCCTCCGTGCTTCGGAAGGCACGTTAAGCCGTTGGTCCCAGCTGCACCTGCAGTCGTTAATACCCACTAACCCGCACTGGTGGCTTATGGCACAATCTCCATTCATCTCAACATTATCTTTCATTTTCTTTCATCCTTTTTTCTCACAGGCCATCATGCCGATACATATACGACGACATGTCTTATAGCAGACTTGTAGACCTTTCCTTTTAACCTTATTTACATTCACAAATTGTAAATCTGTTATTATATCATCTAGTATGTATTGTTTGATATTCAACGTAATGATGGCGGCACTCGCGTCCTAACAAGGTTATAGATTGTCCCATTAGGTTTAATAACGGCCGAGCATAATTATAATTGCTCAATTAACGGGCCCAGGGTACGCTAATCAGTTTAAATTACCATTTGCCTTTCGCTGAGAGCTGGTAGTAGTGGTTGTTTGTCTAACAGGCACAAAGAGCGCGGAAGCTGTTACGGAATAAATGAGTGTCACATGTCGAAACGGACCTGTATCGCATTATTTGAGACGAACATAGTAACATGACGAAAATTACCTTTTTCACATTATTTGAGGCGTACATAGTAACATGTCGAGACGGACCTGTGTCGCATCATTTGAAACGAACATAGTAACATGTCGAAACGGACCTTTGTCGCATCATTTGAGACGAACATAGTAACATGTCAAAAATAACCTTTTTCACATTATTTGAGGCGAACATAGTAACATGTCGAAACGGACCTTTGTCGCATTATTTGAGACGAACATAGTAACATGTCGAAACGGACCTTTGTCGCATCATTTGAGACGAACATAGTAACATGTCGAAACGGACCTTTGTCGCATCATTTGAGACGAACATAGTAACATGTCGAAATGGACCTTTGTCGCATCATTTGAGACGAACATAGTAACATGTCGAAAATAACCCTTTTCACATTATTTGAGGCGAACATAGTATCATGTCGGAAAGGACCTTTGTCGCATTATTTGAGACGAACATAGTAACATGTCGAAACGGACCTTTGTCGCATCATTTGAGACGAACAAAGTAACATGTCGAAAATAACCTTTTTCACATTATTTGAGGCGAACATAGTAGTAACATGTCGAAACGGACCTTTGTCGCATTATTTGATGCGTACGTAGGTTAACAATGGCTCTTTTGTCTAGTCAACGTTTCAGGCCAAATCGTAAAAACCTAAGCTATTTAAAAACATTAAAAAAAGCGTAAAGTCCATGCTACTATTCATCATTAGTCGATCATTAATGAAAAATAAGGAACGGAGACAGGGGACTACATTCCAGTGGTATGGTATGTGGGTAAGAGGCATTCGGACTTACAGACTATACAGCCAGACAGATATATATTTTTAACATATTATTTGTACACATTTTTGTTGTACCTACCTAATGTTGCCTGAAATAAAAAAAATCTCGTACTATATTTCATTTCTACAAGATATAAAACTCGCCAGCTAACTTTTACACCCTAACTAATAAACACCCTTATTAAATTACCCGAAACACCTCATTTTCAACTAAAGCTACACGAAACACAGTCCATTATTTAACAGCAAAATGTCTGCCCGTCTCTAGAAAAACACTCTTGGTTATTCCATTTAGCTCCTTGAACTTGCGTAGTGTAAGGTAGAATATTGCTTGGCAAGGTCGCCAAGACGTCGGTTGCCGTAGCAACTAAGTCGGCCATCTTGTAATATAGTTAGAAACGTCTTGAGTCTCGCCCCAAAGCGACGTGGGTAAATTTAATTTGGCATCTCTGAGGTTTGGGGCCCAATTACTTACTATGAATATAGCAGTTAGAGTGTTGTCAGCAGTTGAATTATCTTTTTTATTAGTCTCCACTATTTAATTATTCCTCTAATAATATTAATTGCATAGGTCCATAAATCACGCCTTTCTCCCCTAAGGGGTGGGCAGAGGTGTTTTAACAGCCGCGCTTTGCCAGCTTATTTTTTAAAGTTCTGAAAAAATAGTTTTTTTTTAAAATACTTTTTGCAACATTTTTCATTGATGCTCAGCTCTTCTTGGTCGTAGCGTGATGTTAAATATAGCATATAGCCATCATCGATAAATTGACCATAAATGTAAACACAATTAAATTATTTAATTTAAATCAATTTGAGTTCCCGAGGTTACCGCGTTCACCCAAACAAACTCTTCAGCCTTATAATATTAGTATAGATATAGCTTATTATTTGCGATTCTAGCGATCTTATGTCTAGTCTGGATTTTCTTGCATATAATACATGTTCAATACTCAGGCCGTCTTCCCCTGGCAGTTACCTGAGGTAGATTCAGAGCAGAATCTCCTGATGAGCTTGGGAGTGTTGGTGAGGAGATTCCGTCGGCCTAGACAGCAGTGATCACCGCCTGATGAAGGTATAACGAGGTATCTTGCACTTTGCGAAAGTGGAGCTAAGCGGAATCGGGCATTTGGCGAATGTGGCACAATGCGAGTGTGGTATTATGCGAAATTTTTGGTCGCCTCAATCAGCCTATGAAACAACCCATGCTTTGTTCACAGGTGTTGGCGCCATGGATTTCACTTCGAAACATACCGCGCAGCACATTGATAATAGGAAGGTGGGTTGGGTTATTAAACAAATAAATAACTAGTGTTTATAGAGGTATAACGATAATTATTAGTAATAAGTACCAAGAACGAAAGTTAAAAAATGAAGCTATTATTTTCCTGTTTTGTTGTACTCAAAAGTTATACTTTGTATAATGATTTTACAACTAATATTTAATTATGTGTTACTATAATTATGGTATGCAGAATATGATTTTAGAGTAAGATTTAAATTTTGTATTACAGTTTTTACACTGTATTTCAATATTTTCAATTGGATTTCTTGAATAATTGGTGCAATATCGACAGAGTACATTGAATTGCTCTTAACTACTTGCTGTTGTTTATAAATAGGACCCGTTGACTTAAAAATAGGGGCAAACCATACCAAACAAATACTTTGTCGATTTGGCACAAATATCGGAACTACTCACATGTTCCGAGATTTGTGCCAAATCGCCAAAGTCCCGTATTCTATTCATTAATGTATGTAATGACTGTTTCGCAGGCGGATGATTCAAGACTGTCCACGGCTCAAACGTCGGATTCCGATACGGACCATAGCGATAGCGACATCGATATAGTTGGAGAGCCCAACTACTCACAACACTATCCAGGGGACACATAAGGAATAAATGCGGCCGCAACTAAAACATATTTTTGTTTAGAACATATCAACATGTTATTATTATATTTTGCTCAAAATATAATAATAATAAACAATAGGATCTCATTTTCGTTTCTACTCACACAGTCACGCGTACTATTGATTAATAATAACAAAAGTATAAGTGTTTCACCAAAAAAAACTTGTAAATAAATTAACTTCGTTATTAAGTTCGTACTCGAGTGTATCTTCTAGTCACTTTGAAATTTAATCTAGTCAATAATAGATGTAAGCTGAGGTAGTTTTAATATTTATCATATTTAATTACTTCAACCAAGGCTTAAAGACATCGGTCATGAGTGATGAGAATAATCGATTAGCCATTTCAGTCGATGATACGTACATATATTTTTTTAATATTTGTTTTTCTTTCTTTCACATTAAGGTCTCCCGTCTCTATGGCATTGACTATAACCACACAGGAAGACATTGTTATTTGAAAAAAAATCTTTATTAAGCTTGGTTTTAACGCATCTGTGTATTGTATATACCTATCCTATATGTATAATTTATTTTTACTGTACAATGTTTGTTTTCATTTGTTTAACAAAGTATATTGTTTCTGTTACTATCCTAAGTAAACGTGTAAAAACTAATAATTATCCATGACGTAGTATTGCTCAATGTAAAATTAGTTATTGTCATAAATTATAATACTAATATTATATAATGCAGTCTATACTCCAAATATGAATTGTGAAGCGAGTTAATTTCGCCCGAATATAATTATATAGCCAAGGACTTTGTCAGTAAATGATTGGCGGGTCAGAGTAGAGAAGCTATGTGATAGCATTAGCGTGGCGATTGCGTGACTTAATCCCTGGGGGTGTCCTATGCCCAACAGTGGGCATCTCTCGGCTGACATGATGAGGACAAATTAACTGTTATGTTGATACCTACATATACAAGATGAAACCGAAATAACGCACACCCTGAATACAACCCATGCTATCATAGTAATATAAATACTATGGTTCTATCATTGAACCACTTAACTAGCGTTACCTTATAACTCAATGGGTCAGTAAGTCAAAATGTTAAGGAAAATTCCAAAATTAATTTTTAAATATTTGATATTACCGTAGTTTTATAATGACTATAGCTAGCATGGCTGGGTCGAGTGCGCTATTTCTGGTACATGTTGTATAGTTCACATTTATACTACATTGCGTAGCTCGTAGCCATGGCGCTACGCAATATTGCACAGCTAGCGATCAGTGTGTTACCATTGTTGATAGCATGAAAATTACTCTCGTGTTGTTTATTTGAGACATTTTTGCTGTGTTTGTTTATGTTCCATTAAACTTAGTGAACTACGTGAAATATTGTTACAAAATACGTTACACTAATTATTATTATCTAGTCGTTTGAATACATTGTAATTGTAAATTAGACGTGTAATGTATAAAATAATTTGTGCTGTAGAATAAGTTTAGGAATTTGAAATTAAAAGTAAATTTACAGTACTAGTGGTTTTATTTTGAGGTACCTAGATTATGGTAGACCACAAACTATAAATTAAAATTAACAGAATCATCACCCCCATCTCTGCCGATGAGTAATGGGCAGCAGCGATATTCTTATACCAGCAATCAATATAATGAGATTTACATGCCCGATACAAGGCAATAGGCTCGCTACCTATTACATGCGCCCTATCCGAATTACCGAAACGTTAGTGTTGGTCCACTTCTGCCTACCCCTTCGGGGATAAAGGCGTGATTTATGTTGGGTCCCATGTAAAAGGCGGCAAGCCTTTTGCCATCTAGGGCACGCAAATCGCGGTAAATTGCTAAATGGTATGAGAGTAACGCTGCTGTTCATTCCTATCGCTTTATTTACCCTTAGTCGCCTTGTACGACACCCGTAGGAGAGATGGGGGTGGTGACAATTGTATTCTGCTCTTCCGCCACCACAAGGCTGATGAAGGTACCTAATAATGTTTTAAGGAGACAATAGATACTGAATCTTTCCTAACAAGACGTTAGCCTGCATTGAAAATTTACTCATCATCACCGTCTGGTCCTTTTACATCACCTGGTGATGTCCCTGGTAGTACAAAGGTTCTCCTATCTCACTACATGGCACGCCTGAGCCGAGGTCCGCGCCTTTAGAGGCACCCTCAGGTCTGCCATTGCAAGCTCCGATTCGTAGCGCGAGGCTCTCCACGGCAGTGAAACTCCCCCAGGGAGATACCCGCCGAGGAGAAATCCTTTCAGTAAGTGCTCGATTGTAAGGCTTGAGAATAAGGTTTACTCTCTTCTGATTCATATCATTCATATCACCGGAAAGGTGCTCTAGGGATGTATAGGACAGACACTGTAAGGCCATGTCTAGAGACCCATGACCGATTGGGATGTCAACAGTTCAATCCATACTGCTCAAGGTTTCGGCTTAGGTTTTCCAGCCTGCCGCCAAGCCTGACCTGACACCAACCATTTAAGGTATGCCGTTGTTGGTGGTTTGCTCTCCACCATTCAGGAGCCCCACAGTGCTTATTGGTCTACACCAAACAATCTCCCTTAGTAGACTTTTACGACACCCCTGGGATGAGTCGGGGCTGGCACATTCTACCTACGTTATTTTTCGCTCCTAAGCCAGCAAGGGAACAAACTAAAATTAACTACCTGCAATATACTACGATAATTTATTTAATATTTGACGGTCGGCTCACTTAGCCGACCGTCAAATATTCAAGAGGCGCCGGGTTCGAATCCTGGTAGGTGCAGATTTCGTGATGAACACAAATATTTGTTCCCCATGACTGGGGAACCAATATTTGTTGTACCTGTATATATTTTCAACATATATAATTAAAAATATGTCCGTCATCTAGCATCTATGAAACCAGTGCTCAACTAGGCTACTTACTTTGGGCTAGATGATATGCAGAGAGATGAGATGCAAAAAAAAACTATAATAAATCAGCAATATCAATAATACGTATTACGAAAACAGACACACGAAAAATTGCGCCCCAGTTCTTACGTACCCTGCACATATATGGCCCCAAATTTATTTCATACAATTAACTGTAACCGTGTTACCCGCCCGATTGCTTGAATCAGAACGGGCAAATTGTTATCAAAACAAAATTACTGCGGCCGCGTGCCTTCGTTACGAGCGAAAGAGCGTTTAATTCAACAATTATGCCCAATTTATTTCACCCATGCGAACTTATGTTGCACTGGTGTTTGTTTACAGCCCGGTCGGCCACGCGAAAGATATTGCAAACAATTAAAAAAAGCCGCATTATTTATATAATACCTTAAAAAAAAGCCCATGATTAAAATAATAATATTTTCTGAATAAAAAATTCTTCAAAAATAAACATAGAATGTGCCAGTCCCGACTCAACCCATGGGTGTCGTAAAAGTAGACTAGGTGTAGACCAATGAGTACCTTGGGGTACCCGAAAGGTGGAGGACAAACCACCAATAGCAGCATACCCAAAAAGGGATGGTGTCAGGCAAGCGGCCGGCTGTAAAACCTAAGCCAAACTTAACCTAAGCAAAACTAAAACAAACCAAAAACCTTGAGCAGTATGGATTGGAATGTTATTGTCATTCCAATCATTCTTTCCGTTCATCGGTCTCTCGACATGGTCCTTTCTTTTCAATACATTCATCACTTGCACCTTTCCGGTGTAATGGATGATATGAATCAAAAGGGAGTGAATGGCTTGATGAGGTCTGGGCGACATGAATGGAAGAGGAAACATACTGCGTCGACCAAAAACAGAGCAGGGAGAAGAAGAAGATGAGTACTAATATAATATGTGCTCTGTATAATAATTAATCACTTTTACCCTCAGAGTAAATAAGACTGGAGTAGCCATCAGTCAATTTCTCGTACATATTTTTCTGTCATTTTTTGCGGGGGGTGAGGTTACTACTACACTGAATGCCAGCACACAGAAACAAAAACTTTTTGCGTATTTACAAATGCACACATGCATAATAGGACACACATTTTTAAAATTCACGCAAACATACTTAAAATAGTGTGTTAACGTTCTATTCAAACACACGAACGTCATTGTGTGAGTAGTGACATGACATAGCACGATAATATCAATATCGATAAATCAGTTTCGTTCAATGAATGAATGCATTAATTTTGCGTTAGTATTCCTAAAGACTGGGAATTGGTAAATTTTAAGGGGAATCAAAAATCAAAATATTTGGAACTTAATAGATAGTAGTAAGGAAGCTAAGCGTGTAATTACCATTTCCATAAGACGTTTTTCAACACAATTGTGAGGAAAAACAAACTTGTATTCTATAAAATCTTCTTCTATTGTTAGATAATTTCTGAAACTGAGACGGCTCAAAATTTACAGATCATATAGTACTTGTTCTTGTAAATGCCCAAGAGACGTGCCTATTACAAGCATCAACCCATTTTTTTCGTATGTTGTATTCTTTAGGAAAACTAAAAATAAAAATTAAAAATTAGATGTTTCGGGAATGTGAAAGCCTACAGTATAAATACCAGCATTTAGGATACCGGCTAGGGGCAGAGGTATTTTTGCTTGAACTACACATACCGATCATTTCTGATTTTAATACTACAATAATATTTTCCAAAAGCTTCATTTATGTACGGAAGACTTTGGTGCCACATATCTAACTCCTAGTAAATCGAAGTATTGCACTTGGACCACCAGGTTTTTTAAAGGAGCTTTTAAATATTAATAAAAAATAAATTTAACTTAAATGTTGACAATGACATTTAGCTATCATCATACCAAATGTCATCAAAATCCGTCTCGTAGTTTATGCATGATGAACATACATACAGACAGACAAAATGTTAAAAAATTGGAGATTTCACTTCCCCTTCTCTCATACATACATACATACATAAATAAATCACGCCTATATCCCAGAAGGAGTAGGCAGAGGTGAACTTACACTCACGTTTTGCCAATTATGTTAGGTCCCATGTAAAATGTGGCGAGCCTATTGCCATTTATCGGCCACAAAAGTCGCAATACATTGCTAGGTGGTATAAGAGGAACGCTGCTTCCTATTCCTCATCACTGATTTATCCGTAGTCGCCTTGTACGACACCCACGGGAGAGATTTGAGGTGGTGATAATTATATTCTGCTCTGCCGTGACCACACGGCAATTACTAACATCATATATGCCATTTGGCTTAAGGTGGACTTGACCTGTTTTATTCGATATCTCTATAGTTTTATTCTAGGATTTCAAAATTAAAGGAACTTCAATTCATAAAAGTATCATAAATTTAATCCATATTAAAAAAATGATCAATTTAATAGTCTGAATAAATGCCGAAGTTAATGTATAACCTCAGGAACACAGTGTATAGATTTAAATCATAATACATATTTTAAATTTGATGTTACTTTCATTCATTCATTCATTACTCCCTCGTAAAATCGCAATACCGATGACGTTGACATCACTATTAATGAAGTGCAATTCAATTAGGGTTGCTGATTACAACAAAAAAAAACAATTTGTGCTGTGGCTCAAAAAAAAATTAGGTTTCTCAGAAATAATCGGCTGTGCTGGTACCTTTTTACCCTTGCTTATTTTATAAAGTCAGGGACGCTGTAAGCATATACAGCATAGGTACTCTTAATGTTTATGAGCGCCGCCCAGCATGAATAAAGGGCAAAATAGTCTTATTATTATTTTATTTTATTAATTCACTTATGATTTTATATTTCCATGTAGTGTGGCAAAAAATAGGCTTCAAGCGGCCGCAAAAGTGTAGGTAGGTATGTACTTAATACTAAACTAAATATAAACACGCAACGTATATTGTTAAAACGAAATTATAATTGGTAATTAATTAATACAAAATGACAAAATTACACTTATTTATTAACAACAAACTTTTTTTAATTATTGTCTAATTAATTGAAATGCGATAATGTTCAACCCTAGGTAGTCTCGTGGGGAGTGCGCTGGAAGATCGTTTGATGACGTCACGGCCGACTCCCCACGAGACTATAGCTCGAAATTTGAAATTGTAGTATGCTAAAACATGAAATTATGAAGTAAATAAATATCAAATCTTAAAAATAATACTTAAAAATGAAATGTGACGCCATATTTTTGAATACTAGATGTTTTCGACTTTTTTTTACGGTAAAAAACAGCACAGGCAGGCATTTTAGTGGGAGCTCTGCACGGCAAGACGTTCTGATTATTGTGGTTTTAAAATGGCGGCTCAACTAGTTTTATATAACGCACAGGCATCCGATGCTTGTGCGTTTGGCAGAGGGGAATGTTAGGCAAAGGCCACTCCAGTTCTATTTACTCCGAGCTTTTACCCAATCAAATATTTTTAGTAGGTAAAACTGCTCTTTCACGCCTATTTAACCTCTTCGGGATTACATAGGCGTTAATGCCCGTTTTGTGCCGCATTCCCCTAAATATTATAAATATCCCTCTTATAAATGTAAACATTACACATTGAGAGTCCACCTATTTCAAAAGCAGCCAAAGACGGCGTATGTTGAAATTACGATCGACGTAAGAGCTTAATTGTCGGAGCACCATTTTGGGACTACCCTACAAATCTGATTATTTTTTTTCGCTACATTGTAAAAGGGTTCTTTCACGGGTAAATGCAATAACCATCTAATAAGGCATCGCGCCGATAGGGGGTCAAAGGCGCGGCGCGTTAAAAGCCGTGTCACCTGTTTGAAGTTGGCGAAAAATCGGCTCAAAGCGAACCAAGTTTGGGACGGCGTCAAGCGAGAGACCGCCATTAGCGACTACAAATTTTCGTGCATTTAAAGCACTGAGCATACGTAACGGGAAAACACCCCGGACTGGACGTGGACAGGGCCTCTCTCGTACAAAAAACCCCGTGTGACAAATGTCACGGAGACACGGACGTAGCTTTTTGTACGAGAGAGGCCCCGCCCACGTCCCGTCCGGGATGTTTTCCCGTTACGTATGCTCAGACCTTTAAAAAGACTGCATGCACGGAAAAATATAATATAGCTAGAGGGCTCCATATATAAAAATGCATTCTAAGGCTTTTTTAAAGACTACACAGTTTAGTATATGTTTAAAGTCATTGTTTTTGGTTTCATCCCCGGAGGAGTAGGCAGAGGTGAATTAACACGTTTCGGTAATCATGTTAGGAAGAGAGCCTATTTACGATGGTAAACACACACGTAGTACGACGTGCAGGCACGTAGATTAGACTTCAGGATTGTTTTTTAAAACAGATGGTAGAGATATTTATTTACTCACTTTTTTGGATATATTTGTATTTGATTAAATAATAAACAAAACGGTGTAAGTATATTCTAATTCTCTTAGAATAGCAAGATAATGGGATGACATGGGAACGAGTTAACTTTCACACGTGAGTAAATAAATTTTAACAAACCAAGGACTTATATCAGCAGTAAAAAAACATTGACGTTGGTATTATAATTTTGGATCACTACTGCATAACACCATCACAGTCCTCTAGTAATAAAATTACTACGCTGGACCTTTTGTTAGCCAATTCTGAGCTGTCGACTGATCTCACCCTATGCCTATTGTATCCAGTATGGTTTGTATCGTAACACAATCGATCTAACGCCACTTCTAGCACAAGTGCGATAAGGCTTAAAGTCGCATGACAATAATGTGAACTAAAACACAGCAGGGTTCAGTGAGAAACCCATGACGCTTTTTACTCCTTATATTTTCTGCATTAGAGTCGAGAATTGCTTACTGTAAGTTGCTGCCCTTTGCGATTGCCAATACACATTTTTGGCACCCAAAGGTTTTAGTAGGTCTACAAGGTTCAATATTGTTTGCACATAGAAACGAACACGAGATATTAATTCAACAAAATTGAAAACGGAATGCTTTGTGTCTATTACCTGAAAGCCTGTTAGTCCATATGGTGACAAAGTGAAGCTCTATTATAGCTTTATTATTATAGAAAACATTATTTCCATTTTATTTGAACATTACCTACCAATATAAATGTTAGAAAAATTATTTTATTGAAACAAGTCATGGGCCGGATTGCGGAGGATGGGGGTTCGATTCCCGAACCAGGACAATAATTTTTAAAAACATATAATTTTTTTTCCAAGTACAGTTGCTGGAACTATGTGGATTGATAACTGAATAGGTATAGTAGTCACACCACAGGTTTCTAAAGTGTTCAGCCACTTTTAATGGCGACTGTGCCAGTCTTTTTTTTTTTTAATATTATTCGATTTTAATTTTAACATTATATAAATGTTAGAAAAATTAGTACAAAGATTTTGGGTTAGAAAAAGAATTTCGAAAAATTATGATCTTGAGGCGGGGAATCGAACCCGCGTCCGCCGCTATCCGGGCAGGTGCCTGACCGCTCGGCCACCCAAGACACTAATTAACTTGCCGAAATTCTTCTAACCTTTACACTTCACGTTGTAAGCCAACGGGTACCCTCGCAATGTAGAAATAAATTTCAAACATTCCAAAGCAGATATTTTTACAAATACCGTGCGTTCGGTTAAGCTTGGGTTTGCTTTATAAACTATTCGATTTTAATTTTAACATTATATAAATGTTAGAAAAATTAGTACAAAGATTTTGGGGTTAGAAAAGAATTTCGAAATTATTATGATCTTGAAGCTTAGAATTAAATTGGTTTTAATGTGTTTGTTTGTTTTAATTAAATTGGTTAGAAGAATTTCGGCAAGTTAATTAGTGTCTTGGGTGGCCGAGCGGTCAGGCACCTGCCCGGATAGCAGCGGACGCGGGTTCGATTCCCGCCTCAAGATCATAATTTTTTGAAATTCTTTTTCTAACCCCAAAATCTTTGTACTAAAAAATATTACATACATACATACATAAATCACGCCTATATCCCCGAAGGGGTAGGCAGAGGTGAACTAGCACCCACGTTTCGCCAATAATATTAGGTCCCATGTAATAGGTGGCGAGCCTATTGCCATTTATCAGACACAAAAATCGCAGTGCATTGCTAGGTTATATAAGAGGAACGCTGCTACCCATTGCTCATCAATGTTTATCCTTAGTCGCCTTGTACGACACCCACGGAAGAGTTTTGGGGTGGTGACAATTGTATTCTACTCTGCCGTCACCACGCGGCACTAAAAAAATATTGATGTATCAAATAATGCTTCCACACAATAACCTATTAAAAAAACCATTAAAACAGTCTCCATACATACATAAATCACGCCTTTGAGCGAGCCTATAATATACCTCATCGCTGTCTTGACCCTTAGTCACCTAGCTTTTACGACACCCGTGGGAGAGACTGCGAGTGGTGACAATTGTCTGCTCTGCTGTTACCACACCATAACGTTCCTTGCCTTCACAATGCACAGTCTGATGCGATATTCAAAGTTACAAATATCTTAGCGTAGCGTCGCCCCGTGGACAGTGGCCTTAAGGCAAACATTATTATGGTCCCAATAATTTGATTAGTGCGTTATTGCAAAACGTTCACAGATATGTTTAGAAGGTTGCTTGTCAAAAGGAGAAAATATCGCAATTAGCTAAATTAGAAGGCTCTCCGACAATTTTCGTTATTAACTTTGCCAAGTCAATTTAGGCGGAATAACTGTAACAATTTTAATACGCTACTGCCAGCATTTAATTTTAATTGTTGGAAAGAGAACTGAAGAGGTGGATTGATTGTGTGAGGTGTGATGTGAAGGTGATGGATGTGAATTATGACGAGTGCCAGAAGAGAATGGAAAAAGAGGACAGGATGGGATAAGGGCGGGCGATAGTGATGATTTTGGAAAGAGAACTGTTAAGTGGATTCATACCAAAAAGCTAGCACATTGGTATGCAGATCAATGATATTATATTAAATATAATATCATTAATGCAGATGGAAAAGTATAAATTGGTACAAAGATTTAAATCAATCAGTAGTATCAGCAGCCATTAAATGTCGCCACTTCTGGGGCTTGCCCCTATTTTTATTTTGTTGACATCACATCCTGGTTAGTAGTTTAACTAACATAACTATGGACTTTGCGCGACATTTATGTCTTTTTAGCTACAAGAACGGCGAGTTTATTCAAATATTGGCCTTAAAGCAGACTTCAAACCATTTTCTTCTCCATGCCCTTATCCCGCTCTAGGCCGGTTCGGTACAACACATTTTATTCTTCCACTCCTCCCTATCCTTCAACAATTTCTCACCCACCCCTCTCGCTATAATAATTATCCTCTCTTGCACAATCCATCTATCTCTTCTTTAGTCTTCTCCTTCGATTAATAACATCTTCACATCAAATTCTTCTATAACACGACCAAACCATATGCGGACTTCAAACCAATCAGATATTTCTGTAATTTTGCACAGTTTGTCGTGTTGGCGACTGTACCGAGACGCGGGAGACTTAAAAATAACGCCGGCTCCTACGAACCACGGTCCATTCTTCTGTTTATTAAATCAAGTTATGACATTAAGGGTCTGTTTCACAATCGGCAAGTAAGTTCGAAGTAGCTTACTTTGAAGTTCAATTGACGTATATTTCATATTACAACTGTCAAATGATCTGCGAAGTAAGCTACTAAGAACTTACTTGTCGATTGTGAAACAGGCCCTAAACGACGGTAGTTTTGACAGGCGTTGTGGGGCGATATTTAACTACAGCCATTGTTGGGGTGAACTGTACTAAATTGGTTTGTTAAATAGATTTGCGCTTAATAATCCTTTTGATGTTGCTCTATTAGGGGTAATAGGGCTCGCGATATCAGTCAACGTAACAGAGTTACTCTGGCGAATGTCCCAGATATAATGTACCTTCAAATTAAATGTAAACCGTTAGTAAAAGAAGTAATTTAATTTTAATCATTAGGAACTAGACCTTACGTAATTTTATAATTGATGGCATTGTTAAGTCAATTCTTGAAAATATTCCTTTAGTCATGGGTTTTTTTTTAAGTTATTGATTATTAAGTAGAGCCACATGATACATAATTAATACATACATACATACATAAATCACGCCTATATCCCCGAAGGGGTCGGCAGAGGTGAACTAGCACCCAAGTTTCGCCAATTATGTTACGTCCCATGTAATAGGTGGCGAGCCTATTGCCTATTGCCTATTGCGGCTACATAATTAAACCATGGTAAAAACTCATTTAAAAAGGTTTAAAAAGGTTCGATAAGTTTTGACGGGTGATAATGGCGTCTGAGTAGAGAAAAATAAAGTGTCAACTTTTTTTGTGTTTCATATTTATATAAAAACCAAAGTATAATTAATTTACATAAAAAATTTACTATTCCTTCTGTTACAATTTTGTACACTATAGGAGCCGCTTTAGATGCATGCCGGATTTGGGCCCCTTTCCCCTGAGTTTATGTGAAGTAGCATATTCCGTAACGATGTAAGTTACTTTAGTTTGCGTAAATCTGTGCCCGTTAGGTAAAGTTAAGTTAAGTTACCGAGCGTTGGCAACACCTTATACCAGACTATAAGACCAAACTGAACCGAGAAATATCTCTAATAATATTGCGGAAACTAAGCAATGTTCCCTAAGGCCGTTCATTGGATGATATATTGTCTCGAGTTCCTCCGTGCTTTAGATATAGCTTCGTCTCTGTTATTTATTATTACAGTGACAACGGGCGGTAAGGAATAGGGGACAGCCGCGTGGTGGCGGCAGAGCAGAATACAATTGTCACCTCCCCCACCGCGGGTGTCGTACCTACAAGGCGACTAACTGCCGCACTCAGAGACGTCAAATAACGATAATGAGTACTCAACGTTAAAAAATGACAATTCAAAACTAGTCGCTATTCTTGCCGGGTCTATGGTCTAGATTTGAATGAAAATTTTTGACATTAAATACTCATTAAAGTTAATTGACGTCTCTGAGTGCGGCAGTTAGAGTTAAGAAAGCAACATGTAATGAGCAGCAGCGTGCCTCCTATGTCACCTAGCAATGTATCTACTGCGTTTTGTGTGCCCGATATGGTTATAGATAAAAAAATGGTTTACTCTTAATAATAATAATATTATTATATTATATACTACATACACTCAAGAATCGTCAAAGAAATAACGTTAAACATTGGAAACGTGTGTGTCAAAGAAAAACGGGTTGCAAAATTTATCGTTTTATTTATTATAGATAAGTGGGTGTTAATTCACCTTCTTCTTCTTCTTCTTCCTGCCCTTATCCCGCTCTAGGCGGGGTCGGCACAACATGTTTTCTTCTTCCATTTCTCTCTATCCTTCACTAATTCACCTCTGCCTAGGTAAATAGGCTTGAATGTGACGGCTCTAGATCCCACTGTATAGTGTGCCCCAAAAGTTTTTTTATGCTAGACTAGGAAGCTCTTGCCGGTAATGCCGATAAGGGCCGAAGATGGAGTCGACCTTCACCTGGAACCCTCAACCACAGAGGGGCTGGCCATCTTATCACAATTGTCGGAACACAATAATGCTGTTAACATTATTATTATGGCGACAGATTTTGATAAAATGGTGGTAGCTAGCCGGGCGCACTTGAAAGAAATCCTACCACCAACCAAAGCTGACTGTTGTCTCACATAAAACACTTATCGTATCACTGACTATAAAAAGGGGTGACATTACTGGCAAATGCCACCTCCCCCGGCGCTATATAACCTTTATGGACTAATTCATATTGTCATTTGAGCGATTAACATCAGGTTTGGGGATAATTGACCTATTAAACAGTGAACTTCAATAACTAGGGTCGTGTCTACGATCTGATTATTTTATGCGCTGCTAACCTGAATAGGGTGAGTAGTTAATCGTCTGTAAAATAGTCCGTCAATTAGTGAGAACGCAAAGCAATAAGTAGGGAGAACATAACAATAATAAGGTAGCCGGTGTTTTAGGAAATGAATTAATTATGGCGTACTAAAGATCTGTTTCACCCACAGATATATCAAATTGATTTATCTGTGGTTTCACCCAAAGAGGGTTGGCAGGCGGCCGGCTGTAAAACCGAAGCGAAAACCTTGAGCAGTATATGGATTGGAATGTTGTCATCCCAATCACTCTCTCTGTTCATCGGTCTCTCGACATGGCCCTTTCTGTCTTTTTTCTATACATTCATTGCTCACCAGCCTTTACGGTGTCTTCTGCCGCCCTAACCAAATAATAAAAAAAAAGGAACCAAGTAATGTCTGGCTGATGACATTTTTTTTATTGTTACACCATTATTATAATAATGTTTTCCATTTATACCAGCTAAAGAGTGCTCAAAATCGGGCCTTCTGAAGAAATGTGTCATGTTCTTTTGTTCCAGGGTACCTATCGAAATCCCCAAGTGCACTGTACGCTCTGAATTGATAAGGCCTATGTTGACATGCCACACTTGATCCGCGCGTGGCTCGAGTGTGCCCAGGCCCTGATAATGAAAGCTGTAATATTATACTTGTTGGGAGGAAACCAGTTAGGGTTGTCACTGCACAGAAAATTTAAAAAAATATGCTTTTATGGAAGCTGGAGTCAGTTTAGCCGTGTTGTGACGGTAGATAGCCGTGTGGTGACGGCAGATAGTCGTGTGGTGACGGCAGAGCAATTTCCACAACCCGGTGACAATTGTTCTGCCGTCACCACACGGCTATCTCTCCCGCGGGTGTCGTACAAGGCGACTAAGGGTTAAGACAGGAATAAGTAATGGGCAGCAGCGCTCTTATGCCACCTAGCAAAGCACTGCGATTTCCGTGCCCGATAAAAGGCAATAGGCTTGACACCTATTAGATGGGACATACCTAACCTAATTGTATTAACACCGGACTTTTATGTAATATTTTGCGATGATATTATTATTAACTTTTGTGTGACTGTCAACCCTAAATCACCTTGTTAAGGCGCTGTCACCGCAGCTCTCAACTCGTCTAACAAGCAAATGTTCCCCAACCACCTTATGTCGCTAGACATACGGTACATTTTACCGTGACTAATGCTTTCATTGGATGGTAAGGAGCTCAAAGCTGCAGTCGGGCGAAAGCTTCCCTTATTCTGTAGACGGCAAAGCTTAGTGTCGGCCAACAATTTGTAAATGACTTTCAGAGGCAATTGCCTTTTACATAGACAATTACTTTCCTTTTTAAAACGCTTTTGAGATAAGGAAGCGATATTTTATCTTTGGCGATAAAACGGAAGTATTCTTCTTACAAAAGGATCAAGGAGGATTGTACTCATAGCTTGTAACACTTATATTATTCCTCGGCCCTCTTCACTCGGTTATTTTAATCAATAATCTTACTAAATAAAATAAAATTATGTAATGTCGATGATAGAATGGCTCAAAATGGGCATACTGCCTAGAGCGGGTATTGTCTAACTCCCCCCCGGACATTGTCTGTCCCGGGGGCATTGTCAGAGTGGGCGCGGTATGGTGACGGCAGAGCAGAATACAATTGTCACCACCCCCACCTCTCCCCCGGGTGTTGTACAAGGTGACTAAAGACAGTAATGGGCAGTAGTGTACTGAGACAGATGAGTAATGGGCAGCAGTGTTTAATCGATTTATGTGCCCGATACCTGGGAATAGGCGTGCCCGATACATGCCAAAAGGCTCGCCACCTTACATGGGCCCTATCCTAATTGGCGAAACGTGGATGTTGATTCACCTCTGCCTACCTCTTCGGGCATATAGGCGTGTATGTAGTTTGTGTGTTTTATTGCTTCATGAGGTGTACAGTACAGCAATGTTCAACTAGAAAGTTTTTAATCCAAACCATGACTCCTAAATAATTCCCATTCCTGTACTCTTCCCAAAATCTCCGCTCGGTGAAACAATTTCCACAATTTGTCATCATCACGTGCTCACGTCAATTATCAAGTGATTATCCTACTCGGCGCTAGATGGCGCGCATCGTATTACTGTCCGTGGGGATTGGAATCGTCGGTAAACTAGCCAATATGCTTAGACCTCCCCCTTTCCACTAAAACCTTTGTATGTTCAACTAAGTACCCGTAATTGGGCAGGCCTCGTATAAATTGAGATGTTGCCTCTGCCCGTTACAAAAGGTGCCTTATCGCCGCTTGCTAAGGCGCATTATGGCAAAAATCGTAACAAAAAGATTAGCGAGATAAATTTGTCAATGGCAAATATTGCTGTACACGGTTCGTGTCAATCAAAATATTTGGAAAGCGGTTCGTTTATTGTTAAACAACGCTAGTTGTTAATAATAAATTATAAATTTGAACACTGATTACCATCATCATAACCCCTTTTGCTCGCGAGCACAGGGCACACTTATGGATGGAAGAATATTGGCGCAGTGAGCATTGGGTAGTATTAGGTTACCCATCGGTTGATCAACAGTTATTTAACAAACTTACAGTTAACAAGCAACGAAATTCAAAGTTATCATTTCGCAAATCTTCATTTTTTTTCATTTATTTATGTTTCACAAATTTAAGTAACATTAGTAAATTTTTCCTAACACAAATACGTTAAACGACAAAGATCTATTTGACCAAATTTTCTTTGATAATATGGTTACTTAGTCTGAAGTCATGAGGCAATTTATGGTATGGCACCTATCTAGATAAGTAAGAACTGTGACCACAACGCGCGAGCCGAGCGAGCGGACCGAGCGTGCCGCGGCAGCGGCCGGCGAAGCGCCAGAAACGACTTATCTTTGTTAATCGAGTTCAGCGCATTCCGACTTGTTGGTTAGGTTAGGCTAGAACTGTGGCCACAACGATTGACAAATAGTTGAAATTTAGTCAAACAAATTATTTGCGAAATAATATTTTTGGTTTTTGTAATATGTTGAGATGTCAGTATGCCTTTTAAATTTATTATTAATTTTGCATTTTTTAAATGCCTACATGTCATATGCGTGTTTGCGTTTTGATGTCCTTGTTAAAGCATTAGTTTGCGTAATGACAAATGTTGCTTGTGAAATGGTAATTTGGGAATGAATTGTGTGTGAAACATTATAGAACCATGTTATAAACGTTTGCTAAGGCCTGTCATTAGATGGGCGACCAAAAATATATTATCTCGAGTTCCTCCATTCTGCAGGCACGTTTAGTGGCTCCAATGAAGCAGTATTGGGCCAGCGTGGTAGGTTAAGGCATTCTCCCTATATTCTTTCACCTACAGAGAAGGCCTGTGTCTCAGCAGTGGAGACATTAAAGGGCTTTTGACGATGCGAATCCTAAAGGTATTTAAGGTATACTGTACATCCTAAAGGTATACGGTACATCCTAAAACTATATTGTATATCCTAAAAATATACTGTACATTCATCATTAAGTTCTATAGTTTTGATTTACTCTGTAGAAAAGTATGACAGCACGTTGGCAACACCCAATAATTTATGAATTCATTTTGCTTGCTGGCAACATTTTCTTGTTATTGTGGATTTCGAGGAATAAATAGTGTAGTACTTATGTGCCATATTTTTATCTTCCTCTATTAGGTTGTTTCAATCGCGTTTGCCTTTCGTATTACTGCTTAATCTTATCTAATCTATTTCTGTTCTGTAATCATCAGTTTCGAATTTAGTCTTAGTATAGTGTACAGAGAGTTTTATTTAAACATTTCTTTCTTTCTTTTGTAAAAATGATGCAATAATAATAAATGACTAGGTATTTCTTACACTTCCAGCTAGTCGATCCCAAAGAATATGATGGCAGCCAATTCAATAAATAATTTGAAAAATACTTATTTAATTTTGACGCTAGGAAAAGTAAGGATAAGGTTTGGTCGGATGATCGGATCGAAGAGGTGTGTTCGAATCATGGTAGGACAAATGTTTGCCATAAACCGACGCAATTATTTTCAAGTCATATTAATTATGTAGTCCTACATTGTACATACATACATAAATCACGCCTATATCCCCGAAGGGGTAGGCAGATGTGAACTAGCACCCAAGTTTCGCCAACTATGTCAGGTCCCATGTAATAGGCCTATTGCCATTTATCGGGCACAAAAGTTGCAGTACATTGCTGGGTGGTATAAGAGGAACGCTGCTGCCCATCCTCATCACTGATTTATCCTTAGCCGCCTTGTACGACACCCGCGGGAGAGATTTGGGGTGTTATTGTATTCTACTGTGCCGTCTCCACACGGCATACTCCATTGTAAAATAATATATTATGTATATTACAATTTTTCTGTCATCTAGTGCCCATAACACAAGTTCTTATGCTACTTAGGGCCGATTTCACCTAAAACTTGGTAGCGGAACTCAGTTTAGAGCATAAACCGAGTTCAACTTCAACTGATCGCGTTTAATTCTGCGGTGAAATCGGCCCTTAGTTTCTACTAGGCTAGACAATAGGTGTTGTGCAAGTCATATTAATATTTATTTATTTATTGTACTTAACATATTTGCATAAAACGATTCGATCACATGGGTCTCTTGGCAGATAGGCAGTGTAACGTATACTATATGTAATAGAATTATCCCATACCCCTATTACTAGCCATGCAAATAATCACTACGGTGATTATTAGCAATATATAAATACTACGGTGTTAATAAAAAATGGTAATCGTAAAATTTTTTTTTCTTCTTCCCCTATACAAAATTTTCGTTCAGTAAAGTGAAATGTATAGAAATTGCGAAAAAGTAATTTTAAAATGATATCAACATAGATTTATTAAGACTAAGTTAGCATGGGTAGTCGACAGGATGTGCGTTGTTTCTGTTAAATGTTGTATACTAGCCGGCATGAAGACACTTAGGTATTATTGTTTTCGGTGGAGCTAGTTGCTTAGGATTGAACGCAGAAAACGATCAAGTTATTCCAAGTCTCATAAGACATTTCTACTCCAGCCGGCGAGCCAGATAACTGGTGCGTTGAATGATAAGATATAAGGACAGACAACGCCATTTTGTCAACTCTAGTCCATTATCGGTACGCGATCGCATTGTACCCTTTTTCGGTGAAACTCATTCGTATGAGTGAGTCCATTGGTGAGTTTTATAGTTTTATTTTCATCGACATCATTCCCAAAAACAAAATATTACTTACAAAATATTATTACTTTACGTTATTTTGCTTACGTACCGTACCGTCTGCAGTGATATTAGAATCTCAAGTGATGTCGTTACATTTTCTACCTTACGCTACATCAAAATTAGAGTTAGTTGGTCATTTGTTGTCAATTCTGTGAAGCCTTATCTGTTGGTATCTGTACGTTGATATCTATCTTGGAGATAAAATTAACTGTGAGCTGTTTTTGTTGGGAGTACAAGGGCCTTTGGAGTTTATTGTTAATGTTGATAACATTTGGATGAAAGGGAATTTGAGAAGAAAGAATTCTGGCTCTAAATATGTGAATCTTATATGACATAAGTGAGGAGCCAAACGTGTCCAGAAAGCTTGTATGCCTGTTCATAATGAAGGTCTTACCATTTTTGTACCTGCGCAAGTTAATGTTGGTTAAAGAGAAAAAGCATGAAATCAGAATAACGCCTATTTTTACAACTTTAAGAATCCCTTCTTTCTAATATATTCTCAGTTTCTTACGAAATATGAATAAAATAGTTCGTATTCGAATAAATAGCTGATCACTGAATAAACCTTAGGCTTTAAAACAGAATACTACAGCTGCACTCAGAGACGTCAATTAACTTTAATGAGTAACTTAATGATAAAGAAAAATTATTAATTCTCCGAGTGCGGCAGTTCGCCGTCTTGTACGACACCCATGAGAGAGACAGGGGTGGTGACAATAAATTACATACATACTACATAAATCACGCCTATATCCCCGAAGGGGTAGGCAGAGGTGAACTAGCACCCACGTTTCGCCAGTTATGTTAGGTCCCATGTAATAGGTGGCGAGTCTATTGCCATTTGTCGGGCACAAAAGTCGCAGTAGGTATATAGCTAGGCCACACGCCACGGTATTCTTATAGAGAAAATTGTGGTCAGAAATGGTTCGAAAAATTATTGTTTTATGAGGAATAGAACCCGCGTTCTATCCCGCATTAAGACTAATTTTTCGATCTTTTTCTAACCACAAATTTATTTCTACAAATTTTTCTAAAATTTATAATAATGTTTAAATAAAAATCATAATAGTAATAATTGTATTCTTTCTTTTTTTAATCTATTTGTAAAGTGACTTAAAAACTTAAATAAAGGCGAGTTAAGTCTCAGTTCGACACAGTCACTGGTTAGTCATTGTGCGATGAAAATTCCCATTATCTATTGCAAAAAAAGACTAGATAAGTTATCTGTGACCTAGTATCAAAAAGTTCAATAAAGGTGTCCTGTGTTATATATAACTAAGGTTTGTCAGCTAGTCATATTAACCCACACACATAAAATACGCTAATATTCCCAAAGGGTTAGGCTACTCACGTTTCGCCAATTAGGATAGGGCTCATGTAATAGGTGGCGATCCTATTGCCATGTATCAGGCACGTAAACAGCAGTCTATTGCTAGATGGTTTATGAGTAATGCTGCTGCCCCATACTCATCCCTGTCTTTACTTGTACGAAACCCGCGGGAGAGATGGGGGTGGTGACAATTGTATTTTTTTCTGACGTCACCACACTGTAGTAATATTAAGGATTTGTCAAGTCAACGATGAGTCACAGTTTTTCTTTCGAAAGATAATAATTTATTGGTTAGGTACAAGCGGAAATGATATGTCGATTGTGTTTTGAAGTACTACTTACTCATATAAAACAATGACTATTAACTGATTTCAGACACTTTTAGCATTAGCATAGCTTAAAATCCGTTTTCTGACTCAACATTAATTGGGAATGGTCTCCCCAGGATAATATTTTGACATTTAGCTTACAATAAACTATATCGCTTTAAAGCATTACAAGTGGTCGCCCGTGGCTTCGCTCGCGGTAATGTCGATTGTTATAATATAGCCTAGACTACCTCAATAATTAGACTTTCCGACACAAAAAGAATTTTTCAATCTGTACATACCTATTTATTTATATTTTTTTCAATTATTAATTTTAATAGATAATGTAGCACTTTTGAACTAAAATTATCTAATAAATAATAATAATAACACCTAAAAAACCTAAAAAATAACACTTAGAAGTGAGAAACATCGCTTGTCCTAAACTTATTTTTTTACCTCTTATTTGTGCTTCTTTTGTTTTAAGATGTGTAGTGTGATGGACTATTTTCGTTATTAATTCATTTGTTTCAGGAAAAAATGGCTGCTGCGCTCATATTGTTTCTTCTCACAACTGCGGCTAGCAGTGTTTTCACCCAAGTCAGTAAGTGCTGCATTGTTTTTATTCACAAAATTAATGTAACTATTATTTTATTTTTCATTAAACATTGCTTTGCAAATCCCTTAATCTTAACAATACACTGTCGCTATCTATGCTAATTAAAGGATTATAATTACTATGTAATTAAATAATTAATAAACAATAGAGTAGAAGTACTAGGGCTGGCAAAATATATAAATGAAATGTCGAACTAGTGCAGTACATGTAAAGTCTCCTCTAAGTTTGAAGGGAAGGGAAACCCTTCGCTCTGCACACATCAATTTCTCATACAAAGAAATAAACTTTAAGAAATTATGTACTTTTCATTTATACATGCTAGTTAGTGTTGTGTAACTTGAGTATGTAGACCAACCTGCCCATTGGTTTCATCTTTGTGGTATTATTATCTACAATTATTAGAAGAATTAAAATATACTAATCAAAATAGGTACTACCTACTAATTTATTGATGCATAACATTATTTTATTGATATCGAAACCAAGTTTAGTAAAGGCACATGATGGTGTACACGGCACCCTCTGTTGTCGGGTAGCAGAATTAAATTAGTTCCTCTTTCCTTTACAGCGAACAGTAACCCAGACACAAACGTGATTTTGGAGACAGGGATATGCAGAAAATGTTTATGCAAAGATACCAAGGTAGACTGCCAGAAGCAAGGCCTGACGTCATTTTTTGCTAAGGAAGAATGGGCTGGTAAGTGTGTGAATTTGTTTCCAAGCACAATAGCTACTTCACGAGAATTATTACAATGATATTATTATGTATTTATAAATAAGAACAACTTTTTTCACACCGAATCTTTGACCTAATACATGAAAACTAGTCGAATGACATCGATCTTCAATTTTTATTACCTACATTCTTTCAAAATATTTGAAACAGCGCCATCTATTGACGATAGTTTTAATGGCTTGGAAGTTTTAATCGTCAAACATTTACCGCTATGAAAAACCTATTTTCTTTTCTAATTGTTCATCAATAAGACCCCGTGTCACATTTCAGCTCTGAAAGATCTGCAGCCCACGATCGTTGACATGAGTGACAACTCCTTCGAAAATATAACGGTCCTCGCCGATCTGCCGATAGAAACACTGAATCTGTCGTTATGCGGGATAGAGTACATAGAGAATGGCAGCTTCAAGCCGCTGAAGAAGACTTTGCGCGTCCTCGACCTGAGCCACAACAAATTGACGTCCAAACTTAGCCCGGACGTTTTCGAGGTCAGTAGGAAACCGGTAAAAGGTTAACACCCATTAGACCAATCCAGGACCCTACTAGAGAGAATGTGTGACAATTGGCCAGTCCCGACTCATCCCATGGGTGTTGTAAAAGTCGACTATGGGAGATTGTCCGGTGTAGACCAATAAGCACCTTGGGGCACCCGAATGGTGGAGGCAAACTACCAACAACAGCATACCCAAAGAGGGTTGGTGTTAGGCAGGCGGCCTGCTGTAAATCCTAAGGCAAAACCTTGAGCGGTATGGATTAGAAAGTTGTCATCCCAATCACTCTATTCGTTCATCGGTCTCTCGACATGGTCTGTTCCGTCTCTTTACAATAATTCATTCATCTCTAGCACCTTTTCGATGTGATGGATGATATGAATCAAAAGGGAGTGGGTGGGAATGGAGAAAACTCAACAGTAAATATTGCTAATACGATTTCATTACAGGGCACGTACTCACCAGAGGAGTACGAGCCGCTGCAAAGCCTGCGGACCCTCAACCTGGCGTACAACGACTTCCACTCGGTAGACCAAGACCTGTTCGAGCACCTGTCCGAGCTGACCGAGCTGGACCTGAGCGGGAACCCTCTTCTGACCTTGGACCTGTCTACGTTGATCGCGATCACAAGCCTGCAGAACTTGAAGGTGATCTTCTTCTTTAATTGCCAACTTATCGGATGGCGGCGACATCCAAAAAAAATTGACTAACAATAGTGAAATAATTAAGATACATTGACGGCTGGACAAATTCTGCTGCGCCGAATCTGTTCGAATCCTGTGGCCGTACCATGAAGTATTAGTGCGATTCAAACGCGGGTGACAAAACGGGACGCCGTTCTACTCGGGTTATAGCGTTGTCTCACTTTAACAATCGGAATTGAGTCGCGTTTAGAGTTGGTGGTAAGGCCCCTGATATGCAAATGTTTGTGTGAAGAGACGACACAGATATTTGCTCGAAAGTCGTTTATATCCTGTTATGTATTTATTATACTTAAAATTTAAAATTTATCCATTATCTATAACTCGAATGCTTAATGTAAGTTATTCAGGTCTTTTGGGCTCGATGGTAGGTGTGAGTGTAAGAAATATCATTATTTTTACATTAATGCTTACGAATGTATTCTTCATTTTCTTAACGTTTTGATTGATTTTTGGCTCTTCCTTGTCAGTCACGTGACGAAATATTTTATATGTGCTGTCGCGATAACAACGTGCAAAAGCTTAGTTCCATTTTGAGCTATAACACCTTCCAATACTCAATTTCTTTATTGCAAACTATAATGTATAATAACCACCTCATGCTAGAGCACTATGGACAGAAGAATTAGGCGTAGAAGACAAGAAGACGCATTCTTGTGTAAAAGAATATTCTCTTCTCTTCTGTGCGAACCAAGCAACGATTCGTTTGGTTCAACTATATTTTTCAATTTTTTTTTACTTTTCCTGTTCATTTCTTGCTGTAAAATTACCATATCCATCGGCGTAACTAATTTAGTCCTAAGATTATCTTAAGCTTAGCGAATGCATCAATGCGAAATGCTGTTAATTATATCCCAGTTGTCATGGCCATAGACTGAATAATCACTAGAAATGATGGGCTTCTACCGTTCTTGTTATACCACCTTATTTATCCCCAAGGGGTAGGCAGTAGCAGATAGCAATAGGCTCACTCATAGGGTATTTGCCATGTACTTTCTTGCCATCTACCAGCTACGTTATTTCAGCTGAAATTTGAGATGATATAGGTACATATATAAGACGCATATTTACATGAGTATACTAATAACCATAAGGCTTAAAGGTTGAGTTAAGCAAAGATAACCGCCAGTTCTTCCATTCGATAAAATGTCAAAACCAACGGCAAAATAATATTCGCCTGTTTTAGTGTGGGTTAGTTATAGCCTGGCTTCTTAGACTCTTTCAAAGTCAAATAAAGGGTGGTGACGAACTCTAGTACAAGAAATATAATATTTTGACTAATTTTTAACAATTTTTACCAATTTTTTACCAATTTTGACCAATATTGATAAATTTTGACCAATTTTGACCACCAGGTCCTACGCATGAGGTCCTGCCAGCTGACCGAGATCCCTGACAAGTTCCTCCATACTCCCCGGGACTTGATGCATTTGGACATCAGCGACAACCTACTCGCTGCCATACCCCAAGAACTGGCAGAAGCCAGGAACTTAGTCTACCTGAACCTCAACCAGAACCCTATTAAGAAATTGGAGATGCACTCCGAAGACTATCCGTGAGTACTAATTGGTTTTATTTACATACAAATCCCTAAAGGGGTAGGTAGAGGTGAACTAGTATCCACGTTTCGCCAACTATGTCAAGTCCCATGTAATAGGTGGCGAGCCTATTGCCATTAAAGGGCACAAAAGTCGCAGTACATGCTAGGTGGTATAAGAGGAACGCTGCTGGCGGGAGAGACTTGGGGTGGTGACAATTGTATTCTACTCTGCCGTCACTACACGGCACGGTTTTATTTGCCTAGTTCAATTTAATACCCTTCATTAATTAGTCTATTTTAATTGGCCTTCCATGCTGGCCTGGCAGCGAAAAAATAACGTAGAATGTGCCAGCCCCGACTCATTCCACGGGTGTCGTAAAAGTCGACTAAGGGAGATTGCCCCGTGTAGATCAATGCACCCGAATGGTGGAGGGCAAACCATCAACAACAATTTATCCAAAGAGATTTGTCAGGCAGGCGGCCGACTGTAAAACCTAAGCCAAAACCTTGAGCAGTATGGATTGGAGTGTTGTCATCCCAATCACTCTCTGTGTTCATCTATCTCTCGATATGGTCCTTTCGTCTATGTTTTTTAAAACGTTCATTTATCACTTGCACTGTTCTGGAGTGATGGATGATATGAATCGAAAGGGAGTAGATGGCTTGATGACGTCTGACCGATATGAATGGAGGAGGAAACATACTGCGCCGACCCCAGATAGACTGGGAACAGGGCTGGGAGAAGAAGAGTTAAAGATAGACGTACTACAGTTTGGTTGCTTAGCATCTTATATTATTGTAATACAACAAAAAATGCCAGGCAACTTAACTTTGGTAAGTTTAATTTTAACTGTAACAGTGGGTCCGGTAGAAGATTTGTGCCCTTACCGAGGTAGAGTTACGTTACATGGGACCTAACCTAATTGGCGAATCGTGGGTGTTAAGTCACCTGTGCCTACCCCCCATTGGGGTTAAATTTTCGTGATTTATGTACGTATATGTTGTTTAGCCTAGTCTTTAAGAATTAACATAAATATTTCACACTTTTATCAGAGGCTTCCCTCGTCTGCGCAAGTTGGAGGAACTGCACATGTGCAACATGCAGAGCTTGCAGGAGATCGGCATCGGAGCTCTGGGAGGCCTGGAGTCGTTGAAGGCCCTCCACATGAGCTTCAACCCCATGCTCTCAACTATACACCCCAAAGCGTTGGCCAGGCCTGACGATATCGGTGAAACGTACGACTGGCCGCCAGTAAAGAAGGTAGCCCATTATTTTTTTGGCCCAATAAAGCAGTTTGATATAAATCATACTGTAACATGTGCTTTGCAAGTCTATAAAAACATTTCCTGTTTTAATCCCGTGGTTCGTCAGTACAATGATTCGGCGAGAGATTACATAGTTAAAATTACTACATACGTACATACATAAATCACGCCTATATCCCCGGAGGGGTAGGCCAAAGTGAACTAGCACCCACGTTAATATTACTGTCTTTATAAAATTGCTTAAAGAGTCGCCAAGAGAGCGATGAGTGGGCAGCAGCATTCCTCTTACACCACCTAGCATATACCTACCGCGATTTATGTGCCCGATAAAGTCCAACAACCTTCAACTGTCACAAAAATCTTCACATGTATACCTTAAGTCAAACAACCTTCAACCGTCACAAAAATGTTCACAGCTATATCTCAAGTCCAACAACCTTCAAGCGATAGACTCCCGGCTGCTCTCCCGCTGGGACTTCCTCGAAGCCATCGATGTCTCCGACAACCCGTTCCTGTGCGACTGCTCGACGCAGTGGATGGTGGACATCCTAGTCTCCGTGGTGGACGGGAAGAAAGAGAACGCGTCCGCCGCTATGGTGTAAGCTAAGACAAAATCTCGCTCATTAAAAGGATTGTGAAGTGCCAATACGCTACGGGTCTATGGTCTAATTCTAGATTTAAACACTGACCTCTATTATACACGTACGCTGGACTGAAGGTTGTCATCCAAAAAATTAAGCCAATTTGATTATCGCCATCTTGGCGCTGATGGCACTGGTGTACGAAGGTAAACGTCAACGGAACTAATAATAACGATGCATTTGTAATGTCAAATACAAGCGACAAACGTCAAATTTAGTAAGTACCCTTGACGCTCGATGGGGCGCTTCAAACAAAGAGTACAATGTATATACATAAAGCTTCAAATCAAAGAGTACAATGTTGCTTCAAATCGGCACAAGAAACATTTTTCAGTTTAGTATAAGTATTCAGTCCAGCGTACCTACTAATAGATGTCAGTGGATGTAAATGATTTTCTTTAATTAAGTATTCATTAAATTTAATTGACCTCTCTTAGTGCACAGTAAGCTTCTGGCTATGAATAAACGAATTTTGATAATTTGATTTTATAATCATATCCAGGATCTGCGTTGATTCTGCTGTTGTTGACGTAACAATAATATCATCGAGATACGACTTTCATATCCGAGACAGCTTCCCCTGAAGATGTTAAATTCCAGCTCATTCGTTTGCCTCCAGATGCCAGGACCCCGTAGAGATGCGAGGGTACACCATGAAGCACCTTCACGACATCCATCGCACCATGAGGTGCGTCGACAAGTACGGGCACAGGCCTGAGCAAGACGGAAGCATACTGCTGGAGATCCTATGCGGTAACTGACAACCTCCTATCTTTATTACTCCTCCTATCTTTATACTTAGGGAAAGTAGGGTGGCTTAAAGTGGGTAACAATATAGTGCCTGAAACGGACACTATGCGGTACCTAACTAACATGCTCTTATCTCCAAGCATAGGAGAAGGCCGCCTAAAGCGGGTACAGTGCCTGAAACAGGCACTTTCCCGAAAGTTTAATGATCTCCTCATCATCATCATCATCGCCAGTCCTTTAATGTCCCCACTGCACTTCTTTGTACTAATTTTTCTAACATTTATATAATGTTGAAATCAAAATCGAATAGTTTTAATAGACTAGTTGCTCAGTGTTTTGTCTCTTTTGCTCGCATTCAATATCATGTTTGTGAGACGAAGACAAAACGCGGAATAGCTATACTATGTTTATTACCAGTTTATTGTTAAGACGGTTAGGTTATAAGGGCAAATGAACTTTTGCTGGGTCAGCTAATGTGCGTATGTTATTGGTTAATTTACAGGTGTGCTATTAGCTGTTCCAATCACGTTGGCACTGGTCGTCCTTTGGAACCGAGGCTACTTCAGGTGTTTGGGTCTCCGTGGCCCTTCGAATATACCCAGGGCTTTCTACAAAAGGGCTCCTAACGAAGATAGTATTATGTAGAATGTAGAATATACCTAGTAGATTTTAGACCAAGGGTGATAAAACATAGACCCCCCCGAATACAGAAACACTACTCAAATTTTGAGCACTGCTTTTTTAAGCAGTTAAGTTGACAATACCTGTCAGTATTTGCATGGAAAAATTTCAGTTTTGACAATACCTAAATGTTAAGCAGGACTCAAACTTTGAGTACCGTTTCTGTATTCGGGTGTGAATCCCAAATATTTATGCAAAAAAAATGCTATCTTTTTTATTACCCGAGGTAAGATTTTAGTTTCCTGTCACCCCTTGATTAGGAAGTAAGATTTTCTGTACCCGTAGCGCGCAGAAAAGTCCACTTTATGATTAGGTGTGACATAAAAATTATTTTAAGCACCATTAAGCGACAGGTTATTTAGTTAATTTCTAACGAAAAAAGGTTTATATTCAATTTTAATTGGCATGTTTTCGAAAAAGTTATAGTTTCAATTGACTTTTTTTCAATATTCAATTGAGTTTGTGTGGTAATTATTATAATTAATTTGTAATAATACGGTTTCAAAGGGACTTACATATTATATGCCTGCAAATTCTAGCGAGTATTTTCGTCGCGCAAACATTTTTTACAGTTGATGTATATTAATTTATTACAAAACAATACAATGTCACAATAAGTTCTTAATGTAATCACTTTAACAATTACCTTATAATTAAACGTAGGTATTACAAAAATATGAAAAGACAAGTCAAATAAACACTAGGTTAATAATATAGTAATTTAAGTATTTAGACATTTTTATCTAAGTTATTAACCCATAGTTAATTCTACTAAGTTTTTTGTATTAAAGAACTAAGTAGATAAAGTATCTATTGTAAGCAGAGACACGTTTAAGTCCATAAATATGTATCTCTCGGAATTAATTATGTAAAATTTAGACTAATTTTTTTTGTATGTACATTTTTATTGAGTTCAGTGATGGAAAACCAAATAAAAATAAATTTTATCTGACTTTTGTTTTGTCATTTCTATAATTTTTTTTTTTTTTTTTTTTTGTTTTATTAAGGCTAAACGTAGTGTATTATACTCGTATACTCTTCGACCTTGGCTTGTATTACTTATACTCATAGACTCTAGCCATTAAAACGAAAGAAAAAATAAACAGTTTTTATATGTCTCTTTATCGACGAAATGCATTTAAAAATAAGAAAGATGAATTTTAAAATGCATCATCCATTTTTGAAAATCAAAATGATTAGCTACTTTGAGTAACAGGTATAACAAATTTTGATTTTTGTATTTTATATTAAAAGATTCGTCAACATTGCTTACATTATTTATCACGTCTCAGTGGCCGAACTTTATTTTCGTGTTTTACACTGGAACGCGTGTCAGGTGGCTCTCACAGAATCTTACCAAATATAGCTGGGCAGAGAGAAAGTCGCGGTGGGGAACGCAAAATGTACAATGTATATGGGGGAACGTAAGTGTTGATATGTTGTGAAAGGATCCCGTCTTCCTACACTTGGGTCACAAGTACCTATTATAGTCACAACACAACACAAGTCCCAAAAAAGGTACCATGACCTCGCACAAATGAGTTTACTCGTGAAAAAAATCATAAAGAAATCACCAAATAAAAAAAGCATTAGTTGACAACTTTGAAGCATGACAACTTTCAAATATTTGAAAGAAAAATCAAAGAGATTTTTGAAATACAAACATCATGAAACAACAATAAATTCACAAAAATGTAAAGAAAAACTACAAAAAAATAGTAAACAGCAATGGCGTAAGTAAATAGAGTATAGAATCATAACAGAAAGATGTTTATTTTTATTATTTTAATTTTTTATTTGAACATTGTATTTATTATAAATGTTATAAAACGAAACGTGGGTATTAATTCCCCTCTGCATACCCCTTCGGGGAAAAATATGCGTGATTTATGTATGTGTGCTTGTCAGTTGCGAGGTGTGCCAACACTGCCAGGGCTGGTTGATCAAGGAGGCTGACATCGCCACCAGAAAAGGCTACAGTTACCACAAGCGGTGCCACAAGTGCTGTAAGTATCACACTCATGACAGTAAGGCTCTTTAATTCTTCGGCGTGTACCGGGCGACCGGCGCATTTTGTATGAAGCTACGCAACCGGCCGCACGCGGAACAAATGAAAGCTACTATGAAGCTTCATACGAATTGCGACAGTCGCATTCGCACGCAACCGGCGACACGCCAAAGAATGAAAGGGGCCTTTGCCACTGCGTTACCGAGCTCCTCATAACACGTCTACTCAAAAGTAACCCTCCCTTCTAGATGTCTGCAGTGAGACCAATCTCCTCAACGCGGATGTGTTTAAGGGCGTGATATTCTGCTCGAGTTGCTCCCAAAGGATCTTCCAAGGATGCTCCACTGCCAGGAGGTCGAAGAACGGCAAGTCTAAGGCCATCAAGCCGGGAGCCAAGAGACGTGAGAGGGCTGCACACTTGGTAGGTCAAGTTTGTTACATGTTTTAATTCATCCAATCTCAGTTTTACCCAAAGAGGGTTGGTGTCTGGTAGGCAGCCGGCTGTTAAACCTATATGGATTAGAATTTTGTGATTATTCAATAATTTATTACTTAATTAATATAATATTCACTTTCGCAAAATGTCATCATGAAGGTCACTTTTGCAGAACGGTGTTTTTACACAATGCCGATGTGTTTTATGAAAATGTCGTTTTGCAAATGTGACATTGTGTAAAAACACCGTTCTGCAAAAGTGACCTTCGCGGTGACATTTTGCGAAAGTGACGTTCTACGTCCAGACTGACTGACGACGTCTACTACTTCTTCTTCAGAAAAAGCGGGCCAGCAGAGCCAGACACCACCATGTCAACGGAGTGCTGGAGCTGACCACGTTGGCAGCGTCCAAGGAGTCGGGAAGCAGTACAGCCACGGGAAGGACTCAAAAGAAGAGAAGGTGAGGGGACTGGAATGACGATGTATGGTGGAAGCGTTCAGTGGCGATGGCGGAAGGTATGCCCGCATCATCAACGAACAGGGGAGATCTTCAGAGCCACCAATATCACTGACTTCTATTATACAAGTACGCAGGACTGAATACATCTACTAAAATGACAAATTAATGTTTCTTGTGCCGATTTGAAGCGACCCATCGAGCGGCAAGGGTACTAAATTTGACGTTTGTTGCTTGTATTTGACATTACAAATGCATCTCTAATATTAGTTCCGTGGACGTTCACCTTCGTACACCAGTGCCACCAGCGCCAAGATGGCGATAATCAAATTGGCTTCATTTTTTTTATGACAACCTTCAGTCCAGCGTTCTTGTATAATAGAGGTCAGTGACCAATATGCACTGGGCCATTGTGGTTCATTCTCCCTGTATTCTTTCATCCAAAGGGAATGTTTCTGTGTTGGTACACAGAGACCTTCCCTTTGCAGTGGTGACGTTAAAGGGTTGCTGATGATGATGATGGTGTTTATTATTGTTTTTTTTTCTTTAAGTAATTCATCTACATCGTTCACCCGACCATGCCGGATTGAAAGAGAGCAGTCAGTTGATGAAGTAAGTATTATCATGGTTGACTTTTATGCTCCGTAAGCGATGAGGTGACGAGAAACAGCTGTCCGGCTAGCATGACCACCGAAACACGATATGTTAAGGAAATTTATCGCTTTGAACTGTCAAAGATCCATAGGTTTTTGACAGTTAAAAGCGATAAATGGCTTTAACATACCGTGTTTCGATGGTCACGCTAGCCGGGCTGCACCAGTTTATTACACGCCGTCATAGTAACGCATGTGTCACATTTTCTCGTAAACTTACACTTCGAGGATATAGTTCGATTGTTGAGAACTAGATGACGCTAGTAGTGTCCTAGTGTCCGTGACAACTTGAGTAGGGGTTGGCGCATTCTGCTTTATGTTTTTGCTCACAGAAAGACTTTGGTAATTAAAGAAAAATATATCTGTGTATTCTGATTTCAGGATTTGAAGGACCTGAAAAAGATGAGCGCAGGTAAATGGACCGCGCCTTGTTATTTTTGGGTTTGATGAGAAATCCAGTGTCGCAGTGCTCTGGACACTTACATTCTAGGGACGGTCTATATCCCCACAATAGTATTGTCGGGCGATAAGCTTGGGCATTTAATTGTAAATGCCTCTATCCTCAGATATATGTCTAGATATAGAGGCCGACGTCCAACAGTGGGCGTCGTCTCTAGGCTGACACGATGATAATGATAATAAGGGCTGGTTATTGGAAAGACGATCAAATACTATTCTAAAGCCATGGTAAGCCTGGATGCATCATAGCCAAATCCCCATATACATCTTAGGGGGAGGCCTATGTAGGCGTCTCTCAGCTGCCATGGTGATTACGACGAAAACATTTCATTCAATTTCATTCAATTCATTTCATTGGATGGGTGACCAAATAATACACCTACCTATTGCCTATCTCTAGTTCCTTCGTGCTTCAGAAGCCACGTTACTCTCAGCAGCATCACAGGTAGCTGTGAAAATTTTCCGATCGGTCTCAATTCTCAACTCCTATTCTGTGACAGAGATCGGTGTAACGACGGAAGTCACGCAGGAGCTGCTGAAGCAGATGCACTGCCCCGTAGTGGAGAATGATTATTGTAAAAACGGGTAAGGCACTTTTGGTTAAATTAAAAGTTCCCGGTACACTTTGTTATGCCATATTAATTATCCCGTAGCCATGGTTACGATTTGGTGATGTCATGTCCAAACACCGTACCGAACCGACGAACGTCAAATATTTGACGGGAAAGCAGTTTCTATGGGAAAATTAAATTGTTGTTTTTACTATTTTCCTCGAAATATTTCTATATTTTCTCACCTTTCCTGCCTTGCCTGACCTGACCCAAGACAATCATTTCAAAACCAAAATCTGCTAAATCGGCCCAGCCGTTCTCGAGTTTTAGTGAGACAAACGCACAGCAATTCATTTTTATTTATATATAATTTAAATAATAATTATCATCAGCCTCTCTAGACAATCAAGTGGCCAGTCTGACAAATTTTTTTTTGACAGTTTCTCTTTGACACGACGGCCGCCATGACGTCATATATTTTATGTTTTCTCTGTAATAGTTACTTACTGCCGCACTCAGAGACGTCAAATAACGTTCATGAGCACTTAACGTCAAAAAATGACAATTCAAAACTAGTCGCTATGCTTGCCGGGTCTGTGGTCTAGATTTGAATCAAAATTTTTGACATTAAGTAGTATTTAAAGTTTATTGACGTCTCCGAGTGCGGCAGTTTCTTACTTAAAAGACTGACCACTTTTCATATATTTAATTTTAAAATAATATATTTCTTTAACGATTCATATGTCGATTTTTTTGTTCAACAGACCTAGATCCAGACCTCATAAATCACCGCCAAAGGGAAAGGGAGACAGTCGTTTTGTGAGTATGCTATTTTGTCTGAGCAGCAGTTTCCACCGCAATTAGGGCGGCTATATACCACTGCGCTAACCAGCCTCTCTAGACAAGTAGCCAATCAATTACGAACGATCAACTAATTGAACGAATAGAATGCAAATGTATGACGTTATAAAAACTGACGTATTACCAGGAAAACAACATTGCGACTCTCGGGCAAATGTTAGTGAAGCTGCCAATAATTACATTTGCATTCTATCCATTCGAATAGATTGGCAACTTGCATAGGCATCCTGCAGGCCTAGCACGGGACGTGGACAAAATCTCCTCGGGGAAAGGAAAATATTTCCCCCTCGCTCTAACCCCCACAAAATCCCGAGACGAAACACTGGCAAGTGGTGGAGAGAGATTTTGTCCACTTCCCGTGTTAGGCCTGCAGGTTGTCCGACTCACGGATGTCGCGACGGGACATAATTTTTAAACTAACTTTTGATTTTTTTACCTCTTCTACGTAAATAATGTTGTATCGTTTCTAAAATGTTCAAATAAAAATTGTAGTTTTAATAGGTATGTATGATTGTTGATGTTTAATTGGCATTTGTATACGCATTGTTACAGAATAACACAGTAATATGCAGTGATTTAAGAATGGCAGGTAAAATATTTTTACCCTTATTGTGTTACGATTTCCTTTATAGTGGAGAAGCTGTGAATTTACCCATCTTGAAAATATGTCACTTACAAACAAGAAACTGATTGTAATCTAAAATACATCATCAATAAATTATAGACCAATAACTGCCGCACTCAGAGACGTTAAATAACTGTAATGAGTATTTAATGTCAAAATTTTTCATTCAAATCTAGACCATAGACCCGGCAAGAATAGCGACTAGTTTTGAATTGTCATTTTTTGACGTTAAGTACTCTTTAACGTTATTTGACGTCTCTGAGTGCGGCAGTAAAACTATTAGCTAATTTGAAAAATTGGTGTTAGACATTTTTATTTTTGTATGTCTTATTGGAAGACACATCAAGATTGTTTACATTTTGTCTCTTGCTGTAATGGACGGAGTATAAGTATTAATTTAAACGGTCAACAGAACTGGGAGCATCCACAGAAATCGCGCACATGGCGTTGCGAAAGAAGTCTGAAGTTCCAGTGATCGTGAAATCGGAGTGAGTGTAAAACGTATAACGTTGCTTCTTTATTAGATATTACTTATTAAGTGTTAACGGCTCTCGCTGAATACTCATTATTTTAAAACAAATATATGCCTAATAGCAATCAGGGATAACGCAGCTTTATCAACACAAACGCATTATACATACATACATAAATCACGCCTATATCCCCAAAGTGGTAGGCAGAGGTTAACTAGCACCCACGTTTCGCCAATATTATTAGGTCCCATGTAATAGGTGGCGAGCCTATTGCCATTTATCGGACAAAAAAGTCGCAGTACATTGCTAGGTTGTATAAGAGGAACGCTGCTACCCATTCCTCATCAGTGTTTATCCTTAGTCGCCTTGTACGACACCCACGGGAGAGAGTTGGGGTTGGTGCCTGTGCTGTATAGTGGAAAACGCCGGCAGAACGAACGGCAGTACCACGATTACCACACCCTTTTGGGTAATGCCAAAAGGGTGTGGTAATCGTAGTACTGCCATCAATGCCAGACTTTTAAACAATCTACTAATTAAAATATCACCTATAATGTTTTCTTATATTTGCACGAGCACTACACATTTGAAATAAAACAACTTTTACGGATAAGACTCGCGTGTAATTTTGGTTTTTGGCATATTAATTATTTAACCCGACGTTTCGATCACTTTGGCCGTGGGCACTTTACAGTCCCCCCCGTGACCACGGCCACTGTAAAGTGATCGAAACGTCGGGTTAAATAATTAATATGCCAAAAACCAAAATTACACGCGAGTCTTATCCGTAAAAGTTTGTTTTATTTCAAAATATCACCTATTGGTCCTTTGTAAGTCATAATTTTCTTTCCAGCCTTCGGGAATTATGCTCCCCCAGTTTGTCACAACTTAACCAGGAGTCCGGTATGTGCCCAAGTTACTTATACTAAATAGGTTGCACTCAAGGGGCCTGTTTCACAATCGACGGTTAAGTTTTGAATAGC
Source organism: Cataclysta lemnata (assembly GCA_963931975.1). Taxonomy (NCBI): domain Eukaryota; kingdom Metazoa; phylum Arthropoda; class Insecta; order Lepidoptera; family Crambidae; genus Cataclysta; species Cataclysta lemnata. The sequence continues at coordinate 1,954,071 of OZ008338.1, forward strand.
TTACTTGGCAGATCATTTGACAGTTGTAATATAAAATAGATATGTCAATTGAACTGCCAAGTAAGCTATTCAGAACTTACCTACCGGTCGATTGCGGAACAGGACCTTAGTATTGTAAAAGTAAAACGTTTAACATAATTGTAGTTCTATGAGTAGTCCTCCGTTTCTGCGTGGTTTAATATTTACTAGGGGGTTAAAACAGTAAAGAGGAATAAACAGCAGCGTTCTTGTCCCCCCAGCAGTGGGGACATTAAAAGGGCTGGTGATGATGATGAAGCATGGCTAGCGTGTCTGACTTTTGGTATAGTCGTGTTTCTCGGTAATATTATTGAAAAGATTTTGTTGCTTGTCATTGATTGTAGCTTTGCTTTCAGATGCATCTGGTGATGTCACTGATAAATCGGTTGACTCCACGCTTTCATCTAAGGATAGACGTCAGCAGTTAGTTAATATTACTGTTTTATCTACAAAACTTTAACAGACATAATCCATCTCTATTTAATTATAATCATAATTCAATTATTATATCTGTTTGTGTCTATTTAGAGCTTTTTCGGTGTGGTGGATGATATGAATTAAAATGCAATGGATGCCTGGATGACGTCTGACCGATATGAAAAGATAGGTATTGAGCTACTACAGGGGTCATTAGCCATCTCAATTCTTTATAATATAATCATCTATAATATCTCTTTGTCTCTATTTTCAACACTAGTGCTTTTCGGGTGTGTTGGATGATATGAATTAAAAGGGAATGGATGCCTTGATGGCGTCTGACCGATATTAATGGAAGAGGAAACAGGCTAGGAAGCAGTACGAAATCTGTTTGTGTCTATTTGCTTACAAAACGAAACAGACACAAATAGAAATATTAAAACCTCACGCGCGTAATTGAGGGTTACGTGTAAAAAATAATGCAGTGATAAAATTTTATTAAAATAACAAAAATGGTTTTTAGCAACTGGCTTGATCGCAGACTTGGCAGTTTAATCAAGATGCCGTACACATTTTGTAAGTATAATATTTACCTAGATCGACTCCTAATAGAGAGACGAAAACTTTTATCACTCAATGGATTCACGTTGGATTCACATCAAAAATACTAATGCGCACCAAGTCTCTGCTTTGGTGAACATTTAGTAATAATTTTTATTTTGATGAGCACCATATTATTTACCTAAAAAGCGGTTTCGGATTCTGTAAATTATATTCTGTAAACTGTTTATATTATATATATATATATATATATATATATATATATATGTGTATTGTTCCAGTCAAAACGAACGTGGTGAATAGAAGTTCACTTATCAGCGTGGTGGCCACAGACAGCGTCAGTCGGTAAGCGAAAAAAGGCTATGGAGGCTAAGGCCCGGCGCACATTGGCGGCACGGCACGTCAAGGGACCATTCGGCATCCCTGCGTGTAAGCCGCCTCCGTGGTCTAGTGGGTCGCCCACCGGAATGAAGATCCAGAGGTCCCGGGTTCGATCCCCAGGGGGGTACAAATCTGTGCTCGGTTTTGTTGGTGGTAGGACTTCTTTGAAGTCCGTCTGGCTAGCTAACTATCTACCATCTTTTCAAAATCTGTCGCCATAATAATAATGTTAACAGCATTGTTATGTTCCGACAATGCGTGATAAGATAGCCAGCCCCTTTGTGGTTGAGGGTTCCAGGTGAAGCTAGATTCCATTTTCAGCCCTTATCGGCACTTACTATCAGGTGAGTTTAAGGGCAAGGGCTTCCCTGTCTAACATAAAAAAGCGCACACACGCGGTAACAATGCGTGGTATCCTTAAGCGTGCCGAGGCGTCCTTATGCATGTCAAGGCGTTGTGAGGTCTTATCGCGGTATCTATTGGTATCACGAAGACTGCCAAAGCGTTCCGAGTGATGCCGAGGCGTTCCGAAGGCTGCCAACACGGCTTGCCTAAGCATTGTTTTTGTACCTTCAACATTGAACTTTCAACTTTATTTTCAAACTCTTTAGTTATATTTTTTTTTTCGTTGCCTAAACATACCCTGCCATGCCGGGCCGCCAATCTACGCCGGCCCTAAGGGAGAACCCTTGCTAGCACTCTGTATAAAATCAATAGCCTTTTAATGTCGTTACTGCTGCTTCCCTATGGATGGAAGAATATATGGAGAATGGGCCATAACCCCTTACGCTGGCATAGTTCGGATTGGCGGGTATTAACGACTTAAGCCGGCTTAACGTGCCTTCCGAAGCACGGAGGAACTAGAGATGACACGATATATGATATGATTTTTGATCACACACCAATGACCTTATCCAGCAGTGCTTAGTTTTCACAATCGCAGGCCGGGCGCGCTAGGCCACTGCGCTATTGAGCTCTTCAGCACTGTATAAAGCCTCCTTTCAGTGACTGAGGAGATGACAACTAACATGAGTGAATGGAAGAAAAAAATGAATTGGCATAAGGGAGAGCAAATAAAGATTACTTAATCTCAGGCGAAAACACCAGTACAAATCCATTACTTTACAGGACAAGCAATTAATGGGATGTAGAAAGTATTCAATACAACAGTCATATTTTGCATGTAGTTGTCCTTGTTTGACCGGGATGAAAGAGCATTTGTTGCCGATTAATATTATTATTGAACAAACAATGCACCACAGAATTAGCACTATTTTATACCTCCCTTCCATGCTGGCCAGCCAAAAAAATATACGGACTGTGCCAGCGCCCACTAACGACTAATAATATTCAAAATGCTTTTTTACAGCTCATTCCTGAAACGATTGAAGGTTATGTTTCGCGAGGAAACAATAGAACATCAAAGTTAGTAATACCCCCTGATCACATTATACATATTAGTGCTGCATGATTGTGGGCAAATCTAAGATGGTAGCTATGATGTTGGTATAGCACAGCCACACCAAGATAATTAAAATTTTAAATCGTTTAATTTAATTTTTTTTTAATTTTAATTTGATTTGAAACGTTTAACTTACATTAAATACATTTGTGTCTTATATGGTGCGGTTCGTTCTTGCTAAACTAACCCCAACTGCTGACGAGTGTCCATTTTCCACTTAATAGAATGTATTGATTCCGTCTTCTAGGTCATCATCATTTCAGACGAGTAACGCCCACTTTTGGGCAAAACCCTCCCCTCAAGTATCTTCCAACCGATCGGCCCTTCGCTGCCCGCATCCAGCGGATTCCCGCGACTTTTACCTGGCCGTCGGTCCACCTTGTGGGAGGCCTACCAACGCTCTTGTCGCCCAATCAAATACAACCCACACGTTTCTGCAGATCGCGGTGTCAAGAGGCTGTACTCCACGATCAACAGAAGAAGAACACCTTACAAGTTGGGCTGGTTAGTTATGTCTTGAGTTCACCACGCGGTAAAAGCAAAAATCTAAATCCATAATTAAAATTGGTTTATTGAAACACCACTGGGACCTGAATATTAAGCTTACATTAACACGATGAAGCGACTTAGTATGATACATACATAAATCACGCCTATACCCCCTGAAGGTGTAGGCAGAGGTACTAACACCCACGTTTCGCCAATTATGTTAGATCCCATGGCGGCGAGCCTATAATAATTGCCATCTATGGGGCACATAAATCGCAGTATTTTGCTGCTAGGTGGTATAAGAGGAACGCTGCTGCCTATCACTCACCGCTCTTTACTAGGCGACTTACGCCTTGTGCAAAACTCACGGGAGAGATGCGAGGTGGTGGAGAAGATAAAATAAACATGGCCAAACGGTTATAGGGGAAATATGAACGTTTTTCCTGGCCTCCATATAATTCTAAGTGGAGTTCTCCAATTTTGCTCACTACTTTCAGATGTAGGAAAACTTAAAATTCAATTTTCTCTGAAAGGTTTTACGGAGAATGTGTTTGCAGGTTGAATATCATGGCGAGACTTTCTGAAGACAGTGGGTAAGTATGTTATGCTATTGTGCATAGACACATAAATCCACCTATTTATCCCCGAACGGGTGGGTACGCAGAGGTGAGTTGACACCCACGTTTCCAAATATGTTAGGTCCCGTGTTATAAAGGGAGAGCCTATTGCCATCTATCGGACAGGTGAATCGCAGTTGCTTGGAACAGGAACTTAAACAGGAACTCTACTGCCCATTACTCATCGCTGTCTTGCTTGATGTAAGTTTTTGAAAATTTATATTTTGAAGGACACCGCTACACGAGCCAAATATTATTTGAAATGGGCTTTATAAAAAAAGACTGTTTTTTTTAACTCGGTTGAAAGCACTTATAACTTAAATCAAATTTTGTATTTAACGGTCCACAAAAATATATAAGATATTCAATCACTGTGACACCTAGAGCACAAAGGGGCTGTGTACGACCAACTACGAGAAAAGAAACATGCGCTCAACCCTTCCTATTGTGATAGTTTCTTGTTTATGATTGGTTAGTCGAACTTGCATAACGGTCAACGTAAGTCGACTTTCATCTGCACTATAATAAATAAATAATAAATAAATATTTTTACACTCACACCTATCATCTAGCCCAAAGTATGTAAGCCTAAGCACTTGTGTTATGGATACTAGATATAATTAAGTGCATTTTGTACGTTTGTGGTTGCGTACAATAATAACATAGTTTAACACTTTGCTTCATGTCTGTACAAGACGTAAAATACATAAGCGGGATGAGATGTCCAATTCAAAAATTGCGTTAGGTCAACTCATCCTGGGGTATGAGATCGAGCGGGATCAGTTGACCAAAGCCTCACAAATAAGTAAGTAAGTTTAACTGCCGCACTCAGAGACGTCAAAAAATGTTAATGAGTACTTAACGTCATTTTACGTGGGACCATAACATAATACGCGAAATGGCAACTCGTGGCAATATGAAATTGTGTATTACTTGACTAAAATTATTCCAGTTGCTTACAAATATTATATGCATACAGAGACTTATTTAAAGATAAAATTGTGATGTTTCTTCGTCAGCCCGACGAGTACGTCCATGCAGAAGCAAGAGTGTAAGAGGTAAATAATATTACGGATATCACCCCCGAATACAGAAACGCTAATCAAAGTTTGAGTCTTGCTTAACATTTAAATGTTGTCAAAATTGACGTTTTTCCATACAAATTCTGACAGGTAATGTCCACTTAACTTTTTAAGCAGTGCCCCAAATTTGATTCGACCTAATGATTGTTTTTTTTTATGTTTTGTATCCTGAAATGAAAAATAAGATCTTTTGAAAAGCTAATTCATCAAAAAGTCAGATTCCTAAAACTGTTTATTGACTCACTATACATAATTTGGAGTCATCTTATGGCGGTGGTAGCTTAATACCCAAAGAGGGTTGGTGTTAGGCAAGCAGCCGGCTGTAAAACCTAATAGATGACGGACATATTTTTAATCTCCCCGATTTTTTTTCTTGGACACACGGGTTTTCGGTATCTAGCGTCTTGACGATTCTTATGTGTATTGTAATCATTATGAAAAAATGAATTTTGACTTTTGATTGACTTTTTTGACTTTTAATATAATTATGTATATAAATGTTGAAAATATGCTACATAAACATATACACAACCATGACTCGGGAACAAACATTTGATGTCAAGACAAAGTTTGCCCCTACCAGGAGTCGAACCCGGGATCTCTTGGTCAATACCCAGCGATCTGAGCATTCGACCAAGGCGGCAAACTCATTTAAGTTATTTGACGTCTCTGAGTGCGGCAGTAAGAGTTTCATCTCTCCTCATAACAGGTGTAAGCATTTCGAGCGCTCACACAGCTACCGATGCATGCGGGCCCACGTCATGAGGCTGGCTGGCCCCACGAAGAGCGAGTAAGTACATCTCAAGATATTAAGGGAAACTAAAAATTTTAATTGCCGTGTGGTGACGGCAGAGCAGAATACAATTGTCACACCCATATCTCTCCCGTGTGTCTTCCAAGGGAACTAAGGGTTTAGACACCAATGAGAATGGGCAGCAGCGTTCCTCCTAGCAATGTGCTGCGATTTCCGTGCCCGACAAATGGCAATAGGATCGCCCCCTACGGGACCTAACCTAATTGACGAAGCGTAAATGTTAATTCACCTCTGTCTACCCCTTTGGATATAGGCGTGATTTATGTATGTATGTATGTAAAAATTTTAATGAGAAAGAGGCGGTCAACTTATTAACACCGTGCATAGACCACAAGATGACGTCGATGTTGACGTCAAAGAGTATGTTGCGCATTAAATGTCTGGGAGTTGTCTTGATAATACTTATTGATAAGGTTCACTACAATTATAATTTACGTCACCCAATTACAGCTCGTGGCATAATAATAATAATTATAAGTACCGACCATCCTAAGGACCGGTATACACAAAACTGCGCATCGTAAAAATCTGCGAGCTTGCACGCCGCATCGCGAGAGCTTGCGAATTGATTCGAATCGCGCATTCTTTCAATTTCATTGTTTTTTGTTTCCGCTTGGCTTGCCGCAGCAAAATCGAATCGCTTAAATTCGCATTTCAATTTTCTGCGTTCGCATCGCACCAATTCGCAGTTATGTGTAGGTTTACGGGCTCTAACGTAGTTTTGTTTGTTTTACAGGTTGACGTGTTTCAGAAACGCGGTAATAGAGAAATTCAAACCGCCAAACTTTTTAAAATACATTGCCGGATACAGTAAGTATTTTGGGCGTTTTAAGCCGAAACTTTTAATCATTATGGATTGAATGTTGTCATCCCAACCACTCTCTCCGTTCATCGGTCTCTCGACATGGTTCTATCCGTCGCTTTTCTATACATTAATTTATCACTAGCAGCTTACGGTGAGATGGATGATATGAATCAAAAGGGAGTGGATGGCTTGATGGCATCTGACCGATATGAACGGAAGAGGAGACCTACTGCGGCCGACCCCAGATAAACTGGGAACAGGGTAGGGAGAAGAAGAAGAAGAAGAAGGATTGGATTTCCCTCTCTTGTCGTCTTATTATCTTTAGATCTCGCTTATATAAGGCCGCGTTCAATGTGTGGAGGTAATAAAATAAAGTTATAATCTAGCTGTTCTTAGCAAGAGCACACTCATATACCATTTGATACTCATTTGATACTCATATACCATACACACAATGATGTTTTCTTACAAAAGCGTCAATGTCGCACAATTTTGTATTCTTTTTTTTACAGCCTTTCAGTAGGCCTATTCGCTAACTTTTTTTGACAGTTTTTAAATAAATAAATAAATATTTTTACACTCAAACCTATCATCTAGCCCAAAGTAAGTAGCCTAAGCACTTGTGTTATGGATACTAGATGACGGACATATTTTTAATATAATAATGTATATAAATGTTGAAAATATACTACATAAACATATACACAACCATGACTCAGAAACAAACATTGAGGTCATGACAAAGTTTGCCCCTACCAGGATTCGAACCACCCATTGGTCAATACCCAGCGATCTGAGCATTCGACCAAGGCGGCAAACTCATTAAAGTTATTTGACGTCTCTGAGTGCGGCAGTAAGAGTTTCATCTCTCCTCATAACAGGTGTAAGCATCATCACAAAGTTTTGCCCCTACCAGGATTCGAGCCCGGGACCTCTTGGCCAATACCCACCAATCTGAGCATTCGACCAAGGCGGCCGTGCAGTGATGATGATCACCGAACTATTTACTTATCCATTACTGTTTTCACAGGACAAGTGTCACCATAGCGTTATAGTAAAGCAGTAATGAATCATTAAATTGTTCAGTGATTACCACTCTCAAGGGAATAGGCCTACAGTTCTCTCTATTCCTTGGAATATATAATGGCCACTTGTCAATATTTTTAATAATAATTTTTATCATTCCAATTCCGTTGATTCTTTCTATGCGACCAAACCATGCGATTCAGTTGTCATTACTATCATAATAATTTTTTTTTCAATTTATTTAGATAAACAAACAGTATCAAAATACAGATATGTAAATAAAGTGATAATTAAGAATAATTACAAATTTGACAACAGCACCGTTTACCACATAGGTATGTGACAAGAATTATTTTGTGATATTACAATTGTTTTGTAATATTACAATTTCTTTTCCAGATCGAAAAGCCATTATGAAGAACGAAGCCTGCGGGAATGACAACTATGTTGTGACACACAGCCTGATAAGGACTCAATAAAACTGGATGAAGTCACACGGTTTTGTATTGAAAAATACACATTACCTAGCTAGAATATGGTTTTATTTTTATTTCATATGGAACACCAACAGCATTATAATACTATATACATGGCTTACATAGTTGTAGGATTTTCAGTATTAGTTATATACACATAGGTATACAGATTCTAGGAATTCACAGCTTCGGCACAGAATTCTAAAAGCGCATCTTCGTTGAATATTTAAAATTCTTGCGTAGCAATACATTAACCAACAACTGATTAGGTTGTGTATCATTAATTTATTACAAAGTAATAGGGCAAATAGAAACTAAAAATCAGACTCATAAATATTATGAATATCATATTGGTATATCGTAAAACAATTTTTTATAATGTTTTTATCCCTACTGATAATAATATATCCACTGTAAGGGATACATGCATTTTGAATCTTTGTTACCATTTTGCCACGCGGAATACAGTCGACAGCGCGTCAGGTGACAACAAATACAAAAAAATCGAATTTTCTCAATCGACCATGCCCTTTAACTACCACCAACTTAAGGTTGAATTTCTTTTGAAAAAAATATTACAGTTTTGGGTAGACGTAAATGCCCTTGACTGTACAACGCAGAAGCCAGAACTCATCTGTTAGTGACATGGTACAAAGTCGACTAAGGGAGATTGCCCAGTGTAGACCAATTAGCACCTTGGGGCACCCGAACGGTGGAGGGCAAACCACCAACAACAGCATACCCAAAGAGGGTTGGTGTCAGGCAGGCGGCCGGCTGTAAAACCTAAGCCAAAATTTGAGCAGTATGGATTGGAATGTTGTCATTCCAATCACTTTCTCCGTTTATCGATCTCTCGACATGGTCCGTTCCGTCTCTTTTCTATACATTCATTCATCACTTTACGGTGTGATGGATGGTATTATTCAAAAGGGAGTGGATGGCTTGATGACGTCTGCCCGATATGAATGAAAGAGGAAACATACTGCGCCGACCCCAGATAGACTGGGAACAGGTCAGGGAGAAGAAGAAGCGTGACATATGGTACAAAATGAGATTCTAATTGTTCCCAAATCCTACCGTTGTAAAGTTAGATACATTTTTTTTTGACATGAGTCTTACAAATTCTTTTGAAGGTGGCATAAGTGTAATATTTTTTTCATACACTCATAATGAAACTGCATTTATTAGAGAAATGACTACCTAATACAAAAAAATGTTCACTTAAATCTTAATACTACTGGAATACGTACTAGTTTTGTACGCATAACATAAATCACACATATTTACAGACTTTTACCAATTATGTTAGATGTACGTGCGTCATACCTAGGCGCCTCGAATTTGGTACACATTTGGGATACAGTTAGCATACATTTGGTACACACTTGACATTGTACACATTTAGTACACATTTGGCACACATTTAATACACATTTATCACGCATTTGGTACACTATTCGTACACATCCAGTCACGACGTTACAAAGATGGGCTGAGTTACAAAACGGCATAAATACCATTACCAAAGGAAGTGTGGTGTCACGTGTGTTGCTCTCAGTGTGCCACGTCAACCAGCCCCCTAACACGGGCCGTGGACAAAAACTCCCCGTGGAGAAAATAAAACATTTTCCTCTCGCTCCAACTTTCACTGAATCCCGAGACAAGACACTGCCAAGTGGTGGAGAGAGAGATTTTGTCCACTAGGCTTGCTGGTAGACACTAGAAGGCATCGTTCTCCTCGTCCAGATCTGAGTCGGTGTTGTGACGCAATCGTCTTCTGCACCTTGCGAAGTATCCCTTCTTCCACAGTAGCACGGCCATGAGTACAAGGGGGAACGTGACGAAGATACCTGAAAAGATAACATACATACATCATAAGTCACGCCTTTCCCACGCAGGTGTATATGATTTATACTATTATTATTATTATTTCTATTATTTACTATTATTTATACTATTTAAACTACTACATAGGTACACCCGCGTTTCGCCAGCCTACATCAAGTCCCATGTAATAGGGGACGAACCATTGCCATTCTTTAATCGCAGTAATTTGCTAGGTAGTGCAACCGGAACGCTGCTGCTGATTTCATACATACATACATGAATCACGCCTATATCCCCGAAGGGGCAGGCAGAGGTGAACTAGCACCCACGTTTCGCCAATTATGTTAGGTCCCATGTAATAGGTGGCTAGCCTATTGCCATATATCGGGCACAAAAGTGTCGCAGTCCATTGCTAGGTGGTATAAGAGGAATGCTGCTGCCCATTGCTTAGCGCTGTCTTACCCTTATCCTTGTACGACACCCGCGGGAGATATTTGGGGTAGTGACAATTGTATTCTGCTCTGCCGTCACCACACGGCAATACGATAAAATATCAAAAACCGACGCTATAATTATAGCCTGTGTGTTGGTGTACTCCAGCTTAAGGGGGTAATATAAGGGGGTACAGTTTTTCCACACATTACCTATCATGACTCCAAGGATTATAGCTACGTCTGGAGTATGCATCGCCATTTCCGCTGGACTACAGGATAGCGTCTTCGAAGCCTCGTGAAGCTGCGTGAAGGTCAGCCCTCTCAGATCTTGAGGTTTAGAGCATCTTTGGACAACCGAATATAGTTAATTAAGTTTAAGTAGCCCACCAACCCGCACTGGGCCAACGTGGTAAAAATACTTGTGATGAAGTTTTGTATTTGTAGGGAATTTCTACTCCAACATCCCAAAAAGTTAGTAGCCTTTTCAGACTGCTGCATGCTACCAGAGCGGATTGGAAAAGTCTTTCTAATTGTTGATCTGCCACGCAGCTGCATTCAGTACGCGTGTGCTGTGGCGTTTCGTCTGCCATGCATCCTCTGAATAGAGGTCTGTCTGTCCTTAGATATGCTAGGTATGAAGATACCATAATAGATTTAGGAGAAGATATCATGAAGCTAACATCAAAATGGATAACTGTAAAGGAGGATATGATAGCAAGAGAAGGATAGAGAGGAGTGGAAGAAGAAAACATGTTGGGCCCACCCCGCCTAGAGCAAGATAAGGGTAGGAAGAAGAAGAAGAAAGAAGCTTACATCAAATTAGCAGCAGTCGCGTTCAAGCTGACGATCAGCGGCTCAAGAACATCGACCATCCACTGGGCGTTGCAGTCGCAGACGTAGGGGTTGTCGTCGAAGTTAACGACAGTCACGACGTCCCATCGCGACAAGATGTCGGGATCTATCACGGACACGTTGTTGTTCTGGAGGTAAATCTGCAAGAAAAAACAGCGACTGTTGTAGGTTTTTGCAGGACGGAAGAGACACGATAAAACTAAAGGTCTCTGTATACGTGACGGGTTTTTGTAATAAGAATGGGACGGGGCGGGAAGTTTGAGAAATATCGTTTCATACAAAATGTAGGTACACGAAGGACGATGTCACGGGGTCACAGATGAGACGTGAACGTAGCACTCACGGGGCGTTTTGAACGAGTCAGTCACGTCCCCGTCCCGTCCGAGTATGCAGAGACCTTTAGCACTCCATGGATTCACCGTGCGGGTGCCGGGTCCATAGTGTGGCAGAGGGGGAAATCTGGGTAGCGCTTGGGACTTGTGAACCAAGGGTAGGTTTACGCGATCCCTTCACAACATGCTACACTCATCCCACTCCGACTTCTCTCGCTGCCCAGCCATAATTGTTAAGATTCCGTGAGAGCCGCCATCGACACACGTTCTAGTGTAGTACTTACGAAAGCTCTAGACATGCCAAGGTTTTTTTATGCTAGACAGGGAAGCTCTTGCCCTTCATCTCACCTGATGGTAAGTGACGATAAGGGCTGAGAAGATAAAATTGAGCTTCACCTGGAACCCTCAACCACAGGGGGACTGGCTGGCTATCTTATCACAAATTGTCGGAACACAATAATGCTGTTAACATTATTATCATGGCGACAGATTCTGATAAGATGGTGGTAGCCAGGCGTACTTGAAACAAGTCCTACCACCAACCTATAGTTTTATAATATTAAATATAGGGATTTTGCTGATATACCTGGACTTTTAGAGTAGACCAATGATTACGGTAAGAATACCGTCTTCGTGACTCGTTTTCGATACTAAATTCTCTGTTGTTGTAATACTCCCAACCAGTAACCTATGTCATGTAGTGGTGCTGAAAGGTTTTTCTATTGCTGTATTACTTCCAAGCAGTAAGTTTTCTGTTGTTGTATCACTCCCTAGTAGTAGGCAGTATTGGATTGTGTTAATTCGGGGTATTAATGTTACAAAATACATACCTCTTTGATAGGCGGCCACATCTTGGTCTCATCGTCATCGTCGATCCAGGTCAAGAAATCTTCGTCTATAGACGTTAGTTTTTTATTGTTGCTCAAATACAGGACTTGCAGGCTTTCCAGCCCGCCTAGGGCACCTGGCCCTATGGTTTGAAGCTTAGTATTGCAGATCTGAAGCTCTTTTAGTTTGACTAAGCTCGATAGTGCCCTGGAATTAGTTTAATATTAATGCTAACCACCAAAATCTTTGTATTAATATTAAGGCTACAAATAGTTTCAATACAAACTTAATTGGCGAAAAGTGGGTGTTAATTCACTTCTGTCTACCCCTCTTCTCCATAAAGACGTGATTTATGTATGTATAGATGTTAACATAACATAAAGAGTTAACATTGTTAATATGTACAAGAAACACATTTGAATATTCAATGGTCTACATACATTACACCGGGCAATCTCCCTTGGTTGTTTTACGGTAACCCCGGGGTGAGTAGGGGCTGGCATATTCTACGTAATTTTTTCGCTGCAGCATGGAAAATTTCAAGAGCAAGATAATAAGCTACAAGCAAAATTGCATGGTTATATGGGTACTTACGTGACTTCGTTCAGTTCCGTGATGGGGTTTTTGTTGAAATTCAAATAGCCCAAGTTTACCGGCTCGCCGAGAGCCAGGGGGATTTTGTCGAACTTGTTATTACTTAGGTCAAGCCGGTCCAGCCTCCGGAACGTACGGAAAAACCCGCTTGGCAACGATTCCAGGTTACAGCCGCTGAGTCTTAATTCCTGTAAAACAATTGGAAGGCTACTTTATGTAAACTCTGTTCCAACTAACATGTCCTATTTGGTAAATAATCCTGGCACACCTTTTTATTGAAAATGCTCTATTAAAAATCAAGAGATAACTAGATTCAATAGATTTCAGTCTGTAATAACGATTTATTGTAATAGATTATCGATATTATTTTATTTTTAAATGCCTGATTAAAAAAAAAAAAGTTCTGCAAAGATTGTTTAGATAAGTTAGATGGGAGACTTTATATGTCGCAGCCAAATAGCTTAATTAGCCGTTCAATCAACACCCTAGCTTTAATAAACTAAACTAATTCTATTAGTACAAAATTAAATAACTGGCTAAATAAATTAAACACTTGCCGGCAGCTACAACGGCACGCTCGCTTCGCTCGCTCGGCTCGTGCTGTTCGTTGGTCCGTATACTTTTTTTTGCCAGCGGTCAAATTCAGGTTACGCATCCCCCCTCGCAGCGGCGGGAACTCTACCACAAGGGGTATGGGTAAAGGCGTTTCCCCCATACCTACTAAACATCCCCTGGGTGACTCTCCTCAACGCGTTGACGGGGGCATAGGACATAGCGATAGCCTTCCCATCACGTTACCCACCTACTATGGTAGGCTCTCCTCCTAAAGGCCGCAGCACCTAGTCACGGGGCTTGCCCGAGTGGTATAGGCAGCTACCCGTATTGTAGAGGACACGGGTTCGATTTCCGCATCAAGACTATAGAGGTCTGAGTAACGTAACTGGAAAACACCCCGGACGGGACGTGGACGGGGCCTCTCTCGTACAAAAACCCCCGTGTGACATATGTCACGGAGACACGGACGGAGCTTTTTGTACGAGAGAGGCCCCGTCCACGTCCCGTCCGGGGTGTTTTCCCGTTACGTATGCTCAGACCTTAATTTTTCGCGAACTGTTTCCAACAACAATGGTCTTTGTACAATGTCTACTTACCCTCAACGAGCTCAGTTCACTCAAGGTTCCCATGGCAACTTGATCTATGGTCCCCAGGGGATTCTTGCTCAGGTCCAAGAAAGTGAGGCTCGGCATGAACGAGAATAGGTCCTTGGTGATGAAGTGAAAGTCGTTGTTGGCCAGGCTGAGGTATTTCATTTTGGCGAACGGCTTAATTTTTTCCATCGACGCCGGACCCTGTAAAGTACATACATACATGAATCAACGCCTATATCCCCAAAGGGATAGGCAGAGGTGAATTAACGTAACACCCATCTTTCGCCAATTAAGCTAGGTCCCATGTAATTAGCTTACTGCCGCACTCAGAGACGTCAATTAACGACAATGAGTACTTAATGTCAAAAAATGACAATTCAAAACTAGTCGCTATTCTTACCGGGTCTATGGTCTAGATTTAATTGATTTTTTTTTACATTAGGTACTCATTTAAGTTATTTGACGTCTCTGAGTGCGGCAGTTAGTCATTCATTAGCGTATTGCAATCTATCGGGCACATAAAATAGCAATAGGTATATTGCTAGGTGGTACAAGAGGAATGCTGCTGCCCATTACTCATCGCTGTCTTTACCCTTAGTCGCCTTGTACGACACCCCCGGGACAGATGGGGGTGGTGACAATTGTATTCTGCTCTTCCGTCACCACAGGGCACTTGTATAGCTAGTGAAATGTGAGTGTAATATATAATATATAGTGTAATATATACCCTTGCTCAAATATTGAAGATAGCCCCCAAAATACGTACCCAAAAAACTTTCTTGGTAATGTCTGTCAACATGTTCCCGCTCAAATCGAGCGTAGTGAGATTCTCCAGGTTTTTGAAGCACCAGTCATCGATTTCGTCCAATCGATTGTTCGATACGTTCAACTTCTCGATTGGTAGCGCCGGTATCTTGGTCAGGTGCTCAATCGAGTTTCCGCTGAAATCGATCTCTTTCACGTTCAAACTTTTGATTTCTGGAACGAATACTTTAAATCGTATATATGTATTACATACATAAATTATATAAATCACACCCAATCAAACGTAAAATATTAAAATAAAACAATGTTAATGCATAATCATATTATGTGTGCTCATAAGTTCTGAATAGCTTAATTAATCATTATCGACAGTTGTAATATGAAATATATGTCAATTGAACTGCCAAGTAAGCTATCCAGAACTTACCCGTCGATTGTGAATCGGGCCCTTAGTCTCGCGCACTTGTGTGTCAATGTGGTTTTAAATTATTTAAGAGAATGTTAAATATTATTGCCGATTTGAAATATTACACTCACCCTCCCATTCCGTTGTATCGAAGGCTTCTATAATCTTCTGCGAAGTACAATCTACTACCCTGTCTGCGCAAACGCAAGTTGCGCAAATTGTTGGAATTGATGTTGTTGACGGTATTTCTTCTTCTGGAAAATCATGGAAGCAAATGGTAATTTTAATATTAATCACTCTACAACTAAATGACTTTTATTTTGACATTAGATAGGTGCTAGATAAATTATTACACAGCGAACAAAAGACCTATTATTTTATTATTATTAGGTTATAGTAAATCGGGGATTCAATGTTAAAACATATAAATCACGCCTTTTCCCCTAAAGAGTATCAGCTTTAAGTCCCACCTAGTAGCTGTGCGCCTATTGCCATTCACCGAGAACGTTAATCGCAGCAATTTGATAGAAACGCTGCTGCGGTGTGGGTGTACCTATGCCACTCGCGGAGTGGTAGAAGTGGTGACCATTGCTTTCTGTTCTGCCGTCACCACACGGCACATTCCAATATTATGTTTGATTCATTTATCGTAAATAGATTTTGCCTTCAACCAAAAATATTGACAATAATCAATCAAGTGACTATTGCCAGAAGTATCTAGATAGTGGGAATGTGTATCTTAATCTAACATTCCGGGTAATTATTAATCATAAATTTATTTGATAATTAACGTACATAATTGTTATGATAGATCCATTGGCAAAATATACAAAAATTTTCAAAAACTCAGAGGATTATAGGTCAGACATTTTTAGAATAAATATTATGTTGTGGAATTATTAGAATTGTTTTCAAATAACGATAGTGTAATCAAAATTTATCACCGCCACAGCCGTAGACAGTTTTATATAATTATTTAAGAAAGTAAGAAAGAAATAACGTTCATTGAGACAACACTCCAAATAAGCAAAGATATTTTTATTAAATTCCACTCAATTAGAATATTGTAATTTGATAATTATCGCAATTTTGCATAAAATACATTCGCAGTTTGCAACAAAATCGCATTGTAAATTTGCAATCTTATTCTACTGCTGGGCATTGTGGATGGATGAATATAGGGAGAATGCTACATAACCCAGTAATCCACACTAGTCCAGTGTGGATTGTTGGGTATTAACGACTGCAGATGTAGCCGGGACCAACTGCATAACGTGCCATTAAGCGAGCATTGCTTAGTTTACGCAATAGCAGGCCGAGCGCGCTAAGCCACTGAGCTTCTTCGATGTTATTAATAGTAATAGTATAATTATGTTTAATAATTAACTTACCTTGTCCATTAGCAATTATAGCACATAACAATGTCAAAACACAGATCACTGGAGCGTACATGATATAAATAAGCATTCACGTCCTTCTATCTTGAAGAAAGAACTGGTAATTGTACCTATCCCTACCTCTGATCGGTTTATCAAAGAATAAAAAAGTATCGTGGATACTGCAGTAGTGATAACGGTCGCACGATCGAGTGTAGTGCCAATTTAAGAGAAATGTTTTAAATGTAATTTAAATTTTTCGATTAAAAACTGTCAAAACACAACATTGTTGTTATATTTAAATATTGGGGAAGATAGGGTAAATTGTACTAGTTACTGAATTGGACCACATTTTTAGCTTGACAGACAATTTTATATTGTTTATAGTAAATTAATCATGACAATATAACGTAATCGTAAACATCAGCTTGAAAAATGAATTACAAAGTTTACAACACTCTTACATAATCTAAAAGTTAACAAAAATTTTAACACACAACGTGTTGAATAGAAAACTGGTTTAATTTTTCAAGTGCTCCAATTTTCACTACTCTCTTCTATAAAATAAAACTATGTTCTAAAAATTTCAAGAAAATATTATATGGATTTTGTCAAAATTGTTGGAGCTTATCCGCTAGCTGCTAATCAAAAAGTAGGCAGTAAACCTCATCTGATTATCGAGCTCTTACATTTTAAAGTACCAACAACGAATATAAAGAGTCATTAGTCTGAATTATCACACAGATTACTCGTATTAGAGTCGAAATTCGTTTGAGTATTTCTGTGATTACCAGGGACCGTCTTATCGCTATCAAATAGCCGATAAACCAATATTTTTTGACGAGGAGATACGATACAAGATACGATCATGTGTAAATTCCGCTTTGCATAACTGTAGTGTGCTATTTAGAAAACGTGACTGTACTGAAGTAAGCATGAGTGAGTGAGGACCTTTTTGTGTTATACACATAATTAATACAAAAAGACGCTACTCAAAAATACTTTAAAACAATTTGTGTTCTAAATATATGACAGTAAGACTCACTGTAGAATATATTTTCGAGGTACATCTCTTTTGGGGTTAGAAAAAGAATTTCGAAAAATCTAACCCCAAAATCTTTGTACTAATTTTTCTAACATTTATATAATGTTAAAATTAAAATCGAATAGTTTACATCTCTTTTGTTTTGAAGAAGCGAAATCATCATCTTCCCCTTACCTATTTTGCTGCCATACATTATTCTGCCCTCTCTCTTTATGCAGCTGTTTTTTTACAATGCGTCAAATTTATCACAGGTGGCGTCAGGTGGCGAAAATTGGAACTACAATTACCAATACATTTTGACATTTTTATGGCACCATTTGTTCACCATTGGCACCACCACTAACGGCAAAGATAAATTGGTGAAACTTTGTAGAATTCCATATATAAATTTTTCTACAATTTCACTAGTATCTCAGTTATACAAGAGACTTAAAAACTATACTCATCAAATAAAAAAAATTTGGTTGTTATTAAAAAAATATTTATTTATGACACATTCAAATACATGAAACCCACTCTTGCTTGCGTAGAAATAATATTAACACTTTTATACTATATTTACAATTGTATTATATCTTAATTTAATTTAAACCAACTTAAGGACTAACATGTTTTGTACTACACCCTACCGGAAATAGGGGTTTTACTTGCGCAAGATGTGGTCAGAAAGTATTGTCACACAACAATTCGGAGACATAAATAAAAGATGTATAAAAATTGATTTTTCCCTGCCAGTGGAGGTAAAACAAATTGTACGAAAATACTTTTCTGGGGGTGTTTTCAAATTTTTGTCAGTAAGTATTAACTCATTGAAAGAAAATTGAAGTAAATGGCAATTAAAATAGTTATTTTGTCGAAAACTAACGAAATCATTTTGGACGGTTAATTAGACCCAAGCATTGTTGATTCTATGTTTCAGCCATGGACTGTACTAAAATTGGTGAGAACAAGAGAAAATGATCTATTTATTTTCCTCGTTGGTGTAGTATAAAACATCAACAACATATAAAACTCGGGAGAAAGTGGAATTCCCAACTTAACTGCTGCTGTCAGATACTTATTGTCAAAAAAACATTTAAATCTAGATCATAGACCCGGCAAGAATAGCGACCAGTTTTTAATTGTCATATTTTGATATTAAGTACACATTAACGTTAAATGACGTCTCTCAGTGCGGCAGTAACTGCCGCACTCAGAGACGTCAATTTACTTAAATGAGTATTTAAAGTCAAAAATTTTCATTTAAATCTAGACTATAGACTAGTTTTGAATTGTCATTTTTGAGGTTAAGTACTCATTAACGTTATTTGACGTTTCTGAGTGCGGCAGTGAGTGTATTAAACTACACACGCGTTGGTGATTGGACACTTTCCTCCATCTGCAAGCAATGCATTATTATAATTGCTAATCAGATCATTTAATGGAATGTATGGTGAATCACATTTTATTATGGGCCTCATTTAAGGGCGTCAATTGAGCCTACGGTAGACAACAAATTAAATAAAAATACTAATCGGCCCAGAAAAAAAATCCAATGAAAACAAAATAATAATAAAATTTATGTATAGTTTGTACCTATGTAGGAGAAAGTGGGGTAAATTGAACAACTCGCCAAATATGAACATTCAACTCCCTGTTATATTAACTATGCGTTCGTGCAGTATAATAGTGTAGCTACCATGTTGTATAATTTATTGTTCCATAAATTACGTACGTACATACATAAATCACGCCTATATGCCCGAAGGGGTAGGCAGAGGTGAATTAACACCCACTTTTCGCCAATTATGTTCGGTCCCATGTAACAGGTGGCGAGCCTATTGCCATATATCGGGCACATAAATCGCAGTACGTATTTACAAAATTTTTACAACAAAATAATAAAAAGAAACTTGCTACTAAGAAAATCAGGCATCCTGGATTGCAGAAGACGCGGGTTCGATTCCCACATCAAGGCGATAATTTTACGAACTTTTTGTAATCACCAATTTTCTTTGTATTTTTTATTGTGCTAGGTAAATCTTATTCATCTACTTTTAATGCGGACCTTTAAATTTACTCAACCTTCCCCTGTTTAGAAGGTGTTTTACTTTACCACTCTTCGTGCATCGTTGCTACTGATATCGTCTTCCTATAAATACACATTGTACGAACACACAAGATATTCAATACAATGTGTATTGAATATCTTGTTTAGTTTTTATCAAAAATAAAAACTAAACTAATTACTAGCGATTTGTATGTTTTAGCGTTTTGAATGCACGCTAAAATAACCCTTATGACATAGGTAAATCTCACGCGCACAATGGAATGGAAAACTACGTATCTCTTAAATCGTGTGGTGACGGCAGAGTTACATTATTATAATCACCATCCCCATGACACTCTCCACCGGGTCCCATACAAGGAGACTTACCCCCGAATACAGAAACACTATTTAAATTTTGAGCACTGCTTATAAAGTTAAGTGGACAATTTAATACCTGTCAGCATTTGTATGGAAAAACGTAATTTTTTGACAATACTTAAATGTTAAGCAGGACTCAAACTTTGGGCAGCGTTCCTGTATTCGGGGTTTATGGTTATATTATAAATATCACGAGGAATGGAATTCATAAGTAGTTAAATACTATGCTAATCATGCCCGATAGATGGCATTAGGATCCACAACGTGGAACCTATCAAAATCAATACACCTCTGCCTACTAAATCGTAGTTAAAATATATATTTTGTACTTGGTAAATGCAAACATTTGGACGAATTTACTAACCATTTTCTTGGGTTTACCTTATTTCCCTTTTAATTCCTATAAGTAACATTAAAAATGTATTGTTTCATGATATTTCTATGTAAAGGAAGAAATTATTGTTTTGTTAAGAAACTATAATTTTTCCTTATGCAATGTCCATTACACAAAGAATGTAACGTCTATCGGAATACATTTTCTATCCATACCTAGTGGTTAAACTGTATCTTAACATATTTTAAGTAGCATTGAAATAAAATAAAATAATATAAGTTATACTAAGTTACACTGTTTCAGTTAATATTTTTTAAAAATAGATGCCATGCTTCTTGCTACGCCATCAAACAGACTAAATATAATTGGATCAACTTGAATTTTGTCATATGGGAATTTAGACTTTAACACATAACTGAATTCCATAGTATTTACAGCACGAGCATACAACGCTACTCCTCTCTATTATCTATTCTAATAATGCCGAACTAAATAAGCAATGAATACTCGACGTAACAAGAAATACGGCATAATCTGCCCTCAGCGCTTAATAATGCACCGAGTTTATTCAATGAACGTCTCAATTTGATTTTAAATCTTAACCCTACGCGTCTAAAGTACAAAGTCGATCAAGACTGCACTGTGCAGTGCTTGCCTAAAGCGCTCTTGTATGTGCTTAATACAATTTAAACGCTAATCTTAAATCCATTTCACTTTACACTCCTCAATTCAACTGTTAACATTCTTGGCTTTTCGCCGAGCCGTTTCGACGTCACCCTATTTTCCCTAAAAGTAAGTTCTTCTGTCATTCGGCCTCACCCTTTCTTTATAACTAAAACTAACTTCTTCTGTCATGGCATCGGCACTTGGTCAATCGCATAGAAATGTCCTTGGAAATCTCCAGACGTTGTTACTACAGAACGCCTCACAGCAAAGGTTCGGCCTTCAGCTCCGTTTCGATGGGAATTTTGACCTTGGCACATGGCTTTTGCCTCCTGCCGATCAGAAGAATGAACAGGCAGAGTCCCGATATCAGGAGACTGGCTATGCTGATGACCGCCAGGCCTAGCTGCACAGCGGCAGTGGAGAAGGTGCCGTGGTAGATAAGGGTTCGGAGGCTTTCCGGGAGGTCTTCAACGGCCTGCGGCAGAGACGAGAGTATATATGATTATTTGTTGATAAAAATTGTCAAAACACATAGGCCGAAAGCAAACATTTTGTCAGTCGTAAGTGAAGCAAGATAAAGTACACCATGAGTATTTGTGGATAAAAACTGTCAATAGTCGCCTTATAAATTTATGCAAGGACAAAGTTCGATACTACACTCATCTAAGGATATTATGTATTGATTTTTCTTTGTGTTGTATTGGCGATCATTCAAATAGTGACCATTTCTATGCAATCTATTCAATGCTATGACGGATGACGAAGATGTTGAAAAACTGCAAAGAATATATTATAAAAATCAGTGTTATAAGAATGGAGGCTGTTAGAACATGAAGTAGTTGTACAAAAATGTATCCTTAGACATTGTTGATGAGTGTAGACCACTCAATTCAGGTATTTTGCCGAAGGGCTATGCGCGGCTTGTCAGTAAACATACATACACAAACCACGCTTATATATCCCCGAAATCGAAGCCACTTACCATCTCAATCCAAGCTATTGGCAAAATCATGCCTTGGTCCAGAAATCTCAGTGCTGACAGCGAACTTGTTTTTCTTACTTGCATGTTAATTTGGAGACTGGAATAAATAAAGAAGTAAATTAGCCACCATGTTGTCATGTAGGCCGTACATACATACATACATAAATCACGCCTATATCCCCGAAGGGGTAGGCAGAGGTGAACTAGCACCCACGTAGGCCGTACATTTAGTAAAAATAGCTTGCGGGCCGTAATTAGTATATAAGTTTAGCCAACTGCCGCACTTAGTGACGTCAATTCAAGTTAATGAGTAATTAGTGTCAAAAAATGACAATCCAAAAATAGTCTCTATTCTCGCCAGGTGTGTGGTCTGGATATAAATGATTTTTTTTGGAGTTAAGTACTCATTAAAGTTTTTTGACGGCTTTGAGTGCGGCAGTAAGTGGCTTATCTGTTCGATCAAATGCATAGAAAACAAAAGTATGAAAGTGACGTATTGTCTTCTCTGTAATACGTCAGTTTCATAGATTTTTTATCTAAGCTATGCGTTCGATAGTTTTGCCACTTGGCTTGGGGGGCAGATTCTACAATTTTTATTCTTTTCTCTCTTTTTATTCATAATTTTATTGACCTGCCCTCGTAATATTGTCCTTATTTATATATTTAAATATATTAACACAAGTGCTACTTTAGCCTAGAGTACGATATATTTTTTACTTCATGTTTTTTTGTTTCTTTTGTAAGCTTTTCCTTTCATACTTCACTGTAAAGGGAAGCAGAAAGGCTATTTATTTGAGCTATTGATTAAATGATGATGAAATCATCGCAATTTAATGCAAAAATATGTTCCATTAAATTATGCAAGTAATTGAATAGTTATAAAATTATCCTGATAAATGAGATGAGAAAAACGATATTTACCTAGATTTCCCACTTAAGGCAATACCCAGGGTAGGATGGAGGTCTAGGTAATGGTCTTGGAAGTGTGGTTCGTGTTTCAATCCGCTAATCTTCTTGAACAGTATTGGATCTCCCTTGTAGAAGTGCGGGAAAGAAACCAGGGCAGGCGCTCCTTAAAATGGAATAAAATGATTTATTAATTATTTTCACGGGAAACGGGTTATCTATAAATAATTCACACTAATAAATCACGCAGGCAGAGGTGAATTGATACCCACGTTTCGCCAATTAGGTTGGGTCCCATGTAATAGGTGGCGAGCCTATTGCCATTAACGGGCCCTAAAATCGCAGTACATTGCTAGGTGGTATAAGAGGAACGCTGCTGCCCATTCCTCATCACTGTTTTACCTTGTACGACACCCGCGAGATGGGGGTGGTGACAATTATATTCGTCTCTGCCGTCAACACACTAATTATACATATCAAAATTAGGTTTCCACACTGTTATATTGACATGTTGTTATGTTATGGCATTAGATTAGGTGGAAATAAACAAAGTTTTTTCGACCTACGACTATATTCGTCGTAGTAATCGAATAATATTATGTTGAGACACTAAAGAAAAAACAAAACTTCCTTTGACCCGTTATTATAATATTATAAAGTCGTTCTTAAGTGTATAGTGACTTAATGTTGATGTGAAACAAATATATTTTTATTGGCAATATACAATAGCGATACAGAATACTATTAGTTTATAAATGATTGTGTTTGAAAAAAAAACTAAATACTAAATTGTTTTGATTATTATTTGAACATGGGATAAATATTACAAACAAAAGTACCTATCTTAATCAGAAAAATTATGTCGGAATAGGCAGATATTATATAAAATTTTTCGAACATTTTCTAACCAATTTCTTTGTGACAATTTTTCTAACATTTTTAAAATGTTCAAATAAAAATCGAATCGTTAAAATTTTTTGATAGAATTTTAATAAAATAGACTCACCCATCGTGCAGGCGGTTACATTGATAACTCCCCGAGGGGGGCACACTCCGCTGTCTATCTCGCAGTAGCACTGGTTCTCAGGGTTGCGGGTGGGGTCATCGAACACATTCATTGGTAGTTTGTATCTCAGGAGCGGGATTCCGTCGACCTGTCAGCGGAACAAAATTACATGTCTTACAGCCGTCAGATATGTACACTCCTGCGGTAGGAGAGACGGTGGCGGGGACGGGGGGAGCTCTGGATGTTGGCGAGGGTGAGTGATGCGGGGAGGGCGAGTTTTCCGTTTTTCTCATACCGCTGGAAGGTTGCGCACGAACTTATAGGGCTATAATGAGTCATATTCATCACCAGCCCTTTAATGCCCCCACTGCTGGGGCACGGGCCTTCCCTATGGATGGAAGAATATAGGCAGATTGAGCCATCACCCACCACGCTGGCCAAGTGCTGGTTGGTGGTTATTAACGACCGCATATGCAGCCGGGACCAACGGCTTAATGTGCCTTCCGAAGCACGGAGGAACTCGAGATAATACATATTTGTACACCAATCCAGTGACCGGCCTTAGCGTACATTGCTTAGTTTACGCAATCGCAGGCTACTGCGCTAGCGAGCTCCTCCTAAGTTAGAGACCAAGTTAGGTAATAGGTAATTCATTCAGTCTTTTTTTTCTTCTCACATACCTCAATGTCCTTTTCATAATGGAAGGGTAATCTCCGGCATAAGTTGGGGTAGAACACGTGGATGGCAGTCTTCCTGTCCAACTGGGATGGGGGGAAGATGGACCCGTCAGTGGCCTCGATGCTGAAGGAAACGGAATAAATAATTTATTATTTAAGCGTGTGTAAACGGCAGAGCAGAATACAATTCATCATCATCATCATCATCATTCAGCCGAGAGACGCCCACTGTTGGGCATAGGCCTCCCCCAAGGATCTCCAAACCGGTCGGTCCTGCGCTGCCCGCATCCAACGGCTTCCCGCGACCTTCACCAGATCGTCGGTCCACCTTGTGGGGGGCCTTCCAACGCTGCGTCTCCCGGTTCGTGGCCGCCATTCGAGGACCTTTCCGCCCCAACGGCCGTCAGTCCTCCTCGCAATGTGCCCTGCCCACTGCCACTTAAGGTCCGCAATTCTTCGGGCTATATCGGTGACCTTAGTTCTCCTGCGGATCTCATCATTTCTGATATGATCACGCAGGGAAACACCGAGCATAGCCCTCTCCATTGCCCTTTGGGTGACTTTGAGTCTTCTTATAAGGCCCATTGTAAGCGGCCACGTTTCGGTGCCGTAAGTCATCACTGGCAACACACACGCATTGAAGACCTTTGTCTTTAAACACTGCGGTAGATGGGCCGAGAATATACCGCGTAGCTTCCCGAACGCTGCCCAGCCGAGTTGGATCCGTCGATTGACCTCTTTTTGGAAGTTGGACTTACCAAGTTGGACTTTTTGTCCCAGGTAAATATAATCGTCAACAACTTCCAGTGTAGAGTTCCCAACCTGTACAGTAGTGGGTACGACATGGGAGTTTGACATGATTTTTGTCTTATCCATGTTCATTTTAAGACCCACTTGTTGGGAGACTCTACTTAGATCATCGAGCATTGTGCTCAAGTCTTCCAGGGTCTCAGCCATGACTACGATATCATCAGCAAAGCGAAGGTGAGTCATGTACTCGCCGTTTATATTGATGCCTAATCCTCTCCAGTCCAGAAGTTTAAACGCGTCCTCCAACGCGGCGGTGAACAGTTTCGGCGATATTACATCGCCCTGCCTCACACCCCGCTGGAGCTGTATGGGTTTAGAGTTCTGATCCTGAAGGCGGACTGACATAGTGGCGTTTTCGTACAGTGACTTCAACACTTGGATGTACCGATAGTCTATTCGGCACCTCTGGAGTGATTGGAGCACGGCCCAGTTCTCGACAGAATCGAAGGCTTTCTCATAGTCCACAAACGCTAAGCATAATGGCAGATTATACTCTTCGGTCTTCTGTATAACCTGCCGCAACGTATGTATGTGGTCTATGGTACTAAAGCCTTTTCGGAATCCGGCTTGTTCGGGGGGCTGGAAGTCGTCAAACCTGCGTCCGAGACGGTTCGTAATAACCCTCGAGAACAACTTATAAACGTGACTAAGGAGGGTGATGGGTCTATAGTTCTTCAATTGGGTTCTATCGCCCTTTTTGAAGAACAGTCTCACCACGCCCCCGTGCCATGCCTTTGGCGTTTTTCCCTCGAGTATAACGGTGTTGAATAGCCTCTGAAGAGCTCTCAGGACGGTTCGTCCACCTGCTTTCAGAAGCTCCGCTGTAACACCGTCATCACCCGGCGCCTTGTTGTTCTTAAGCTGTTTGAGGGCCACACTAATCTCGTACAGGCTGACGTCCGGGATATCTTCGGTATAGTGTCGAGTTAACTTGGCTCTTGGGTCAGTGGCCTGAGAGACAGGTGTGTGTGATGTCGCGTAAAGCTGTCCATAGAAATTCTCAATCTCAGCCAAAAGCTCAGGCCGGGACGTAACGATTCTGCCGTCGTCTGTCTTCAGCTTGGTCAGCAAGCTCTCTCCAAGTGACAAATCTCTAGCGAACACTTTGGAACCTTTGTTGCGTTCGATGGCCTCTTTAATACAATCTGTATTAAATCGGCGTATGTCGCGAGTTAGGCACTTGGAGATCCGTTTACTGAGCTGCCGACGTCTACGAGCGTCTTCAGAAGACCGCAGAGCAATCTCACGTCTCTCGTCCATGAGCTTCAATGTTGGTTCTGAGATTTTTCTTGAACCTTTGGTACGGCTGGGTTTGAAAAACTTTGAACCCACCGTAAGGACAGCTTCCACGAACCTGTCATTATATTTGTCCACATCTGTGCAGTCCTCCAGGCAATCGAAGCGATTTTATATAGCGATTTTTATTATAGAATACAATTGTAACTCCCTAAATCTTTCCCGTGGGTGTCACACAAGGCGAATAAGGATAAATCAGTGATGAGGAATTGGCACCAGCGTTCCTCTTATACCACCTAGCAATGTACTCCGACTTTTGTGCCGATAAATGTGAATAGACCTACCTATTACATGGGACTTGACATAGTTAGCGAAACGAGGGTGCTGATTTATGTGATTTATGTATGTATGTATTATTTAAGCACAAAAAATTCAACTAGGTTGGAACCCAAAACATGCGCATACAGGCTAAATAACATAACTACGTTAAAAAATGGTAATAATATATTGAAATAAGCCTCATCTATCTCAACTTCATGGTGCAGTCATCTGGTCTATGACTAACCATTTAGTCGCAATGTCATAACTCGCTCCTTGTCTGTCTCTGTGTGGAATGTGGATCACCAACTATCGATTTTTAATGTTGCTTCTACACCTTGCAAGTAGCTGGAGCAAGAAAAGGCGCTCAAGTTAATAGATCGGTGCATAAACAAAAGTGCGGGCTACTTGCGCAAGCTACTTGGTCAAGTTACATGTGCATGCTGCCCGCGCGAGCACTTAATGTATGGGTCTTGTTCGTTTCAGCTGTCAGCATGACTACGCAACAAACCGGCGCGATGTGATTTGCGCGCATGCTGCTTGCGCATGTTACTTGAGCAAGTACACCCTCGAGTCGCTGGACTCGCTGGAATAGTTTACACGATACATATAACTCGGTTGCCGTGTGGTGACGGCAAAGTAGCATACAATTGTCACCACCCCAAATCTCTCCCGTGGGTGTCGTACAAGGCGACTAAGGATGAATCAATTATGAGGAATGGGCAGCAGCGTTTTATCTTATACCACCTAGCAATAGCAATGTACTGCGACTTTTGTGCCCGATAAATGGCAATAGGCTCGCCACCTATTACATGGGACCTATCATAATTGGCGAAACGTGGGTGCTAGTTCACCTCTGCCTACCACTTCGGGGTTATAGGTGTGATTTATGTATGTATGTATGTATATAACTCGGGCAAGTGCTTCAAACATGCGCAAGTTACATGCACCGTGGATAAGGGCCCTAAGGATAAATAAGAAAAACTAATATAAAACACACAAAAATGTTTTCTAACAACAATCTCAGCTTAGGTGCATTTCCGTTGGACGATCTTAACTGATATCATGTAATTTCCCTTCTGACACTATCGCAACATGTGTGTTATTGTAATTACTGTACTTAACTGAAGTCAATGAATATTGGTCAATTTATCTTCGACTGACTATCTCAGGTCAGTGGTTTATCATGAACTATACGCAGGCAATGTTTAAGCGGTGTAAGGGGATGTCTTCACTCCGAAACAGAATATTGTGTTCAAAAATGAGAGCAGAAAGGAAACTAGATGAACTAAGATTCTAACTAAGATTCAGATTGACTTTATTTTGAAAATGCTAAGGTGAAAAAAAATTTGGCAATTTTAAGTATGAAGGGTTGTTAATTAGTAACGGTTAGCTAACATGACAGAAAAAACATGTACAATTTAAAAGGAAAAGCAAGGTGTTTTTTTTTTAGAAGACCTAATCAGATCGCTTTGTTTTGGCCTCTAGAAGAAAAAGAATTTGGAAGATTGCGGGAGTAAAATTCTTATTGTAGAAGAAAATCATCCATCACCATCCCTTTAATCTCCCCACTGCTGGGGCACAGGCCTTCCCTATGGGTGGAAGAATAAAGGAAGATTGGGCCATAACCCACCACGCCCAGTGCGGGTTGGTTGATTTGTGGAAGAAGAAAGTATAATTTCTCAATTGCGATGAAGGCAGACTTGTTGAACATCACGTATGTCTGCGATCATCCAAAGTGTACCAACACAGCCTTAGAACAGGAAAACTGAGTAACAATAAATGCAATTAATAATAATAACAAGCCGACATAATTAACTATCTACACGACATAATTAATTTAACTTTAGTACAAGGTGTCTCACGTGTTAGAAATAATTAATATATGGATGAAAATATCAACAAATGTTCGATTTTAATTGATTCTGAGCACTTTTTGTTATTTATTATTTCAATTTCCACTTGCTAAATCCTTACACGCTTTATTCGCTGAATCTATTTAATGTATGCATGCATGCCCGAAGAATAACGCATCATTTTGACCTAACCCTTTTTAATAAGACTTTCAATTTGATTATGAAAGATCCGCCTAGTTTTGCCCTTCCGTAATCTCCATTCACTTCCGAAATATAAATAAATTTTGACTGATTAATTTTAAATGTGTTTCATCATTATCATCAGCCCTTTAACGTTCCATTGCTTGGGCACAGGCCTTCCCTATGAATAGAAAATGATTGGGAGAACCACTCTGGTTCAGTACAGGTTGGTAGGTATTAACGACTGCAGATACAGCCGGGACTAACGGCTTAACGTGCCTTCCGAAGCACGGACCAACTCGAGTTAATAAATTTTTGGTCACCCATACAATGAGCAGCCTTAGCGAACATTGCTTAGTATACGCAATCGCAGGCCGAGTGCGCTGTGCCACTGCGCTAGCGAGCTACTCTTAAATGCGTATATAAAGCGGGGAATTCAATATACGGACATGCCCGCCAGACATGCCCGCGCCAACCTCGTTTGTATAGGCTAGACTGACTGTGACGGTCCTACACTAGGCAAACATCGCACATACCTTTAAGCGAGGTCCGGATGGCAAGTTCGTGTAGTGAATTCCCCGCTTTTGCTTAAAAGGAAATACCCGGTGAAGATTGATTTTTAAATAGGACAGACGGACAGAGTGTAAGTGTATCCGTAAGCGCAGCTGTTTACAATGTTCTCGTCTCATTCCACTGTTTCCAGTTATTGAAAGGTCAGAGTAGACTCATCAGGGACATTAAGCTATATATCAATGGTTTAAATAGTTTAATTTTATTTGGATTTAACATTTTTTTATTATTCAAATACATTCGAAGGGCTTTTCGAGATGGTTCGAAAATTAACTCGCTAGACTGGTTTAACTTCTTTTGGTTAAAGATAATTGCTTTAGGCACGAGTTCACCAACACGTAAATCAAGCCATTAAAAGATAACCGACAGTTTTTGACAGTTCTTCCATACGATAAAATGTCAAAATCCGACGGATAAATAATAATCGCCTGTTTTAGTGTTGGTGAAATCCAGCCTTAGAATTTTTTTATTTGATGTTATACGGGCAAGTTCTTTGCCTTCATCTCGACGGATGTTAATTGATGATAAGGGACGAAGATGGAAACTAGCTTCACCTGGAACCCTCAATAACAGACGGGCTGGCTATCTTATCACAAATTATCGGAACACAATAATGCTGTTAACATATGGCAAAAGATTTTGAAAAGATTTTGGTAGTTAGCCAGGCGGACTTGAAAAAAACCCTAGCACGAACCGTGTGGTGACGGCAGAGTAGAATACAATTGTCACCACCCCAAATCTCTCCCGTGGGTGTCGTACAAAGCGACTAAGGATAAATCAGTGATAAGGAATGGACAGCAGCGTTCCTTTTATACCATCTAGCAATAGTACTACGATTTTTGTGCCCGATAAATGGCAATAGGCTCGCCACCTATTACATGGGACCTGACATAATTGGCGAAACGTGGGTGCTAGTTCACCTCTGCCTACCCCTTCGGGGATATAGGCGTGATTTATGTATGTACTAACCAAACCCAATGAGGTCACAATGTCAGTCAGTTTTATACTTTAGATCATTGGAACAAGATTTGGAATAGATTGGCCACAATACCTGTTGCACTCTCCACTGCCCCAAAGGTCCAAATGGCTCTTGCCTTCCAGTTTCTCTATGACGTTCATCTTGTCCATGTCTATTTCGCCGGTGTTTATGGTCAACTTGTCAGTGAGGGTGTCGTTTTTCTGAAAACAAAAGCTTTTATGAAAATGCTGCGTTGATAAATTAATAAATATAGTAGATTTTTCATCAAGTGCACAAAACGATTCATTTTTTTCCGAGTGTTTGATTCGCTGATAGTAATGTCGAGGATAAAAATGGTTTTGTGGACGATTTAGAAACTCTGCTTTTCACTTCGATTGCGAGGAAATAAAACAGTAGTTTATCATAACATTTCTTAAAATTCAAACTAAAATTAGAACAGTTTTGAATACTGAAGGAAATTGTTTTTCCCATTCATATTAGGCTTGTGCTGCAGACCTATACAGCCAGTATTAAATTAATTTTGAAATAATAATTTTCTTAAATTAATGTAATAACCTACCGTACCTATTTGAATTAAACTTTAAATATCTTTTATGTCTTAAAAAACACATTAGGCATATAAATTTAAGTAAATATTATAAAATAACAAATTCTATCTCTGAATTTCTTATTGTGTTTGGCTGCATGGGTCATTTTCTTTGCCTTAATATAGACACATTTATGAGTAGATACGTTAATGCTCTAGAGCACAAAATTCGATTTTGTGCAGCCTATATCCTGCACAAATGAGCACTTTCAGAGCATGAGAAGTGAAAAAAATATTTATACACCAAGGAACATGAACAATGTCTAATGGTATTTTATGTACACCTACTTCATGTTCTATCATACTCCATGCTTATAATACTGACATATTCGTTGCAGTGTTTCAATGACTTATATACTTAATTATGGTCATGTCCGTCATAACATTGAATAAACTGCATAGAAATCGTCAGTATTTTTAGAATGATACGACGTAAAGTAGTCAATAAAATATCCTTAGATAAAGTTGATGAGTGTATACGCACATACATACATAACACAACACGCCTCATCCCCTGAGGGGCAGACAGAGGTGTATTAACATTAACACCCACATTTCGCCAACTTATCTATTGAAATGTTGTCAGTGTCAC
Source organism: Cataclysta lemnata (assembly GCA_963931975.1). Lineage (NCBI taxonomy): Eukaryota > Metazoa > Arthropoda > Insecta > Lepidoptera > Crambidae > Cataclysta > Cataclysta lemnata. The sequence goes on from OZ008338.1 coordinate 1,985,931, forward strand.
CCCAATCACTCTCACCGTTCATCGATCTCTCGACATGGTACTTTTCATCGCTTTTCTACACTTTTATTAGTTACTATAACCTTCACGGGAGCATCAGGCCCAAAAGGGTGAGAGCCTATTGCTATTCACCGTGACGGAACGTCTTTATATTGATGGCCGGTTTGCTCGAATGGTAGAGACCGTAAGGCAAATGTTTATGTGACGAACACAGACTTTTTTCTTGAGTCATGATTGTTTATATTTCTGTTATAATAATTCATAAGTAAATTAAAATTTATCCGCCGTCTAATATTCATAACACATGTGCTAAGCTAAAAAAAACTGGGCTAAAGAATAGGTGTGAGTGTAGTAAGTCATATATGTCATTTATTTCATATTTATCACTTGGCCGTGTAATGAAGGCAGGGCAGAATACAATTATTTTTTTAAATTTATGCCACCAACACAATGTCTCCTGCGGGTGTCGTACAGTCAACGGCACTTCAGACTACCCAAAACTGTCAAATTTCTTTAATCGATTGTCAAGCTTAACTTGGTAATAATAGAGCACAAAATCGATTGAGAAATTTTGCCATTTTGTGGTAGTCTGACGTGCTGTTGACTGTACAAAGATACTAAGGGTAAAAACAGCGATGAGCAATGGGAAGCGGCGTTACTCTTATACCAGCTAGCACTATACTGCGATTCGTATACCGGATACATAGCAATAGGCTCCCCATCTGGGCCCGAACGAATTTGGCGAAACGTGGGTGTTGCTGTTTAGTCACCACTGTCTAACCCTTCGGGGATAGAGCCGTGATTTATGTATGTATGTATGTGGAATATTCGATAAATTTCACGTTACTTACCACAGCTAGCAGTCCAAACTGATTCACTTTGAGTTCCCCGCGGAGGCTCAATAGCGGTCTAGCCATGTTGAAAATGGAGTCGTCATAGCCCCATAGGAACCTGTAAAAAGAAATCTATTTTAAACAAGAGTAACATCATATAATCTTCAAGATGTAGTGCAGACGCCGAGGATCTATTTAGTGATCCATGCTTTCTGAGACATAGCCAAAGCTATCGCGTGATAGAAGCCTAGCTAGCATGACCAGCGAAACAGGTATAATAAAGCCATTTTCACTTCTCTTTCACACATTTTCACTTCATAGCCGTGTGGTGACGGCAGAGTAGAATACAATTGTCACCATCCCAAATCTCTCCCGTGGGTGTCGTACAAGGCGACTAAGGATAAATCAGTGATGAGGAATGGGCAGCAGCGTTCCTCTTATACTACCGTCCTGACAATGTACTGCGACTTTTGTGCCCGATAAATGGCAATAGGCTCGCCACCTATTACATGGGACTTGACATAATTGGCGAAACGCGGGTGAGAATTCACCTCTGCCTACCCCTTCGGGGATATGGGCGTGATTTATGTATGTATGTATGTATGTATTTTCACTTCTCATGCCCTGAAAGTGCTTATTTGTGCAGAATATAGGCTGCACAAAATCGAATTTTGTGCTCTAGAGCAGTAACATAAATGTGTATATTAAGGCAAAGAAAATGAGCCATGCAGCCAAACACAATAAGAAATTCAGAGATAGAATTTGTTATTTTTTAATATTTACTTAAATGTATTTGCCTAATGTGTTTTTTAAGACATAAAAGATATTTAAATTTTAATTCAAATAGGTACGGTAGGTTAATAAATAAATGTAAGAAAATTATTATTTCAAAATTAATTTAATACTTGGCTGTATAGGTCTGCAGCCCAAGCCTAATATCAATGGGAAAAACAATTTCCTTCAGTATTCAAAACTGTACTAATTTTAGTTTGAATTTTAATAAATGTTAAGATAAATTACTGTTTAATTTCCTCGCAATCGAAGTGAAAAGCAGAGTTTCTAACTCGTCCACAAACCGTTTCTATCCTCGACATTACTATCAGCCTCGGTGCTAAAGACTCGGACAAAAATGATTCGCTTTGTGCACTTGATGGAAAATCTACTATTATCGTATAGCCGTGGATTTTCTTGCTGTCTAAGTGTCCAGTTTTCGCCATCTTCAAAAATCCCAGTAGATGCTGTAAAGCCATCTCGGCCAACAGGATCTTTCAAACGAGACTTATAGTCCCGACACATTAATTGAACCAAAATGGCGGTCGTCTGCGCAGATTTATTGGAAGGAAAAGTATCTAAACGAAATTTTGAACGCACAGACGCGGATATCCCTACGATGCTATGGTTACAGACACACGTCGCCCTCATACAGAACCTCAAATACCTGAAAATGTTTTACTACGCTGCGCATTGGTCAACTTGTGTGGCGTGTATTGTAGCTTATAATATTCTTACCTATGAACTGGCAGTTGGACGAAGGCATCCGGATGGTTGACGAACGGCCCGGTATGAATTGGAAACAGGAGATCGAAGCTGTTCTCCATTACTTTGGCCAGACCCTGCAACAAATAAAACGGTCTACTAGAATCGTTTATGGGTTTCATGAGCGTCAAGTAAGGTAAGGTAATGAGTAAAGTAAGGAATGAGTATGGTAGTAGAAGAAATTCCTGCCATGCTGGCCGGGGAGCGAAAAATAACATACAATGTGCCAGCCCCGATTCACCCCAGGGATGTAGTAAAAGTTGACTAAGAAGGTTGTGTCAGGCAGGCGGCCTTTTCTCCGTTCATCGGTCTCCCGACATGGTCCTGTCGGGAGACCGATGGAGAAAATATGGAAATTTTCTATATTGCTTTTCTATTACATTCATTCATCAATAACACCTTTCTGGTGTGATAGATGATTTAAATCAAAAGAAAGTGGATGGCTTAATAACCTCTGATCTATAGAACGCATAGAATACAACATAATTATATGAAACTAACGTATTGCTGAGAAAACAATGCGTCAGTTTCAAGCGTCAGTTTCACAACCTATTACGCTGGCCCAATGCGAATTGGTGGGTAAAGGAGTGTGGTTTGGTGTAAATTTGTGGTGAGCTTACCAGCAGCGGGATGTTGGGCACGGTGACTTGGTCAAATTGCGCACCCCCGGACCTGTTGGGCAGGAACCGGAAATCGTTGCGCTCCTGGAAGGTGAGGTGGTCGTCGTCGAATTGCACGTTCACCCGCTCCAGTTGCTGTCTGTAAGGAAAAACGAAACGATCGGTTTCATTCGCAATTTTTACACTTCTAATGCCACGCAATATTGCATATGCAATATGACATAATAATACGCAATATTGCATAATTATAGTTTACAAACCATCACATACCTAAAATATCAATATTATATTAAATCACAGTCGAATTTACAACCGATAACAATTGTGCACAACATTAATATAAAAAATAAGACTAGACCATAAACAATTTGTTCCAAAGATATTCCTTAAAATCAAATAAAATAACAAATAATTTGCGTAAGTAATAATTTAGACAATAATAATAATAAAAACACATTTCTATATAATAATTCTACATAATTATAAATTTATAATCTATCATAAAATAATAACATTATAATATTGTATATAAATAAATTAGCAATAAGAATGTGAAATTTAACAATCAGACAAGGGACCTCTCTGGCAATGTTTTATATATTAGAATTAAACGATCTGATACTTTTGGTACGATCGGAGAATTATGGTAACCTTATATGCTGTTGACCGCACCTTTGACCAGTTCTAAAGTTTTACAGTGATGATACGACAATTTCTTTACAAATATTGCCATGTACGTAAATTGATAATAACATTTTATGCTTTATTGTGTGGTGGTAATGACGTAAATCCAACGAAGTACTAGAAGGAAGAATGCTATATTGCTGACTAATGTTTTTCAACCTTATACTACCAATAAAAAAATATGTTAATCAGTTTAACACGTGTGCGTGAAATGCTGCCTATTGGTTTGCAGTCGTTGTAAATTATACACATCATTTGAGTGATAAAACCGTATTAGCATAGCTATGATCTCGCATGACTGGTTGCAGATAACACAGCATTTCGTCATTCCATTCATGATATACGTCACAAGACATCAATCACATGCCTACATCAAGTTTAGAACGGTACTACGTGATTCATTAAAATATGGTTCCAATGAACTTAATTAAAAAAAACTGATCATAATTCTACATTTTTTACTTCTTACTATTCTCATACTCACTCCTATGACGTAGTCTAAAGAAGCATAATCACGTGTGATATGGATATAAAAAATAATGTACATATTAAATAGATAAATATTTTTAATATTTACTATAAAAACGTATAAAAAACCATGACTCTGTCCTAGAGTCATAGTGTTGTTTATGTTTATAAAGTAGATTTTCAATATTTAAATATATATGTCATATCATTTAGTTTCCATAACACATCCAAGCGAATGTTGAGATGGATGTGCGGAGTGACAAAAATGGACAAAATACGAAATGAGTACGTAATAGGGAGTCTGAAAGTGGCGCCAGTAACAGAGAAGATGAAAGGGTGCCGTTTAGCTTGGTATGGACATGTTATGAGACGTGATGCCATGAATGTGAGTAAGAAAGTTATGGACATGAATGTTGATGGATGTCGAAGTAGAGGAAGACCACTGAAAAGATGGATGGATTGTGTGAGGTGTGATATGAAGGTGATGGATGTGAATGAGGAGATGACGAGTGACAGAAGAGAATGGAAAAAGAGGACATACTGCGCCGACCCCAAATAGGATGGGATAAGGGCAGGGCGATGATGAACACATCCAAGCGCTTAATTCTGGGTTAGCAATGATAGGTGTGAGTGATTGTGAGACAGTGACAAGGTGTCGAAATGCGGACCCTTGCGTTAGGCGGGAAAGCGCTAAGACTATTCTACGCGTACGGAAAATCCTACTACCTGGTCCAGGGGTGACATATAAAACTATGATCTTACCTTGTGCGATATAAAAGAAGCCCCAGATCTCATTTTAATCGCCCGAGCCGATCTGATACATTCTCTGTTTTATCACCCACGGTTTATAATGTACTATTAGGGAATCAACACCGTAGCAAAATACGTAGTAGTCCAATAGGCGATGACGTCAAACCCTTTCTCAAATGACTAACCCGCTTACGCTGGCCGCATATCATCCAAAATCAGTGTTGTTTACAAAACCATCAGAATTTCATATTAAACGATCCCGCTATCTGCACATTTGAACGACCTACCGATGACCTTATTTTGAAGGAACATGCAAGGACACGGCCGTGTATCTGTATCTATCCTAACCTTAATATATCGCTATCCATCCTTAGGAGTAAGTTAACATTTTTACTATATATTAATAGGATAGGTACCTTACATGGCAACTGACATAGTTGCCGAAGCGTGGGTGCTAGTTCACCTCTGCCTACCCCTTCGGGGATATAGGCGTGATTTATGTATGTATGTAATGTATAATATGTATAGGTACCTTACCTACACTCACAATATCATGTCACTAGGCGACACTCTCTCGTCGCTGGAGAGATGGGGGTGGTGACAATTGTATTCTGCTCTGCCGTCACCACATTGCAATACAAATAACACGGACCGTTTATCACGGACATATATCCATGTGATCTATGGACCTGACGTCGTATGTGTGATTTGTCTACAGGACTACCGTCATAGCTACTAGCATGTTGACTCTATTTTGTCTGAACATCAATCATTAACGCCTATTATTATCGAAGGGTAATTACTGGATAATTACTTACTTGCCGCGTGGTGACGGCATAGTAGAATACAATTGTCACCACCCCAAATCTCTCCCGTGGGTGTCGTACAAGGCGACTAAGGATAAATCTGTGGTGAGGAATGGGCAGCAGCGTTTCTCTTCTACCACCTAGCAATAGCAATGTACTGCGACTTTTGTGCCTGATAAATGGCAATAGGCTCGCCACCTATTACATGGGACCTAACATAATTGGCGAAACGTGGGTGCTAGTTCACCTCTGCCTACCCCTTCGGGGATATATGCGTGATTTATGTTTTTTTAATTACTGCGTTTCCATAATCACGCCTAACGACATCACGGATTAGTTAGAGACATACATGGGGTTATTGATGCATCTACACTATGCAAGTAGCTGGAGCAAGTAAAGGCGCGAGCTATTTGCGCAAGTAGCACGCTCAAGTTAGTTGTTCAGTGCATTAACAAAGGCGCGGGCTACTTTCGCAAGTTACTTGGTCAAGCTACACGTGCATGCTATGCTGCCCGCGCGAGTACTATATGTATGGGTCTTCTTCGTTTCAGCTGTCAGCATGATTGTATTTTCAATGTAATCTCTAAAAATCATCCATTACTAATTCTCATCTCATTTTCTTTTGTAAAACAGCTGTCTGAACAGTCGACCGATGTCTCCATTTTGTTAACAATATACCTACATCAAGTACTTTACATTCGTCAAAAGTGTGCCACATGGCTACCATTTTCATAGTTTTTTAGCAAATAACGTTCGACGAAACAAACTAAGAAAAGGACTAACCAAATTAGCAATATCGTTGGCCTATGTCAGTTTCACACATTCTATGCGTTTGAATAGATTGGGCCACTTGGCTAGGAGGGCTGCGCAAGTAACCCGGCTTGCGCTGGTAACATGCTCGAGTCGCTGGACTCGCTGGAATCGTTTACACGATGCATATAACCCGCGCAATTAGTGCTTCAATATGCGCAAGTTGCACCATCTACGTAGATGCTTATGTGATAAATGTATGTCATCTGATTTGTCTACAATAGCGTCACAGCTACTGGCATGTTGACTCTATTCTGTCTGAACATCAATCATTAACGCCTATTATCGAAGGGTAATAACACTAATAACTAAGTTTGCTTATATACGACTAACTAGTATCTACGACGTCATTGATAAGTTGGAGACATACATGGGGTTAGACGTAGATGCTTATGTGAACTATGGACCATGACGTGGTATGTCATCTGATTTGTCTGCAGGACTAGCGTCACAGCTACTAACACGTTGATTCTATTTTGTCTGAGCACCAACCTTAAATGCCTATTATCGTAGGGTAGTAACTGCGTATGTATAAACACGACTTATCAAACGATCTACGAAGTCATTGATTAGTGGGACACATGAGGTTATGCGTTACATCACTAGATGCTTATGTGAAGGAAACAAACAATATGGAAATTAAACTCTGAATGACAGTTTGGTTATTATCAGACCGCTGGCTACTTATAGGGCTGGAGTTGACCAACACGTAAATCAAGCGATTAAAAAATAACCGCCAGTTTTTGACATTTCTTCCATACGATAAAATGTCAAAAACTGTTGTTTAAATAATAATCGCCTGTTTAAGTGTTGGTGGTTTCAAATCCTGGTGGGGAAATTCTTTTGGTTGATTAGCCATCAATGTTACCATTGGCCTGGCTTTCAAGTTTTAACTTCCACAACGTTTGTTATTATAAAGCGTGTTATGTGGCAGATATTTTTTTCTTGGGCAGTAAGTAGTACATTGGTTTAGGTAATTCAATTTTCTAAAGTCTTTCAAGATATCTAAATAATATCAAAGCCTTGCTGTTGAACATATCGTGCGTCCAGACTGAGGAGTATAGAATAGTGATAAAAGATTGGGAACCAATGACTTCACAATTAAAGAACTAAATCTTGAAAGACTTCAGCATTTCAGCATTGAACTAAAACCTAAGGCCATTTAGATAAGAACTAGAAAAATGGCCTCAAGATAATAATTATTATGTAGTTATTACAATTTTAATGTTATTGTAGGCATGCGATAAATGAAACATGAATATCGGCAGCAGAATAGCGATACGAGATAATAATATGAGAGGTTACATTGTGGGGTTACCATGGCGACGGATTTAACGGGACACTCCCATCTTTCGCGAAGTGAGAAATACAATGGACTTTTTTTTCATTATGTGTCTTCAGCAAGCTTGATGAAGAATACCAACCTTAATCGCAAAACTTATACAAAGTGAACTAATTACCGTGGCTTTATAATTTTATAAAACATTTGTTAAATTAAAAATAAGGAAATGTTATTATATACTATATGTAATATGATGTATGTACCTGTACCTTAGCCGTGTGGTGACGGCAGAGTAGAATACAATTGTCACCATCCCAAATCTCTCCCGTGGGTGTCGTACAAGGCGACTAAGGATAAATCAGTGATGAGGAATGTGCAGCAGCGTTCCTCTTATACTACCGTCCTGACAATGTACTGCGACTTTTGTGCCCGATAAATGGCAATAAGCTCGCCACCTATTACATGGGACTTAACATAATTGGCGAAACGTCTAGCACCCACGTTTTTTTCACCTATGCCAATCCCTTCGGGGGGATATAGGCGTGATTTATGTGTGTATTATATTGTTTTATGAGCTGTTTGCGTAAATGAGATATAGATTTGGGGTGGTGACATTATTGTATTCTACTCTGCCGGCACCACACAACAATATAATATTTGTCCTAATTCAAATTAAGCAGAGACAAAACGTGTAGGCACCCTACACAAGCGCTTATAATATCGAAAGTTGCCAAAATTAGATGTTTATGGTATCTATAAACAACGAGGAGTAATATCTGATACTACCATGGGAGGTCGTAATACTAAATAGATGGTAAGCCATAACGAGCATGCGGGGGATAATTGAAATATTGTATAGAACAACACGTACTTACTGCCGCACTCAGAGACGTCAAATAACGTTAAAACGAGTACTTAACGTCAAAAAATGACAGTTCAAAACCAGTCGCTATTCTTGCCGGATCTGTGGTCTAGATTTGATTGAAAATTTTTGACATTAAATACTCATTAAAGTTAAATGATGTCTCTGAGTGCGGCAGTTAGTCTTTCTTCCATGCTTAGGAGCTTTTTCTAAACTTTTTTAACCACAATTGATAGTTTTGGTAAAAAAAATTGTTAGTTTTTCTAACATTTATAATGTTCAAATAAAAATCAAAATGCATAAATATTCTAACATAATTACGGAAGGCCTGCAACCGAAGCTAGGCTGACCCTACAAAGGCTTAGGAAAGATGTTTAATAAGACAGAACCGAAATAAACAATTCCAAAGTTTTTGATCCATACAATAATATAGAAAGACACTTTCTCTACTTATTTAAAAAAATATATGTCAAATTCTTTTAATCAAAATTATAAAGTAAGAAAAAAACTTATTGCGACGCTCCAAATTATTTGGGCCAAGGACAAGTCAAAAGGATGATGATTCCATTTGATCAAATATAATTATTAAAATTATAATACAATTTTAATCATTATATTTATAAAAAAATGTTTTGAACCCGGAACATTCGGATTAGGAGGTAGGGCTGCTGAACATTTGATTCGAATCGCAATTCGCATTCCAAGTTTATCTCGGGGGGCCTACCGCCTAACTCGATTGCTAAAGCAAAAGCTATAGTTTATGACGTCATGCTGTCATTTCTCACTAAATGTACCTAAACTATTAGCGATAGCTTTGAACGAATGATCACCGAATGGTTTTGTATGAATTTGGCACAAAATCCGTGCCACCTAAAACTTCAAGATGGCTTCTATAGCCGTAAGCAGTGCATTGCAATATAGCTATCATCTGCAATCGAGTTAGGCGGTAGGCCCCCAGGTCGGCGCAGTATGTTTCCTAAACAATCAACGTAATTAAGGAAACATAACTATCCACTCCCTTTCAATTTATATTTATATCATGCATTACACCTGAAAGGTGCTAGTGATTAATGAATAGATATTATTATACAATGATGGAAAGGACCATGTTGAGAAACCGATAAACTTACGTAGAGAGTTATTCTAACTACTCAAGGTTTGGGCTTAGGTTTTACAGCCTACCAACCAAGCCCCTTTGGGTATACAGACTGTTCTTGGTGTTTTGCCCTCCACCATTCGATTGCCCCAATGTGTGTATTGGTCTACACAACATACTGCCGCACTCAGAGACGTCAATTAACTTTAATGAGTATTTAATGTCAAAAATTTTCATTCAAATAAAAACCATAGACCCGGCAAGAATAGAGACTAGTTTTGAATTGTCATTTTTTGACGTTAAGTACTCATTAACGTTATTTGACGTCTCTGAGTGCAGCAGTTAGTTATACATACTGCCGCACTCAGAGACGTCAAATAACTTTAATGAGTACTTAATGTCAAAAATTTTCATTTAAATTTAGACCAAAGATCTGACAAGAATAGAGACTAGTTTTGAATTGTCATTTTTGACATTCAGTACTCATTATCGTTAATTGACGTCTCTGAGTGGGACAGTTAGTCTTTTACGACACCCCCGAAATGAGACGGGGCTGATGGCACATTCTACGTTACTTTACCACACCAATCGATCGATTTTCGATCGACTTCATCAATCGACGAATAATTGTAATAGTCTACGCAGACTGATATCTTTTACTTTAACATTTCCGAACCATACCAATCGACCGACGTCGATTAAAAGTATCGACCGACGATCGATCGATTGGTGAAGTAACACCCTAAGGAATCTATGGAAGTTGCCTAAAATACTAACGAGGAAGTCTGTCTAAAAATTGCCTATCAGCGCTGTGTATCGTCGTCCATCCATTTGCATTCAAGATCAAAGGCCATACTGTATGTAATAAAGATGTTATTTTACATAACATTTTTATCTGTACCGCTTACATTGTCTCCGAATTGAATAGCCGTTTAATGACACATTAATAAGTCTCTGTAAAGAACAGCTTCATAATTAAAAACATTTACCCAACAGGTCAACCAGTCACGTTACCGTCTACTCTAAATAGAAACATTCGATTTGATATTGATATTAGGCTAGGCTACAGTTCACCAACTCATAAGCGGGCCTTAATTATTTAACCGTTTTAACATTTTATGGTATGGAAGAACTGTCATAAGCTGACGGTTATTTTTTAATCGCTCGTTTAACGTTTTCGTGAACTCGAGCCTTATGACCCCGACACATTTTTGAAACGCGACGCGACTTCATGTGTAGACACGAACATTCCAGCGTCGCGTTGGATGTTAATAGTGTGATTCTGGTAAAAAAAAGCAATACATTTGATTCGACCCAACACGCGTCGCGTCACATCGGGTCGCGTCGTGTTATAAAAATGTGTTTCTGGCATAGAATCGAAATTAAGGAATATTAAAAAATATGTATTTTTATATGTCTATTTTCCATCCATAAAACAAAAATATAAGTAAGTACCTTACAAAAAATGTAGGTAATATCGTCAATTGTAACTCACGAGTAGACGTAGGGTCCCACGTCGTCAACATGCAGTTTCTCGTCGAGGCCGTCCCGAAATCGCTCCCAGTTGGTGTAGTTGAAGATGTGAACCTTCATCAGGGGTTGTACATTCGGCTTCTGCCACACCGTGTACGCGAGCGAGTTGTTTCTGATCACCATGTTCTGAAAAATAAATAGAAACATACATAAATCATGCCCATATCCATGAAGGGGTAGGCAGAGGTAAATTAACACCCACTTTTCGCCAATTTCGGTCCTATGCGGTGGCGAGCCTATTGCCATACATCGGTCAAATAAATCGCAGTACATTTATATTGCTAGGTGATACAAGAGGTGAGATGAGGGGTAAGATCTTGCCTGTCTAACATAAAAAAGTATTCATTTCGTTGACACTTACCGAAAGAATCGCGTCGTTGATTGTATTCGTGAAACAGAAGAACACCGTGCCAATAAGACTCAGCACGAAGGTAGCGGAGAGGAGAACGAGAACTGAAACAAACATATCTCATTAGACAAACGCTTACTACACTTCACTTACTGGGAAATGGTACATAGAGTTCGCTCCAAAAAAGAAGTTCCTTCAATAAATTTTTTTTTGCTCTTATTGCCAAGAGTTAAGGTTTACAAAGGGACTTCTTTCGTAAAACGAACTCTACTTTAGTTTCAAGATACTCTGTATTAATCTTCTTCTGTATCTATCTGTGTATTTTAAATTGAAGAAAATTTTATACTAAAAACAGTGCTGTATAGGGTAGATCCCTTTGCCTGCCCTAAATAGGGAGAATAAAAACAAACAAAAAGGAAAATATAAAATGTTGCACCACACATCCTTTTATAATGACACCTACACCTACTGTCAGGATTTTTGTAAATTCTACCCCTAAGAGGTCAAATTGGTTTGAAAGATTCTATGGAAGTTCCTCAGTTTCCAAATGAAACTATTCCAAGCTAAAGTAATAATAAAATTATCAAGTTAAAGAATACAAATGTATGAAACTGACGTATTGCAGAGAAAGAAAACAACATGCCGTCGTGTCAAATGTAAGAGAAGCTGTCAGGAGGAGTGTTTGGCGCGTTTCGTGGTGTCAGTCAAATTTGTTTTCGCTAATTCTAAAATTGTTACAGAGTGCATTTTGTGCAGTGAAAGTGGTGTTATTTTGATGCACAAGCATCCGTGTTGATGTGCAATTATGCAGAATCATCGAAAATAAGTCTCATGATGTTGTGGTGAAGATCACTATAAAAAGTAGTTTTATCCATTTCATCAAGCACCATCATTAACTCTGTTACCATTCAATTCGCGCCAAGTACTCCCTAGATGCGTTAAAATATGTGCCACCCATATTTTAACGTAATATTCATTTCATTCATACTTTTCACCCACTCATTATTTCATAAGACTTCAGACAAAATATACACTAAAGACTTGGCTTCCCTAAAATATAGGGAGAATTTAAGGAAAAAAAAAAAAAGAGAAGCTGTCAAAATTGACATTGACGTTCGAATTAATTGGCCCCTTATCTACGCCCTCGCTACGTCTTTAAATTATACTGGTTAAGAAACAAGCTGTATAATTTGAAAATTTCATCTCTCTTGTAAATCTAGGCCGTTACATACCTTAAGCATGGATACGCGAATACTAATTAACTTCTACGGTCGCCTTCATTTGACCACATCATGCAATTAGCCATGTGTAGCTAAAATGTTAGTGTTAACTTGTTTTGATACATAAGAACAGTTGTAGAACAGTTGTTTATCATGCATATACATATACATACATAAATCACGCCTATATCCCCGAAGGGGTAGGCAGAGGTGAAACTAGCACCCACGTCCCGCCAATTATGTTAGGTCTCATGTAATAGGTGGCGAGCCTATTGCCATTTATCGGTACAAAAGTCAAAACAAAAATCGCAGTACTATTGCTAGGTGGTATAATAGGAACGCTGCTGCCCATTCCTCATCACTGTTTTATCCTTAGTCGCCTTGTACGACACCCACGGGAGAGATATTATAATAGATACGTTAAATCATCCGAAGTGGTAGAAAGTAGTGTCTAAACACCCACTTTTCGTCTACTTTGCAAGGCTCACGTAATGGGGACCAGCCTATTTTCATCTATCAGGCACCTACACCGCAGTATATTGCTAGGTGGTATGGCTAGAACGCTTCTGCACATTTCTCATCTCTTTCCCTTAATCGCTTTGTAGGACCCGTCGGGGAAATCTAGGGCCGTGACAATTTGCATTCTGCTCTGCCGTCGCCAAAGGCTAGGCATTATCAATGAATAGGCTTGTTAACTGACAGCAAGCACATGACAAATATTCTATATTTTAAGCAAATATATATGCAATAATCTTATCCAGGCCGGCTATAAAACAGAGTGTTTTTCTTGCCTTAATACATCTCTCCACCCTTAGAGGAAAAGGTGTGTTGTGTTTGTACAAAGAAATGTATGGACTACAAAAAAAATAGGTACAAAATTTAGGCGGTAAGCCAAAATCGTCATATTATTAGAAAAACGTCACTAACTGCTACACTCAGAGACGTCAATTAACTATAATGAGTAATTAATACAAAAGAATGTCAACAAAACTAGACCATAGAGTCGGCATGAATAGCGACTAGTTATTAATTGACTTCTTTTTTATTAAGTACTCATCAAAGTTAATAGACGTCACTGAGTGCGGCAGTTAATCACACATATATATATTCAAAAGTCAAACTGTAAAATCCCAGAAAAGGTATACCTAAAACACAACAATCTTGTATAATGTCATTAGTATGGTAATGATCTTGATATTTTATATAATTTAATTTTTTTTATTATTTCTACAGTCCAATGACCGACAGAATTCGAAGGGTCATTCAATCACTGTTACATATAGTAAGTATCTAGACGCGAACAGTGATGACGCCTATGTAGTTACACGCCTATTTATCCCCGAAGGAGAGGCGAGTCTCCTCTTCCTCATATTTTCACATCCATTTTTTTTATGCTAGACAGGGAAGCTCTTCATCTCACCTGATGGTAAGTGACGACAAGGGCTAAAGATGGAGTCGACCTTCACCTGGAACCCTCAACCACAGAGGGGCTGGCTATCTTATCACAATTGTCGGAACACAATAATGCTGTTAACATTATTATTATGGCGACAGATTTTGATAAGATGGTGGTAGCTAGCCTTCAACTTCAAAGAAGTCCTAACACCAACCAAACCAAGTCAAATTTATACCCCCCTGGGGATCGAACCCGGGACCTCTGGATCGCTTAAGGGTTAATTCCGGTGGGCGACCACGGAGGCGGTTGAAATCCATGCATTAATGATTCTAGGTTTAATAATTATTTCTCTAAGTCAAAACTTGAGTAGAATGAATCACAAAGAGCAAAAACAAACACTACATATATTTTTGTTCAACTAATAAAAAGTTTTCTAGTAAAAATTCTGTCTACGTATTTGTAAAATTAGCATAGTGTTAAGATTATCAGTAGTTAGTTACTTATTACGGGTAGAACCGGATTTTACGATAATTATGATGAACGGTGATGTAGGTAAGTTTTTTTTTGTATTTTTCTAGCCTTGGCAGCGGTGAAATGTCAATTATAATCGACAAGCTGTTTACGAAAAATATTAATTAAATGAAATATTCCAGTTTTCCGGCCCTGCCATTTTTTTTGCCTACAGATTATTGAACTCATAAGTCATATAAAACTGTATACCATTACTCAAACAAACATCTCGTAGGTACTCTCTCACGTATAAAAATGTACAGATGACCGCAGCAGAGCTTATACAAAATTTAAATTTGTTAACATTTATTTTCAACCTAAGCATGTAAGACATAATGTTCAAGATTTGGCCGAGATGATTTTGTTGTGACGACGATATTTTTCACATTGACATGACACTGGGAATTTTGATATGATTTAACGTTCCGAGAAAATAAATATGGTACCTAAAGATTTATTAGTTGACAAGGCTATAATTCATCTGTAGGTACTAATGGTGATGTAATAAAAAACAATTAAAATGCAAATTAAAATCTGTAGGGAATTTTAAAAACATGTTGTAGGTAGGTACTTAAATTATGACTATTAGTAATAAATAATTAAGGAATTATTAACGAAAAAAAAATTCTCAAATGCTGTAGTAGCTCAGTGCCTAAAGCGACGGCTCTGTTTTTATGATTTGATCATTTAGATGATGATCATAATCATAAGAAGACGTAAACCTCAATTAGAATAGTACTAGGGCAGGATTAATTTATACGAGTACTAACATTGTCCAGTCATAGCTGTGAATATTGAATTAGGACTGGAATAAACAAAAAAAAACCATATTGTTTATTGTAGGTAAGTTTCTTCGCAATTTTCTAATATTTCCTTTCCACGGGAGCCTTCTACAAAAGTATGAGAAAGTTGTAAAGATCAAGGAAATAGGTAAAGTAAGTACTTGTTAAGTCGTGGCGGGACCAACGGATAAATGAGATTCATTTTGATATATTACAAGCTGACCTGGCAAACGTTTTTTACGCCTGTCATCTAGTGGTATATAAAATAGCAAACGACCAATACTCAGACGTACCAATTACTATAACTACTTGTAGACAAATGTACTGAGACTTTTGTGCCCGATAAATGGCAATAGGCTCGCCACCTATTACATGGGACCTAACATAATTGGCGAAACGTGGGTGGTAGTTCACCTCTGCCTACCCCTTCGGGGATATAGGCGTGATTTATGTATGTATGTATATTTAGATGTCATATTCTTTCATCATGTTGTGTGGTACCTCACGGAGCGCAAATGCTCTAGGTATGGACTTTGGGCCAGATGATACGTAAGTGATGAGTGTACGAAATATTTGTTTACATCATTCACACATCAACTAATATGTTGACTCAACATGCTACTGTGGTCACCGGTTTTCTAAATCCCTATGTTGAACCACGTTAACTGCGACAGCGATCTAGAACTCTGATGTCAATTTTCCTCAATTTTTTTTAAGAATACTGACTCTTCCATCCATAGGGAAGGCCCGTGCCCCAGCAGTGGGGCCATTAAAGGGCTGGTGGTAGGATAGATAGATAGGGGCTATAAATAATAGCATATACATTCTGAAACCTTTCAAATATACTTACACAAAACATTTCATAAAAATCTATCAAGCCTATCGGAGGAGTTAGATAACAAACACTGTGACAGGAGATTTTTATATATACATATTAGAGCTTTTTTTAATAGAATAGAATAAAGTTTAAATTTTAGGCAGGTTTGGTGTCAGATTGGAGGCCGGCTGTAAAACCTAAGCCAAAACCTTGAGCAGTATTGATTGGAATGTTGTCATCCCAATCACTCTCTCCGTTCATCGTTCTCTTGACATTGTCTTTTCCGTCTCTTGTTTTTTTCATTCACAGGCATTCATTACTAGCACCTTTCCGGTGTGATGAATAATATGAATCAAAAGGGAGTACAGGGTTTGATGACGTCTAACCGATATGAATGGAAGAGGAAACATACTGCGCCGACCCCAGATAGACTGGGAACAGGGCTCGGAGAAGAAGATTGTTAATTAAACGGTTCTGAACTTCTGACCAGAATTATTTCAACGCTCCTGGCAACCCTGTCCTCATTGGGAATTCGGTACAGCAGAAACAGTGTTCTAAAAATAATGTAGAAAGGGAAAAGTCTTTAAAAAATGCAGCGTGGTTTATTTCATTGCTTTATCCTTATGCGATTACAAAGGAATTTTTGTAGGTTGAACTTGTTTTTTTTTTGTTTTTTTAAAGTGAAGTGGGTATGTGATCATGCGGCAGTTTCTCCGTATAATAAAGCCTAGATATGCATCAATTTTTCGAGGTAAAACATGGGTAAAACCAATCAAAAAGTGCTCAAGGAGTATGGAATTTTTTAAATGTGTTAAACCCATGCTTCTTAACCGAATGCACCGTATTCGTAAACATGCATGTCTGCTTTCGATAATAGAAATTTATTTAATGCAGCTATTAGTTTACAAGTAACAACACACAGTTTAACTTAATGTTAAGCTTTATTGTATGGTTTCAGAAATTTCGGCAAGTCAACTACTGTCCTAGTAGTTGACTTGCCGAAATTACTCTCTGGCGGGAGTATGTTAAGAACTCCTTTCTGATTACTTATATTTTTAATAGATATTTGATGTCATGACATGTCATACATGACAATGTGAAAGTGTAAAATAAGTGACAAATAAGAACAGACTAAATTATAAGAGCTACAAAGATTATTGGCTTTTATTGACTAGTTATTTACATAGTATATGCAGCCGCCCGGATTGAGGAAGACGCGGGTTCGATTCCGCACCAAGCCTATAATTTTCTCAATTTTTTTCTGACCTATTTCTTTGATTGAGATCGGCAGCAAAAATAAATTACACAAAAAACATTTTTCAAGCGTTCCTACTATTTACACGCAACTATAAAGTATTTCTTTGTTTTAATCAATGATCGATCATTATGCAATTAAGTTTTTATTCGACATCTGTCTGATTATCGTAATAACTGTAAATATGCAAGCATGCTTACAGAGTGCATGCTCGTAGCAATGATCTTAATAATGTTACAATTATTATGACGGAGTTATTTAGATTGATTCAATGCAATTAGTGTTTTAACTGTGACGTAGTATTAGTACAGTCAACAGCACGTCAGGGTACGACAAAATGTAATTTTTTCTCAATCGACTTTGTGCTTTACTACAAACAAGTTAACGTTTACAATACATTAAGGAAATTTGTCAATTTTGAGTAGTCCAACGTGGAAGTGTCAAAATATCATGGATCACTTTGAAAATGAATGTATTCACTTCATCCTCGTTGCCCCTTAAGGAGGTTTGGCGGAGCTAAAGTTCCCACATCACGCTTTGCATATGGGAATATAGTTTTGTACACAAGAATAGTCCGCCTTGGGCGACATTCCCCTAATTTATACTATGTCGATACTGACGTTACGAGCAGTTTCGGTGCTATTTCGTTTTCATTGTATTGTCGATCATATCACGTGTTACCAAGATTCACAGTTAGACATTGAAATGTTCCTTGAAGCTGAACCTAGTCATAGAAACGATATAATAATAACTGTAACGAAATACATAAACCTAGGTAACTAGTATAATTACGTGACATTAATTAATTAAATTAACACTTAGTTCTATGTACTTCTTTGTCATTCCTTAATGAGCACCGTTTCGGATGGGCATGGCACTTTTTGGTGTTAATTACATAAATATTTAACTGGTTTGTTGATATTTTACCTCTAGATCCACTGTTCATCATTTTGTAAGCATACATATAACATATTTGAATAAACAAAACATTGTTCATGTTTCCTGGTTATTAAATCTTAAAAAATGATTCATTAAATAGCTTGACATTTATGGTTAATTGAGTGTGTGATACGCACTGGTTAACTGTCAAAAATATGTTAAAACATGTTGTTTGTTTGTGATGTTATCTTATTCACCAAATTTACTAACAAAAAATTGTCAACCAGGAGATATATAAGTAATATCTCCTGTATTTTGGTGGTTAGAAAAAGAATTTCGAAAAATTATGATCTTGAGGCGGGAATCGAACCCGCGTCCGCTGCTATCCGGGCAGGTGCCTGACCGCTCGGCCACCCAAGACACTAATTAACTTGCCGAAATTCTTCTAACCTTTACACTTCACGTTGTAAGCCAACGGGTACCCTCGCAATGTACAAATAAATTTCAAACATTCCAAAGCAGATATTTTTACAAATACCGTGCGTTCGGTTTGTACTATTTGTACTAATATTTGTAATATTTGTACTAATTTTTCTAACATTTATATAATGTTAAAATTAAAATCTAATAATATCTCCTGGTTGACGAGGTAAAACAAATTGGTAATAAAAATAGGTATTCCGAAAGTATCCATATACAACCTGCGTCTTTGGTGCATACTATTTTGATGTTTCTGGCATTTTTTTGTAAAAATACATTCCTACTTAAATCACCCTTATCATCTTCAAAGGAGTAGGCAGAGGCGTTAATACCCACGTTTCGACATTTGGCTTAAGAGCCAGGTGGCGAGTCTTGCACTTATCGGGAACCGAACTCGCAATACATTGCTAGGTGACATAAAAGGAACGCTACTTAACGTATTCTTCCTTAGGGCCGGTGTTTTGACGCATAGTTAACTCAACCAATTGTTACTAATCGTTAAATATCAGGCTGATATTTAACTATTAGTAACAATTTTGGTTACTAATGTTACTACTTAATGGTTAAATATCAGTCTGATATTGTAACTAATGGTTAGAATTATCAGACCGATTATCAGAAATCGGAATGAATTTTCAACAATTGGTTGAGTTAACTATGCATCATAAAACCAGCCCCTACGGCCGCACTGAGAGACGTCAAATAACGTTAATGAGTACTTAACGTCAAAACATGACAATTTAAAACTAGTCTCTATTCTCTCTAGATTCTCGAGAGGTCTAGATTTGAATAAACATTTTTGACATCAAATACTCATTAAAGTTAATTGACCTGTATGAGTGCGGCAGTTAGTCGCCTTGTACGACATCCGTGGGAGAGATTGGGGGTGGTTTTGCGTTCTGCTCTGCCATCACCAGACAGCTTTTATAATCTTCTACTCTTTTATAAATTTTTTATAAATTTATTGGACTCGTGGTGATGCCACATCGTAATACTGTTGCCACCACATACCCTTTCACACCCCCTGGGACTTTTTTGGACCTGTGCACATGTTATGGCACCCGGGGTTCCTCGCGTGGACGCCAGTAAGCCGGCCGTAAAAACCCAGGCAAACCCTAAAGCAGTATGACCCCAGAAAATCTGCAATGACCTCTAACAATTTGATAGCAAGAAAAATACTGAATTAATAAAGAAACATAATTGCTTTAAAACTCTACGGCAGCAAGATAAAACAGGACAGGGTTTCGTAAACAAACACGATATCATGCGAAACATTTGGTGTTAAAAAAAATATAATATTAAGAAAATAATTGTAAGATATCAATTGACCCCGACGGAATAAGTGTCGACTTAAATCGCGGAGGCAGATAAGAATGGTTATCTTATTGCAATTGGGCGTAGGCAGAAAGAAGCCAACATATTAAAAGTTTGTGATTTTACATACATACATCCATACACAGAGAGAGAGAGAGAGAGAGAGAGAGAGAGAGAGAGAGAGAGACATAAATTTGAGATAGAAAATAGAGAAAAAAATAAAATACACAAATAGAGCATAGTGCAGTAAATTAACATAGTTTTTTAAGTCTTTACGGATTATGGATTCCCATTGACTGCAATAAGTACTTTTTATTATTTATTTATACATAAATCACGCCTATATCCCCGAAGGGGAAGGCAGAGGCGAATTAACGCCCAGGTCTTGCCAATTAAATTAGATCCCATATAGTAATAGGTGACGAGCCTAATGCCATTTATCGGCACGGAAATCGCAGTATCCACATTGCCAGTTGGCACAAGAGTAACGCTGCTCAACTAACTCATTGATGTCTTATCCCTTAGGGCCGGTTTTTTGATGCAAAGTTAACTGTTAACCATTTGTTAAAAATTGTTATTTATCTTTAAATATCACTGATATTTAACAATCAGTAACAATATCAGACTGATATTTATCCATTAGTAACATTAGTAACTAAAATTGTTACTAATGGTTGCGTATCAGACTTATATTTAGCAATTAGTAACAGTTTTTAACAATTGGTTGAGTTAACTATGGATCAAAAAACCGGCCTTTAGTCGCCTTGTACGACACACGCAAGAGGGATGAGGGTGGTGACTGTCTTTCTGTGTTCCATGCTGGCCTAGGAGCAAAAAATAACGTAGAATAGGCCAGCCCCAACTCATCCCATGGGTGTCGTAAAAGTCGACTAAGGGAGATTGCGCGGTGTAGAGCAATAAGCACCTTGGGGCACCATCATCAAAAGACCACCTAAGGGGTACCTCAGTGGCACGAACGAATTATGCGTGATTTAAGTACGTATATATTGTAGCATGATCGACATGCTCAAATCCTGTAATGGTAATTATTATTTTTTTACAGTTATTATTCAAATGATATTTCAATTATAATCAATGTTTACATGAAACGGACCTTGCCCGAATATTTTTACAGCCTTTGCAGTTAGCAATCAAAAGTGAAATCATTACACACAAAAAGTTAGAAGTGACTTAATATTCATTAAGTAATTTAACCTAGCATGACCTAAGTCACTGAAATATGAGTCTTACTTCTACTGCATTAAGCGTGATAATAACTGTAAGTGTATTTACGATGACACGATTATTTTTTACTGAACAAAGTTACATGGTCAAAGGGCGGCGTTATTCACTGACGGACAAGTAATATAAAAAAAATATGCGCAAGAAAATGCAACGTACTTAGCTGTACATGCGAATTTTCACAATACATTGCGCAAATGCTACAAAAACCAAATCCAATTTGAGCTTACATCACGATACTAAAGTGTTACCGTTTTTTATTGCAATATTCAGTAAAGATGGGTAGCTAGACGTTGCATAGATCTTATGCAGTGCAACATAAGAGTCAGAATAGCTCTCCGTGTGTCAAACCCAATTAGCTACTGACTAAACTTTGAACATTACATAACAATAAGCGACTTTTTGTATTACCTGATAACGTGTTTGTTGATTAAGGTAATAGAAACTAAACAATATATTGTCGTTGTCTTTAAAAAGGAACAATGGTATATGCCGTGTGGTGACGGCAGAGCAGAATACAATTTATTGTCACCACCACCAACCTCTCTTGTGGGTGTCGTACAAGCGACTAAGGGTTAAGGTATCTGAAGCACAGGCCTTACCTATAGATGGGAGAATAAAGCGAGAATGGGCCATACATGGGGTATAAAAGACTGCAGATACAACCGGGACCAACGGCTTAGCGGGCCTTCCAAAACACAGAGGTACATGAAGTAATAAAACATTTTTGATCACCCATCCAATGACCGGTCTTGGCGAAGATTGCTTAGTTTGCGCAATCGCAGGCCGAGCGCGCTAAGCCACTGCGGCATCGAGCTCCTACTTAGGTGTAGATTAATCGGTTTTAAAACAATATTTATTACTGATCGCCTCATTTCTCAGTTGACGACTATGTAATGTGATAATGCTTTTACCTCATCTCTTCCTTAACAGTGAGTTAAGAAATTTAATGGTATCTAAACAGGACTTGGTCACTTAGTAACAAAATGTTAGTTGCAAGCTATGATTTTGAGCTCAAATTGTGCAGAATAAGTACTAGACAAAATCATTACCTATTTAAAGTTTTTCCTGATAGCTAAATCATTAAACTACGTGAGTAAGGATTTTATGTGTTGCCTACTAGGTTTTTTAGGAATGTTACCATCATTTATTATAAGAAAGACGCGACACGAAAAACACTTAGCCACTTTGTGTGTTCAAAGTGTATGTTGATGACTTATGCTGCTTCTACATGGTGCAATTAGCTGGAGAAGTAAAGGCGCGAGCTATTTGCGCAAGCAGCGTGCTCAAGTTCGTTGAACAGGGGGCCTAGACAAAGTAACATATCGACAAAGATAACGAAGTTCGATAAAGCAAAATGTATGGGATTTGACGTAAGTCGTCGTGAAATCACGTGACCAAAATCGTCTTCGTAAGTTCCTAGTTATGTTGGTAGCGCAAGCTAAGACGCTGTAGATACCAAAGTAATATGGCCGATCGTGACGAACTTCGACACGTTATCGTTATAAAACGATTGCCACTTGGCTACGAGCCCTGTGCATAAACAAAGGCGTGGGCTACTTGCGCATGTTACTTGTGCAGGTA
Source organism: Cataclysta lemnata (assembly GCA_963931975.1). Classification (NCBI taxonomy): domain Eukaryota; kingdom Metazoa; phylum Arthropoda; class Insecta; order Lepidoptera; family Crambidae; genus Cataclysta; species Cataclysta lemnata. The sequence goes on from OZ008338.1 coordinate 2,009,036, forward strand.
CATCCTCGAGTCGCTGGTCTTACTGGAATCGTTTACACGATACATGTAACCTGCGCAAGTACTTCAACAAGCACAAGCAACTTGCACCGTGTAGAAGCACCATTACTGTTGCATAAATGCAATGACGAATTTTATCTCGTCACAGAGATAATCGCGCATCTTACGTGTCATCTAACAGGTGTCAGTTAATTTTCACAGCTACCTTCTATAGGTAAGTAAATTAATCACATGGTATTTCAATCAAGAGAGAAGCAATGAATGCGGCTAGTTATTAGCTAACTAACAATTATTTATTACTTGCAGACGGCAAATGTGATGTAAGTATTATGCCCTAGCAGTGAGGACTGAGGAAGTTAATAATATACATACATAAATCACGCCTATATCCCCGAAGGGGTGAACTAGCACCCACGTTTCGCCAATTATGTTAGGTCCCATGTAATAGGTGGCTAGCCTATTGCCATTTATCGGTAACAAAAGTCGCAGTACATTTGCTAGATGGTATAAGAGGAACGCTGCTGGCCATTCCTCAGCACTGATTTATCCTTAGTCGCCTTGTACGACACCCACGGGAAAGATTTGGGGTGGTGACAATTGTATTCTACTCTGCCGTCACCACAATAATATACGGGTGCTATTTATATTTGCATAGTTAAATAACGTCCGTATATCTCCCAAAGTGTTGGGTCTGTAGGCCAAGTACGAAACGTGAATAAACTCTCTCTTGTGTTTTGGTCAATTAACTTTAACGACTAATTAATGTCAAAAAAAAAACATTTCAATCTAGGCCACCACCAAAAGTGGGTGTTATTAGACCTCTGCCTACCCCTTTGGGGACATAGGCGTGATTTATGTATGTAAATCTAGACCCGGCAAGAACAGCGACTAGCTTTGAATTGTATTTTTTTGTATTAAGTACTCATTAGCTTTAATTGACGTCTCTGAGTGCGGTAGTTAGTCTCGGGTAATTAATGGTCGTTCGTGTATAATTAACTAATTATTTGATGTAACCGGCCGTGTTGTGTTACATAATCAACATTGATTTAATTTCCGTTATTTCCGGTTTTGTTGGTATAAGGGTCACTGTTAAGGCTACCTAGCTAGGTAGGTTCAAGGTGGTTCAGGTATGCGTGCGCGCACCTTACAGTAAAGAGCGGGCGGACGGGTGTAATAGGGTCCCGTTTTAGGTTCGGCACCCTAAAAAATTACCCACAGAAAATAGAGAGGTTTGCATCGAAATTAATACACACTCATCAACATCATTTAATTTATGTTGTAGAAATGCGCGTTGTAGAAATGCTACGCGCGATGGGTGGCGCTGCTCGCTAACATTGACACTCATAAGCAATCAAAATGTCAGACGAAATTTTAGTTCCAATTATGAACACGCGCAGACTTATCTGGCGGCACTCTATAAGCGATCATTCTAACGATACTGACGATTTCTATGCAATTTATTCAATGTTATGACGGATGACCATAATTAAATAAGTAATTGAAAACCCGCAAAGAATTATATGCCACTATTATAAGAATGGAGGATGATAGAGTCTATCTGGGGTCGGCGCAGCATGTCTCCTCTTCCATTCATATCGGTCAGACGTCATCAAGCCATCCACTCCCTTTTGATTCATATCATCCATCACTCCGTAAAGGTGCTAGTGATGAGTGAATGTATAGAAAAGAGACGGAACGGAACATGAGATCGATGAACGGAGAGAGTGATTGGAATGACAACATTCCAATCCATACTGCTCAAAGTTTTGGCTTAGGTTTTGCAGCCGGCTCCCTGTCTGACACCAGCCCACTTTGGGTTTAGAACATGTAGTACGTGTACTTACATGAAAATTATTCTTAGACATTGTTGATGAGAATATTCGCCACAAATTGTTGATAAGACATTATTTTCCATTTCTGAATCATTATCAACAGCATTTTAATGTCCCACGCACGGAGGAATACATTTTTGGTCACCCATCCAATGACCGGCCTTAGCGAACATTGCTTAATTAATGCAATCATCTCAACAATCATAATAATTTTTCGAAACCCTTCTGACCTATTCTTCTTTGTAATACATTATTTCTTACAAAACTACACGTTTTTGTTTTACTGCTATAAATAATTATATTATAAAAAGGGTTTTTTTTATAGCATTTCCGCCTCATGCGTATTGAGAAGTCGTTAAATTGTCCGACCTTGCATTTTAGATGACATACATTTTTTATAGCCACGTCACCCGGCTGGGCGACTCTATGGTACTTATTATACTTTACATAATAGAATTACAATGCCAAGGTACATGAAAAAGAAATGTTTTAGTCCCATTACCCTACAATTCTAATTAAATTTTGTCACAAATTTTACTTAATAAATAAATAAGTAATTTATATTTATGAGGATTGAGCTGTATGTTTTAGTACAAAAATCGATAACGTTATTAACCCGGTAAGCATAGTCCAAAAAAAAATTTTGGATACATTGTAAAAATAATATTCACAGAACTAGGTTTGTACGTTTTTATTTTTACGGAATATGGCTTACGATAAAAAAAATTAGCATCGAAATTAATTATTGACATAAAAAGTATCTCGAGCATTATGTTTTTTTATATATCTAACCTGAATTATTTAAAAAGAAAAACGTACAGATTAGAATAGGATATACTGAATCTAAAAAGACTTTATTTTTCTAATATTTTACATAAATGTTAGAAAAAAAATGTCTTTTTAGATTGCAATGGTCAAATATAAATCAAATTATAAATGCATCACATAGTCCAACTCCTCACCTTTGACTAGCAATAAAGTATTTGAATTTGACTTAGGGCCTGTTTCACAATCGACAAGTAAGTTCTGAGTAGCTTACTTGACACACATATTGACATATATTTCATATTACAACTTTCAAATGATCTAACAAGTAAGCTACTCAGAACTTAATTGTCGATTGTGAAACAGGCCCTTAGTCTAAGCATTCGCATAAGGACTCTGGCATTAAAGATGAGCGTTAGCGTCTTAACTAAAAGAGCATAGCTGAGGCATAAAAAAGATTAAACAGCATAAACGTATACACAAGGTTAAAGCCAGGCCAGATGTATAAAATAATCGTCAACGAATTATATCTCCATACATACATAAATCTCACCTATTTATCCCGGAAGGTGTATTAACACCCACGTTTAGCAGAATATGGTTTGTTCCCGTGTAATCGGAGGAGAGCCTATTGCCATATATCGGGCACGTAAACCGCAGTATATTGATAGGTGGTATAAGCGGAACGCTGCTTAGTCGCCTTGTACGACACCCGCGGGGAGATAGACGAAGCGAAAGATGGAAGGACCGAAGCAAGTGGACAGAAGTGACCTCTGAACAATGCCAGGCAACTAACTTTAGTAAGCTTACTTATAACTGTAGATAGAATATTGGGACCCACCCTAAGTCAATAGTAGTTGGTGCCACTGCACTGGAATGGCGGTCATTGTAACACGAGTGCTTGTTTGAGAATAGATTAGCACGAGTGCTAAAATGACTATTTGTAACGCAGTGACGCAGTTACTTTTTCTACTACCATAATTAATTTATTATAGGTACCTAGTAAAACAAAAGCATAACCAAAGGAAATTTCTATTTTCTACTATCATTTCGAATTGTTCCCTTTTGAATTTGATTCCGATTAAATGAGCTTGCCGCCCAAAGTTTTATCAAATTTTTCTTACCACGTTTTTGAGTTTCTAATTTAAATTTTATGATAAAGCCTCGCCTCGCTACCTATTACATGGGACCAAACATGCCTAATTGACGGAACGTGGTGTTAATTCACCTCTGCCTATTCCCCTTTAGGGATGTAGGTGTGATTTATGTGTGTATGTAGGTACGTATGTAAATTTTATATACGGTTGAACTGTATCGAAAAGTTGTATGGACTTTCATTATGACGTTCCCTGTGATACTGACAATGATTTGATAAGTAAAAAGGTGCAGTTTGAAAGAAGACATACCCATGGCAAGAATTGACATAATATGACGGGGAATTAGCGTTAAAGTTGCAGGTCATAAACTCGCCCTAATTGGGACCAAATTACCCGTAAAGCGGGTGTTAAAGCCTCTGCCTACCCCTTCGGGAGAAATATGATACATACATAAATTACGCCTTTCTCCCCTAAGGGTTAAGCAGATTGTATGTATATAAGAATTGAAACGGCATTGCATGGTCACATAGAAAGGACCCATGAAAGGAGATGGGAAAAACAGGGTTTAAATTTCAGTAATGAATAGAGAAAAGCTAGGTGAATTTTTGCTAATAAAATATGATTCAAGACATCCGAAACCGATCATGAAGACACTAGTGGTCACCCGCGGCTTAGCTCGCGTTAATGTCGGTTATTACAGCCTAGAGCCTTCCTCGATAAATGGACTATCCAACACAAAAGAATTTTTCAATTTGAGCCAGTAGTTCCTGAGATTAGGGCGTTCAACCAAACAAACAAACAAACTCCTCAGCTTTATAATGTTAGTATAGATTGACTGGATGACGAGCAAGTGAAAAGACGTCACACATAATTACCGGGCAGTTCACAAAATGTCGAACACCACGAAGTGACCGTGACAATACGGGTTTCCAATATCGAGCGTCTCTTTCTTGCGCATGATTCACAGGCAGCCATAACATTGCCTTTAATTAAAAAATATCAAATACATTTTTTTTCAATAATGATAACCTTACGGAGAGTAGCGTCGCAATCACCACTTATTGCTCTGTTGCTATTACCAGTTCATATGGTGATGGGTACGTTGGGTTTTCATTGCGTATTTTATTTCCAATAACGATCGTTTCCAGCGGGAAAGGTGTCTTATTGCAGGACTAATCGTAAAAACAATATGATTGTTTACTGCTACGAGCGCCCTTGGCATTTGGGTTAAATTTTTACGTCGCTTTGTTTGGTTGGTTGTTTTGTTCTAGACTTCCTTATAGCCTATACTTCGATGCACCCATTAAAGGACAAAAGACGTTTTTCATTTGATTGGTCCTGTGATTGGAAATCCACAGGAGGCGCACCTTATATGTTTATGGCAATCACATGATCATCATTATCATCAACAACTCTTTACTGACCTAGCTACGGCACGCTATGACTTCAGAACGACTCTTCCTTTTTTATTCTTCTTTTTTAGTTTTGTTACAATTGCGGAAAGATAAATTAAGGACAAGGCACAGGAAATTTTATAATTTCAGAAAACTTGACGACTATTTAAATTTACACACACATACAAACATAAATCACACCTATATCCCCGAAGGGGTAGGCAGAGGTGAACTAGCACCCACGTTTCGCCAATTATGTTAGGTCCCATGTAATAGGTGGCGAGCCTATTGCCATTTATCGGGCAAAAAAGTCGCAGTACATTGCTACTGCTAGGCGGTATAAGAGGAACGCTGCTGCCCATTCCCCATAATTGATTTATCCTTGTCCTATTTTAACTTCGCACGTTATACATACAGAATATGCTTTGCATAGCTTAGAGAGAACATCTGTAGAGTCAGCTGGTATAGAGTAATGGTCGGACTACGCAAGCCCAGTCGCATGCTGATAGATGTCATCGCCACCAGCCCTTTAATCCCCCCTCTGCTTAAGTACAGGCCTTCCCTATGGATGGTAGAACATACGGACAATTTCAAAATCTTCAATAGCAGCAGGAATCATCATCTGGGTCATCCGCCTGATGGCGGGCTGCGGGAATCGAGCGGTAGCTCATGGCCAGGGCAGCAGGAGTCAAAATACAGTTTTGGTGACCACTGCCATCCACAATTACTGTCCGAGAATGGATGGTAACCTATATGCAATGTCATGCTTAGCTTACCATCTATTAAACATTATATTAATTAAAATATTTATACACGTGCCGTGTGGTGACCGCAGAGCAGAATACAGTTGTCACCGCCCCTATCTCTCCCACGGGTGTCGTACAAGGCAGTCGCCTTGTACGACACCCGTGGGAGAGATAGGGGCGGTGGTAAAGACAGCGATGAGTAATGGGCAGCAGCATTCCTCTTATACGAACTATAAATGAACTGCGAATTACGTGCCCGATAGATGGCAATAGGCTCGCCACCTATCGCATGGCGAAACGTGGGTGGTAATACATCTGTACCTACGCCTTATATGTATCTATGTATGTAACCAAAACCAAAACCAGTAAACAATATATTATGTTAATACCTATACATAAACAAAGCAACGCGTCTGTAAGTAAGTTATCAGCGAAATTGAATACACGTGGGCACCTAGGAAATTCTCGGTATGCAAGTCAACATTAAAATAAAGTTAGGCTTTGTTCTTCTATTCCCGTGTGACATAATAGTTGCTAAGCAGCATTATTTAATTAAAAACTAGTCTTCTCTAATTGACAGTGATTTCAAGTGGCTTTGCGCACTCGGCCAGCGATTGCGTAAACTAAGCAATGTTCACTGAGGCCGGTCATTGGTCAATAATGGGTGACCAAAAATTTACTATCAGGTGTTCCTCAGTAAGGCGCGTTAAGCCGTTAGTGCTATTGCAGTCGTTAATACCCACCAACCCGCACTGGGCCAGCGTGGTGGATTTTGGCCCATTCTCCCTATATTCTTCTATCCATAGGGTAGGTCTGTGCCCCAGCTGTGGGGACGGTTAAAGGGCTGGTGATGATGATAAAACTAGTCAATAACCATAAAAGTCCCCTAAAAGAGCTTTACTATCTCTATTCTCCCTACTACACTACAAAGCAGTAGGTATGGATTGGAATGTTGTCATTCCAATCACTCTCTCCGTTCATTGGTCTCTCGACATGGTCCGTTCCGTCTCTTTTCTATGCATTCATTCATCACTAGCACCTTTACGGTTTGATGCATGATATGAATCAAAAGGGAGTGGATGGCTTGATGACGTCTGACCGATATGAATGGAAGAGGAAAAAACTGCGCCAACCCCAGATAGACTGGGAACAGAGCAGGGAGAAGAAGAAGAAAGATTCTCCCTACTGAACTACAGTATACAAAAACACAATAACAAAATGTATAGTAACTCATTTTTGATAAGGGCTATTGCTCGCCCGGATCTATATCCGGGTATTGGGGTAAAAGTTAATCTATTGTACAAAAATAGCATACAATAATAATAACTGAAGACATGAGTAGCTGAAGGTGAAATGATACAAAAACACGAACTCGAGAAAATTTGTTTTAAAGTTTTTTTAGTACTACTTAGATATGTATACAGTCATACATATAAAGACTCTTTATCCATTACTTTTTCACTGATTACGCTTATAAGTGTGATATCTGAAGGTGTCATGACATGGTTTAACGTACCATCCCAATAACGGAGGAACTCGAGGGGATAAATTTTTGGTCACCCATCCAAAGACCGGCCTTAGCAAACATTGCTTAGTTTGCGCAATCGCAGGTCAAGCGCGCTATGCCACTGCGCTACGAACTCCTATCCCTCCGCGAATAGTCTTAGTTGACTTAGTTGTCTGTTTGTTAATTATTCATCTTTATATCAATATCTAATATAAGGCATTGCTATTACAATTACATACATACATTTAATAAACTTCAGCCGTGTGGTGACGGCAGAGTAGAATACAATTGTCACCACCCCAAATCTCTCCTCATCACCTCTTCCTCTTATACCATCTAGCTATGTACCTACTGCGACTTTTGTGCCCAATAAATGGCAATAGGCTCGCCACCTATGACATGGGACCTTACATAACTGGCGAAACGTGGGTGCGAGTTCATCTCTGCCTACCCCTTCAGGGATATAGGCGTGATTTATGTATGTATGTATTTAATAAACTGATATTTAATGGCTCACCAAAAGTATCACAAAAAATCTAATTCTCACCAAAATGTAAGTTTGATGAGCATCTAACATTTTTTTTGTAAGAAATTATTGATGACGCTAAGTTAGTTATTGATTGCGCTGTGTAGACCATGAGAACATTTGGGCACCCGTATCGTGGAGGGCAAACCACCAATGACAACATACCCAAAGAGGGTTGATGTCAAGCAGGAGCCCGGCTGTAAAACCTAAGTCAAAACCTTGAGCAGTATGCATTGGAATGTTATCACTCCAATCACTCTCCGTTCATCGGTCTCTCAACGGGGTCCTTTCTGTCTCTTTTCTATACATTCATTCATCACTAGCACCTTTACGGTGTGATGTATGGTATGCATTAAAAGGAGAGGATGGCATGATGACATCTGACCAATATGAATGGAAGAGGAAACATAATGCACCTACCCCAGATAAACTGGGAGCAGGGTAGGGAGTTAGTATTGTGATCAGTTTATGTCTAGTACATTAATTACCATCTCCAATAAACATTTCGTGGACACGTGTTTGAAAGTCGACATTTTTAACATTTCTATAGTTAACATGTTTTAGGTACACACCACAGAAGTAAATAATAATTAATTGTCAACTAGATCCAATAAATTACATTGTCAGGGCTCATCGACATGGTAATGACAATTATTTTCCACATAATAATAATTATGATTATGAGCTCGCATGTGAAATGAATGAACACCTGTCCAAACTACAAAGTAACTTGACAATTACACTGTTTACTTGGTCTCAATAGATTTACAAATAATCATTGTGTTCTTTATTCGACCTATTTAGAAATTAAATTAAATAAAGGTAACCAAATGGATATTAATAAATAACTGTACACTGTCATCATAATCATCAGATGTGGACAAAATGTCCTCGAGGAGAAAAAAAAATTTTCCTCTCGCTCAAACTCCCACTAAATCCCGAGACATAACACTGTCAAGTTTTTGAGCACGTGCCGTGCTAGGCCTACAGCAGCCTTTTTAAGTCCCCACTGCTAGGGCACAGGCCCTTATGGGGAAAAATATGTATGAAAGGAGAATTTGATTGGTGGGTATTAACCACTGCATATATAGAGCCGGTAAATATGCTTTAACATGGCTTTTAAAGCTCGGAGGGACTCTTGATAGTAAATTTATAGACCCCCATCCAATGACCGACCTAAGCAAACATTGCTTAGTTTGCGCAATCGCAAGCCGAGCGCGCTAAGCGTTCCCCTTCGATTATGCCTTCGATTATTTCACACTCATTCTCGTAATTCATTCAAACTCGTCATGATCATCATCACCATTCCTCCTAGATGATTAAATATAGGGAGAATGGTCCATAGCCCACCTCGCTGGGCCAGTACGGGATGGCATATATTATCTCGAGATAATATTATTATTATCTTGGTCACCCTAACAATGACCGGACTATGCGAATGTTGCTTTGCTTATGCAATCAAAGGCCGATCGCGATAGACATAATTATATCCATTCTAAAGTACCGTAAAATAAAATATAATAAATATAATTTTATTTATTATACATAATTATGGCAGAGGTCCACATGAATCGCCAATAAAAAAAATTGATACTCCAATGGTCGTAATATAATAACAAAGCAAGTCTGGGACTCCTTTCCGACCCGATCTGTCGCATTTAGAGACGTCAATTAACGTTAAAGAGTACCTGCCGCACTCAGAGACGTCAATTAACTTTAATGAGTATTTAATGTCAAAAATTTTCATTCAAATCTAGACCATAGACCCGGCAAGAATAGCAACTAGTTTTGAATTGACATTTTTTGACGTTGAGTACTCATTAAAGTTAATTGACGTGTCTGAGTGCGGCATAAAGTCCGTCAATTTCGCTAGCTGATTACATAAATCTATCGCTTAGCACCCAAACAATGGATTAATTAACATGCGCATTTCATAATTTCCAAATACTGCTCTGTTTAACTCAAGGTTACGTTAATACTTTTATTTTCGCTGCAACGCCGGACTCCATGTAAAATAAATAATGCAAACCATGAACGAAATCAAAAATTTAAAATTGTACACAAATTTTTACAATTTTTACAGACAGAACAGTTTGTGTGGGGGGAGAAAAATAATTAAGCAATTTAGTTTTTTTTTTCACCATAGTACTTACCTATTTATAATATGACTATGTAAGCATGGGTAGTTATTCAGGGTATGAGTTTTTCTGTTACATGTTGTTTAATTTTAATTTTATACGATAGATACGTCAAACAAAAAGGGAAATAATAAAGTGACCCAAAAAATAAAGAGTTTTGCATCGAAATAATAGGTTCGCCACAAATAAGTTGAAAATACGATATTTTGGATTTCATCATCATCATCATCATCAGCCCTTTATGGCGGCACAGGCATTTCCGATGGAAGAATATAGGGAGGCTGGGCCATGGGCGAATTGGTGAATATTAACGACTGCAGATGCAGCCGGGACCAACGGCTGAACGTGCCTTCCTAAGCACGGAGAACCTCGAGCTATTTAATATATATTCTTGGTCACACATCCGATGACCGGTCTTAGCGAACGTTACTTAGTTTACGCAATCGCAGGCCAAGCGCTAAACCACTGCACACCCAAAAAAAACAACTTACAAAATGGTGATCAAATTAAACACACCTAAAAAAAATATGACAAAAAATACAAAATTGTGAAAAAAAAAAACAAAAAATAACTTACGAGTATAATACTTCTTGTCCGACTGCCGCCCCCAGCAGAGGACAGACCATTGCTTTTTCACGCCCGAGCATGTAAACCTAGCCTTCCCGCAAGCACACCCCTGGATATTAGCAAGAATCGTATCCTCTCTGATCAATATCTTCCCCACACCATTCCCGTTGGGGGGTAAAATTACTACTTTCTCTTCCCCATTGTCCTTCTTAGGCAGCATCAGAGCGGTAGAGGAGACGTTCTCCAAGTTTTTGTGCTCCATCTCTTCCAAAAAGGATTTATTGTCAGTTGAAAAAGTTTCAATACGCGAGCACAGATAATATACGCGCCTTTTTGACCGCGAAAAGCGCGCGCTCCTGCTCGCTACCACGGTACTACTGAATGATGGGTCGGCTTTATCTATGGGCAGCGCTGTTATCATTAAAATTATTGTTTTGTGTGTGTGTGTCACAAAGCTTGAATTGAAGTTGGTTTTCAGACGGTCGCAAGCAGGAATCCGTCTTTTTATCTCCCTCCTCCCAGTAATATTTTCCGAGCATGCAATAATTATGTTAAAACAACGAGTCAATTGCGTCTACTTATCTAGAACTACAATGTTGACACAATACTTTTATTGTGTCAACGAATATTAGCAGCAGTTAGTGGATAAGTTATGAACATTTCGATGTTCAATTTAAACATAACTTACTCGTATTTCAAATAGTCTACTTTTTATGTCTGTCTTATAAATAACTTCTCAAGGTTAGTATTTCATGTCTGTAGAAAGGTAATGCCCCTATACATACATAAATCACGACTTGATTATTTTTTTTTAATTCACCCCTTTGGGGTAAGAAGGTGAATAAAAAATTAAGATAGGCCCCATGTATTAGGTGGAGTCTATTGCTATCTGTCGGGCACATAAACCGCACTATTTTGCTATAAGAAGAATACTGGAGCCCATTACTCATTATTGATTTAACTATAACGACAACAAATAAACGTAGTAATCAAATGTAAATAATTATTAATATGCACTACATCATGACTAGAGCACAAATGTCTGTGTTCATCACACAAAATTTTGGCCCTACAAGGATTCGAACCTGGTACCTCTTAGCCAGCGATCTAACATTTCGACCAAACCGGCCGCCAAAAAAGTATATTAACGGAACTAGCTTGCTTAGCTTAATATGAAATAAATGAAATTTCTCACTAATTGTAGCATAACACAAATGTATTTAATTATATCATTATAACAATTATTGAATTAATTTAGCAATTATTATGCCAAGTTCAATACAAGTGAATTTTGCTTAGCAGTACAGTTTCGTACCTTTACGACCATTCATTTGGCAAATCTCGGCATTTACCTCTGGACACGGTATATGTTGTGAAAAATAAGTCATAACGTGTAATAGTGTAACTGCCGCACTCAGAGACGTCAAATAACGTTAATGAGTACTTATCGTCAAAAAATGACAATTCAAAACTAGTCGCTATTCTTGCCGTGTCTATGGTCTAGATTTGAATGAAAATGTTTGACATTAAATGCTCATTAAAGATAATTGACGTCTCTGGGTGCGGCAGTAAGAGTCACAGCTAAAACCACAGATATAGTATATTGATATATCTGTGGCAAAAATTTTTCGAATTGAATTTTATCAATTGGGTACTAACGCAAACTCTTCGAATATTATATTAAATGTTACTATTAACCGACATGGGTTAGTAGGTTGGTTAGGTTAGGTTTGTATATGAACCAACGAACATCACGAGCCGAGCGAGCGAAGCGAGAGAGAGTGCCAGTGATGTGTGTTATTAAAGAATCAAACCTTTTTTTCTCAACATTTACCGTGCCAGAAGTAAATGCTAAAATTTGCCAAATTATTGGTCGTAAAAGTTCGAAATTAAATATATTCACGGAACTATTCGGACATTTACCATTAAGAGTTTGTAAATCTTAGGTTTTACCGGAACATCTTAGGACTTACCGTGGTCTGGGCTTTTGCAGTAACATATACATACATAAATCACCCCTATATCCCCGAAGGAGTAGGCAGAGGTAAATTAGCACCCTCTTTTCACCAATTGAGTTAGGTCCCATGTATAGGTGGCGAGCCTCTTGAATATATCGGGCACATAAATCGCAGTATATTGCAAGGTCGTATGAGAGGAATGCTGCTGCCCATTACTCATCGCTCTTTGTAATGCTATAGTAATTTACATACATACATATATCCCCGAAAGGGTAGGCAGAGGTGAACTAGCACCCACGTTTCGCCAATCATGTTAGGTCCCATGTAATAGCCGAGCCTATTGCCATCTATCGGGCACAAAAGTCGCAGTACTATTGCTAGGTGGCATAAGTGGAACGCTGCTCCCCATTCCCCATCACTAATTTATATAAGCTATAGTGGTTTTATATTATAAAATTACTATAGCTAATAAATATTGAAAATATACTACATAAACAACAGAAATATGTGTTCATCAAAAAATTCTGCACTACTAGGATTCGAACCCGGGACCTATTATGCGACAGCCAGCTATCTGACCATTCGACCAAACCGGTGGACAATAAATAGCAAAAAAATCGTGATAAAAAAATCTGTACAACAAACGTTATCTTCATCATTGTATTTCCCCCCGTGTGTTGAAAGAATATAGGGATAATGGGTCTTAACCCAACACGCAGGCCCAGTGCTGTTGATGGGACTTACCCACGGCAGATGCTGTGCAACGGCTTAAGAGGATTGTGAGATATATGCGGCACATTTCCTTTTTGAATACTTGTCGCGAGCGATAACGTTTTCGCCCCATTTTTTTTTCGAATCACGAAATTCTTTTTAGATTCTGTACATCCTAATCTAATATAAGCCTGTACGTTTCTCTTTTTAATTTAGTTCAATTTGAACAATTAAAAAAATATATAATGCTCGAGGAAGTTTTTATGTCAAATATATAGATGTTCCGATGCTAACAACTTTTATCTTAAACAATATTTCGTAAAAAAACGTACGGACCTAGTTTTATATATTTACCTACAGCATATCAAAAAAATATTTAAATTGGACTATGTATACGGGGTGAACAATTTATCGATTGTTGTACTACAATTTACAGCTTCACAATCGACTTAATGCCTATCTGGATTATCTATCAAGTAAAAGGGCTATTTTTTCTCTGTTCTGTGGTCTACTAAAACTGCATTAAGCCATTGGTCCTGGTCTGCAGTCGTTAATACCTACCAATCCGCACTGGGCCAGCATGGTGGATTAAGGCCTATGCTCCCTGATGAAGATTGGAACACCTGACTTATTGGCTAACGGAGAAAAGGACACCTTCCTGATTTGCCCGGCCAGTACGAGAGCATACAATATTGAAGATAGCTCTATCTGGGGTCATATAAAGTTTATCTATTATATTTTTTCTTGAGCATATAGGCTATTTATATACTCTGTGAGCAGATTTGTTAACGAAACATGTATATTTTTATTTTCCTAACAAAATACTCAACGGTCTGTTTTTTAGTCTCAAAATTAAGATGATGTAAGCAAAATATGAATGAGAATTAAATGACTAGTTACTAAAGAAACATGCTTTATACGGAAAATATCGTCATATTTTCTGTATAGAGCACGTTTCTTTCGTTAAAATCGATGAATCGTTAAAAGAAAATGCAAATTATAAAAGTTTATGAACTAAGTAGGAAGGTTTGCAAAAACCAATACCTAAAATAAATGAATGAACTGTTTGACACACGAGACGGCTGGTTAGCCGCGTGGTTTTGCATTTATTGCCACTGGATGACGAAGAAACAAGTAATGCCAACGGGACCTACAAAAGGTAATACACTGTCAAAAAATAAAAGAAAGAAATGGAGGAAAAGACTGCAAATGATCGAAGTGACATTCACAAACACAAACATACACACACACACTCACACACACACACACCCACACACACACACACACAAAAGAAGTAAACATAAAATATAATTTACACAAAACCCGAGGAAATTTTGGTTGTTTGCGAATAAATCACGCAATAAACGTGTTGAGGAAAAAGTCGTAAAAACTTCAAGAAGTTATTCCCAGGTTGTCGAATGTATAAATTATAGAGTGTAATTGACTATTCGACACTTACCCCCGAATACAGAAACGCTACTCAAAGTTTGAGTCCTGCTTAACATTTATGTATTGTCAAAATTGACGTTTTTCCATAGACATTTTACAAGTCTCGTCCACTTCACTTTTTCAGCAGTGCTCAAAATTTGAGTAGCGTTTCTATATTCGGGGGTTACTGCCGCACTCAGAGACGCAAATCAACTGTAATGAGTACTGAAAGTCAAAAAAAATCATTCAAATCTAAACCATCATAGACCCGACAAGAATAGCGACTGGTTTTGAATTGTCATTTGTATTAAATACTCATGTATTTGTATTAATCACTCTGAGTGCGGCAGTAAGTTATGATGGATAGTGTTTAGGGTGTATACGTTATTTCTGTTACAAGCTGTATGTACCTAATTATTTTAATAAAAATTATCCGTCATCTAGTTTCCATAATACGAGTGCGGCTTAATTTGGGCTAGATAATAGTGTGAAAGTAAGAAATAATTTTTCATCCCCCCCATCTCGGAAAAAGCATTTTTGCTCTTCGATATCTGAGTGCAAAAGCCGTTTTTATCCTCTAGAGGATAAAGTAAATTTGTATTTAGAACATCGCGTGCAAGTGCATTAAGTTTGTGAATACAAAACATATTTTTTTAATTTGTTTTTAATTCTCCCTGTTTTTTTTAGGGAAGGCAAAGGGTCTAGCCCATACAGCCATGTCTCTAGTATATTTATTTCATATTAATATGAATAAATGTGTGAGTGGAATGAATGTATGAAATTAATTTTACATTAAAATATGGGTGTCACACATTTTGTCGCATCTAGGGAGTGCTTGGCCCGAATTGAATGATACCAGAGTTCATGATGGCGACTGATGAGGTGGTGAAAACCACTTCGATTCTCAACATCAAACACATCACAAGATTTATTTTCAATGATTCTGCATAATTTCACACCACCCGGATGCTTGTGCATCAAAACTTTCACTGCACAGTCTGCACAAAATCCACTTTGATAAACATCATTAAACCTATTGGACCTATAAAGTGCCGAATTATTATTTATTAAGCAACCTTTTTAATTTGTTAAAAATTCAGATTCGGAACCTTCTTTGCTTTGCACGTGCGCGTCTGGGTGGATGATGTGGGTGCGTCTGGGTGGATGTTGTGTGTGTTGGGTGTCTAGGATGTGGTGTGGAAGTGTCAGGGTGTAAATAGAATTGACTAAAACTTTTAATAATGTGATTATATTTTTTTTTGCATTGTGCCATTTTCTCGCTGAGGAGGGATGAAAAGTTACGTGTTGCACTCGAGTGCAAAGATTTTTCACCCTGTGCTCTTTTAATTCCCTCGCTGACGCTCAGGATTCTAATTTTAAATCACTCGCTACGCTCGTGATTCAATTTTAGAATCCTTCGCTAGCTCGGTCATCAAAATTGAGCACGCGGTTAAAAAGCAACTTTGCACTCACGTATAACAAATAACTATTATTTACGCTATCCCCGTCTCCATTCCCGTCTCGTATTTGAGATACGTGTATAATAGTAGATTAACATACCTAGGGCGATAAAACAAAGAAAGTCTCAGGTCACAAGTATAAATATGCGATCTGAGGTTTCTTTTTCTATTGCCTGAGGTAATATCATACTTTTAAGCTACCCCCTGATCAGGTGTGACATAAATATGAGTTATGTGGCAAAAGAAGTAAAAATGTACTCACTAGATATTAGGCCGAAATTAACAACACTTACTTTTCATAACGAACACACATACATAATCACAGGCCTATATCCCCGGAGGCAAAGGTGAATTACCACCCACTTTTTGCCAATTAAATTAGGTCCCATGTAAAATATGGCGAGCCTATTGCCATATATTGGGCACCTAAAGCGCAATTTATTGCTCGGTGATATGAGAGGAGCTGCTGCCCAATACTCATCGCTTGTATTTACCGTTAGTCACCCTGTACGACACCGACGGGAGAGATGGGGGTGGTGACAATGATTGTATTCACAACGAACTAATAATAAAAAACAATTTAGTTTTGAATTTCGTATAGTATGTACGTAATTTTTAACACTGTTTAATGGCGGAAGAATGAAGAATGATCTCTCCTCCCTCTCCATCTTTCTTATAATGTCTTATAAACAACCCATCCATCGTTTCTTCAGTGTTTTTCTTATTCTATGTGGATGGTCCACATCACATCTTCTTAAATGTAAAATACCCTGTAACGTAGCTATGTGTTCTACAGTGTTTCCCCATATTACTGTGCCATAAATGTTATTATTTTTATACAGGAAAAAATTTCCTAGAGGTGTCAATTGTTACGCGAAAGAATTTTTTATTGCACTTATAAAAAACGTAAGAAACTTGAGCAAACAAAACTAAGTTTACTGAAGAAAAACAATCGATACAATTTTTATGTTTTCCTGTTCAAAATGTTGCCTTGACGAAGTATTCAATTTACTGGTTTAAGAAACTTGCTCGTATCTCGTCTCAAGACTACAGTAATCAAAGTGTAGTTAATAACTCTTGCATGCCACTAAACCAATTGTTAGTTTTAAATTTTATTTAGTAATATAAGTTCAAAATCACGATATCAAATTTTTTTCATACATACATACATACATACATACATAAATCACGCCTATATCCCCGAAGTGGTAGGCAGAGGTGAACTAGCACCCACGTTTCGCCAAATATGTCAAGTCCCATGTAATAGATGGCGAGCCTATTGCCATTTATCGGGCACAAAAGTCGCAGTACATTGCTAGCCTAGGTGGTATAAGAGGAACGCTGCTGCCCATTCCTAATCATAGTCAGATTTATCCTTAGCCGCCAGTCGGGAAAGATTTGGGGTGGTGACAATTGTATTCTACTCTGCCGTCACCACGCGGCTGCATATTTTTTCAATGATTCAGTTTATTATCATGACCCTTAAAGAAGAACTGCGAAACAATTCAAACTGCTAAACTGCGGGTCGGTCATTTGTGCAGTGAATCGGCAGCACTAAAGCAACCAATCTATTTATACTATACAAAACAAAATGCTGAGAGACGAAGTGATATAAATAACTATATCTGAATTATTGCAAATATTTTGACAGGATTTATACATACATAAATCACACTTATATTATCATTTAACACCCACGTTTCGCCAATCATGTTGCGAGCCTATTGCCATCTATCGGGCAAGAAATTTGCAATATGTTGCTAAGTGGTTTATGAGAAAGCTGCTTCCTATTACTCATCGCCGTCTTAACCCTTGACAGGATTCGAAAAAACTATATTGAAATGTACCTAATAAAAGACAAAAAAGGCAAAATTAAATCACAAATCGCTTACATTTAATTTATTTGGCGATTATATTATTATTAGGTATGTACACCTATACTAAGTATCGGGTTTTAAACGTTTAATTGTTGTTTTGTATTATAAGATTAGATCTCAATAAAGAAATTACATACATACATAAATCACGCCTATATCCCCGAAGGGGTAGGCGGGTAGTCAGAGGTGAACTAGCACCCACGTTTCGCCAGTTATGTTAGGTCCCCTGTAATAGGTGGCGAGCCTATTGCCATTTATCGGGCACAAAAGTCGCAGTAGGTATAAGAGGAACGCTGCTGCCCATTCCTCATCACTGATTTATCCTTAGTCGCCTTGTACGACACCCAAGGGAGTGATTTGGGGTGGTGACAATTGTACTCTACTCTGCCGTCACCACACGGCTGCAATTAAGAAATTAACAGACCAATTTCAAATAGTTGTTTTAAAAATGTCATTTTTCTACACTGTGATACCTATCAAAGTTGAGTTGTATGAATAAAAAAAAATGTTTCTTCTGAAATTTTCAGCTAATTTCCCAGTTGCATTGTTAGCATGCGCTCGTCGACGCCCATAAGCAAACATCGTCGAATTGTCTGACCTTTACGAGATAAAATTTAAATAAAAATCACAAGATCATATCGTCACAGGCATTGACCCACACATTCATATTATCTGCGTCCGCCCTCAGTCCCGTTGACGTTGCCACATTCGTTACATTATATTGATACTAGTTCTCCCACAAATGTTGGTTTGCCTTTATCACCCAGGGGTATAGAAAATAGAGTTCGATAACAAACACAGTGACACGAGGTTTTTATATATTTGATAAAAAAATGACCAACACTTGAAAACTGACTTACCTTAAATACTTAAGGAACTTTATTTGCTTGGCGCGCTCGGCCTGCAATTGCGTAAACCTGCAACTGAGTAACCAACTTAAAAACTTATCATCTCTAGTTTTTCGTGCTTCGGAATGCACGTTAAGCGTTTAGTCCCGGCTGCATCTGCAGTCGTCAATACTCACCAACCCGCACCGGGCCAGGGAGTTGGGTTATGGCCCATTCTTCCATCCATAGGGAAGGCCTGTGCCCCAGCAGTAGGGACATTAAATGGCTAGTTATGATGATGACCTAGTTAATAGCCGCGGTTACGAAGAACTCATTATGTATGATTTTTGGCGGGATTCAGTTATCTTTATTTGAATTCAGGAGATCGAGCTTTGTAACATTCACATAGCGACCTTTTTAATATTATACTCTTAGTTCAATATTCACAACAATAGCTAGCCTAGCTCCAGAGATACTAAAGGGAAAGAAAACCTTTAAACGCGTTTTTCTCAAAAGTTGTAAAATAGTAGATTATTAACCAAGGGGATAAAGGAGTGTCTTCTGTCGCCGGTGACAATTTAAATCGCGAGCGTAACGAAGGACTCGAGGTTTACTCCCGAGCGTAGCGAGGGTGTTAAAAACTTTAAGACGAGTCCTGATTGTAGTGAGGGATTTAAGTTCACCCAAGACTTTATCACCAAGGAAAATACTCTACTTTACGTACCATTAGCGAAAAAATTAACACAATAATAATATGAGATAAGCATTTATTAAAAATAATGACAATTAAAAGTAAAAGTTAACATTCGAAACATTGGTCCAATTATTGATAGAGAGAGTTACATTTTTGTTTGGTACATATAATGTTGATGAGTTGATTTGAGTATTTCTCTATTCTTAATAATCATAACTGCACAATAAATGCGTATTCCTTTTTCAAAAAGATGTATAATGCTTTATATACAAACTCAATGGTGTAAACACTATAAAAAACCCTAGAGGATGAATGAAATTTCCCGTAGTATTATTGTCCTGTATGAATGAAATTCAGTACAATTTTCTTTCCCTGTTTTTTTTTTGTGGCATAGAATGTCACTTTTTTCAGCAACTGGTACGAAAAGGTAGATAATGCGTTTTTCGTAAGCGCGGCAGTATAAAATTTGTGTCTGTATCCAACGCGGCGTCATCAACGAAAATGACCCTTAAAGGGCGGCGGTAGACAGACCACGCTATCGCTTCTGTCGGTCACCCCGAACTCATTCACTAAACGTTGATAAAGCACGACTTCCTACATTAGTGGAATCGGGAATTATCATCGGAGACTGCGGATGGATAATATTGTATTTTTAATCTCTGTGTTTTGTTATTGTTGTACGCCATGTTTGTTTTTGGAACGGACAATAAATAAATGTGAATAGCGAGTTTGGGTTTCAGCCAGCAATGGGTGCGCACGACATAAAGCCCCTTATTATAAATATAAAACATGCAAAATAAACAAAAGTTAGTCATAGTTTAAATCTTTTTTTTATGTTAGACAGTAAAGCTCTTGCCCTTCATCTCATCTGATGGTAAGTGTCGATAAAGGCTGAAGATGGAATCGAGCTTCACCTGGAACCCACGACCACAGAGGGGCTGGCAATCTTATCACACATTGTCGGAACACAATAATGTTAACATTATTATTACAGCGACAGATTTTAATAAGATGGTGGTAGCTAGCCAGGTGGACTTTAAAGAAGTCCTACCACCAACCAAACCGAGCACAACGTTGTACCCCCCTGGGGATCGAACCCGGGACCTCTGGATCTTCATTCCGGTGGGCGAACCACTAGGCCACGGAGGCGATTAACTGATCTTCTTCTTCTCCCTGCCCTGTTCCCAGTCTATCTGGAGTCGGCGTAGTATGTAAGTTTTATATAGTAAAGTAGTAAGTTTTACGTAGCTTAATCCCCCACCCCCCTTAATCCCCCCTCCCCCCTTAATCCACCCTTAATTCCCCCTCTCCCCTTAATTCCCCCCCCTTAATCCCCCTTAATTCCCCCCTTAATCCCCCCTCCCCCCTTAATCCCCACTCCCCCCTTAATCCCCCCTCCCCCCTTAATCCCCCTGCTCCTTTCCACCACCGGACGACCAGGCGCGGCGAGATTGTTCGCTCCCTGGCCAGCATAGAAGACCAGATAGTACAAAACTGATGCCACCAAATAAAACCAAAGTTTGAGTAACAACAATTTAATTTAAGACGTTACAACAAATAGAGAGTTAACAAATAAACATTGACATTGAGATTCAATTGTATACTACATACACTTTGTATTTGACATTAATGTTTTCTGTAACACACTACAATTAAAAACAAAGGTGTTGAGATCTTTATGAAGTTTTGAATACGGCTTACTCTGTCCCAGCATCTTTTACAGAGTGTTTAAGCAGAACGTGGATCATCATCACCAGCCCTTTATTGTCACCACTGCTGGGAGACAGGCCTTCCCTGTGGTTGGAACAATATAGAAAGAATGGGCCATAGCCCAGTGCGGTTTAATAGGTATTAACGACTGCAGATGCAGCCGGGACCAACGGCTTGACGTGCCTTCTGAAGCACGGAGAAACTCGAGATAATCAATTTTTGGTCACCCATCCAATGACTGGCCTTAGCGAACATTGCTTAATTTACGCAATCGCAGGCTGAAAGTCATCGGAGACAATGGGCCATAACGCATAACCCACCAAGGTAACCCAGTGCGGATTGGTGGGTATAAAGACTGCAGACCAAATTAAAATGGGCTAACTAGTGCATCCTCTACCATTTTTTTTTTTTTTTTGACGGAGTGGAATGCATTTACGCACCGTATCGGCCGCTAGCTAGACGGCCGACGTGTGTGGGACTCGCCCGACTCAAGATCGAGTCGGGAATACGCCACTAAACCACTCCGGTGTCCCTCCAGCCCTTCTGACGGGGAGGGTCTGGGGTCTGCCGCGAGGCAATTCACCAGTCTCTCCCCAGTGCATCCTCTACCAAAATTTACTACGATTAGAGTAGCGGTGAACGGTTCTGTTAAATAGTAGCGGTGAACGGTTCTGTTAATTGGTGAACAGTTCTGTTTAATAGCGGGTAAGCCGATAGGCTTACCCGCTATTAAAACAGCTGTGGCGCGCTGCTCTATATGTATAACTTTTATTCGTGAGAAACGTTAAGTTAGAATACAATAAATTTTAAAGTTGCAATTGAAATCTGACGCTGTTACCCGCTATGACAAGGATAGATATGTATCTATAAATGTAACGTAAAGTGCATACGAATTGCGAAGCCTGCAGCTGTAGAGAAATCAAACCAGAGATGATAATGAAGATTATGAAGAATACTCACAGCGAATCTACTAACCAGCGCTTTTGCTATCCATCAAATGGGCAGAAGAGAAACAGAATAAGCCGTATTCTTTAGTGCAAGATAAAATTCATAAATTACTCCAAGTAACCCATAAGAATCTGTAAACTATAAGTTACCAGCTCCTCAATTACATTTTGCTTGATCAAAGTTCTCTAATCAAGTTGCCTTGATTGAAGTGTCGTAACTGATAGATACCTACAATTCGCACTCCCAGATACAAGGGCTTAACACGTAATAATACAAAATGGACTCATTGTGATTGTTGAAATCTACGCCAAAAAGTACCATTACTCCGAAGATGGCTGTGTAAATATCTGTCATAGGAAGATACTGTCAGTACACCCAAAGATGAGAAACAATATCATATAATACATAATATCGATGTAATAATATTTTGAATTCTCTAAATTGTGTTAAAACGGGATTTATACCATGTACCTGGATTTTGTTACAATTCCGATATTACGGCACAGTTACATGCGCCATGGTCACGGACGACTCAACTGAACATTTTGAATTGGTCATAAAATAGAAATCTGATACATTTTTTCAGTTTCTAAAAACATAAGTATTTTTGGCTGTGTATTTGGGTGTGAGAATTGTGGATTCGGTAATAAGATTATTGCTATTTTTCACATTTACCTTGATTAAAATTCCCTCCCGTAAGCGGTGTTAGGTGATTTGACTTATCTTCATGATAGATTTTACATTTTCTAAACAAACAGAACAATTTTATATTAAGATTAGTACAGTACAGTACCTACTCCATTGAGAACAAATTGTAAAATAATTGCACTAATTGGGATAGGAGACAGTAGCTAAATTCACATAGATGTGGCTCTTTATAATGTTGTATTTTGCGAAAAATACACGACAATTAAACATCAGATACAAACGTATCCTTTAACTGGTTTGAGGTTAATTTACGAGCAAAGTTATGGTTATAATAAAATTAATAATGATGAAACCTACAATTTTACACTTTAGTGTGATTCAAATCTATAGATGCATCTATAGGATTCATTGTGTTTAGTGGTCCCGTGAATACATTATTTAAATTTGACACTCTTAAATCGCTGTTTTCTCAAACTATACAAAGAAAAGTTTCGTTGTCCAAAAACAGTCTGTGAACCAAAGACTAAAATCGTGAAAATACTCTACTATCCAGCTATCGGAACCTTCACACGTATCATCTGGACTGTATACCTGACAACGTTCCACTAACTAGACAGCAAGTTTACACAGTATCAGTACCTATCTTCTCAAATCATCGAAAACTACATATAGTTACATGACATTGAACATCATTCACTACAACAAGAAAATCGAAAGTCGAAAAATAGTCACACAGGACAGAAAGAACGAATGAGCGATGGAATGGACTGAGTATCTCGGTCTCATTCGTTCTTTCTGGTCTCTACACATATACAATTATTATTTCATTGGTGTGTGCGTCACTGCGCGTTACTGTTAGCCTAGTTTATATCTTTTCTATTGTGAAAGTATCGTAAAATTTAATAAAATAATTAACTACTTACTAAAATAAGTTACCAAGAACAATAAATTAACAGCCATTTGATAAGCATTCTATAAAAATATCTTTAAGATCTACAATAAGTATTCATTTTACTTACAACTATGTAGACGATACTTGGACCCTTAACAGTCTCTAGTCGATCTTGTTTAGGTAATGGAGTGTAGTTGTGACGTCACGGGTCGACAACATCGCTCTCAAATATATTATGAAGCGGAGAAACTACACTCTTATAGAAATTCAACTTCATACACACTCAAAAGAGCTATATTAATATGCTTTTAACATACCAAAACGGACAATATCTACCATATCAAAAGAAACAGTTTTATGAAGATATTTCTACAGATTAAATAAATTTGGAATATTAACTTCTCCAATGAGTGGACATAGATTTGCAAAAGGGGTTAACCCAAAAAAGTACGGTAAAAAGAAGTCAAAGAACTCTCTCGTTATATAAATTTTCGTTCGTAAACCTTGTGACATTTTCCTTATATTAGTATAATTTACGCGACTGTTCTTCCCGCAAATGACGCATTCTTCTTGATTTGGATTTCGACAAAATTTTTGTAATATACGGTAGAACTAAGGTAGTTAAAAATTATAGACTGTTTTAAAGTCATTTGTTAAAACCGACATTGACGGACAAGATATAGAAGCAAAAGGTTAAAGATATATTATCATGATACTGCGTACGTGAACTTTAAACGTGTCTCTTTCTTACGATTACCTATGCTCTCACATCACATCACTAGACCTTTAAAGTTACCACTGCTGGGGAACAGGCCTTCCCTGTAGATAGAATAATGGGGCGGGCCATAACCCACCACATGGGTGGATTGGCTGGTATCAGCAATTGCCGGGATCTACGGGTTAACGTGCCTTCCGAAAGTCACCTATCCATTGACCGGCCGTAGCGAACGCCGTTTAGCTTACGCAACCGCATTCCCCGTTCTATTCCTCGCTTCACCTATACTTTTTAAGTTGTAAAAAGATGGTTCCAAACCAAAACCGTACCGTGGTACAGATCCTTTACCGCCTACGATGAGTACGTAACACAACACCGATAATCAATCTTATTCTTAAACTTTACTTTCCTTTTGTATTTTTTTTTACTATTTTATTACATGTTTTGGTCTTACACTGCCGTCCTAATGAACTATGAACTCTAACTCTCAGTAAAGCTTAAAAGACACGCGAAAATTACTATTTAATCTATAAAAATGGTGGTTCGACGGACGGACGGTAGATTACATACAGTGTGTGAGGATTTGAGTTTTGAACGCTTCATTGAAGATTCGACTGTAAATAGTCTACGGTAAGGTTGCGACTTGTTACCTACGTGAACAGTTTAACTAAGGATACTAGAAACTGTGATTTTTATAAATTTTTTATGTTAAACACGCGTTGATTTCTACGGAGTAATTGAACTAGTGTATGAACGCACACACAGTTGGTAAGCTATTTACTTATATTTCACGTCAATAGTGTATTTCCACTTTACCCCATTGTGTACTCCTGGCAATTGCTCTTACAACTGATCATCTTCCTAATGTGTTTCGGAATACGAATTAATGAAAAGGTTGTAAGAGGCAATAATAATGTCTACCACACTTGCATACAAAAATAGCACTTGTAGAATTGGCATAATGGTTCATTTGGCTTGATTACCTGTGAATTTATGCTAATTAATCATTTTTGAGATCATTGTCAGAGACCAAACAATATTATATAACAGTTCATTTCGCGTATGTACTCAATACAATATCTAACATTATTAACAATAATTTACATCGTTTGAAGATTCCAAACTCACTATAAATACTCTTTGGACATTTTTTTATCTACATAAACTTTTTTTAGAATCATAACAATTCTTTTTATACACAATTCTCATAAAATCAAGCAATATATACAAAAGGTGCCACCCTACTGGCACGGTTGCTGTGTTCGGATTAAATTGTATAGGATTATGGCAACACATTGAGTTGAGCATTGATTTTGGTGTTGACAGCACAACATCACCAATGGCACATCATTTAATCTCTTTGGCGAGCAACCGTATTTTCAACAGACCAAGACACCGACATTATATCGGTAAGTAGCCGCTTCGATTCGAAGTCAACTTGTAAGACTCTCTTCGTCAATGGGACTAGGTCAGGATTTAAGGGACTGCAGTCCCTTAACTAGTATACTATTAGGTTAGTGACTATTAAGGTCACCCTAAGCTCCTCTTCTAAAAACCCAGTTGATGCTTGAAAAGTTAGCAGCTATTACCGCTTAGGCTTAGTCCAGTTCCGATACGAATCCTATTTTTTTAAGAAGAAAAAGGAACCATCTTTACTTAGGCCATTCTTCCTGAAAGAAAGTTGATATCGTCAAATTCAACCCTGAAACTGGATGGATCGATTTCCGACAAAGCGCTTTCACTTCACTTTGCCTTCGCCGACTAATAATACATGAAAAGAAGTATGAGGATTTCATGCCGGGGTTTGCATGTAAGTACCATTGAAACGAACCGGCTAAATTGGATGTTACCGCGATTAGAGAAAACTGGTTAACATATTACGTATGGATTGTTTTTTAAACAGTAAACATAGACGCAGAATAAATTTGTATAAAAATCAATTTTCTGGATCAATTGTTTCATTATTCCTTACATATCCTTGTTTTTGTAAATCAACACCAGTTATTTCTATTCTTCTTGGAATGTTCAAATTACTGTCTGATCTATTCCAACGGGCACAATTTATCACGAGATCGTTTCAAGTATCTTGCCTTTAGTGTACAGACCAACCCCTGCATTAGAATCCGGTTAAACAACATTTTGTAGACACTGCATTTGATCCTCATCGACGCTGGTGTAAGCCATCCATCAGTGGGTGATGGTGGGTGAAGTCGGCCTCTGGGATACTGCCACGTGAGCATCCAGGCCATCGGAGGCTCGCGACGGTCTCCGAAGCCAGGGAGCAGGTGGACGTTCTGAGGAGAGAGATACATTACTTTCATCTCTTTAAGCAACAGTTGAGGTGCAAATAAATATAGCTGAGGGCAGTAAATAGATGGGTGACCAAAAATAATTAACTCGATCTCATGCTTCGGAAAGTGCGTTAAGCAGTTGGTCCCTAGTATTGAGAATCAGACCTTGCTTCTGAGAGAATTCTTCCACAAAAATCAATATATCATTCACCATTACCATTACCAGCCCTTTAATGTTGCCACTGCTGGGACATAGGCCTTCCCTATAGAATTATAGATGGAAGAATATAGGGAGAATGGTCCATTACTCACCACGCTGGCCCAGTGCGGATTGCTACGTCAATATTCATTACATCGTGCATTTTGATATAAATAAAGGTTCTCTATGTCTCTGTCTCAACTCACAGGTTCACCAAGATTCTCACAGATTCTTACAGTCTTACAGATTCTATTCGATTTCGATCCGTTGGCTTACAACGTGAAGTGTAAAGGTTAGAAGAATTTCGGCAAGTTAATTGGTGTCTTGGGTAGCCGAGCGGTCAGGCACCTGCCCGGATAGCAGCGGACGCGGGTTCGATTCCCGCCTCAAGACCATATTTTTCCAAATTCTTTTTCTAACCACCAAAATCTTTGTATCTTACAGATTCTCATAAATTCTCACAGAATCTCACAGATACTCACCCGCGGTGCTCTCGTTCTTCTGCTGCGAGAAGATCTGCCGGTATTCCGTGGACAGCCTCCTCCTTCCGTGCTCGTACTTAGCCTCTTTGGCTAGGAGCGCCTCCCTCTGCATTTGGGTCCTCAACTCGCTCGGAAGGTCAGGTATGAAAAGCTGCATCAGTCCGGTCAGCCCAAACACCACGTGCTGGAAACGGTCGGTTATTTTTTCTAGACATGAAAGCATATCTGATAAATGAATATTTCTAACAAATTGTCAAAAGTCGTAGAACAAACGTTCCTGTTTATGATGTCAGTTATCGATCAATGTTGCTGGTACTTTTCAATAACCCTGAATATTCGCTGAGCAAGATTAGATATACATAAATACATAAAATCACGCCTGTGTCCCCGAAGGGGTAGGCAGAGACGAATTAACACCCCCGATTCGCCAATTAGGTTCAACGGGCACATAAATCGTAGTATATTGCTAGGTGGTTGAGGAACGGTGCTGCCCACTTCTGATTGCTATTCGAACCCTTAGCCTTGTACGACACCCGCGGAAGAGATGGGAGTGGTGACAATTGTATTCAGCTCTGCCGTCACCACACGAGTTTATTAAATTATAAAAAAGGGTCATAATGGTAGTAGTACCAAATAAATAAAAATATTTTGAGTAACTAAGCGCATAGTCGCGTCACTATTCTGTATAATCCTGAATATTCGTCGCTTATCTACTAATTGATCTTAAAAACAAGAAACGTGTATTCTTAAATACATCTCAAATTATAGACAAATAAAACTGTGAGCTGAAATATTAGTGTTGCACATTTTTATAAGTATTTTTTATCAAGATTGTTTACATTTTGTCTCAAACCCGCCCAAGTGAATGGGGTATGGTTTCGGCTCACCTCAAATACCACCACGAAGGCCAGCCTGGCGGCGAACACGTGCCAGTAGTGGGGCGAGAGGCCGTACGGGTCCGAGTGGTCCGGGGGGTTCCTGTAGCCCCGGTACGCGCAAGTGGGGGGGTCGATCTCGCTGTCGTCCGCGCCCCACTCCTCGCGGTAGTCGGAGGTGTTGAACACTGGGAACAGGTTATTAAGGCACATGTAACAAAAAAAAACAAGTGGAAAGAAGTGATCTCTGCCTACCCCTGTGGGAGAAAGGCGTGACATACGTATGACATTTATGTCTTCTATTGTAATTAGCGTTGTGTGTACGTACATTGATTGTTAAATAAATAAAAACACGTTATTAAGGCTCATGTAACAAACAGAGCAGAGTCACTGTCACAGATCGTAATTATTTGACGCCTGACCTAAAAAAGTGAGGGCGATATAAGTATCTTTTTTACCGGCCGAGGTAAGTTCAAAATTGTACGTCACCCTTGACCTGAAAATGGGATTTTCCGTACGACGCGTAGCGGGCGGAAAATGCCGGTTTCTGGTCAAGTGTGCTATTTAATTCTTTAAATTACTAAAGCCTACGCGGGCAACTAAAATTGCTCAACTCCCGGCAATACTCGTCAACTATGACGTCACTATACTACACATCCCAGATAAGTAGCGCTTCTACTGACATAAACCAAAATGAATGGTCATACCAATGGTTGTAATAATCGCGTATTATAACATATTTTTCCTGCCTCAAAATAAGCGATGTCAAAAACCCCAACAATGATTTATTACTTGCCAGTCATGTGCTAAGTAATCGGAAATTAAATATTCATTTTTTGTACAAAGACTAACTGCCGCACTCGGAGACGTCAATTAACGTTGATGAGTACTTAATGCCAAAAAATGTCAATTCAAAACTAGTCGTTATTCTTGCCTCTTCTTGCCTCTTCTTGCCAAAGATTTAAATTGCTTTGGTTTAGATTTAGGCTTTTTTAAGTTAATTGACTTCTCTGAGTGCGGCCTTAAGTTAGCATAGGTAGTATTTAGGGTGTACGTTATTTCTCTTACATACTGTATATTAAATTACATAGCAAAGGTTTCAATCCATTTTCACTCAAGTAATACTCACACGATAAAGAATGATCGATATATCCCGACAGCGTATTGTTATTAGAGTACACGTACTTATAAACCATTCGTGGAATGAAGTCACTTGTATACGCTATCACAAAGGCCTGCAAATAGAAAAGAAGCCAAAGATAAAATTAATTGATAAAGCCGTGTTGTGACGGCAGAGCAGAATACAATTGTTAGGTTAGGTCCCATGTAAATAGATGGCGAGCCTAATGCCATTTATCGGGCACGGAATTCGAAGCACATTGCTAGGTGGTCTAAGAGGAACGCTTCTGCCCATTACTCATTGTTGTTTTTACTTACGTTAGACACCACTGCCGCATACGTGATGCCTCTCAATATACCGTACCTGAAAGAATCAAAAATCTACATCATTCGTCAAAATAATTTACAGATAAATTATTATGTGAGTGACTTCATGTAGCATGTGGGGAAATCATTAGGTCAAATATTTTGTCGAAATATTTCTACCATACTAGACTACCACTGAGGGCTGGCTACAGATTTTAATAAAATAGTGGTCGCTAGCCAGACGGAATTGAAAAAG
This sequence comes from Cataclysta lemnata, assembly GCA_963931975.1. Classification (NCBI taxonomy): domain Eukaryota; kingdom Metazoa; phylum Arthropoda; class Insecta; order Lepidoptera; family Crambidae; genus Cataclysta; species Cataclysta lemnata. The sequence continues at coordinate 2,039,001 of OZ008338.1, forward strand.
TCCTACCATCAACTTAACCAGTACAAATGTTTTCTCCCCTGGGGAACGAACTTGAGACCTCGGGATCTTAATTCCGGTGGCCGAACCATTAGACTACGGAGGCGGTTGAAATTATGTTTTCTTAGTACTATTTTTTTCTAACATTGACTATATGAAATTCAAATCATAAAGAAAGGAATGTCTTACCAAGCTCCAATGTCTTCCACTCTCTCAGCCAATGGTCTTCTGGCCTGCGTCACCATTTTGTAAGCGTCGAGTCGTATTTCGGCAATGTTGTTGAGCAGAGCAAACAAGGGTGCCAGTGGGAAAGCTGCGACGAACAAAGTCACGAACCCATACTGGAGAACTGGAAAGGGGAACAACTGGGAATGACGTCGTAGTAGTACGTTGAAGCAACTTTCACACTAGGTCTGTTTAAACAATATACAGGGTTAGAGCCAAGCCACACTGGTGCGTTGCGTTACGTCGTCGCATAGTCAACGCTGAGACGTTTTTCATATATTCTTTTTTATGCCACATAATTATAATATGCCTCTTGCGTTGCGACAACGTGCGTTGCCGCAACGCTGGTGTAGCATAAAGCTTTTGTCTCTTGATCGTAACGCACAACGCTGCGGTGTACGGTATGCGGCGTCGGACACAATCATCGTATCAAAAACTACTGGAGTGGTCTCTTGTTCCGTCGCAGTAAGCGTCTGCGGCAAAAAGCAAACGCCGCATACTGTATATCGCTGCGTTGTGCGTTACGATCAAGACACCATAGCGTTGATCCGTTGCGACGACGTGACGCAAGGCAGCGAAATGCACCAGTGTATCTTCTCTCTTAGATGTTGGAAAACAATATACATTATTTAAATTATTAATTGTAAAGTACCAACAACCTCGCAGGACGATAGCCAACGTCATAAAGAAGGACGGTTGTTCTACGACTTTTGATATTCCGTTAAAAAGTACAAAAATAAATTTTAATTTAATTCACCGCTCTAATGTTAATAATTCTATATTATTCGAAGTACGCGTGCGAGCGTGCGTCGTCCTTTTGTTTGTGCATGAAACACAGAGCTACAAATATCGCGACAGTACAATAAAACTTGAAGAACGATATCGTTCAATGTATTGAGCTGTGTTAAGACTCGTAAAACAAACGTTGTTGATTATGATGTCAACTATCTAGTTTATATTTGAGATACGCGATTTTCGGTAGGCATGTTTGGTAGAAATTCAATAAGACTTGATACACAAACAAGCAAAAATTATAATTATACTTACAAAGAAAAACATCAAAAAATTTCATGAAATAATTACAATACGTCCTTTAAGCATCTGCCCAGAATTGCGGATGATGTGGGTTCCATTTCCGCATCTGGACAATAATTTTTAAAAAACATTGTAACTCTATTTTCCTTGTAATATTTTTTTCCAACATTTATAAATTAATGTTCAAATAAAATCTAATAAAATACTAAACAATATACCCAACTGGTCTTGAAATGTAGAGCCAGTCATGGTTATCCAACACCATTAAGGCTGGAGTTCACCAACGCTTAAACAGGCGATTATTATTAAACCTTTGGTTTTTGACATTTTATCAGAAGAACTGTCAAAAACTGGCGGTTATCTTTTAATCACTTGTTATACGTGTTGGTGAACTAGAGCCTAAGTGTGTATGTTCAAAAGTCGATTAATAGCCAACGTCTTCTTTTTTCTCTTTCTCTTCTGCCAAATCTTGAAGAGGAGCGTCGAACATCTCAACGAAGCATTGTGCATTAAGGAGAGCGGGATCATATTATTAGTTCTAAGAGGCACAGAACGAATAAATATGATCTCGAACCCCTCAAAGCCATGGACCATGGTGCTATTGTTCAAAGTTGTAGCCAAACCAATACCCGGAGGGTCTCAGAAGAGCCCGCGCGTGATCGTGCAAGCAGTGGTCATATCTAGAAGTGTTTTGTGTACTATGTACTATGTTTACTTACCAAACCAATACTCTGTGGGTCTCAGTCGAGCACGTGAGTAATCGTGCAAACAGTGGTCATATCTAGAAATGCTTTTGCGTACTATGTTTACTTATTCAAACCAATACTCTGAGGGTCTCAGGCGAGCTCGTGCGTGATCGTGCAAGCAGTGGTCATATCTAGAAATGCTTTTGCCTGCTTTGTTTTCTTAACAATGACAATAGGGTATTACTTATACCTTTTTGAGTACTGTTCTAAATCAACCCTGAGGTCGTAATGGACCAGTAGAATTTGTATTTTGATGTTACGAAACCTATAAATGCCTTAACTGATTTTTGTTTATAATTTTGAATTTTAGCCGCCTTGCTGTTTTGGCTCGTGACGACTCTCTGATAGTACGCAATACGACTGCGAAAGATCAAGATCACCTTTGTGTACTATCAGAGTGACGTCACGTCGGTATCCGAAATGGCCAATGTTTTAGACAGTTGATCAAACATTTAGAAAATAAAACAAAAATTATTAAATTTGAATTAAGTATATACTTAATTAAAATTGCATTACACACAGAAATAGGTTAGAATAAGTTCGAATAATCACCGCAAAAGTTCGAAAAGTTCCGGTTTCAAGGCTGTGATTATTCGAAGTTTTTCAGACATATTATTATGTAGTTTCCATTAATTTTTTTTTTCTGAAAAAACTTTTAAAGGAAACTACATAATAATATGTTAATAATAAAGGAAACTACATAATAATAATGTTCATAAAAAATCGAAAATAATAAATAAATTGCATTACAGATATAATACTTTTTTTTTTAAATCTATTAAAAAAAACCAAAACCCTATTGACTTCCATCACTTCTGTGTCTCATTCGCTCTGGACGGCTGAACATTCTAAGGACGCACTTCCCGATATAGTGATGAATCGAGAGACAAGATCAACAGCAATCACTGACTTAGTTCAGTGACAGGAATCACTGTCTTGCTTCGGCGACAGCAATCACTGACTTGGTTCGACGACAGCACTTGACAACATTTCAAAAATTATAACCCAAAATAAAAATACCGTTTTTTTATTTTCCAATCTTGACTTCGAAAGTATTTTTATTTTAATTTTTTTTTATTACCTTATTACTGAGAAAAAAATAAAATGCAAAATAAACATGCGATGACGTCACAAAACTAGTGGAATAAAGAAATACGTTTGCCTTCCTACATGGGACAACACAAAAAAGTTATTCTATCTGTCAGTTATGAATCACATCCACTGTTATTAATTGTCATCGTCGAAAATAACAATAAATTTGAAATCCTTCCGAGACTTTAATTTTAAAACGTATTTTACTTGAAACTTAATTTAAAATATTTCAAATAATATGTTTATATTTTAGACACCAGATTATCAATTTAGATTACTAATCTTTATATTTTTCCGTCAGAACGAGGCAAAAGTCATTTCGCCATTCCTCCTTTGTTGGGGCGTCATTTAGCGCTTACGTCTGTTAAGAATTACCGGCATTTTAATCATGATTTTTGTATAAAATCGACAATAATTAAAATTTGAAAAATATGGGTGTTTTCATTTTCTGTCTAATTTCATCTAACATCATAATAAAAGTATGTTGAAAATATGAAATATTATCAATCACTGTCTTGCTTCGGCGACAGCAATCACTGACTTGGTTCGTTGAACATCGTTTTGTCAATTAGACCATCGGCTGTCAGCAATTACTGTTGACTCGTGCGCAGACAAGGGTTCGTCAATATATCGAAAAATACGGCCCCAGATAAGGTGTGTGGATGCCATATTTCATTTTCCTAAATAAAATATTAAATATATATATATAATAAAATATTTACATTATTTCAGATGTCATCCTTTTTAGTAGTAGTGTAAACAGGGGGCCTATACTCAGTAACATACTGACAAAGATAACGAAGTTAAAAAAAGCAAAATGTATGGGATTTGACGTAGGTCGTCTTGAAATCACGTGACCAAAATCGTGTTCGTATGCTCCTAGTTATGTTGGTAGCGCAAGCTAAGACGCTGTAGATACCAAAGTAATATGGCCGATCGTGACGAACTTCGACACGTTATCGCTATGAAACGATTGCCAGTTGGCTACGGGCCCAGTAAACGGGTGTGTATTGTATATGTCACCGGCAATGTGTATAACCTGGTATTCTATACAATACCTAGGTAATGTATAGAATGCCTAAAACGTGTAGGTAATGTATGAAGAAACACGAGAGCAATTAAAGTTTGAGCGTGCAAAAATATCTTAAATTCTTGTACATCTTTCTATTTACCGACATGAGTTAGTAGATTGTTTAGGTTAGGCTTGTACATGAACCAATGAACAGTGCCAGTAAGTTGTGCTTATATAGAATCTAAAAGTTGTTTTAACAACTGAAGGGATTTCATCATATTCCTTAGGGATTTCATTACATCTCTATTTTCAAAATTTCCTCGCAAAATATAGACCAAGATCTATTGATTTTACACATTGCCAGGGGAACAGCAGGTAGTCTATACATTCCCTAGGAGTTGTATACATTACCTAGGTTAAGTATGTAATAGACAATTAAGTTCATAATATTTCATACATTGCCAAGATACCCCTGGTATTCTATACATTGCCTAGGTATTGTATAGATTACCTAAATTATACACATACACAAATTATACACATGGCGCTAATCAAGAATTTTCTGAATCTCTTCGGTGAAACCGATAGCGAGATCCAGACAACTCTTAATCCGTTTCTACTCTGAATATTGTGAGATGTTTTGTTCTGTAGTTCCAGACTGAAATATAGTGTCCAGCGGCTTTACCATCAACTCTTAACGCGACTCAATTGTTAATGTGAGATAAGGCTATAAGCGGAGTAGAGCGGCGTCCCGTTTTCTCAGCCGCGTTTGGATCGCACTAATACTTCATGGTACGGCCACAGAGCTGTACATCAGTGGTTTAATTGTCCTTTCGCCGAAGGTTCTAGAAAACAGTTCATGGTCCTTCGTGCCGGATAGAGAAAAGGAAAGGAGACTTACGAACAAGAAGGACATTAGAGTATGTTCGATAGAACATCATAAACACAGCCCCCCTGGCCAAGTGGCCAAGTTCCATTAGATTGGCTAGGGGGGCAGGGTAGTCTACCCTCCATTTCTAGGTATACCATAACCATAACCAAATCAGTGATCCCGGAGGCTAATAAATGAATAAAGAATAATGAAATTGTTGCTTTTGCGATTGTGTATTTACAATTAGACAGTTTTTTTTTTTCAATTTTGCCAGACAGCGTGCGATGTGAGAGATGCGTCTTGAAATTTGTTTATTTACTATTCAAAAGAAAGTAAATATATTATTATTGATGAAAGGCAAATCTTACTCATTTCCAAGTACTCATCAAACAGCGCCAGTCTCCCTGGGTCCTGGAGATGGTAATCTTGCTCCCATGCCATGTGCGGCTTGTTAGGGTCCCTGGTCACGGCTCTGTGCGACCTCTGGCGCCACCAGTTGTGGAACTTACTGGAAATCAGTTACCGTGAATAAGAAGCTCTATAGTGCAGTTGCTTGGCGCGCTCGACATGCGATTGGCTAAACTAAGCAATGTTCGTCAAGGCCTGTTTATGGATGGGTGACCGAAAATGCCAGTTGTGGAATTTGCTGGAAATCGACTGTGTCGTTATGTAAGCCTCATTCAATCGCTTCCGCCTACCTGTCACTGTCATCATCACCAGCCCTTTAATGTCCCCACTGCTGGGTCACGGGCCTTCCCTATGAATGGAAGAATATAGGAAGATTGGGCCGTAACCCACCACGCTGGCCCAGTGCGGGTTGGTGGGTATTAACGACTGCAGATGCAGCCGGGACCACCGGCTTACGTGCCTTCCGAAGCACGGAGGAACTCGAGATAATAAATTTTTGGTCACCCATCCAATGACCGGCCTTAGCGAACATTGCTTAGTTTTCGCAATCGCAGGCCAACTGCGCTATGCCACTGCACTAGCGAGCTCCACTCTCACTCATTGAGAATAGTCGCAAAGTGTGAGTGACAGGTAGACGAAAGCGATTGAAAGAGGCTTACATAATCAGGGTTCCGGTACCGTGACTGAGGAGCTCTATAGTGCAGTGGCTTGGCTTGGCCCGCGTTCGGCTTATGATTGTGTAAACTAAGCAATGTTCGCTAAGGCCGGTCATTGGATGGGTGACCGAAAATGTATTATCGTGATTTCCTCCTTGCTTCAGAAGGCATGTCAAGCCGTTAGTCCGGGCTGTATCTGCAGTCGTTAATACCCACCAAACCGCACCGGGTCAGCGTGTTGGGATATGGCCGATTCTCCCTATATTCTACCCATTGGGAAGGCTTGTGCTCCAGCAGTGGGGACACTAAAAAAATGGTGATGATGATGAGGTACAGTGACTTTCAGGTACTCTCTTAAAATAGCTTCATCTATGGCTAATCTAACTATTGCTTGCTCAGCTAGGATATGAAGCTACCATGTCGAACGCACACTATAAAACAGTTGTTTTGAGAATCACTATTGAATCTACTATTATACTATCAATCTAACATCAAACCCCATCTTTGAATGTCAACAAAAACGAGTTTTTATTTAATCTGATTCTTTCTGGAATCATCCATGTACAAATGTTCTTTTATCCTGTTCTCATACCTCGCTAACCTGTTTACTATTCAATTTTTCTGTCATTCTCATTGGCGCTACATTCATACGTCCTCTAATATATTCATTTCTAATATTATTATCTTTGTTATTATCTTTGCTAGTCTAATCACATTGCATTTCAGCTGCGTTAGTTATCCATCATTATCTTCCATCTGTCGCTTTTACCCAGCACTCAGATCCTTACAATAAGGGCCGATTTTTTGATGCGTAGTTAACACAACCAATTGTTAAACATTGTTACTAATGTGTAAACATCAATCTGATTAAATATCAGACAACTTTAGTTACTAATGGTGAAATATCAGTCTGATATCTAAACATTAGTAACAATTTTTAAGAATGGGTTGAGAATATGCATCATAAAACCGGCCCTTAGACAGTTTTGCAATACAAGCGGTGAAAAAAAAGGTTACTCACGGGTATCCCAGCTCAAGAAAGTTGTTGAAACCCTGTTTGCCGATCATGATGATGGCGAGCTGGATGCACAGCTCGGACAAGCAACCGGCAGGGTCGCATATATCTCCTTTGAGCTTGAAGAACTCCGACTTGCGCGCCTGGTCATCTCCGGGGTAGTCATAAAATCTGCCCTGCGGGGAAAGGCGGCATTTATAAATAGAATACTAAAAATCAATAAGATACTTTGAACGGCTTTGCTTCGAAATGTTCGCTTCAGACGCACACACACACAGAATCAAAATAACACAGTCAAACTCTTAAGACTTTCTATCATTTGATTCACCTGAGCCTATTGCCGTTTAATAAGAACTTTAATCACAATAGTAGTGTGCTAGATGCTGTTGGTGGTTCGGTGTTGGGTGGTACGTTATAACTCTTACTGCCGCACTCAGAGACGTCAATTAACTTTAATAAGTACTTAATACAAAAAAATGACAATCAAAACTAGACCATGGTCCAGGCTAGAATAGCAATTAGTTTTGAATTGACACTTTTTGTATTAAGTATTCATTACGTTAATTGACGTCTCTGAGCACGGCTGTTAGTGACCTTATACGACACCCACGAAAGGTAGAGGTGGTTACAGTCGCATTCTTCTATGCCGTTACCACACGGCTCGGCTTTCAGAGTTAGGCTCCTTTATGTCTCTTTATGTCGGTGCCATGCCATAAATATTTCCAATAATGCTTGAAACTGGTTCAAGTTTGAACTTGATACGTTGGGATTATTACATCGCAAGGCATACAGCAATTTGGCATCACTACAAAAATATTTCGTTTTCGCACTCGATTCACATTCGCTAACAGAGTCCTGGTTTCTGAATAGTCCTTAATAAGTCCACTAAAGAGCTAAAGCGCACGTCCTCGACTTAGTTTCATTAATGTTTTGCACTATATAAATGCACTAATTTCAGAAATCTACCAATACCACGTGTAGTACTGTTGAAGTGTTCAAAGTAACCTTATTAGTTCTTTGGCACAAAAGAAAACTTTTAAATATTTTATTTAAATTTAGATGTATTTCCTGTCTTCTTGTCTTTCGTTGTCTTTCAATATCATCAACACATAATTTTTACGTTTAATTTTATTTCTCGAGATCTTTTTGTTTTAACAAGTACAGCTAAAGCAAAATTATACAGCTTTCATAACAACATCTAAACTGTTAGTAAAAATTATTAAAAGTACAAAATTATTGTTAACAGTTAAAAGTTTCCAGTTTATTTTCAACTCAAAAAGCTCAGCATTTCGCTATGCAAATAAATCACGTAACCCCTAATCTTGCACACAAGCAACTCAATTGTGCAGTAGCTAGCGTATTCGACCTAGAATTGAGAAAGGTAAACAATGTTCGCAAAAGCTAGTTAAAAGTGACACTAAATTGACCCTCCATCTCCTTTATAGATGCTTTAAAACCTCCTGTACTTAAATTAAATACACCAATCGCTTTAGCAATCTCAATTTTGGAGATGCTGACTTATAAATTAGACTGAATGTTTTGCCTGAATAATATAAACAATTCGCACGATTTCGCACAATGAAATAATAAGTTGAAAAATGCGCTTTGCTATACAAAAACTAAAAATCGATTAGCATTGCTTTAAATTGGCAAACATTGCTGGATATTCTTAATTCCATCGATACATTGATAAGTGTGCTTACCTTGAAGAATGCAATGTAAATCAAAGAGGAGTAGAAGTTCATGAACTCGAAGAAGAATATCTTGAACGTGTACGAGTCTTCGTATTCGGTCTGAGTCCGAGGGTTCTCCATATTGGTGAGGACCACGGCCACTTTTGCGTATATCTGAGTATGTGAGAAAAGCATTATTATATATCAACAAGCATAAACCTATTTATTAATAATATTTATTGAAACACAAGCAGTTGAACACATTACATCGGAGAAAAAGTAAACGTTCTTGGAATCTCACTGATTTACAAAGTTAACTTTGAAATTAAGAAAGTAACATTTTATTGAGACACACCAGAGAAACAACAGAGAAACAAAACAAAAAATATTAAACATAAAAGTTTAAAAAAAAAATTTAAATTTAAATCTCCCTTAGTCGACTCTTACGACACCCACGGGATGAGTTGGGGCTGGCCTATTCTACGTTATTTGTTCGCTCCCAGGCCAGCATAGAAGTCTTCATAAAAAGGATTGTCATATTAAAAATAAAACATAAATTGAAAATAAAAACATTCAATACATTGTTATGACAATACCAATTCCAAATAAAATGGGGTTAAATATTGTTGTGAAACAAAAATCGACTGATCAACAGATACCTATTGGTTTAACTTATTCTATGATTTGCTTATTACACAATTTATTTACGAGGCTTCGAAAAGTGTATTTCTTAAATTGGCACCGAAATGCATGGAGTAATGCTTTGTAGTGAACAATGCCGCACCTTAGTAAGAACCATAATAATCGTCAAGTTAATAAGAGCGGCTGTCATGGCGGTAAAGATCTTCGCGTGCTTCTTGAGAAAGAATCCGCTGCCGCCATAAATCACTGACACCATCGAAATGCGATATATAATCGTTCCAAGAACTGCGCCCATTACTATTGTGATCTGAAACAAAGTACAAGGCAACACTATCAAAATCTCTTCGAAACTAACGGTATTAATAGGCTCTTCACAAGTTTTACCATGAACAACACGGCAGAACTGGTTGCAACGTATCTCATGGACTTCTGCCAAGCTGGTAGATAAGGCTCTTTCTCCCTTGTCACCGGGTTAGTTCTGAACGTCTTCACTGAAGCCTCAAATTCTGGCCTAGGGTCTTCGTCCTAAAGGGGAAGGAAGAAACAATTGAACATGTAAGATCCAGGGTACAGGTAAATAAAACAAACACTTGGAGTCAAAGCTCATCGTGATATGATCAATTTTTATCTATCAACAACTATAGTTTTGCAAAAAATACCTGGTCGACTCCTCCCAGATCCCACTCCCACCGTAACACAGACTGTTTCCTCTTCCATAGCTCTAGGAATGTAGTAGCTGAAACGTTGATTGCTTAAAGTCATGAACGTTTCTACACAATCAAAGGTGACTAAAAAACTTAAAACAGGCTAGAGGCAATTGTTGAGAGAGAGATAAACCAAATAGTGATAAATATAAACCAAATAGTGATAAATTGAAATTAGTTTATCAATGTATTTTTTCTTGGTTCATTAAAAATCATCCATATATAACAAATCACAAGATTGAATATTAAAACCAAAATATTTAGATTAAAAAACTCACCCCAAAACGACATGAATATGGCGAAGAAGACTGTAGCGGGATTGTCGAATAAATACGTCAATTTGGCAAAGAGGCACGAATCGGATAAGGTTTGGTACTGGCAGGCTTTGTCGCACAACGGACACAAAGTAGTATTCCCTGGGCCTCTCGAGTCACAAATTTCCTTACTGAAATCAATAATATTACAATCAGTGTCCACACTACTTGTACCAAACTGTTGGTTAAATTTCAAGCCAGATTTTAGAGTATGAACTGCAATCAGAAGTCTTTCACTCTACTAACAATTTATTGTTTTACAACCCGACCATCCACAGTATGCCTTTTTGGTGGGTTCTATCTTCCTTGGTGTTTCTATCAAGACAAAAAGTTCTCAATGCTGCATAAAAGACTTCCCAACCAGTGATAACTTTACAATCAGATCTCTTTGTCGAAATCGACACAAACCTTCATCCTTACCTAGGAATGTTATCGTTCGAATGCATACTTGCTAAGCCATACAAGAAACACAACGTTCCTACTATAGCAGGTGCGTACAGCATCTTCGTATAGAATCCGAGCCAGCAGAAATATAGGCCGATTTTGTCTCCGAAATACCTCCTGACCAACCAGAGTGGTTGCTTTTTGTACCACTTGCCTGGCCTTGCCCATTCTAAGTACAACAGCTGAAAATTATACCCGTTTATTTGACGCTGTAGAAATAATTTTAGTTAAAACGCCAGACTTAACTTGAGTAATAAGAATATCAACCAATGATAGATGGTATTAAGGCTGTGTAAGACTTTGTTATGTATCAACATGAAGTTATAAACTACAGCTACAAAATTAGAAGCGTTTATTTAAAATATATCCCTTACCCTCCTATCGGAAACTGAACCGTCCGGTAAGTCCATGTCATATCTACCTTCGTGTAAAGGGAAACACGCTAGATATGTTTTGTCATTAAGAAGTCTTCGTATTCCCATCTGGAAGAATTACGGAACTCTTTTATGTGTTTCTCTAGAACATCCCCTACTAGTAATTAAAACCTTTTGCTTGGTGCGATTCAGGGTTCCAAAATATATGCAAAAAATTAATTAATTAAATTGAAATCCCCACTGATTGGCTAAATACGTACTAAAGCCAATTATTTATTTGTTTTGGTAGCTATTACGCCTGATTATCATGTCTGTTATTTTCTTTAAATTAACTAAATCAACTTGATGCAATTGAATATCTCACCTTAGTCTCGTTATTGTCGTATTTAGCTCTGAGTAATATCTGCATCACCATCAAACTCCTTTGTGCAGGCGAAAACTGCGTGTGGCGATCCTTAACTAGAAACCTAAATTAGCATGCGTTGATTAGACACAATAACACTTTTAAAAACGGTATTGCTTTGGGACTTAATTGTTCCGTGTCATCCATATACGAGCACAGTCCCACTGTATCTCAGGAATTTTTATGTAACATAAAACAAATTGTTTGCCCTGAAGTCCCAACGTCAAATCATGTTACAGGAAATGTTTGTGTGGTGAAAGACAGACAGTTGTTCTTGAGTCCTTAAATATATCTACGTTTATGTAATATATTAAACATGTGCGTATCTAATTAGTGTATCTCCATAGTACACAAGCGCTTGATTTAAATGAGATTATAGATGTAAGTATTTATTTATTTACCTTAATATCTAAATCTAAAGGTCTTCTTACTTACTTCATAGGATTTCAAAATAAACTAGTTCTACGTACTGTTCCTCGCGCCTGGTTCCTTTTTGATCTGTCGCGTTGTAAAACGACGGTTCGGGCTCAATTCTGGAGTGCTCGTATTCGTACAAGCGCTTCCATCGATGCCGCAGCTTCGCCCATAAGCTTTTGTCCTTCTCCGCTTTCCTCTCTTCGTTCTAACACAAAACGTCAACCGAAATCAATTATGCAAACAGGAATGGATTTCTTAATATGCACATTAAAATACCTACTATGTCTTCTTCCTTTGAATGGTCCTACCAAAATCTATTCAACTAATTGAGACCAATAAACCAAACACATTAACGAAACCAAAATTAATAAACGGTATCAGATTATTATTAATTGTTAACTGCACTAGATAGATAGATATGCATAATATTACAGATGACTTCTTAAATTAAGTAAATAAAGGGACCGGACAAGATAATGCAATAAACGAGAAATACAGAAGATATATTTTGACAACGAATCAGACCATTTCACATAACAATCCGTCAATGGCTCTAACTATGTTCTTCGTCGTTTTCCTGGATAAATCAAAAGCAATTATATATTTAGTTTGCCAAAATATTGTAATGCATGTTATTTTCAAATACATATTTAAACAGTTGGATTTATTATCCGCACATCTTGTTATAACAACTGCTTACAAACCTATAAAGCCAGCAGTGGCCAAGTAGTTTATTGACTTTACATACATACATACATAAATCACGCCTATATCCCCGAAGGGGTAGGCAGAGGTGAACTAGCACCCACGTTTCGCCAAATATGTCAAGTCCCATGTAATAGGTGGCGAGCCTATTGCCAATTTTTGGGCACAAAAGTCGCAGTACATTGCTAGCCTAGGTGGTATAAGAGGAACGCTGCTGCCCATTCCTAATCATAGTCAGATTTATCCTTAGTCGCCTTGTACGACACCCACGGGAATGATTTGGGGTGGTGACTATTGTATTCTACTCTGCCGTCACCACGCGGCTTATTGACTTTAAACATGTATTATCGACGTCATTATACTGATTGAGAACCCATATAAAAATTACACTCACCCAAGCCTTCACCGATATAGTTATAAACCTTTTCGTTGGCAATTTCATTCCTAAGACTTCAGCCAATCTCATTTCCGTCTTCCATGGGATGTGAATCTTCAAGAACCATGTTTTTTCGTCAAAAGACAAACATTTATTCTCCAGTTCCAATTCCAACCCCTCTTTAAGCAAATTTTCCTGGAACATTAAAAGGTTCTTTGCAATGGGTCCCATGTGTTATCCTAAGGAAACCCAAACGATGTCACTAAAATAAAGTACTTATTTACCCCTATCTGTCAACTTATTCATCTAAAATTATGATATTAACCAGTAATATTTACGCTTACGTTACAAAGTTGGTCACTTGATTGGACCAAGATATTTTGTGATGCCCTCCTGCATAGAATGATGTCAACACAATTAATATATCCCGTGGTTTCTAGTATAAAGATGATAATATTAGTTTAGCGTATAGCAAACAACGAGGTAAGGTCAATGCCTGGAACTTACACTTGGTTACACTTTTCTACAAAACAAAGCCTTACAATTCATAAAAATTGGATTTGGACACTATGATTGTACGAAACAGATGGCAATAAAGAAGCAGGTTTTTGAAAATGTATCTACAAACCATATTTTAAACTACCAACGTGTAAATGCGTACTGGTACCAATCTATTATACTGGTATAATAGCTTGCGTCATTCGCTTAATTAATATTGTATCACTATTGGAGCTTAGTGTTACTTGCATTGCAACTGGCCAAGCTAATTGTTATGTTGGCTTGCTTTAATTTTCAGGTCCCAGGACTTACTTGAAATGTTCTGCGATGATCTCTCTTCCTGGCTTCCGTTTCAGTCATGACACCATAGTCTTCCTCCTCGTAAGCCAATACCATGTCGATTCTACGTCTACCATCACGAAACATCAAAGATTCTGGATCTAAGCCCTGCGTATTCGGATTACAATTATAAGGATCCTTGACAGTATTAATTTCAATCGTTACTAAATAGAAAATTATTCTATAGGTCATATAAATATAAATGTTTCAGCTTAATTCCAATGAATGTTTGCTCAACCATCTACTAGTATGTAACATGACTGGGTTAGAAATGTATTTAAAAAAAAAGAGATTTAATGACTCTGATATCTGAAGTGATAAACTTATAATGTGCTGACTATGCTATGCCTTAATTGTGAGCTGTGTGAATAGGTAATGTATTGATACATTTTATTCTAACACCTATTCAACATAAAATTTCAAAATTAATATAAGTAGCATGATTTGATATTAAATTACCTTCCAATTTATTAGGAACATTCTCGTAGGTGGTGAGCTACCAGAACTTTTTAAGCTTTTTTATAAAACTTATCAGACATTTAATTACATGTTACTTTTTAATTAGCTAGCAGATTTCAATAATCTTGAACGATACATACCTCGGGACTAGTCTCTCCTGGAACTTCATCTTTCTCATAGTGCGATTGGGGCAGCGACCTCTTCCTATCTTCTGGGCCATAATTAGAAGCCTTGCTTTCAGGATTCGGCTAAAAATTGTTGTGTTCGATAATATTAAATAAACCTGTTGTCTTTTGAATAGTTAACATTTTATGATCCCTTTGCTCATAACTTTATGTAAGAAAGTTTTTTAATGCTAGACAGGGTCAGCTCTTGACCTTCATCTCACCTGAAACTAAGTGACGACGTGGTTGAGGATTCCAGGTGAAGCTCGGTTCAATCCGAAGATAGAGCCGAGCTTATCTCATCACAAATTTTGTGTATTGTTATAATGCTGTTAACAATTTACATTAAAGGCGGACTTAAAAAATTTCTTAAACCAACTAAATCGAGTAAAAAAATTGTACTCGCCTGGAAATTGCACCCGGGACTTCGGAATCTGATTCCGGTAGGTTAAATTCATAGGTTATATTCATTCGCGTGTCGTTTTGCTAGTGGGGCATAGGGCTCTGCTGACGCCTTAGTATCATCCCTACCCTATCCTTTTCGATGTCTCGCGTCTTGGCGTTTAATAGTTGTATAAACGCATTTTGAATTTTTTTTACAAAAATGGTGTACATTTCTTGGAAAAATGGTACCTAGTACCTTTCTTGAAAGAGATTATTGCTTACCTGGAAACCTGGAAGAGGAGTTCCTGGTAGGGCTGCTGTAGGTGCCCTACTCTTCGGGGAGAAAGCTCCAGCTGCTGACGTCACGTTCTTCACCAGTCTCCAGCCCTGACGAGGTCTTCGCTCCGAAGAGCTTCCAGAGTCTTCGGATCGAATGTCTTCTCGAAGAGTCACCTTTCAAATGAACGTTTGGAACATTATTCAACTGGGTGCAAGCATGCGTTTGTTTTATTGGACACCTGATTTTTTGCTATGGGATAAATATGATAAGCAGTTATCACAGAATTTTATATGGCTGGGCAGAGAGAGAAGTCGTGGGGGCGTAGGTGAATGTTGCCATGTTGTGAAGGGATCCCGTAAACCTACACTCGGGTCACAAGTCAAAAGCGCAGCGACTGACTTCCCCCTCTGCCACGCTATGGACCCGGCACCCGCAAGGTGAATCCATGGAATGCTAAGACTTATCCTCTCTTGAGGATATTGAGTGTTGAAATTACCTACTGATGTCAGTTACGGTGGATGAATACGTTATAGTCTAGGTCATCAGTGTTACCTGCTTTCAGCTCCAGTGGTCTAATGCGTTATTCGTTCCAGATCATCAGTGTTACTTACTTAGTGAGACACAAAGCTTTTGATATAATAATAAATAAATATTTTTACACTCACACCTATCATCTAGCCCAAAGTAAGTAGCCTTAGCACTTGTGTTATGGATACTAGATGACGGACATATTTTTTAATATAATTATGTATATAAATGTTGAAAATATACTACATAAACATATACACAACCATGACTCGGGAACAAACATTTGTGGTCATCACAAAGTTTGCCCCTACCAGGATTCGAACCCGGGACCTCTTGGCCAATACCCAGCAATCTGAGCATTCGACCAAGGCGGCCGTCAAATATAGGTACAATGTATGCAATACAGTGCAATATAGGTACAGTTCTGTGCATTTGCACTTCAAAAAACTGTTTGACTAAGATTTTTCTATATGTAATGGCCTACAAATATCGATCCACTTGCCCTACATAAGTAATTGATAATTCAGAATAAATGTAAAATGTTTTTTCCGGACCAATATAAAAAGTAAACTATAATTGTATAATTGTACCTAATTAGTACACATAAATATCATGGCCTTAATTAATTAAGCATTGCGTTATTAACGGGCCGTTTAGAGGCTACCGATGTAGAACTACGAGGTACTTCACCGGTATCGACAACAGTTTTTGATTTTTGTTTTATTGTATACAGACGTATTTGCTTACAAAACTACTTTAACCATTGTTTTAAAACAATGGTTAAAGCAGTTTTATCGGGATTGCCTTCTGTACATTGTTGATCAGTGTATCCATGTGTTTTCGTGAAGATATGTAGGTACTTCTGTCTTCCTGACTACACACACCTTACTGCCTGGGCTCTCCATGATGTCAGCCAAAGACGAGCCGAAAGCCCCGTCAGGGGCTAGACTGTCGGCAGACTTCCAAGACCTATCTGGGATGAGAGCACCCGGTATAGCTGCATCGCTGCTTTGCCTCTGCTTGCTCTGTTGGCAGAAGAACAGAATATTAGAGATTTCTAAATTCGTTACAAAAAACCAACACATATATTCGTCCGGCTTGGTCAAATGGTCAGATCGCTGCTGGTGGTGGTGGTGCTAAACCCATGTTCATCATCATCACCAGCCCTTTAAAGTCCTTGCTGCTGGGGCACGGGCATTCCCTTTAGATATAAAGCGTAATATAGGGAGTGGAACAGCCATCTTCTAGGCGAGCGTGTACCGTCTTAGGCCTCATCTTCGTTTTCTACCAGGCATGATTGTGGCCAAACGCTCTGCCTTATCTAAAAAAAAATATATAGGGATTGGAGATTGGGCCACAACCCGCCACGCTGGCCCAGTGCGGGTTGTTGAGGCGCTATCGGTTAGAGCGAACATGTTGGCACGTAGATTTGCGCGATGCTCGAGTCCAGTTAAAGTAACGCTTTTCAAAGCGTACTGCACATCGCTCTACTCGAGCAGTCTGTGGGCGGGCTACACGAACAAGTCTTTTAGCGCCCTGCGGGTCCAGTACAATAATGCTTTCAGAGCACTGTTAAAACTGCCACGGTTTTGTAGTGCCTCCGCTATGTTTGCTTATGCGGGGGTGGATAGCTTTGGCGCCATCCTGCAAAAAAGCGGCTTCATTGCTGAGTCGAATTCGAGGCAGTGATAACAGTGTTCTGAGGGCGATAGCCGATAGTGGGGACTGTCCGTATGTTGGCCATTTAATAAATATTAATTTGTCACTCGTAGAATATAAGTACTAACAAAACTATATATAAGTTTACTAACATATTATGGCACTTCTAGTCGTCTGAAAATAAACATTTTTATTTTATTTATAGATGCATCCGGCACCAAAGGCTCAACGTGCCTTCCGAAGCACGGAGGAACTCGATGAAAAGTGTTCATAGCTATTTTTAATTTTCATAATCAAGATCATAATTTTTCGAAATTCTTTTTCTAACCACCAAAATCTTTGTACTAATTTTTCTAACATTTATATAATGTTTAAATTAAAATTGAATAGTATATAAAGCAAACCCAAGCTTAACCGAACGCACGGTATTTTTAAAAATGTCTGCTTTGGAATGTTTGAAATTTATTTCTACATTGCGAGGGTACCCGTTGGCTTACAACGTGAAGTGTAAAGGTTAGAAGAATTTCGGCAAGTTAATTAGTATCTTGGGTGGCCGAGCGGTCAGGCACTTGCCCGTATAGCAGCGGCCACGGGTTCGATTCCCGCCTCAAGATCATAATTTTTGTGCATGGCAATTACCTATATTTTGACTTACCTGTTCACTTCTACTAGTCATGGCTATAAAGTAATTTGAATATGAATGACTAGAACCAAACACCAAGAAGTGACATTGCTGCTACATGTTCCAGAACAGTGCTGCCCACAAGGCTTCCAATGCAACAAAGACACATCAGACAGAAGCTAAGGAACATTCGATATGCACAGTGACAGTTTATACAGTGTAATTACGTAATTGTTGAACGTTCTATTACAGAGCTCGGCATCCTCAATGTTACAATAAAAATTTCAGAAATAATCGCTTCTAATGCAACCCAGTAAAATACAAAGGGCCTGTATTCTTTACATTCAAGGCTTTGTCTTTCAAGAAGCTATTTTTTTAAAATTAGCCTGTTATGTATTCCCAGCAAACATGGTAAGTGTTCTAAGGGCCGGTTTTTTGATGCATATTTAATTCAACAGTATGTCTGATATTTAAACATTAGTAACAATATCAGACTGATATTTAACCATTAGTAACAATATCAGACTGATATTTATCCATTAGTAACAATATCAGAATGATATTTATCCATTAGTAACAATATCAGACTGATATTTATCCATTAGTAACAATATCAGAATGATATTTATCCATTAGTAACAATATCTGACTGATATTTAACCATTAGTAATAATGTCAGACTGATATTAAACCATCACTATCAATATCAGACTGATATTTAACCATTATTATCAATATCAGACTGATATTTAACCATTATTATCAATATCAGACTGATATTTAACCATTAGTAACATGAGTAACAAAGATTGTTACTAATGGTTAGCAGTCTGATCTGTTTAAAGATAAGTAAAAAAAATTAACAAGTATGCATAAAAAAACCGGCCCTTAGTCGATAATTGTTAATGCCATTGGTCTGGCAGGAGGCTTTGCCATTTGATGGAAGAAAGGGATAACGGTTACTAAATGCTAAAAACAAGCTGTAACTAGAGTTGATTTCAGAGATGTATGTTGATAACTTTTTTTTTCAGTTCATTTTATTAGTTTGAAAGTAGCGCCAGTGACTAAGAGACCACGGAGTAATAAACTTGGATGGTTTGGTCATGTTAGGTATGAACGTGAAGGAAGGAAAGGAAAACCAAATAAGAGATGGTTGGATTGTGTAAAGGAGGATAATCATATGATAGCGAGAGGAATGAATTAATAAATCCGATGAATCAAATAGTAAAAATAATAAATCACAAACTGACGGTGAATTAATAATCACCTGTTTTAGTGTTGGTGAACTCTAGCCTAACTCGGTACAGGGTCGACTTACCTCATCACTATCTGACACGCTCAAATCAGTTCTGATGGTAGAAGTGGAGCTATCGATATCATGCCAGGTGTTCCGTTGGCTAACCCCGGCAGTTGGTGGCTCAGAATTTATGCCATCTGGAATATCATCATTATTAAGACCTACCTTGACCAATTAAATTCATTATCAAACTTGTCGTCTTTTTAATTGTATCTCTATTATTTCCAATTGATTCCGTTTACCAGTCGTGATAATTATATTGAAATCAATAATTATATAAAAATTAGTAACAATCTTTATAAAAGGCTGTCTGAGAAATTGAAGAAAGTTATTTACTTAAACAATCTGTAACCTACCGATCAGACAGCTTATTTTGGTTCAGACATAAAATGTCACTATGGTCAAAAGATGGGTAGGTACCAAATCAATTCATATTTATTAGGTATTTGTTTTTTCTTGAACATTACATATGTAAATGTTTAAAAAAAATAAAAACCGAGGTCAAGACTTTTTCTTTGTAAAAATTTATTTATTATTTGGATTTCCATTTGAATAATTACATCAATATTATTAATATTATTCCCAAGAAAGAAGTCAGAAAACTTTCTAAAAATTATTCAGGACGAAATTTTTCTGACCCTTTTTTTGAACTAGTTGTAATTTTTCTTTTTTATTGGTAATTTTTTTTGTTTTTTTCATTATGTGCAATATTTCCAAAAGTGAACGTACCTGCCCTGAATCCGTCGATGTGCGACAAGCCACCGTTGTCGCTGTTGCGTCTAGAAGAGGACTCGCTTCTAGTGCCTTTCAGTCTTTCGCTCTCATAGGTTATCCTGTCGAGAACTGACTGACTTGTGCCCAGTTTGTCAAGGGTCTGCCCAACTAGGTTGCCACCCTTTTCTAGAACTGGGCAAAAAGGAAGAAAACATTACCTTAACTTAAGTTCACATTTTAATTTGTGCTAGGCTACACAGTGAAGCTGTTGGCCTTAATCGGACATGATGTTGAAGTTACAATAACATGGAATCGAGCTTAACCCTCAACAGCAAAGGAGCTGGCTATCTTATCACAAATTACATACATACATAAATCACGCCTATATCCCCGAAGGGGTAGGCAGAGGTGAACTAGCACCCGCGTTTCGCCAAATAAGTTAGATCCCATGTAATAGGTGGCGAGCCTATTGCCATTTATCGGGCACAGAAATCGCAATAGGTACATAAGAGGAACGCTGCTGCCCATTTCCCCATCACTGGTTTATCCTTAGTCGCCTTGTACGACACACACGGGAGAGATTTGGGGTGGTGACAATTGTATTCTACTCTGCCGTCACCACACGGCAGTATCACAAATTGTCGGAACATAATACTGCTGCTAACATTATCATGGCGACAATATAGTGGTAGCTATATAGCCAGGCGGTTTAAAAAGAGCCCAACCACCAACGGAACCGAGTACAAAATTGTATTCCCCCGGGGATCGAACCTTGAGATCTAATTCCGGTAACCAAACCACTGGACCACGGAGGCGGTGAAAATGTACCTAGGGCCCCTTTCATTCTTCGGCGTGTACCGGTCGCGCGCGCTCGCGGCCGGCGCATTTTGTATGAAATCGGTCGCACGCGGAACAAATGAAAGCTAGATTGCGCTCCAGGGCCCGTAGCCAAGTGGCAATCCTTTCATAACGATAACGTGTCGAAGTTCGTCACGATCGGCCATATTACTTTGGTATCTATAGCGTCTTAGCTTGCGCTACCAACATAACTAGGAACTTACGAAGACAATTTTGGTCACGTGATTTCACGACGACTTACGTCAAATCCCATACATTTTGCTTTATTGAACTTCGTTATCTTTGCCGGTATGTTACTTTGTCTAGGCCCCCAGATAAGTCTAGTCGAGGTCAAAATTGGAACTAAAACTCCGCCTGCTATTTTGTTCATTGATCTCACATTGACACTCATCAATGAGAGCGAGCAGCGCCACCCAACGCGCGCAGACTTGTCTGGCGCGCACTCCACTATGAAGTTTCAAAATGTGACGGACGAGTTCGCACGCGCCCGGTGACACGCCGTGGAATGAAAGGGGCCTAAATGTAAACTTGTACTATTTTTTCAACAAAGCGAGAGGCTTTTGCCCGACAGTGGGCGTCTCTCGGCTGACATGAATACCTGAAAGAAGTAGTCATACCAAAGCCAAATCGGTCCAGCTGTTTCCCTATGTGTGGCACCCTCTGCCGTAGGGTGGAAACCTTCTTGACTGCCACCTCTTCGGTCGCATTTTCCATGGTCGAATATCTGCCAACAAACAAATTGTTGCAATTGTAAACACCATTTTAATTAACACTTACTGCCTCACTCGGGGACGTCAATTCACGTTAATGGGAACTTAATGTCAAAAAATGACAATTCAAAACTAGTCACTATTCTTGCCGGGTCCTTAGACTAGATTTTAATGATTATTTTTGACATTAAGTAAAAAACTTTCATTGAAATCTAGAGAAATGTTGTTCGTTTGTTTTCTCCTTTTTTTTCAATAATTGTTCGGATTTTGAAATGGCACCGGCGCAGGCACAGGCTCGGATCGGATAGGACGCGGGGACGATTCCCGCATCGAACTTTTTCTATACACAATAATGTATTTCTTTTCTTTTTTTTCCATTATGAAACTACCCGCAACGTCGATCACATCATTTTTAGTTAAAAATTGACATTTTCGTTAACACGATACATACACCATTACGAATATTGATCTATTTCATTGGCTCATTACCGGATAGGGTTGACAAATAACAAAGTCCTATTTTCTCTCTTGTGGTGATCGCAGAGCAGAATACAGTTGTCACCACCTCCATTTCACCCGCGAGTGTCGTAGACAGCAATGAGTAATGGGCAGCAACGTTCCTCTTATGTAGTATAAGCAAGCAATTTATTATAATAGATGGCAATTGGCTTGCCACCTATTACATAGGACCTAAGGAATTGGCGAAACGTGGGTGTTAATTCACCTAAGCCTACCCCTTCGGTAATTAATGGGCTTTATTTAATATCTATTTTCTCTCAACAAGGTTAAGGTTCGATTAGATGAGTGTAGATTAAGTTAAAACTTGTAGCTGTATAATTTACCATAAAAGAACTGATTTTGTGATTTAACCCTTCCTTTTTATTTAAGTCCACAAAATTATTTAATTCTATTAAAAAGCGATTTTTATTTGAGGTAAAAAAAGTTATGAAAAATTTCGAAAATTCTTCTAAAGAACTACTGTGCTGATGCTGGAATCGAACCCGCGTCCTCCGCAAACAGGGGTGCCTTTACCACTCGGCCAACCAGGTTAGTTGCCGTGCGCTGAAATTTCTCTACGGTTTTTCTTTCTACAAAACATAGAAAATTGGTCTTCTTGATCTTGATCCCCTGCAATCTGGGCAGATGCCTATACCACTCTGGTATAGTTTTACTATAATTTTTCGAATTTTTTCTAACACCCATCTTCTTTGTGACACATTTTCTAACTTTTATATCGATGGTTAAAATGTCAAATTGGCGAACATGACTTTTTAACACAGATGTATTCAGTTTTTCAGCTCTTTAGCCCATCCAAATAAGAGTTTTACATACATGCATACCTAAATCACGCCTATATCCCCAAAGGGGTAGGCAGAGGTGAACTAGCACCCAATAGGAGATTTTCTTTCTACAAATGAAATTACTAACAGGAGACAACCCTCGCTTCAATTCGTGTCATGTGGGTCAACGCTGCCCCACCCAATAAGTGCTTAAAAATAAACACAAATGAATAAATACCGCTGTTGATATACTACAAATTCAACTTTATTAATTACACCGTTCCCATACTTAAGCACCACCTACGAAATCGTTGTATTGATGTCTCTACTGTCCGAATTGAACGACTATGTCAATGTTTTATAACACATAACATTGTTTGAAGAAATGATTAAATTCTTTTTGTACTACATAAATGTGTGTCGGAAAATTTAATTCCTGGATAACAAAACAAGAGGAGCTCGCTAGCGCAGTGACATAGCGCGCTTGGCCCGCGATTGCTTAAACTAAGCAAGTTCGCTAAGGCCCGTCATAAGATGGGTGACCAAAAATGTATTATCTCGAATTCCTCCGTGGTTCGGAAGGCACGTTAAGCCGGTGGTCCCGGCTGCATCTGCAGTCGTTACCACCAACCCGCACTGGGCCAGCGTGGAGGGTTATGGCCCACACCCATATCGGTAAATAGTAAGATTTTTTTTTGTTGGATGGCTGCTGCATATTATTCCGGTCGCTAGTTGTTGCACTGTTTTATATTATTAAAAAGTCTTGGTAATAATTTGTAAGGTAAATTGTTAAATAAATAAGTTAACAGTAACCACCATGACTCGTGCACAAAGTCCGTGTTTGTCATAAGTTATTATATTGCTCCTTACCCCGATTATAAACCGTAACCTACTGTTTTCCACTACAGCCAGCGTGCCTAATCACTCAGCCAAATAAACCGTCATCAACAAAGCAATGTCCACTTTTCATTATATAGAAAAGTCGTTGATCCGCACTCATGATCTGCGCTCCGTCCGACATGTATTGTGACGTCTTTAGTGCGTCATTGTGACGTGTTTAGTGCTGTTTGAGAAACTATAGCTTTCTGCCCACGACCACATGAGTAAATAAACGGGACAGAGAATAAGCTAATCAACTGGCCGCTAGGCGAGACTGGAAAAAACCGGCTTCACTCGCACAGCCAGCTTACAGGCTTGTACCCTGTTCCGTTTATTTACTCATGTGCCACGACTTCGTACGCCCACCAACACTCGTTTTATTATTACTTGAATAGTTTACCTTCAAAACTGACGTCTTCCTTACAAATAAATTTTCAACCCCCCCCCCCCCCCCCCCTTCACCCCTTAGGGGTAGAACTTCCAAACGTCGTTCATTAGTGTGGTCATGGTGCAAAATTTTTAACTCTCCAATCCTATTAATTTGGGCTTTGCGTTGATGCGTTAGTTAGTCAGTTTTCCATTAACTGTATAAAAAAGACCGATAACTTGGAAAACAGCCGGTTATATGTAGAGATAGGAAGCGGTAGGTATAACTAATGCGTAACATTTAAATTAGTGTATTTATTAGAAAATAACTGCATGGGATGGGAGAATATAGCGTAAATAACTGAATAGTCGGGTATTAACGACTGCAGATGCCGCCGGGACCACCTGCTTAACATGCCTTCCGTAGCACGGGGGAACTCGACATGATCCATTTTTGCCACCCATCCAAGGAACAAACATTGCTTAGTTTCCGCGATCCGCTGCGCTATCGAGCTCCTCTCTTAATAGTTTACATTAATAAATGACATTGATTAATTAGTCTCTCTTTTTTGCAGTGGTTAAATTTATTTATAGGCATTTCGAATTCAACGAGTGTGAACTGCAACTTGTGGGAAAATATATAATTGGCCGGCCTGGCAACACGGTTATTATGCATTATAATTGCCCTGAGAAATTATGTACAGCAATAGTCGATGTTAAGTCAGACAGCTACTAGAATAAAAGATAACCTAAGTGAAGCAAGCGGAAAGCACGTGCTTCACTTAATTATTAGGAACGGTGTACTAACTCTTGGAAAAAGTAGTTGAAAATAATAGCATGCTAAGATTCTAGCGTGGCAGCAATCGAACCCCGTTATTCATAATAAATAAAATCAGTTTCTAAACACTGTTTTAACTAAATCACTGTCTCTTTTTGACAAACCGTATTTACGCTGTGATGAAAAGAGTGAAACTGATTTTGTTATTATGAATAACTGGGTAAGATTATTATTTTATTATACGAGAAGATTAGTATGGGGCTGTATAATTTTACATAAGACTGCATATTCAACAGAGAGACCACCAATGATGAACATTTGACACCACATGTTCAACATTTGAGACCACACATGATCAACACATTTTATGTATCCTAATTACAACAGTAAAAGTTTTGTAATACGGGCGAACATCAAAGTAAATCATTGTATTTCAATATGATTAGAATGTATGTCTATACCGTTTTAGGTAAATAAATAAACTTATGATAAATACACAAAAAATAAATTATAGGTAGACATTAACTTAACAAAGAATCGCCAAGCAATTGCTATTGTAGTACTCAATTAGACCCCCATGTCTTTACATTACGAATTCAGTAAGTACAAATAGTTAAATAGTGCAATGTTGAGTGGGTGGGTGATCAAAGGGACAATTGGTTTCCAGGAATTCAATATTCAACTTAATCATATGTTTGATGTCAACTATTTGTCAACCCGTTCGTAGTATTGGTACCAATTCTTGAATAAGGGTTGGAATTAATTTGCTACATTTTTTTTAATAAATCAAACTGGCATGAAAATGTGATCCCATGCAAGCAAGTTAGCAAGCCTATTGCCATTTATCCAGCACATAAGTCACAGTTTGTTGGTAGATAGTAAAAGAGGAACGCTGCTGCCCATTACTCATCGCTGTCTTGACCCTTAATCGCAAGAGAGATTGGGGTGGTGACATTTGTAACTTGTTCTGTAAATAAATATAGTATTATATAAATACTTTAATTGTGGCAGCTGACGCTGAATCTAAAATAAAGGCGAAAGCCGGTGCCTAAAAGGGACACAACTGCCTGTCCATAAATACTGTGAAGTAATATCACAATATGTTATTGGAATAATGATAAAAAGCTGGAACTAACCTACTGTCCAGACGGCGGGTCTCACGCCTGTTCATGAATAATTAATAAACATTATATCGATTCGCCGGGCAGCATTTTGGTTTGACACGTCAAAACAGCGCACTGACATTTTTGGGTTGTGTTTTTAAATTTTATTGGTCAAGCCATGCAATCGCTTTTACCGAGCTAATTAATATACGGCTACGTAGACTCGTGTGAACACATTGGTTGTACTCGACAAACTACTGTTTAAACTTAAAGTAATTAACTGGAACGCTTCGTAGCCGGCCCGTACACAGTCTATCTCGATCGCGATCTGCGATCAAAATCAATGATCACAATCCAGATTGATTGTGCATGTTCCATTCGTAGCGAATAATGAAGTGCGACGCGTCGCAAACGTCATTTAATGCTACGGTCAAACTTGTATAATACGAAGATCCGTATTCGCGTCGTCACGATAAAACTTTGTCGTTTGGCCAACCACCCACTTCGGAAGAACAAAAAACCCCTTGTTGTGCGACAATTGCGCGAAAGGCATTCGTATTCGCAATGATAATATTCGCGATAGGATGAATTTTTCAACAACGATCCCCGTTGTCGCGATGGTGTGACCGTGGCATAATGGAAACAATCGTAAACCCCTGTAAAGTGTCCGTGACTACATGGACCGACCGTAGCACTATGTGTAACGCTTGTATAACGCCTCGTAGCACTTCACTACCTACATCATAAAGTTGGATACCACTTCGTAGCATTGGGAATGATGGTACTCCGTACTGTTTCGTAGCATTTGTGCTGCATTTTCGGTATTTGTGCTGCAATTTATGCATAGTTTTCGAAAACGATCAAAAATAGTACACACACACACACATATCGACTTACGGCGGGTCCCACTATTCTATCTTATAGTAAATTTGTTCGTTTTGATTCTGTTTTGGAACTGCATATGACATGCGACGTAAGCTCATTATATTATTATTATATCCCACAACGAGGTATCTCAATTGTATTATCACGAGGGCCTGAATTATCACATTTTTCTATATATGAGAGCCTCGTCATATGCAACCCACTTGTACCGCGTTTACAGCCGTTCTACTCCCATTCTAGTTACATCGCGTAGCCTTTGGAATACCAAATGAACTAATAACAGCTACCAATCAACTACTGACATCACACAGCTTGCCACTTTGTGTGACAACTCAATAACCTCTGATGGGTGTTTTCATGCACATCAATAGGGTACTGGCTGAATTATTAAATTGCACATTTCGACTTCCCAGCTTTCTTACATAATGTCACCGTTCAATTTTCCTGCAAAGAACAAAGAACATGCCAACAACCACCCATAGAGCATGTGAGCGGGGGAGTGATAATAATATAATACCCCTTAAGGTCACCACTCATTAGAGCCACCAGTGGGCGTACTGTGAAGTATTAGTGCGATCCAAAAACGGGACTCCGCTCTTCTTGGCTTATAGCATTGTCTCACTTTAACAATAGAAATTGAGTCGTGTTTAGAGTTGGTGGTAAGGCCCCTGGCACCCGACCCCCTTGCGTGGTTGGTTAGTATTCTTGCGCAGTGGTATAGCGCGCTTTTAAACTAAGGAACATTCGCTAAGACCGGCCATTGGATGGATGACCAAAAATGTATGATCTCGCGCTCCTCTATGCTTCGAAAGGCACGATAAGCCGTTGGTCTCGGCTGCATCTGCAGTTACTCACCAACCCGCACAAGGCCAGCGTGGTGGGTTAAGGCCCAATGTCCCTATATTCTTTCATCCATAGGGAAGGCCCGTGCACCAGCAGTGGGGACATTAAAGGACTGGTGATGATGATGATATGGTTTAGTATAGATGTGCGCTCACTACATCAACTCAGTAACGCCTCCGGATCGCCTCGGTCGTAAGGCGTCCACGCGCGGCCCGCGAGCGGTTCACGCGAAGATAATGCAAAGGGAGGCTTCATTTTTAGGCTTTCTTTCTAACGTGTTGGACGTGTTTGGTTTCAAAACGGATAAAGAAATAATATGCTGCATTATATTACGTACTAGTGCGTAATAGTATATTTTTTAATTCTTTTTTTTTTTGTTAAATTTTCCCTATATTTTTAGGGAAGCATAGGGTATAGCCCATACAACCATGTCTTTAGTATATTTAGTCTGTATTCATGTGTGTGAAATGAATAAAAATGAAATGAATTTTACGTTAAAAGAGGGATGTCACACATTTTAACGCATCCATAGTTAGTGCTCGGCGCGAATTTAATGGTTCATGATGGCGACTGATCAGGTGGTGAAAACCACTATAAAATTCTCAACAACAAACACATCACGAGACTTATTTTCAATAATTCCTCATAACTGAACGTCAACACAGATCCTTATGCATTAAATTAACACAACATTCATGCACAAAATCCACTCTGAAACAATTTTTGAATTAATGAAAAAAATCTGACTGTCACCATTGAAATTTGTCTATGTACATTGAATATTTTTACAAATATTAAATTATTTTAAAGTTAAGATGATAAATTAACACTTTATTCCATGTTTATAAATACAAATTAACTTAACTATCGTATGTAGAAACACTATTTTTTATTTTTTTTATTTTGCTGCTGTTTCTGTTCTTGCTGGATGCACGGCCGGTTTTTCTGTGCCTTTTAAAGTCGTCATATTTGTTTTATTAAATTAATAACGTGTCAGAATGATGTTTACTGTTGTGTTATCAAAAATGCGTGGTTTTGTGTAATAAGTGTCTACGGCGATAAACAATATAAAGATTTAGTAAAACAAAAGTACATTTGATGAGAAAGGACATTTTCGTGGTCGATCTACCTCGTCAGTCTCCATCAACAGCTGTTAGTGTAAATTTGCCACCAAACTCTCCCAAAATGCATTAAAACGTGATATATCCGCGTAATAATGCGATTAATACTGAAAAAAGTAGACTACATCAGATGAAGCTGTATGTGCTAGTTCCCTTTGCCATCCCTAGTAATAAGGAGAATTAAAAAAGAAAAAAAAACAAACTTGTAGGCGCCATTTTCCGTAATTATTTGGTAATTTTGATAAAGTTAATAACAATACAAGTTTGTTTTTTCCTCGCAATTGTGTTGAAAAACGTCGTATGCAACTCGTATGCATTGATCATTACATACTCGTAGCATAATATACTATTATTGCATGATCTTTTCAGCGGGGAATTCACTACACGGACATGCCCGCCAGACATGCCCGCGCGGACCTCGTTTGTAAAGGCCAGACAGAATGTGACGGTTTTACACTAGGCAAACATCGCACTTATAGACGCGAAGTCCGGCATATCTGCAGGCATGCCCGCAGGTATAAAGTGGAGGAAGTGGACGCCGAGCGCCAAGGCGGTGTTGATCGAGTGCCCCCGGTCTAATGAGCGTTAACCTTTAAGCTATTTCGGTCGCCTTTCTGAACCTATAATTAACAATGCAAAATTAATGTTCTTAATGGCATTTATTGTGGTCATTCTAAGTCTATGAGTTAATTAAATTTCAGGGGAATCCCTAGAGGGACTTTAGCTTTACCGTAATTAAGTACTTACTCTATAACGGTGGGAGGAAGCTTTAATAATACCTATTCTTTTGATGTAAAGGGTTTTTGTTTTAAGCCAATTGACTAATGCAATTAGATTATTATAATTAGAAAATCTGATTAGAAAACGTTATTTCGAATCCAACTTACAAAGCATGACTTAGATAATAATTAATTAGTCGAAGAAAATAGGCTGGAATTGGTCAAAGCTTTCGCCATAATCCGAGATTTCAGCTTCTCCTTTTCAGAATGAGATAAATCGAAGTAGGTGTTTATTTCTTAACCTACCCTTTTGGGGATATAGGCGTGATTTCTGTTGTAAATCAATAAAGTTTCAATCTTTACTTTGTTGCAGATAAAAATATACTTACGCTTGAAATTCGATTCAAATTGGCAAGCATGCCCTTGAAAAGACTTGAAAGTCCCCCTAGTGCTTACATTATCATACATAAGCAACGGAAATTGAATTGTAAATAGAGTTAGTGACCGCCACGTCGTTTCACCACGTGTATTGTACAGAATGCACTATTTCGGCTTGGAGAAACGCTATAGCTTAATATTATATTTAATAGGTAAGCAAATGTCACTGCAAATTGCACTGACATATACCATAATAGCTTTTGGATGATTATAATGTTATGTTTTGATCTACGTGATTTATATAAAATATGTAGGATTTATAGGACTACTTCCCCTAGAGGCTTGTACACAAACTTGCCATGTGACGTCGCATCGTAAAAATTTACGAACTCGCACGACGCACCGCAAGAACTTGCGAATTGATTCGCATCGCCCATTCCTTCAGTTTCATTCTACTTTGTTTGGCCGCCTTGCCATGCCAAATCGCATCGCAGGAATATGCGTAGTAGTTTTCTGCGGTGCGAATTCGACTAAAAATTACCGTGTGAAAGTATCGCTCTCAGCAATGAATAGGCGCTGATTATAACATAATGATTGGGTGTTATTTCTTGAAGGCAGTGCTTAGAAGTAAAAAAGAATATCAATTTTATTTACACATTGACACCTGTCAGTCATGCGATGCTATTATCTCATTATTCCTTTGTCTTCCGTTTCATGGATTAACTAGTGGACGCCCGCGGCTTCGCTCGCGTTAATGTCTATTATTATAGCTCTTGATAAATGGACTATCCATTTATCCAACACAAAAATATTTTTTCAATTTGAGTCAGTATTTCCTGAGATTAGCGCGTTTAACCATACAAACAAACAAACAAACTCTTTAGCTTATTAGTATAGATGAAACTGTCTTAACCATATAATTTACCAAATGAACACACGCGAAGGTATCCACCGTACCAGAGATCCCTTGTCGTACAGGGATTCGTATCCCTGCTAGGATTCATAGCAAATCTTCTTCTTCATGCCCTACTCCCAGTTTATCTGGGGTCCTCAGCACTGTCTTGTACAACACCCGCTCCAGTGATTCGGAGTGGTGACCCGGCCTATTATGGTATTATACAGCACGGTAAATTATAAAAGGTATTATTATATTTAAAATGAAGAAGCTATTATTGCTGTGTGGGGATTTGTGTTACATTGCATTTTTTATAGGTAATACGAGTATTTTTATGCTGAAAAAGCATTATTGAAATATTTAGGCCACCACAGTAATCAATCCTAGGCACAATATGCTGTCTCCGGCGTCACTTTTAATCACAAGGGTGTGTGAAAGCAGAACACCTGCTGGATTAAATAATTATTTCAGTACCGTCTTGGTGTTCTGCTGACAATAGTCCGCTGTACCGATGTAAACAAACAAATATCACGTTAACTGTAAAAACTATCAATTACGCATTCTAATAAATTGCTTTTGTTCCAAAAGACGAGCGAGGCTACAGAAAAAAAACAACTGAACTCCACCACAATCATTACAATCAGAATAACGTGTGTGTGTCTGTGTGTCTTTTTTCATCATCATTTATTACAATGCCCCTAGATAAAATCACTCTAATTTCCTATGTGTACTACCTTCTAATTCATTTATTTTGGAGCCAGCAAAGACTCTGGTGAAACGTTTATAGGGAGTAATTTGTTCGAATGTACATTTATCGATGGTATCAGGGAACTTTCGAGGCCAGTCAATATATGAATCCTGGCTCGGTTCGGATTTATAAACTCAAAGAATTATTTTTATCTATAAAATTATTCAAATAGAATTGTTTTTATCTCCAACCATTGAAATATGAGGTCATTGGATGGGTGGCCAAATATCCTCTCGAGTTCCTCCGTGCTAAGGAGGCACGTTAAGCCGTTGCTCCCGGCTGCATCTGCAGTCGTTAATACCCACCAATCTGCACTGGGCCCGCCTGGTGGGTTACGGCCCATTCTCCGAACATTCTTCCATCCGTAGGGAAGGCTTAGACCCCAGTAGTGGGGTCATTATAGGGATGATAAGCCAGGCGAGCCAGCATAACAGCAAAGGGTATATATTCTCGGAAGACTTAGGAGCCAAGTTTGATGATGGTATAGGTACGTATGACATAATCAAACTTAACATTTTTAGACAAACGCGTTATATTGTTGTATCTACCTACATACAAGTCGTTAGGGCAGAGCAGAATTCAATTGTCCCCATCTTTCCCACAGGTGTCGTAACTCGTAAAAGGCGACTAAGGATACAGGCTTACGTGCCCCATAGATGACAATAGGCTCGCCACATTACATGGTGTCTAAACTAAGTGTCGAAAAGAGGGTGTTAATTCACCTCTACCCGACATATAGACGTGATTTATACAGGTATGTTTGTAGTCAAGAATTCCAAATAAATGAATCAAGCCATTGTCAGTGAAAAGTAAACAAAGTTAAACAATTTTTATTGTATCGACGTTAAAAACGCGTGATTTAAAGCATGCGCCGTTTTATAAGCCATAATTATTATTGCTGTTTTTAAAAGTGACGTGGCTCCGAGCCTGCGTGGGAACGAACTCCGAGATGAGATAGTTTTTAAAATTTGAGAAGGTTTGCCCTTCTCAACTCATTAGAAGGCCGGCTTGGTCGAGTGCTCAGATATTTCCCGGAGGTCCTGGGTTCGAATAGGGGTGAGCCCGCTAGTAGCAAATTTTGTGATGAGCACAAATAAGTATTTAGTTTCCGAGTCATGATTATGTACATGTTTATGTAGTATATTTTCAACATTTATATATTTACATAAATATTATGATATTAAATATAATGTACTTCATCTAGTATCCATAATACAAATGTTTGGCCTACTCACCATGGGCTGGCTAGCTCAAAGTAAGTAGCCCAAAACATGACACAGGAACAAATATTTGTGTTCATCACCAAATTTGCCCCTGCCAGGACTCAAACCCGGGTCCTCTACCCAGCGGTCTGAGCATTCGACCAAGCCGGCCGTCACTATTAATCCACTACGTTTTGTAAATATAATATTGATTAAATTTTCAATTACATTTGTAGCAATAACATGTCTGTTCGCGTACGACGATAATTAACATAGACCATCGTCTTAATTATCTGAATATCGGAATAATTATACGTATTTGTATTTGAACGTGTAACCAATTTAGTGTTATTTGTGACTATTAATTATTATTATAATAATGTACTTAAATACAATTACTTGATTTGGTTATTCATTTCAGACCCGTATGTCAATGTTGCGGACTCGGGCGAATTTGCGGTTTTTTTTCGCCTTGTAGCACCCAGGAGAGAGACAGGGATGATGACATTGTGTTCTGCTCTGCCGTCACCACAGGGCTATGATATTTAAAACATATTTAAAGGCTTCTCCTCCCTGCCCTGTTCCCAGTCTATCTGGGGCCGGCGCAGTATGTTTCTTCTTCCATTCATATCGGTCAGACGACATCAAGCAATCCACTCCATTTTGATTCATATCATCCATCACAATTGTGATGAATGAATGTATAGTAAAGAGTCGGAACGGACCATGTCAAGAGATCGATGGACAGAGAGAATGATTGGAATTCCAATCCATACTGCTCATAGTTTTAGCTTAGATTTCACAGCCGGCCGCCTGCCTGACACCAACCCGCTTTGAGTATGCTGTTATTGTTGGTTTGCCCTCAACCATACGGGTGCCCTAAGGTGCTTAATTTAAAACATCTTTAAAGTGTTATTTTAAATTTTTAATAGTGTACGTGACTGCCTTCATTGGAGGTGCCCAACGGCCTTCCAACTCTAACCCCATAATTGAAAGTCTCTGGAAAGTTGAAACCGTTTTAAGTGACATTAGTGCCCATAAAGTTTCTATTATAATCGAGGAGCACCATAAAAAGTAGGTCGAACACAATATTGCGCCCACCAATTCATGTCACCCGCTCCCACGCTTGTAGGCTTCCTACTCGATGTTCAATTATTCAGTTATTACCCTCATACAAGCAGCGGGTAGGTAAGTATGTTATTTTTATTTGTCTTACCGTACGACGCTGACCTCGAAAGCCAAACGGTTGTATCTAAGAAAAAACTGTTTTCTTATTTTTACGGAAGTATCGATTTTCCGTGCTGGAAAAATAACTTAGAATGTGCCGTAGAAGTGGCAAACCATCACCAACAGCATATCCAAAGACGGTTGGTGTCAGACAGCTGTAAAACCTAAGCCAAAACCTTGAGCAGTATGGTCTCAGTTATCGGTCTGTCGACACGGTCCTTTCCGTCTCGTTTCTATACATTCGTTCATCACTAGCACCTTTCTAGTGTGATGGACGACATAAATCAAAAGGGAGTGGAGGGCTTGACGTCCCATTAATGTATAATAAAATAGACAAAACTTTCGGCAAGTTAGTTAGCGTCTTGGTTGGCCGAGCGGTTTAAGCACCTGCCCGGATTGCAGAGGACGCGGGTTCGATTCCCGCATCAAGACTATGATTTTTTGAATGTTTTCTAACCACCATATTCTTTGTATTATTTTTGTCTAACGAGGGGTTACTAGGGGTCGGTCGTTACCTTGTACTGTGCCCGACATAATTCATATTCAACTGTGTTTGTCTTCGTGACATAGTGGTTGTTTACTCAAAGGAACTCTTACTGCCGCACTCAGAGACGTCAATTATCGATAATGAGTACTGAATGTCAAAAAATGACAATTCAAAACTAGTCTCTATTCTTGCCGGGTCTATGGTCTTGATTTGAATGAAAATTTTTGACATTAAATACTCATTAAAGTTAATTGACGTCTCTGAGTGCGGCCGTTAGACGCCACACCCATACGAGACACACATACGAGACATACACGAGACACACATACGAGACATGCTGTCAAGGGAGTCTGATAAACAATGAAATAAAAAACAAGTTTTTCAGGATAATAGGCGAGTCTATTGCCATCTAATGACCATAAATTTTTTCATTGATGGTGTATGGAGTTGTATGAGCGACTTCTCATAATAATACGACACAGTATTCAGTATACAGTAAAAAATGTCGGTCCTTTAAATTATGACATTCCATTCGATTTTAATTTCAACGTTATATAAAAATATTGGAAAAATTAGTACAAAGATTTTGATGGTTAGAAAAAGTTCGAAAAATTATGGCGGGCGGTTTAGTCACCTGCCCGGATTACAGTGGACGCGGGTTCGATTCCCGCACCAAGACCATAATTTTTCGAACTTTTCCTAACCATCAAAATGTTTGTGTGACATTCCATCGTTCATTCATTCATTTTCTCATCGAATACTGGATGAACGGAATACGTATCAGTCATGTATCCATACTGCCGTGTGGTGACGGCAGAGTAGAATACAATTGTCTCCCGTGGGTGTCGTACAAGGCGATTAAGGATAAATCAATGATGAGCAATGGGCAGCAGCGTTCCTCTAATACCACCTAGCAATAGCAATGTACTGCGACTTTTGTGCCCGATATATGGCAATAGGCTCGCCACCTATTACATGGGACCTAATATAATTGGCGAAACGTGGGTGCTAGTTCACCTCTGCCTACCACTTCGGGGATATGGGCGTGATTTATGTATGTATATATGTATGTATCCAAACAACAATGTCCGTCCTGGTAGATTAGCGGTGCGGTATACTGCGAGCGAGTGACCATCGTATCCAGTAATGACGGATACGTTGAACGTTATACAGTGCCATGTGTGAACAAAGCATAATTTTTTGTCGTATCCGTTAAATATGGAGACTATAGGCCTTACTAATAAACACTGTATAAAAGTCTTGAGTAGTTACTCAGTGTTTTGTCTTCGTCTCACAAACATGATTTTGAATGCGAGGAAAAGAGACAAAACACTGAGTAACTACTCAATGCTTATATCGTGTTTATTAGTTAGGCCGTCAGTGTGAACGGGCTCAAGACCACCTGTAGAAATGGTACAAGTTTAATTTCTAACAAGTGTTCCTTTGTTCGCAATGCAAAGTTACCGCACATGCGGACACGTAAGTAGATAGTCACTAATTTTGCCCCACTGCATGCCTATAATAGCGTGATCGATTACGTCGGATTGCCAGTTAAAATTGACCTTCCATACGCTTCCTGTTGGAGCTAATGCTTTAACTATGCACGGCTCAACCTACTCTGGACGCATGCAGAAATCAACCTTGATTATTGTACAGTCGGCGTATCGATTATGCCCATTCGTGTTGCAATTCTC
Organism: Cataclysta lemnata; assembly: GCA_963931975.1. Classification (NCBI taxonomy): domain Eukaryota; kingdom Metazoa; phylum Arthropoda; class Insecta; order Lepidoptera; family Crambidae; genus Cataclysta; species Cataclysta lemnata. The sequence continues at coordinate 2,075,227 of OZ008338.1, forward strand.
ATCTCTGCTGCATTGCGATATGGTGCTGTGTGTCTCTGTTCTGGCTCAGATCTCGCTACGTCACTTGTACGTAAGGCTACGGAAATAATGTCCGTTCGAAACATTCGAGATAGTAATATTCTTCAGTTTCTGTTCAGTAATTTAGTCGTACTCGATATGGACCAAAAATGTTACAAAGAAAAAAATTCCTGATCTATAAAATCCTCACAAAAAAATATTTGTTTGTCCGGGAAACGAACCCGCGTCCTCTGCAATCCGGGCATATGTCACTTCGAAATTTTTCAGATTGTATTTTCTTTTCAAACCGTATATTTTTGGTTAAGTTTGGTTTGAAGTGGAAATCTTTTTTAAACAATTGGAAAGTTCGTTAAATTTTTATACACTTTTTATGGCGTGAAAAAGGTTAACAATTTTTAGTATCACCAATCACATCATAGTTGACATTAGTATTCCGGTTATGTGTTATTTCTGTTACATGTTGTATATCCAGAAAAAATATAGCTTTTAATAATAATATTAATATAATATACCTACATAAACCACGAACATCTCCAAAAATCAAAGCGAAGTGGTACAAAGAACGCTACCAAATAATTCATTCGGCTATGCAAGATTTGATTGCAGTTGAAGGTAATGTATGGACGAGTCCATTGCCATCCACCATGCACGGTGATCGATTACCAACTTTTCTAAAACTAGCTATATCTAGTATCTATGCATCCTGATTCAGTGGTAGGTATATGGATTTCTAATATTTTAAAAACTCTATACACATAGTGGTTATTTCTAGGTTGTCTGATGGGTAGAGCGGCCAAGTTCGAACCTGATAGAGACAAATTTTTGTGTGTTTTAAACACAGAGATATTATTTTGTTCTCGAGTTAAAGTAGTTAATTTGTTTATGTATTTAATTATAAATATTATTTTTGGGCAAAATTGGTCTGTCATCTAACTTGCGAAAGCACTTGTGTGCTTATGTTGCTTACGTTTGTACTAGATAATCTTTCCGAAAAGTGACATAATGACAGATAGGAATAATCACTTGGTGGGCCGAGTGGTATAGGCGTCTGCCCTGGTTGCAGTGGACGCGGGTTCGATTTCCGCATCGAGACTATAAATTTTCGAAATTTCTCTAACCACAATTTTGTTTGTATTATTTTTTCTAACATTTATGTGTTTTTCAAATTGAAATCAAAATAATAATCCATCCCTTTTTGGTTATTGTCCACGAGTCTTTGTTCTCCCTTTCTATGTAGAAGTGTTTTTCAATTTGGCATGTTGGTATGCTCTGCTATGTAGTAGAGCATGCCAAAGTGTGGCTTGCAAAATTATCGATAAAGAAAATTACCAAGCAATTAATGATAACATTCGAACAATTATCTGGCATCATCTCCTGGGCTAGCTGCCTGACGTATAGGCAGTGGATACTTTTTGTGAACACGATTTTTAAAAATAGCTAAAACAGTTCATTTAAATTTGACAATAAAAATGTTACAAATTACTTGGTACTTCCATCTTTGTTGATTGTTAATTTATAAATATTTCAGAAAGCACTTCGCAATGGTGCGAATTAAAAAATACCTTATAAGTGTTGCATATAATATTATACACGATCACATTATATTATGACGAGTAATAATGGAGATTGGAAGAGGAAGACCGGCTTACTGGGAATCATCAGAATAATAGTAGAGATAGAGAACTTACTGCCGCACTCAGAGACGTCAAATAACGTTAATGCGTACTTAACGTTAAAAAATGACAATTCAAAACTAGTCGCTATTCTTGCCGGGTCTATGGTCTAGATTTGAATGAAAATTTTTGACATTAAATACTCATCAAAGTCAATTGTCGTCTCTGAGTGCGGCAGGTAGAGCGGTATAGACGAGCGTCTACAACGCTTGGTAAACAATGTTTAGTATAGAGACCTAGCGTAATACGAAAAATCAACAATCGAAGATCGCATATATTTAATAACAAACAAGTGAGAGTTACTGCCGCACTCAGAGACGTCAATTAACTTTAATGAGTATTTCTTCTTCCTGCCCTGTTCCCAGTCTATCTGGGGTCGGCGCAGTATGTTTCCTCTTCCATTCATATGTCGGACGTCATCAAGCCATCCACTCCCTTTTGATTCATATCATCTATCACACCGTAAAGGTGCTAGCGATGAATGAATTTATAGAAAAGAGACGGAACGGACCATGTCGAGAGACCCATGAACGGAGAAAGTGATTAGAATGACAACATTGTAATCCATACTGCCCAAGGTTTTGGCTTAGGTTTTACAGCCGGCCGCCTGCCTGACACCAACCCTCTTTGGGTACGCTGTTGTTGGTGGTTTGCCCTCTACCATTCGGGTGCCCCAAGGTGCTTATTGGTCTACACCGGGCAATCTCCCTTAGTCGACTTTTACGACACCCATGGGATGAGTTGGGGCTGGCCTATTCTACGTTATTTGTTCGCTCCCAGGCCAGCATAGAAGCAATGAGTATTTAATGTCAAAAATTTTCATTCAAATGACCATTGACCCGGCAAGAATAGCGACTAGTTTTGAATTGTCATTTTTTGACGTTAAGTACTCATTAACGTTATTAGACGTCTCTGCGCACTCAGAGACCTAGACCCTCAGCACCTAGACTCGCGCCCGAATGGTTCGTTGTTGTAAACGTTTGTTGTATGGGAGCCCCCTTAAATATATGATTTATTCTGTTTGTTAGTATTTTTTCTAATAGCGGGAAGATAAATACATCATCTGTGAAAATTTCAACTGTCTAACTATCACGGTTCATGAGATACGGCCAGGTGACATACGAACTGACTGCGGAGTCCTTGTAATAGGGTCCCGTCTTACCCTTTCGGTAAAGAACCCTAAAAACTAGGTACAAAACTACCATCAATCACCCCAGGTGGAAATAAAATCGTTTAACCCTTTTAAGCCTAGACACATAAATAAAGAGCAATGATGAATGATTTTGTGATGTAATTGTGGAGAGTGTACATGTTTACGTGGGTAGTTGATTGTTATGAGTAACTGATGCTTTAGGGCTGGCGTAAGGGCATGTACACATAACGAAAGCCTTGTCCTCAAGCCTTGTAGTAAAGCACTCCCTTAGAGGATTCCTTCACAGCAGGCATCCCCTAACGTGGACGGCATCTCCCGGGGAGAGATATAATGCCGCGGAGAGCCTTACAGGGCGCCCGAGTCGGAGCTTGGAGCGGCTGGCCGGGACCCGCGACCCGAGAGAATGCATAAATGCATTTTACCTCGGGAAAAAATGGCCTATGCCCAACAGTGGGCGTCTTTCAGTTGACTGACTGACAGGAAAAATGGAAACTGTTTTGTGACAGATGATGTAATGACAAGAATTGAGACAGGGATGCTCAGATGGTTTGGTCACGCCGAAAGAAGGAATGACAAAAAGGATTTATATAGTGGAAGTGAATGGAGAAATGGGAAGGGGAAGGCCTAGGCGGATCTTTCATAATCAAATTGAAAGTCTATCAAAAAAAGGCTGGTAAAGAGTACCATGCATGAAGAGATTAATGAGATTGGATGAAGCGAAAGAAGTGATGGTCGTAGCAAGTGGAAAGAAGTGATCTCTGCCTACCCCTGTGGGCGAAAGGCGTGACATAAGTATGTAGGTATGTATGATTGTTTTTCCTACAAAACGTAGCCAACGTACGTCACAAGCTCAATCGTCTAGAACAAATTCGCGTACACCATTTAAAAGTCAAATTGTGAACTCGATTGTCGCAGGAGTTACGTCCGAATAATAACGTTTTGAGATTCATGGAATTTTTAAGCAGAGTTAGATATCGGAACATTGTTTGAACAAACAGAGGATGTGGAGAATTCAATATTTCGCCCGGCGTCATCAATGTTAATGATGATACGTTGATTCTCCCGTTTATTTCGGGAATGAATAGTACGACTATTCATTCCCGAGAGGGTAGCCAGAGGCGCACGACACCCACGGTACGCCAGCCACACGTAAATAATTTTCCCATTTTTTGTCAAGCCTTGAGAATATGGTAGAAATGTACTTCACATTTCTATCATATTCTCAAGACTTGACAAAAAATAAAATGAAAGTGACTCCTAACCTCTGACATGACAATAATGGTGCTTCTACACTAGCTCAAGGGTTATATGCATCGTGTAAACGATTCCACTGAGTCCAACGACTCGACCTGCACAAGTATCGTGAGCGGATCACATCGCACAGGTTACTTGTGCAGACATGCTAACAGCTGAAACGAACATGACCCATACATAAAGTACTCCCGCAGGCAGCATACACGTGTAGTTTGACCAAGTAGCCCGCGCCTTTGTTTATGCACTGATCAACTAAGTGAGCTGAGTATACTGCTTACGCAAATAGCTCGCGCCTTTGCTTGCTCCAGCTACTTGCACCGTGTAGAAGCTCCATAAAAAAGGTGAATAGTGATAAATATTTAAACGAATTAGAAATTTTGAAAACTTGTTAATTGCTCTAGTAAACAAATTACTATTTCAGACAGGGCGTCCTAGTCAATTATTATAATATTTCATTACTTCCAAACACATCAATAGTAATCGTGTTCGTCCAAACAGTCTTATCATTTGACAATATAACTACTGAAATTGGAAAAGTTAAAAATGGCCCTTAGGTTAGGTTATCATAAAACCCTTTTGTTTCCTTTTTTATGGTAGCCAGGGAAGCTCTTGACCTTCATCTCACTTGATGGTAAGTGACGATAAGGGCCGAAGATGGAATCGTGCTTCACCTGGAACTTGAGGGTTCCAGGTGAAGCACGATTATATTGAAATCAATGATGTTTCAAAATTCCGAGGCGGCTACGAACTATTCGACTATATTACAGATAAAATTCAATTTTTTTTTTATTTATTTGAATAGTAGTTCCAGCCAGAAGCTCAAAAAAGGGCCTTCGCGGATTTTTAAAAATTCTTTCTCTGCAATTTTGGGTTTAATTTAAAAGTATAAAACATGCCAATACTACACTATACACTTCTACACTATTCACTAAGTCAAAATTGTCAATGTATTTTGGTTTCTGAGATCAAAAACGCCAAAATTGGCCATTTTACGCAAAAATCACAGTCAAAATGTAATAGGGCTCTTAACATTATTATTGTGGCGACAGATTGTGACATGTATCCTACACGTGACATATCTTGAAATATTTTTATATGTATACATGTATATATACAGCCATTGCGCGTGTATATAATACAAATATATTTTGTATATCATAGTCTTGTTTTGGCAATTGATTTTAATTATTATACTCTCCATTTGGTCCCGACTTGTAAGTTATTCAGTTTAACGAGTAGAACCTTTTAGTTATACTCGTTAAGCTGAATAGTAGACGATGGTCATGTTATAAGAATCACCTTGTCTAGAATATTATAGTATATTTCTATAACATTCTAGACAAACTTCAATATAATCACATGAGTGTGAGAAATATTTTGCTAGCTTAAATTAATTAAAAAAGGCATTCTTTCTGGCTGTATTTTCCTGTTCAGTTAAGAATAATGGAATATTTTATGATAAGTTTGACATGTAGGCGGGAGGCAGCGGACGACCGCTGCCTCCCGCCTACATGTCAAACTGACACAAGGCATAAACAGCAAGCATTGGCTAGCTACCCTAATTACAGCCATTAAAATTGCTGCCTTCTACTTCAAGGAACACTGTTACAGAACCACTATTGTACAATTAGAAGGACATGTAACTAGAAAGAGAATTATTCGATGCATTAGCAACGTCTTGCTTGTCATCAGGAACAAATTACTAGCGAACACCCTTGTAACTACGTTATGGCTTTAAATTATATATTGTTTAGAGAATATAATGGGAAAGTTTTCATTCGAATTGCTTTTATGCAGCTGCGTGGCGATACACGATCGTAAATAATTCAATACAATTGACAGAGATTGTACAATATGGTCTACGTACCTAACCTTTTATTTATGTGAAAAACATAGAACATTTAATGGATACATTTTACGAAAATTTACATATTTCTTCGTAAGAATGATAATATATCTTAATGCAATTATACAATTGTCACCATCCCCAATCTCTCTCGGGTGTCATACCAGGCGACTAAGGGTAAAGACACCGATGAGTAATGGGCAGCAACGTTCCCCATAAATGCCATATCAGTATAGAACTATATCGACGGAAGTCCACCTTTGCGTCACCAAGCAATACCATATAATGTATGTGACTATAGTCACTATAAAACGTGGTACGCTATACATAGCTTCTCACTAGCACATGGTCAAACTAGGTTAGTAGGTGTAACATACAGGTTAGAGTCACCCTTTTGCTACTACGGTGCTATTTAATTAAACTAAATACGTACATAAAAAACATGTACTGTAAAATGAGACCGCATCGAGACTATAATTTTTCGAATGTTTTCTAATCACAATATTCTTTGTACTAATTTTTCTAACATTTATATAATGTTAAAATTAAAATCAAAATAGTAATTAAATAAATTCATTAAAACAGTTAATTAAACATTAATAATTTATAACGGATAAAATAACTCAATAGACATCTAAATTACCTATTTAGATACACACGGACGGAAGGGTCATAAATACATACATAGAAATAAGCAAAAAAATCTATCAATCGATGCCAAAGTGCCAACCCTAGCGGAAGGCAAAGTTGCCTCCAAGCAGTTGGTGGCAACTTTACCTAATCTCAAGTAACATTACTTTTGCAGATATTTCAATGAAATGAAGAAATATCAATACGATACTTTACAACTATAATCCCAATCATTTTATGTATGCAGTATTAAAACATTACTTATCTCTATACAACAGTTTATTACGCAGTTTACTATTTGATTTTTTAATTTTAACATTATATAAATGTTAGAAAAATTAGTACAAAGATTTTAGTGGTTAGAAAAAGAATTTCGAAAAATTATGATCTTGAGGCGGGAATCGAACCCGCGTCCGCTGCTATCCGGGCAGGTGCCTGACCGCTCGGCCACCCAAGATACTTATTAACTTGCCGAAATTCTTCTAACCTTTACACTTCACGTTGTAAGCCAACGGGTACCCTCGCAATGTAGAAATAAATTTCAAACATTCCAAAGCAGATATTTTTACAAATATCGTGCGTTCGGTTAAGCTTGGGTTTGCTTTATAAACTATTTGATTTTTTAATTTTAACATTATATAAATGTTAGAAAAATTAGTACAAAGATTTTAGTGGTTAGAAAAAGAATTTCGAAAAATTATGATCTTGACGCAGTTTACGTTTAACTGCCGCACTCAGAGACGTCAAATAACGTTAATGAGTACTTAACGTCACAAAATGACAATTCAAAACTAGTCGCTATGCTTGCCGGGTTTATAGTCTAGATTTGAATGAAATTTTTTGACATTAAATACTCATTAAAGTTAATTGTTAATTGACGTCTCTGAGTGCGGCAGTTAGTCTGTTTTTTAACAAAATGCTTAAATATTTGAGTTTATGCCAATTACTACGATATGATAAAGTTGCCACGGGTTCGGCAAAGTTGCCTCATTTTACGGTACGTATTTACAGCCGTGTGGTGACTGTGAGCAGAATACAATGGACACCACCCCCATCTCTCGTGCCAGTGTCGTACAAGGCTACTAAGAGTTAAGTTGACAGCATAGAGAAATGGGCAGTAGTGTGTGATGATTGAAGGATATGATAATATAGAAAAGAGACGGAATTAAACGACCATGTCGAGAGACCGATCGATCCCCAGAGGAATAATTTGTAATTGGTTTGGTTGGTGGTAGGACTTTGTGCAAGTCCGCCTGGCTACCTCCCACCAGTCGCCATAATAATAATGTTAAAAGTATTTTGCGTTCCGATAATTTGTGGCAACTAAGCCAGCCCCTCTGTGTTTGGGGATTCCAGGTGTCGCTCAATTCCATGTTCGGCCCTCATCGTCCACAAAAAAATAGAGGTAATTGTCATTAACTGTTTACGTACATCTGTGGTAATCGCAATATCAATTGAAATAAAAATAAAATTAAAGAACTTATTTCAGGCAACAATTAGACACAGCCCATATTTGGGTGAATTTCAACAAATGCCATTTTTTATCATATTGAAAAATATACAATATTTTTTTTTGTATACTTTTCAGGTTTGATGTTATCTTTAGGCTATTTAAATATACAAATTTAAAAAATATGTTTTGTATTCACAAACATAATGCACTTGCACTCGATGTTCTAAATTCAAATTTACTTTATCCTCTAGAGGATAAAAACGGCTTTTGCTCTCAGATATCGAAGAGCAAAAACGCTTTTTCCGAGATAGGGGATGAAAAATATATTTTTTGAAATTATGCATATTTTATTATATTTACTTTATTTTTTTTCTTTTTTATTATATTAACTATAGGTACCTAGAAATAAAAAAAGAATGTTTATATTTATTATCATTCTCTTTATAAAAATAAAGTATTAAAAAAACAAAATTCTCCGATAAGTTAAAATAGCACATTACACATTTTGGCAGTCTATGTAAGTAAGTATGTAAGTATACAATGTATGTATGTGTTAATAAAATAAATCTTTACTTTGAAATGACATGCGATCTACCGATATGATAAACGACACATTGAGATGATAAAATGATCTACCGATGTGATAAAGCAATCCACCGATGTGACAAAACTGTGCGTTGATCATGAATCAAAACACCGATATTAGATGTAAGACACCGATGCGATGATGTACACCGAAATGATAAAAATTATCATATCGGTGGTAAAAAAAGACCACCGATTACAGCGATACGAGAACAGCGACATGAGAAATAACACACTTTTTTGAAAATTAGAGAATATGCATAATATCTAGAATAAATTCAATGAAGTCCTTTTGTCCAGCGATATGAGAACATTTTGCAGGACAAGTAAGCAAACAATAATAATCTTTTATTATGTAACAAAATATGATGTAAATTAATAATAAAATTAATATTCTTTGAAATAGAATGAGTCATATACTTAACTTACTAATTTTTATCAGTATACAAACTTTTTTGTTTGTAAAAATTAACAGTAGTAGTAGACAGCAAAGATATGATAAAAATAGAGGTTTATGTATTTATTTCTACCTTTATATATAGTCCTAGGTAAATTATATTTTTGCCACAACCCAATAACTACCTATTGAATACGAAAAAAATAATTCAGAACAATATTCCTTTTTTCAAATATGAATTTCACCGAAGACAAAAAAAAAGCCATTTGGAAAATTCTCCCATTTATTAAATAGGTAACAGAGTTACTCGAAATAAGCGCATTACGGTCTATTTTTTAACATTATTATTATGAAAGTTGGAAAAACAAAAACGGACCAGAAAACTTGAAAACTCTCCAACTCGCCGAAACTTCTAGAAACTTTCAATTTCACGCTGTAAGGCTGATGGCAACCTCTCAAAGTAGAAATAACTTTCCAACGTCCTTCGGTTCGTTTTGGAATTATTGTTTGGTTTCTATTTCAACATCAATTATTAATGGTAGAAAATTATATTACAAGAAAAAAGAGGCTGGAAAACTTTCGGATAAGTACGTAGGTACTATGCCCTTTTTATTTGTATTGCGGTATTTAGTCCGGTCAAATTAGACCAAAAAATAAGAGTAAAGGTACATAAATTCCCACCAAGCTGAAAATCAGTAATATTGTTTAAAATATGATTCCAATTAAAATTTGTAAGTTTCCCATCTTTACCTTGTAAGGAAAAAAAATTATTCAATGTCAAATGACATCATCCCCCTTTTGAGATTGATTGCCAAGTCGAATTTCGGTTTCGAAGACCAAACAATAGCCAGGAAAGGCTTTGTTACCATTGGACCAACTACGCGGCTTGCATTAGGGAGCTCCGGGATATCGATTGGTGCTATCACGCCAATACTCTCAACTGTAACGATCTCACACAGTTTTTCTATCAGAAACTCTATTCAATTATTAATACGCACACGCCAACAACAAGAACGCAAAACAACAGATACCCTAAATGGTTTTCTCCGTCTCTAAAAAAGATACTCAAACAAAAAGATAAATTTCTTAAACGCTTTATGCGATTTAATAATCCAAGAGACTTTGATACATTTTCCTTGCTTCGATCGCGTGCTGAGGACCTAATATGTATAGACGCGTAAATGTTTTGCGACCTATATTGAAAAAATTGAGAGCGACTTATCCCTAAACATAAGATCATTCTGACGTTATACTAAGAACAAAAAGGTTACAAATGTTATTCCTAGTATTATAAAATTTAAAGAACGCGAAGCAACAGAAGGTTCTAGCATAGCAAATCTGTTTGCCGAGTTCTTCTCATCGGTCTACACTGCTAACACACCTGTTAAATATCTCCCTGATTTCCCTCCATGAAACTCATCATTAAGATCGTTCCGTATAGAACCAAATACCGTATTGACTAGATTGAAAGGTGTAGATCTGACCGAGGCTGCCGGGCCAGACGGGATCCCGCCGATATTCATCAGCTTATGTGCTGCAGGTCTGGTTGTCCCTTTGGCAACTATATACAATAAGTCTCTGTGTGACTGAACATTTCCTGACATGTGGAAGGTTGCTAAAATAACACCTATTCATGAGACTGGTGACAGAAAGGATGTCGCTAACTACCGTCCAATTAGCATACTGAGTTGGTTAGCCAAAATCTTTGAATCCCTTGTATATCAGCATGTTTATGACCACATCAGTCCACTGTTGAGTGTAAAACAGCACGGATTTCGTTCGGGGTAAGTCCACTTACACAAACTTGTTAATATACACAACTTTCTTGTGTGATTCTTTTAACCATAGGAAACAAGTAGATTCCATATATAAAGATTTTTCTAAAGCATTCGATCGCGTCAACCATTCTGTACTTTTGGCAAAGATGCTCCACTTGGTATGGTGGTAGTGTGGTAGTATGTATCGTTGGTTTACCTCATATCTTCTGAACCGATCTCAGCTCGTGGTCTTGGGGGGGTACAATTCTGTGCCATTTACTCTGACATCTGGTGTGCCACAGGGCTCGAACTTGAGACCACTTCTGTTCCTTTTATTTATCAATGATTTATTAAATATAATATTCACATTGATAGCATAGAGGCTATACAAAGGAGATTTGTACGAGCACTATGTATGAAAAATGGTGTAAAAAAAAAGATCCTTGATTATTCTGACCGTCTAAAATATTTCAAAATGTTCTCCCTGGAAAAACGTCGATTTGTTAGTGACGTGGCTTATTGGAGAAACTAGAATTCAGTGTGCCGACTCGGTTTATGCGCAATCCCAATTGTTTTGTATACCATTGTCAAGAAACAAATTGTCAAGGAACAATCCTATTTCTAGAATGTGCAACTACTATAACGTTAGATGCTCGGAGTGATATGTTTGGGGACAGTCATCTAACATTTAAGAGAACACTTATATCAACACTTACTTAATTAATTTTAGTAATTTTAAAAGAAGCATTTTAACTATTTTTTTTTTTTGTAATTTGTATTTTAGGGCAGGAACAATTGAGTATTTTAATGTATACCACGACTTCAGTACTTTTGTTTTGCGAGTTAAGAATATTCACTATATTACTATAGGTCAAAATTAAAACTGGATAATTGTTAGAAAACTATTATAATTGGACTTCAGGTTCGCTACTGTATTTTGTGATGTTTTTTTAAACGAACGATGTAATCTGTGGTCTGTAATTGTGCCTATCAATAAAATAAAATAAAATAAATGTAAAAAAAATATTTTGAGCGGCACGATAAGTTTTATCATAAAAATATTTCAGACAAAAATTGTAGATCATAAAATTATCTACAAAAAATGTATCAATACTTTTTTCCCTACAAGCCACTGTTTTTGAGTTATAGCGATTCAAAAAGTTGTTATATAAATTTCACTACTTTTTTTGTACTGATAGTACAAAAACACATTCTTCTTCTTGTTCTTCTCGTTCTTGTTCGTCTTGTTGGTAGTACATATAAACTGCACTAATAGCGATGTATCGCATTTCGCCTCGTTAGAATTAAACGGATGCTCCACTGTTGGTGATTCGATATTAGAGCACGACCGAAGACCACCTAGCAATGTACGATTTCCGTGCCCGATAAATGGCAATAGGCTCGCCACCTATTACATGGGACCCAATCTAATTAGCGAAACGTGGGTGTTAATTCACATCTGCCTATGTGTGATTTGTATGTGTGTGTGTTTATGTATTACTAACAAGGCCTTACCTCACAGCCACCCTCAGATCGTAAGGCCCCATTCACATTGACGCCGGACCGAAGCGTATACGAGAAGTGGTTAGGCATTCGCCGCCCGCCCGGTCCCTATGGCGCTTATCACCTCACTGCGCTCGCGTCTCACGGGCTGTCGCTTATATCCCCCTAGCGGATACACGCAAGCGCGCTGCGTCGCATGTCGCCAGTTTATCCCGAAGGACTATGGACCACTTTATGCGCAGAAGTGCCAAAAAATATTAACATTAATATTACTTACAAAGAAGCGGGAAAATATTTTGATTATTACTGAACGGAATTTACAGTACCTACATTGCTAGTTGGCATGAGAGGAAAACTTATCACTGTTTTAACCTAAGTCGCCTTGAACGACACCCGCGGGAGATTTGCGGTGGTGATAATTGTATTCCTGTAACATGGGACCTAAACATAATTGGCGGAACGTGGGTGCTAGTTCACCTATGCCTACCCCTTCGGGGATATAGGCGTGATTTATGTATGTATGTATAATTGTATTCTGCTCTGCTGTCACACCGAGGATAAAAAATAGTTTGTAAAATTCCGAATTCGTTCCCTACGTACCTATTAGCGTCATTATTGAATGATGTGTGTGGTGTGTTTGTGGGTGTGTTTTTCGTTTGTCAAAATCTACTGGTTCAATTCCTGACTAGGAATAATATTATTTTTTTCAAAATCCGCTGATGCAGTTTTAGTTTTCATCAAAATCGCGCCCGAGTTGCCTTTGAGTACTTTTCGCTATTTCTTATAGCTTCGGATTAGGCTTTCATCAACGGCCACTTGATATAGTAGATAATATATCGAGGGCGATAAAACAAAGATTGTAGATCAGATCAGATCAGAACGCCCGAGCTGAAGGCTAGGGCGATAAATATGTAATCTGAGGCTTTTTTTGTCGCCAGAGGTAAGGCGTGGTTTTTATCGGTGTTGTTTGGCAGTCTATGACGTCTTGTCCACGGCACGGTTGTTCAACCGTACGGTCTGTTAGCCGTGCGGTTGAAAACCCGTGTGTGCACAAGAGGCCTAACTCTCGCATACACACATACATAAATCACGCCTATATACGCAGGGCTGAATTAACACATTATAGTATCTTCGTTGCATGTGATACGCTTGAGACTGACGGGTAAACTAAAGCAATTTCAATCGGCTTACTTATTAACTGCAGGTTGCTTGACACCGGCCTAGCTTCCCCAAATAACACGAGAAATATTAATTTCAATTTCAACACTTCTTATTTAGCAAATCGGTCCGCGTGGAAACCTTTAAAATGTATTTGTTCGACCGAAAATTGGTAAATGAGTTAGGTAAGCAACCTTAGAACAACTGAGAAGTTACGAGGGCGTTCGGAAAAGTTCTTATTGTTTCCCCCAAAGTACCTATGGTCCGAAACCCGATTTGTGCGAGTTTCGATTTCGCCACGATTTTCCCAACAGGTATTTACAAATGATTGCTTAATGCTTAATGCTTAATCATGAATCATGCTTATTTATCCTTGGATTTAAGGGGCAGGCAGAGCTGGATTAATGCCTATGTATTCCCGAACGGGCAGACAGAGGTTAATTAACACCCACATTTCGCCAAAAATGTTAGATCCCATGTAAAAAGGCGAGCTTATTGTCATCTATAGGGCACGCAAATCCCATAATATGGCTAGGTTGAGCGGGGAATTCACTAGACGGGCATGCCCGGAGGCCTCATCAATTCAAATGTCGTTAGGTGACGGCAGAGCAGATTGCAATTGTCAACAACACCCTAATCTCTACCGCGGGGATTAGGTAACTATTAAACAGTATCAAACACCACCTTGTTAAACTTTCATGCAATATACTGCTATAGTATAGGCGATATATCTCCTGTATTGCTAAATCTTCTACCTCTTCAGGGAGAAGAGGAAGTTATCCCGTTATCCCACTCTAAATGAGGTCGGAACAACATGAATAAATAAATCATCTAACCTATTAAATCACACCTGTTGTCGTCACACATCACAGCCTTAGGTATGTAGCATAAACACTTATTTCCTCTTCTATTCCTGCTATCAGAAGTGAGTAGAAGTAATTCAGAAAAACAGAAAAACATTTTACAAACAATTTTGAATTTTTATTTTTATTGTACGTAATAATTTTTCTTCGTACTTATTACGTTCAAAATATGTAAAATATGAATGAAAATCAAAAATTATAATGTCAAACAGTAAGCTAAGTAGGTACTCGGCTTGCCAAGGCGTTCGAATGATAGTTACTGTGCTCATTTATATAGTATGTCTTTACCTATAAACAATGCCATTTTTTATTAAATAAGTTAAGGTTTTTTATTAGTTAAACTTTTTCATTTCTGTTATTCAAAGTCATCACCAATCCAATCGATGCATCTTCGCCAAAGCATTTTCAGTTTATTGACGCCCTTCTTCTTCATCATCATCAACGTAGATCATCTCCAACGAAGGCCTTCTTGTAAAAATCAAGAGGACCTCGCGAGGTGGTTTGTCTATTCGATCGAATGCATATATAGAAAACAAAAGTATGAAACTGACGTATTTTTTTCTCTGTAACTGTAATCGCCCGCGGCTTCGCTCGCGTTAATGTCGGTTGTAAATGTAAATGGACTATCCAACAAAAAATAATTATTCAAATTTGAACCAGTTTTTGAGATTTAACCAACCAAACAAATAAACAAACTTTTCAGCTTTATAATATTAGTATAGATACTTCAGTTTCATACATTTTGTTTTCTATGCGTTCGATTCATTGGCTAGAGAGGCTGGATGAAAGGCAACAAACTCTTCAAAGGCGTTTTGTACTGCCTCTTGGGAGTTGAATTTATTCCCGCTAATAGTTGTCTAAATTTTGGAAACAGTAAAAGCTTCCAACAATGATTACAGATTTTTACAATTGCGGTAAGTACAGATTATTACAATCAGACAGCTGTGCAAAGTAACAAATGACGTTCACAGTACACGAATAATATCACTTTCGTTAAAAACAGTAAGGTAATTATTTACAATTTTTTTTTTAATAACAACGACCCGGTATTAAATGTGCGATAAAGTCAACCACCTGTGTGCTTTTTTGTTGAAGACGGTAAAATAAAAAAGCAGATAGGGGAAAGGGCCTCAAAACGGGTATACTGACATTTTGGCGTGAATTTTTTTTTCCATACACCAAGGGGACTGACAGGAACTTAAATTACCACGTGTCTCATCGTGGCAGCGGTCAATAAAATTAACGGGTATTTATTGATTTTTAACATTTCAATTTAGGCAGCATGTAGGTACTTTGGGTCCCTTTGCCCTAAGTAAATTAAATTCGCCTTAGCTACTACTACTGCAAATAAACTACAATAAAGATTTACGAAACGCATGTATGTAGCCCAAAAGGGGCATAAAATACCGTAGTTAGGGTAAATATAATGTTTTTACATATGGATATTTTTTATTTACCACATCATCACCATCAGACTTTTAATGTTCCCAAGCTGCTCAGACCTTCCCTTTAAATGAATGAAGAATATAGGAAGAATGGGCCATAACCCACCGCGCTGGCCCAGTGCGGGTTGGTGGGTATTAACGACTGCAGATACAGCCGCGGGACCAACGGCTCAATGTGCCTTTCAAAGAACCGGGGTTGAGATAATATCATTTTGGTCACCCATCCGATGACTGGGTTCAGCGGATATTACTCAGTTTCAGCGATCGCAGCCCCAGTAGCACGGGGCGTGAAGAAAATCTTGCCTCGAAAAAAGGAAAATTTCGCCTCTCGCTCCAACTCCCACTAAGTCTCGAGACAAAACACTGTCAAGTGGTGGAGAGAGATTTTGTCCACGTCTCGTGCTACTCGTCAGATTTCTCTTGGTTTCACAAATTCAATGCTGAAAAGACTGAATGTTGACATAAATAACACAAGACCGCGTTTTAAAAACGTCAATAATACTTATTGGTTACCGATTTCGCATGCACTGGCAGTCCGTCATACATACCGCATAATATTGTACATTAAACCGTGCATAAACACCGATTAGTTTCACTGCGAAGAAAGCACATGCCATAGTAAATTAACTTTAAAACTACTTCACTCACCAAAGTGACCGGGTTTGTCCATAGGCCGCATTCACAATGATTCTAAGTGAAATAAAAAAGAAAACCTGAAGTCGCCACTGGTCCGAGTCATGAGTTTGGAAAAGTCAATCTCGATTCTTATTTTGATTTTTATTTGAATAATAAATACATGTTTCAAAAATAATTTGGTCGGCCGAGTGGCATAGGCGTCTGCCCGTAATGCAGAGGACGCGGGTTCGATTCCCGCATCGAGACTATAATTTTTTCGAGTATTCCATGCACAATTTTCTTTGTGATAAACTCTTAATATTCCCGCGCCGTGTATATGGCCACGCGCGCTTACGGCCGCGTTCGATTTTCAAATAATCCATTCAAGATGGCTGATTCAGTCTGTTTAGTGTGTGACTGACTAGTGTGCTAGTGCTGTTGAGTAACCCTGAAATGTTCATCGATGCTTCAGTGCATAGTTTCACTGAACAATAATTATGCCGGCTATTGTTTCAGATATAAAATGTGCAAATAATTATATCAACTGTGAATTAATTTAAAAATGTTAAGTATGTACGTTACAAAGAAAATAAAGTCTGAAAAATGTCGATAAATTATTTCTCCTCAGATGACTATACTACCAATATAACAAATATTTCGGACACTCACACCTATCATCGCCCAAATTAATTTGCATAAGCACTTGCGGTATACTAGATTACGGAGAAGTTTAAACATAATAATTATAGATACATTCAATATACTACATAAACATTATTATTAAGTAAGATGTATAAATACATACATACATACATAATTCAAACCAATTTATGCCTGAAGGGGTACGCGAAAGTGAATAAACATCTAGATAATTTTCACTTTGTAATTATGTTAGGTCTCATGTAATAGCGGTCGAGCCTATTGCCATCTAACGGGCATTCGAATCGCAGTATATTGCTATGTGATATAAGAGGAACGCTGCTGCTTATTACTCATAACTGTATTAACCCTTAGTCGCCTTGTATGACACCCTCGGAAGAAATGGGAGGTAAGGACAATTATATTCTGCTCGTCACCTATATGTCATAATTATGATATACATTTTTAGATCAAATTATAAGTTGATTGATTTTCTAATAGAGCTTCATTTCTTTGACTTTACTTTTTATTTCGTTTAAAGGATAACGACACTTAATCAAATTCTAAACTATCGACAGCCCCAACACTAACCAAATACTACCACATCAAGTAATTTGGTTTGACGAGTCAACTACGTAGAAATGACCAACGTAAGCCATCATTTCTTTCAACCTTACTTCGGTACCAACAAAGCTGATTTTTGATTGGATACAAAGAGCCTTTTTTATTCATTAATACCCATAGAATCAGATGAGGACCTCGATAGCGCAGTGGCTCCACGCTCGGTCTGCGATTGCGTAAACTAAGCAATGTTCGCTAAGGCGGTCCTTTGATGGGTGACCAAAATTTTTTTATCTCAAGTTACGTTAAGTCATTGCTCCCGGCTGCATCTGCAATCGTTAATTACTCACCAATCCGCACTGGGCCAGCGTAGTAGATGTATAGCCCATTCTTCCATCCATAGGGAAAGCCTGTGGCCAACAACCAACGGCTTATCGTGCCTTCCGAAGCACGGAGGATCCCGAATTTGGACACCCATCCTGTCTTACTGGCCTTAGAGAACAATTCTTAGTTTCTGCAATCGCCACTGCGCTAACGAACTCCTCTATATTATCATGTTTATATATTTGTAATTGGATAAACAATTTCATGTAACCAAACAGTTAAAGGATAAATTAAGGCAATTAAGCTGTCGGTCTCGATATATTGTATTGAATACTTTGTAGCACCATTCCTATTGCCGTCAATTGTCCTCCCTGTTGCCAATACTAATTGAGACCGACGCAATATTATTATGTCCAATATATAGCCCTTTCTCTTTGAATTGTTGTTTTAAGCCTGCCTACCTACTATTAGTTTCGTTAAAAATAAAAATCGAAATATGTTTGGGCGAAAGGCTATTTCACGCCTTTTTTCATACATACTTGCAGACAAAAATCTCATCCATTCATCCCCTACTACCCCTTAATAGCAATTAATTTACCATAATTCGTCACCTTAGGGAAATTAACACCCCCAATTAACACACATTACCAATTATTTGAGTCCCATGTTATAGATGAGTTATAACATATGGTAACGTAATTCGCAGTATATTGCTAGGTGATACGCTTATGCCCATTACTCATCACTGTCTTAACCCTTGATCGCCTTGCGACGACACCAGCGGGTGAGATTGGGGGGGTGGTGACATAGAAGGGGTGAGTTGACAAAGATGTTATCTAAAAAGAATGTCACGAATGTGTCGGAATATCGACTGATGAGCTCAAAACGCCCAAATTCCAATTCGTATTAAAAATACAAACCCTAACAAATGTGTTAACTGACAATTAAACACGCATACATTGTACATTTTCAAACACTCATAACCCATTTTTAACGTCTTGTTAGTCCACTCACCCTTGTATTCTGATATACCGTCACCACACGGCCAAATGAAATTTATACATAATAATGGTCCAATAAATATCAAATAATCTACTTTCCCTATATTCGTTCCTCTATGGAAAGGCATGTGCCCTAGCAGTGGGTCATAAAAAGGCTGGTGATGATGATGAATACACTTCAACCTATTTTATTCTACACTCAATGTCACTAAAACACAGTATCAGGCAGGGCCAGGGGGCCTACCGCCTAACTCGATTGCTGATGATAGCTATATAGCAACGCACTGCTTACGGCTATAGCAGCCATCCTGAATTTTAGGCGGTACGGATTTTGTGCCAAATTCATACAAAATCTGTCGATCATCATTCGTTCAAAGCTATCGCTAATAGTTTAGGTTCAGTTGGTGCGAAATGAAAGCATGACGTCATAAACTATAGCTTTTGCTTTAGCAATCGAGTTAGGCGGTAGGCCCCCTGATTGGACAAAACCTATTAGCTATTGATACTAAAGCTGTGACGTCATCCTACACGTGCTTACTTCAATGACGAAACAGCACGTGAGAAATGTGGAATTTGGTGTGGCACTGTTTTATACAGAATGAGTCCAAATGTGGTCACTTTAAACGGAGTTTGACCTGAAAATAAAAATAAGCTACTTAAATATTCATGGCCAAACTTTACAGTTTCAAAGAATATTGTGATTGGGAAAAGTTCTAAAAAAATATCTTGTACTGATGCGGGAACTGTAACTGGAACTGTGAGTTTTCGAACTTTTTCTAATCACAATATTCTTTGTGCTAATATTTCTAACACTTTTATATAATGTTCAAATTACAATGAAAATAGTAATTAACAGTTCCACTGCCCAGTCCACGGTATCCGTAGAACTGAAAGTTACATATTAAAATTACTGAGGGCCTGTTTCACAATCGACGGGTAAGTTCTGAGTAGCTAACTTGGCAATTCAATTGACATATTATGTATTTCATATTACAACTGTCCAATGATCTGCCAAGTAAGCTATTCAGAACTAACCCGTCGATTGTGAAACAGACCCTATAAGTACGGAATGGTCGTATTGTCCGTCAGGACGGTGTTTACCTAACATAAATCTTATTAATAGTTTAAAGTCATAATTCTAGAATCTATTTTTTGTTAAAATATCTCCTAATATAGCATTAGCAGGTATCAGTTTCGTTCCTAAGCCAATTATCAATCATCGGACTACAACACCTACGTGTTAGGTATATTTTATTTAGAATATGTAATATTATTTACACAATGAATGTGAATTGAATCTATACCAAGTAAAATCAATAAAAATACAGATTGAATCGCAACCTGTACGTATATTGATTAACAAAATTTAATATTCTTCTTCTTTTATTTACGATTTTATCGCGTGACAGCCCTGAAATGACCATGCATGGCACACGGCAAAGGTGGCATCAGTCACCAGTCAGTGACATTATGCTTTTTTTAAAATAGAATAATATGTTGGCAGTATCGTTTTTAAAAATAGAACACTTTTGGAAACAGAACAAAACATCAACGGTTACTGCTCGCTCTGTGACATTTAATACAAGATTATGTTTTGTGGTGTTTTTTTTTCTTTATTATTATTTCTACGATTCGCCAATTAGTACTTATAGAAGGCTCCATGAGTCGCGATCGGATGCCATCTATCGGGCACGTAAATCGCAGTAGATATGTATATTGATTATTAATTTGCCTTCTCATCAACATCATAAATTTAGGTTCCGCTTATAATTATATTTTTTACTAACTGCCGCACTCAGAGACGTCAAATAACGCTAATGAGTACTTAATGTCAAAAAAATGACAATTATAGTCGGTAGTCTTGCCGGGTCTAGATTTAATTGAATTTTTTTGACATTAGGTACTCATTAAGTTATTTGTCGTCTCTGAGTGCGGCAGTTAGACATCTATGTACAATTGAGTTAAGTATTGATTTTTTCTAGTTTATATTATAACCAAAATTATGACTTTGGAGGTTACATAAAGACATAAACGCGAGCGAAGCCGCGGGTAAAAGCTAGTAAAGAATATTATGGAAATCCGAATATAGGCAGGTTACGAACCATCGAAGTGCACAAGACAAGACACCTTGTGGCAAGCCATTGCCACTGAACCGAAAACAATCGCTGATTTAGAGCTTGTACACAAAATTGCGAATTGGCGCGATGCGAATTCGCAACACAGAAAACTACAACGCAAATTGCTGCAATGCGATTTGGTGGGGCAAGGCGGCGAAATTAAAAGAACGAAATTGAAGGGATCGGTATCCGTTAAAGCATACCGAGGAATGCCGAGGCGTCCTTAAGGCTGCCGACACGGCATGCCTAAGCATCCCACGGCATTTTGTACCTACGACCTTCAACATTGAATTTTCAACTTTATTTTCATACCCTTTAGTTATGGGTGTCGTAAAAGTCGACTAAGATTAACTTATTAGACTAAGGGCCTGTTTCACAATCGACAAGTAAGTTCGAAGTAGCTTACTTTGCAGTTCAATTGACATATATTTCATATTACAACTGTCAAATGATCTGCGAAGTAAGCTACTTCGATCTTACTTGTCGATTGTGAAACAGGCCCTAACTGCCGCACTCAGAGACGTCAAACAACGTTAATGAGTACTTAACGTCAAAAAATGACAATTCAAAACTAGTCGCTATTCTTGCCGGGTCTATGGTCTAGATTTGAATGAAAATTTTTGACATTAAATACTCATTAAAGTTAATTGACGTCTCTGAGTGCGGCAGTAAGAGAGACCAATAAGCACTTTGGGGCACCCGAATAGTAACAACAGCATACCCAAAGAGGATTGGTGTCAGGCAGGCGGCCGGCTGTAAAACCTAAGCCAAAACTTTGAGCAGTATGGATTAGAGTTTGTCATTCCAATCACTCTCTCCGTTCATCGGTCTCTCGACATGGTCCGTTCCGTCTCTTTTCTATACATTAATTCATCACTAGCAACTTCACGGTGTGATGGATGATCTGAATCAAAAGAGAGTGGATGACTTGATGACGTTTGACCGACACGAGTGGAAGAGGAAACATACTGCGCCGACCCCACATAGACTGGGAAGAGGGCAGGGAGATTCTTCAGATATAGTTTTATTCGTTGCCTAAAAATACCCTGCCATGCCGTGCCGCCAGTCTGCGCCGGCCCTAGTCCTCCGTCTCCCGCGGATAGACCAAGGTCTTGTCGGGCGCCTGAACGTCCCCTTGTCTAGCCATCGAGGCGAGAGCGGCCATCTGTAAAATAAAATTAAAACAATAGTTATAGTTAGCAATAATGTGTCAAGCCACATGAATATCAATTTGAGAAAATGGCGCCCATAGATTCTAAACATGATGTGATTTGTTAAAGAATGTGTTTCAAGTCAGTTATAACACTTTTGAAAATTGTAGAATAAATGATGCTTTATCAACCTATGTCGAAATCTCGGAATATTGGTTTTTGTGTGTTGACACATTATTGCTTATCACAGTCCAGTTAGAGTGCGCGCCAGATAAGTCTGCGCGCGATGGGTGGCGCTGCTCACTCACATTGACACTCCTAGACAAACAAAATAGCAGGCGGAGTTTTAGTTCCAATTTTGACCACGCGCAGACTTATCTGGCGCTCACTCCAGTAGCGTGGCCGTGCCGTGTGGTGCCGGCAGAGCAGAATACAATTGTCACCGCCCCCATCTCCCCCGTGGGTGTCGACTAAGGGTATAGAGAGCAATGGTTAATGGGCAGCAGCATTCTTCTTATTCCATCCAGCGATAAACTGCGATGTATGTGCCCGACAGATGGCAATATGGCTAACTTAATTGGCGAAAAGTGGGTATTGATCTACACCTTCGAATATACTATAGGCGTGATTTATGTATGTGTATAAAAAGGATGAGTGAAGGATATATAAAAAAGGACAAGCAGCTCGCTAAACTAAGCAATGTGCTCAAATTCCGGTCATTGGATTATGCTTCGGAAGGCACGTTAAGCCTATGGTCCCGACTGCATCTGCAGTCGTTAATACCTACCAATCCGCACTGGGCCAGCGTTATGGGTTATGGCCCATTCTCCCTAATATTCTTCCATTCATAGAGAGCCTGTGCCCCAGCAGTTGTGCAACATAAAAAACGCTGGTGATGATGATAATGATGAGTAAAGGATAAAAAGGATTAGTGAGAGTAGAGTGACAAAATCGATCAAAAACGATCTATATCGCTTCGGACATACCGGAAGCGAATGGAGAAAACGCTGGGCAAGGCATCGGTGGATCTTTCAAAATAAAATTGAAAGCACGTATATAAAAGCAAGCTAAGTATATAAAAAAAGGGTCAAGAGTACCCGAAACCAACGAGCATGCGTATTGATTGATTGATTTTGATTTTGATCGATCGAGTATGGCGATCTTGATTTCCTGTACGGGCCGCCATACAGACATAACTATATATAGATGTGTTTGTTCCAGAGCAGACGTCAGACCACGTCTCTATAACGCAAACAAAATTATAACGCATTGAATAATTCAGAAGCCTAGCGACGAGGCGTCGGCGACATTTATTGGTCGGTGCATATCTGACGGAAAAAGCGTCTCGTATTTTCGGTCGCGTTACGCCATAAACATTCAACCTTTCATATTCGACGCAATGAAGCATCATCTTTCGAATGTGAAATGTTAAATGTTTTATGAGACTTACCCCCGAATACAGAAACGCTACTCAAAGTTTGAGCCGTCCTTAACATTTAAGTATTGTCAAAATTAACGTTTTTCCATACAAGTTCTGACAGGTATTGTTCACTTAACTTTATAAGCAGTGCTTAAAATTTGAGAAGCGGTTCTGTATTCGGGGTTTAAACTAGCTAAAAAACACGCCTATTTCCCCGAAGGGGTAGGCAGAGGTGAACTAGCACCCACGTTTCGGCAATTATGTTAGGTCCCATGTAATAGGTGGCAAGCCTATTGCCATTTATCGGGCACAAAAATTGCAGTACTATTGCTAGGTGGTATAAGAGGAACGCTGCTGCCCATTCCTCATCAGTGGTTTACACTTAGTCGTCTTGTACGACACCCACGGGAGAGATTTGGGGTGGTGACAATTGTATTCTACTCTGCCGTCACCACACGCATTAGGTATTCTATGGAATGGATGCACCGTGCGAGTGCCGACCGGACCCATAGTGTGGACCCAGAGGCGAGGGGAAGTCAGTGACAGCGCCTGGGACTTGTGACACAAATGTAGATTTACATCATGTCAATGTCATCATGTCAACACTCAGAGAGCTACGCCACCTCGACCTCTCTCTCCGACCAGCCATATTTGGTAAGATTCTGTGAGAGCCGCCTTTGACACACGTTCCTGTGTAGAACTTACGAAACTCTAGACAAGCCAAGGTCTTTTAGTAATGTATTTTTTTTATGTTAGACAGGGAACTCTTGCCCTTCATCTCACCTGATGGTAAGTGACGATAAGGGCTGAAGATGGAATGGCTTCACCTGGGGAACTACCGCCTAACTTGATTGCTGATGATAGCTATATTGCAATGCACTGCTTACGGTTATAGCAGCCATCCTGAATTTTTAGGCGGCACGGATTTTGTGCCAAATTCATACAGAATCATTCGGTGGTCATTCGTTCAAAGCTATCGCCAATAGTTTTGGTTTGTTCATTTGGTGCGAAATGACAGCATGACGTCATAAACTACAGCTTTTGCTTTAGCAATCAAGTTAGGCGGTAGGCCCCCAGGACTCCTCAACCACAGAGGGGCTGGCTATCTTATCACACTTTGTCGGAACACAATAATCCTGTTAACATAAGTATTATGGCGACAGATTTTGATAAGATGGTGGTAGCTAGCCAGGCGGACTTCAAAGAAATCCTATCACCAACCAAACCGAGTACAAATTTGAACCCCCCTGGATCTTAATTCTAGAATATTGAGCACAAAAACTTCTTCTCCCCACCCCTGTCTTACTAGACTCTTACGACACCCATGGGATGATTCGGGACTGGCCAATTCTACGTTACATTTTCGCTCCCAGCCCGGCTAGCATGACCACCGAAACGCGATATGATATAGCCATTTATCGCATTGAACTTACAAAAATCATTGGATTCTCGACCACTAGACCACGGAGGTATATAGGGATTTAGCTGGTACACCCCTCGCTCCTACCCCCACAGCATACATACACCAATAATGTTGCCATTTTTTGTTGTTGCATTAATTGTCTGTTCTGTCGCAACGCGACCGAAAATCCGCGTGGAATCATCCGTTAGATATGTACCGACCCTTAAGGTTAGCATACCGTATAAACAGCCAGCAAAGATAGCCTGTCGAAGAGTTGTGAACAACAGAATGATTAATCTGACGTGAGGCAGAATGCGTAATAAACGAATGATTATCAGAAGCGAGTAGGTACACGGAATTGGGTATCACTGCCACCGTCTATCATTCCGCAGGAGGGTCGCGCACGAAGTTGTCGGGGTATATTAGGAGACGGAAACTACGCATTACATGGATTCATCGTGCGGTTGCCGGGTCCATAGTGGTTCCATGGGAGGAAGTCAGCGGTAGCATGGGAACGTAGATTATAATTATGTATGTATATCGAAATGTGTCCGTCATCTAGTATCCTTAACACAAGTGCTTATGCTACTAACTTAGGGCTAGATGATAGGTGTAAGAAGTATTTATATATTAAATATAATAGGTAGGTATAAATATAATATGAGGGATAAAACAGTGATGAGGTATGGTACGTTACATAATTGGCGAAACGTGGGTGATAATTCACCTCTGCCTACCCTTCGGGGATATAGGAGTGATTTATGTATGTATGTATGTATAAAAATATAATATAGTCTAGACCTAGCCCAAAAATCAACTCTGCCCTTTTGAACTTTAGGCAATTGGATCAAAAATTGAGCAGGCAGGTACAGTCAAATAACTATTTTAAGCCAAGCCTTCATGACGTGCATTGAACACACCCTACATTAATAATTGATCCGTATAGTAGCCAGGATAGGTAATTATTTGATATGAATGGGCTTAAATGGCATACAACATTAATTAACCATTGGTCTGGGTATATTTTCGGAATACTCCTCGTTAATTTGTGATGTGATCTTTTTTTGGATACGAGTTGGGCTTAAATAGTGTTGCTTGCAGAATGTTATGACTATGTAATGTCCTCTTATATGTTATTTTACGATCACGACTAAATTAAAATTTGTTAAAAAGAAGACTTCTTCTTCTTCTTCCTGCTCTTATCCCGCTCTAGACGTAGTCGGTGCAATATGTTTACTCATTCCACTCCTCTCTATCGTTCACCAATTCCTCATCCAGTTCTCACCCTACCATATCCTCTTCCTTAACACAATCCATCCATCTCTTCTTTGGTATTTCTCTCCTTCTACGTCCTTCCACGTTCATACCTAATATTCTCCTGCCAACATAGCTTTCATCTCTTCGCATAACATGACTAAACCAGCCAAGTCATTTACTCCGCAGTCTCTCAGTTACTGGCACTACTTTCAAAGTTCCCCTGATACCTACGTATAGTACTTAGACTATCTTAATACGACAAAATAAGGGTAGGGTGGGTTACTTCTGAATTTTCTATGTAACCTGCGATAGAGTATTATCCCTTATCCTATTTGGGGTCGGCCTCGTACTTTTTGTACTTTTAATAATTATGTCCACTTTAATTTGAAGATTAAACTATTTTAAACTGAAAATAAAAGTCTAGAAAATAAATAATAGAAACTTTAATTTTAAACATTCTCTATGGATGAAATAATTAGTACTGAAAATATGTCTGTAAGGATCAGATCCCGTTGCGTACCCATATGGGAGGAAGATATTTTAATATATGTCACTGTCAGTCTGACTGAGTCAAAATGTCAAATCCAGTCTATTTTACAAATAATTTGAGTTGTTCAACAAAATAAATATTAGAAAATAATGTTAGGTTATGCTTATGTTAGTAACACGCATATTTTAACACGGGTATTATAATGAATATTTCGAAACTCCCACCTAAGCAGAAAAAAACTAAGGCTTCTTGTCGTGAAGAATTATTAAACTTAAACAAATATGTCAGTAATATTTACAATTACACGCTAAACAAGAATCATTTACAACCTCAACAGCTTGTTAACGTTTTACAAAATGTTTTTGCAGGAGTTAGTTGACAAAATACTTCAGTTGGAAGCACACAATTTGCAGTTAAAAAATATAATCAATAAAAGCGTTTCTCAAGATGTCAGTAATGAAACTGAAAACAAAAGTAGGAAGTTTGATTTTACAAAGTAAGTGCTTAATAACTATTATAATATCGACGGGTGAAAGCCTATTTGGTTTAAGCGACATCTAGGGCGATTTTGAGCTATATAGATATTTGGAATCAGCGAATTTTTCTGCGTCGACTGAGCTGGGTCCCATAAATATCGGAGCAGTTTTTTGGCGTTTAAACCAACGAAAATTTTGGCTTCATTTTAGAGCATTGATGTATGAAACGACAAAAAATCAATACTATTTTTAGAGAAAATGGATATGAACCATACATTTTTTTTATTAAAAACTGTTTAAACTGTTTGTGCTTTCACAATAATAGTACTTAATGGCGATTAGAGCGTTTTGCATATCATTACTATTAGGAGTAACCGTCGCTTAAAACATTTTGCTTGAATCTAAAAAAAATATGATATGGCGCTTCAACCTTTTTGCCTCTATGTCCTTTCATCATAAAATGTTGTTTGAATCATTATCGTCTGGATGCAAAACTTGAATAGCATGTTGTTTCAGAAATTGATCCGTACTCTTTAATTTAATTGAGTGTCGGTCAAACATATCTCAAGTTTACCATAAGTTACTCGAAGCACTTATAAAAACTCAAATTAATGATATCTATGTACGTTCAGACATGCAAATATTATTATGTGACAATTTTGCAACGTCGGATCAAACAATGGTCGTTTGCCGCCGGCGCATTTGAGTGCCGCGGGTATAAATTACCCACCCCTCTGCGCGGGCGCTTCAGTCCAGTCTGTCGTCAACCGTGAGAACGAGTATTACGATACGAATTTGAAAAAACCTTGTCGATTATTTTAACAGTCGTTAAATTTTCATAATTATAATTTAGTTTTAATTGTTAAACATACTAATAACAATCACGACTGAAATGAAAAGCTATTTTTTTTTTAAATATTACTAATAATTAAGGGCCAGATTTTTGATAAATAGTTAACTCAACCAATTGTTAAAAATTGTTACTAATGGTTAAATATCAGTCTGATATTGTTACTGATGATTGAATATCAGTCCGTTATTTAACCATTAGTAACAATTTTTAACAATTGGTTGAGTTAACTATGCATCAAGAAACCGGTCCTTAATATGTTGCATAAATAGTTGTTAAAAAAACTGATTATGATAATTATAAGGAGGATGATTCTCATAGGTTTGATAAAATCTTTTATTAAAAAAAACCATCATCTCCACTGACGTTGTAATTTAAAAATGAGAAATAAGTGCATGGTATTATTCACCATTCTTTATAAAGTTATACAAACATATGCGATTTAAAACAAATGTCATAGTTTTCAAACTGTTATTTAAGCCATTATGATTTGACTCTGACATATTTCATTTTGGAGTTTAAGCCAAATAGATTTTTTTCTATCCAGTTGGTAGAATGTAGGTTAAAGCACTTTGCCATACTCTGCAAGACAATGAAAATAACACTTAAACCACTTTGCCTGCAACCGTCAGTAGAACAAAGTGGCAGTTAAATCATTTTGCCTTACTCTATTATGTGGCTATTTTGAGTGAAGCGACATTTATTTTCAAAATTATTATCATTACAAAGTGAAGAATGTAACCAGAATATGGGTTTTATAAATCAAAACTAGTTTGTAAGACTTTCAGGCAAAATTAACAAACCGTTTTTTTGCAATGAATTTTTTTCCGAAAATAAAAACTTTGAAAACTTCGCTCTCCTGTAAAATTCAAAAAATGTCGCTTAAACCAAATAGGCTTTCACCCCTCGATATACATACTGTATATTAAACATACATACATACACTATTATAATACTATGTACTTCTAATATAATTTATAACATAATGATAATTCTCACTACCACTAGTCTCTCTTGCTGGTGTCATACAAGGTGACTAAGGGATTATTCGATTTTAACTTTAACATTATATAAATGTTAGAAAAATTAGTACAAAGATTTTGGTGGTTAGAAGAAGAATTTCGAAAAATAAGACACTATGTCTTTTCGTTGGCCGAGCTGTCAGGCACCTGCCCGGATAGCAGCGGACGCAGGTTCGATTCCCGCAGTAAGACTGTAATTTTTCGAAATTCTTTTTCTAACCACCAAAATCTTTGACTAAGGGATATTTAGGCAGTGGTGAGTAAATGATAGGCAAAAGTGATACTCTTATACCACCCTAGCAATACATTGTGATTTACATGCCCAATTTGGCAATAGGCTCAGCCTCACATGAGACCTACTATAATTGGCCAAATGTGGGTGTTACCTCTTATTACAGCTTTGGTGATAAGTGATCATGATTTTGTAGCCACCAACCCGCACTGGGCCAGCGTGGTGGGTTATGGCCCAATCTTCCTATATTCTTCTATCCATAGGGAAGGCTCGTGCCCCAGTAGTGGGGACAATAAAGAGCTGTTGATGATGATCATGATTTATGTTATATAAAATAATGAATCATAAACTTTACGTTATAAAATAATTATTTCATAATTATGTTTCACAGATGCCATTTCCGCAAAATTTTTCTACATATATTCTACTTCGGGTGGAACTACAATGGGTTGGCAGTTCAAGAGGATTCTTCACAAACCATAGAGCACCACCTTTTCAATGCTCTAACTAAAGCCTGCCTAATTGAAAAGCGGCAGACAGCTAATTACCATAGATGTGGAAGAACAGACAAAGGTGTCAGTGCATTTGGGCAGGTAAATGAAATATTTCATTTTCATTTCGTTGCATATTGTTCCAACTTATAGTTGGAAACAATATGCTGACACTAGATATATATCTCTATAGCAGGACAGAATAACCAGATTCTATTGCATTTTGTTTGATAAAGTATAACCTAAAGACTTACTATAAACATTACAAGATATTTATGTTTATAAAATAAATATCAATCATAGGTATAATCTGGGAACAAGTGATTGTATTGAATCTCCATAACCTACATTACTTTTATAAATTATTATTTCAGTGATTCTTTGTAATGGCTGATTTACACATAGTAAGTAGCTAAGTAATTAACTAAATTTTAACTTGATTTTAAGCAGCTTAAAATGTAGTAGCTGTTGTAATAAATGTAAATATTAGTTAAGCTCTTTAGTTCACCAACGATGGACTGCCAATAACGTATTCAAGCCTTGATACTGCCATTAAATTTGTTTTAAGTGAAATTTTTGACCAGTTAAAGGATGAATAACCTAAATGAGAGATGAGAAACTGGATAAGTTAAGACAAGTCTTCCGTCCACTTAGGCATTTTTCAAACAAGATCTTCTCTTTAACTCACACCTACAGGAATCTCAAACACATGCAATTAACGTTACTTCGCCGAAATTATATAATTCCTGCTTTATTTAGTAATTTTTTACTTAAATCATGCACATCCAAAAGTAATAGACCACACCCACCAACTTAGAATAGACAAAATCCTATTTTGTTTGTTTACTTGCACACTAAAATTTTACTTGCAACTTACTGCTAAATTCATTGTTTACATGCATTAACTGCCGCACTCAGAGACGTCAAATAACGTTAATGAGTACTTAACGTCAAAAAATTACAATTCAAAACTAGTCGCTATTGTTGCCGGGTCTATGGTCTGGATTTGAATGAAAATTTTTGACATTAAATATTCATTAAAGTTCATTAAAGTCTCTCGAGTGCGGCAGTTAAGGCTTAAAATTTAATTAATTACTTAACTACTTAATACATGTAAATCAGCAATAAGTGTCATCATCCTTATTCTATTGAGTAACTTTTTTAAAGATTGATATAATTGTTTATTGTGTTTTAATATGAAAATATTTTAATTTGCAGGTTATCTCAATTAACATTCGGAGCAATCACCCATCGGAACGACAACACCTCCCTGAGTCAATATCAACAGAGATGCCCTATTGCAGGATGTTGAACCGTATCCTGCCGAAGGACATAAGAGCAGTCTCCTGGATGCCCATTCCTGATGACAAACCTGAATTCAGTGCTAGGTAATTATATATAGCTAAAATATTATGTGCATTAAGTAACAAACATTTCGGCTAGCAATATTTTTATGTGACACCCAAAGAGAGTTGGTGTCAGGCAGGTTGTCGCCTGTGAAACCTAAGCCAAAACCTAGAGCAGTGTGGATTGAAATGTTGTTGTCCCAATCACTCTCTCAGTACATCGATCTATCATCATGATCTATTTTTTAAATACTTTTATCACAACCATATTTTCGGTGGTGACGGCAGAGTAGAATACAATTGTCACCACCCCAAATCTTTCCCGTGGGTGTCGTACAAGGCGACTAAGGATAAATCTGAATATTATAAGGAATGGGCAGCAGCGTTCCTCTTCTACCACCTAGGCTAGCAATGTACTGCGACTTTTGTGCCCGATAAATGGTAATAGGCTCGCCACCTATTACATCGGACTTGACATATTTGGCAAAACGTGGGTGCTAGTTCACCTCTGCCTACCCCTTCGGGGATATAGGCGTGATTTATGTATGTATGTATGTATATTTTCGGTGTGATGGATGATATGAATCAAAAGGTAGTGGATGACTTGATGCCATCTGACCTATATTTGTGAAAGAGGGAACATACTGCTCCAACCCCAGATAAACTGGGAACAGCACAGGAAGAAAAAGTTAAAATATGAAAGTACTGGTATTTAAGACTAATATTTATCCATTGCGGGAGTTCCCTAACGCAGTGTCCGGTCATTGGATGGCTTACCAAATATTTACTGCCTTGATTTCCTCTGTGCTTCGGGAGGCACGTTAAGCTGTTGGTCCCGGCTGAATCCGCAGTTGTTAATACCCACCAACCCGCACTGGGCCAGCGTGGTGGGTTATTTATGACCTGATCTCCCTATACTCTTCCATCCATAGGGAAGGCCCGTGCCCCAGCAGGGCTGGTGATGATGATGATGATCATATTCCATTGCAGATTCGATTGCAAGAGGAGACAGTACAAATATTACTTCCCGCGCGCCAATCTCAATTTGGCCGCGATGCGAACTGCCTGCTCGTACCTCATTGGCTCTAGAGACTTCCGTAACTTGTGCAAGATGGACGTCGGCAATGGCGTCACGGAATTTATTCGCGAAATATTCTCAGCCACCATCCATCCGGTGGACATGGAGGACGCAAACCGTGAGTAGATTCGATAGTAGATCTAGAATAGAGAATGGGCCATAACCACTGACCTTTATTATACAAGTACGCTGGACCGAATACGTCTACTAAAATGTCAAATGTTTTTTATGCCGATTTGAAGCCTCGTCGTCCAGCTCTTTTTCGGAATTTCGGCCACAGGGGCGGGACAGTTTAGTATAAATTACACAAGCGCACTATCCAAAACCTCCATTTCACTAAATAAAATTACAAATATTTAACTTTGTGTCCCTCAAGCGGCAAGGGTACTACTAATGCCATCAGCGCCAAGATGGCAATAATCAAAGTGGCTTCATTTTTCGAATTTTTTGGATAGCAACCTTCAGTCCAGCGGACTTGTGTAATACAGGACAGTGGCCATAACCCACCATTTTTTGTGGTTATTGAGAGGATTGTGAAGTGCAAGATACGTGGCGAGAGTGATGCCTACATTTCCTTTTTGAATACTTGTCTTGAGCGATTACGTTTTCACTCCCCCAATACTTTACAAAATGAGAAAACTTTGGTCTTTTTGGATTTAGTACATCCTTATTTAAATATGTGCGTTCTTTTTTCTTATTAAATATGTAATCCAGGTTAGTAAATTAAAAAATTATAGTTAATCCTCGAGGAACTTTAGTATTTAAAAAAAACAAGCAAATATTTTTTACTGTTTCAAAACTGGTGCCCATACTGTTGGTTGCAGCGACTGCCATGTACTACTTGAAGATTGAGGCCAACGCTTTCCTCTGGCATCAGATCCGTTGCATCATGGCCATCCTGCTGCTGATAGGCCAAGGGAAAGAAGACCCTAGTATCGTTAAGGAGCTGCTTGATGTGGAGAAATATCCCAGGTAACGTTTTGTACAGCACAAATTATAATAAATTAATTATAACACTTCAACTCATCATATTTTTTTGTTCTGACAGCATTACCCATATAATATAATCTAAAATTATTGTACTCATCCGAAACGGTTGGGTGAGTGCCTTTTTTTGTACCTACTTTACAAATATTGTGTAATATAATTAATTATAAAGTCATATAATTAAAAATAATTTTACATGATGATGAGGTACTCATCCAAGAGGATTTCAACCTTATTGATGTGTGTAACAGATACTAGGTAAACGGTGATTGAGATAATTTGACAGCAGATCCAATGAAATTAGGCACCATGTAGTAGGTGGCGAACCTATTGCCATCAATCACAGCATATTGTTAGGTGGTATAAGAGAAACGCTGTTACACATAACTGTCTTTGCCCTCAGTCGCCTTGTACGACACCCACGCGTGAAATGGGAGCGGTGACAATCTTATCCTGCTCTGCCGTCACTACACGGCTATAGGGTATTTTTTTTGTTTGCAGAATACCCCAATTTTACATAAATAAATCACGCCTATATCCCCAAAGTGGTAGGCTGAGGTGAATTTACACCCACGGTAATTTTTGTTTACAGGAAACCCCAATACCACATGGCCCTTGATATTCCACTCAATCTGTTCCATTGCTCTTACGATCTGGAACCGTCCCAGCAGTGGGTGTATGACAAAAACGAACTGAAGATATTGATAATGCATCTCCAGAACGATTGGACTGTCACTAATATCAAGTAAGTTATTTCTCCGGAACTTATATTTACATACATACATAAATCACGCCTATATCCCCGAAGGGGTAGGCAGAGGTGAATTAGCACTCGCGTCTCGCCATCTTCTATTTACCAAGAACAAAGAAGAATTTTGCATGATGTGTTTACGCTTAAGCGCTTGTTACACGTTTTAATATACTGATAAACACATACATACATTATTTTTTATGACAAGCCGGCTGTAAAACCCAAACCCAACCCTGAATTGGAATGTAGTCATCCCAATCACTCTTTCCGTTCATCGACCTCTCGATATGGTCCTTTCCCTCTTTTTTCTATACATTCATTCATCACTAGCACCGTTCCGGTGTGATGCATGATACGAATTAAAAGAGTTTTGAAGACGGCTGACTGATGTAAAAGGAATAGGAAACATACTGCGCCGTCCACAGTAGGCCTAGCACGGTACGTGGACAAAATCTCCCCGGGGGGGGGGAAAAGAAAACATTTTCCTCTCGCTCCAACTCCCACTAATACGCGAGACAAAACACTGTCAAGTGGTGTAGAGAGATTTTGTCCACATTCCGTTCAAGGATTACAGGTAAACTGGAAACAGGGCAGGAAGAAGAATTGAAATCCGTGTTTCCCCTTGCAGATCGACCATGATGAGGGATACCCTTAGTCAAATCGAGACTGTTTACACGAAGCTTTGCAAGAGCGAAGCGAACGATGATGAGGGTTGCGATCCCAGTTTGCTAACATACGCAGATTGTTTGATCCAGGGAGTCAAATCCAAGATCTACAAGCCGCTGTTGAAAAGGGAAACTTGTTGTGAGTATTTTATTGCTTGCTATTTTGTCTTCATGCTGGCCTGCCCGGCTAGCATGACCACCGAAACAGGATATGATATAGCCATTTGTCGCGTCGAACTGTTAAAAATCATTGGATTTTAACACTTCAATAAGCCTAATTTGAATAATTGAATAAGCCTATAAGACTAACTGGCGCACTCAGAGACGTCAATTAACTTTAATGAGTATTTAATGTCAAAATTTTTCATTCAAATCTAGACCATAGACCCGGCAAGAATAGCGACTAGTTTTGAATTGTCATTTTTTGACGTTGAGTACTCATTAACGTTATTTGACGTCTCTGAGTGCGGCAGTATATGTTAAAGATATAGC
Source organism: Cataclysta lemnata (assembly GCA_963931975.1). NCBI lineage: Eukaryota > Metazoa > Arthropoda > Insecta > Lepidoptera > Crambidae > Cataclysta > Cataclysta lemnata. The sequence goes on from OZ008338.1 coordinate 2,110,329, forward strand.
TATTTATCGCTTTGAACTGTCGAAAATCCAATGATTTTTGTAAGTTCAATGCGATAAATGGCTATATCATATCGCGTTTCGGTGGTGGAGCGAAAATGTAACGTAGAATTGGCCAGTCCCGAATCATCACATGGGGTCGTAAGAGTCGAGTAAGACAGGGGCAGGGAGAAGAAGTTTTTGTGCTCATTATGAATATTATTCCGGAATTGAGATCCAGTGGTTCGATCCCAGGGAGTACAAATTTGTATTCGGTTTGGTTGGTGGTAGGACTTCTTTCGAGTCCGCCTGGCTAGCTACCACCATCTTATCAAAAATCTTTCGCCATTATAATAATGTTAACAGCATTATTGTGTTCCGACAATGTGTGATAAGATAAATAAGCCCCTTTGTGATTGAGGGTTCCAGGTGGAGCTCGATTCCATCTTCGGCCCTTATCCTCGCTTACTATCAGGTGAGATGAAAGGCAAAAAGTTACATGAGTAGTGAAGAGTTAAGGTCAGGACTGCCTCTCTTATTCGTTTTAACTTGTACACGCAGAGATCACTTCTTTCCACTTGCTATGATTCTTACATACTTATTTTTCGCTCCCTTTTTTTTTACTTTTACCGACGTTTTATGTTACAGCAAGCCTCGAAGAAAGAATAAAATATTACAGCAAGAAACGGAAGCTAGACGACGTACATGAAGAAGAGAAGGTAGACTAGTTACCGAACTAACCTAATTAAATGGATCAAATACATAGCTATATTTTTTATAATAATTCATTATTACTATTATATACACTTAATATAATATACCTACATTTCCATAGATACCTATATATTTACATTATACATTTCAATAGTCTAATGAATATAATGATATCTATGCAATTGCATTGCATGCAATTAAATAAAACACTACTTAGTAGGTTGTACAAATGTATGACGATGATAATAATAAAATTATAGTTTGTCATTTCATATTGCTTGACTTGTAATTATATCACCACTCGTATTTCACTATTCTGTTCCTGAATTGTGAAATACGAGTGGTTACTATACTGTTCCTGAATTTCCCACGTTAATTGTATTAACATGTAATCTTGATAAAACCATGGAAGCTATTTAGGCCTCCAACTCCCAATATTTGTGCTGAGCATATTTTTTCTAGTTTTTTGTGTAATATGCATCCTGTTATAGCATGTATTGAGATATTCAAAGGGCGATATTCATTTTATGTATTAGGGATTCTAAGGCGTAAATTAGAATATGTCATTTACACGTACAGTTCTTGCAAATCACAAAGGCGGGTAAGCTTTGCTGGTGGTTGTTTGTATGTATATACAAATTATATCACGCCTATAACCTCCAAGGGGTAGGCAGAAGTGAAATAACACCCACGTTTCGCCAAATATTAGGTCCCATGTAATAGTTGGCAAGCCTATTTCCATGTATCGGGCACGTAAATAGCAGTATATTGCTATAAGTTGGTATAAGAAGAATGCTACTGCTCTTTACTCATCGCTGGCTTTTTTAGCTTTAGTCGCCTTGTACGACACCCACGGGAGAGATGGGGTCTGTCTGTGGTTGTGTCTATTTTTTATGCTAGCCGTATTCAATTTCGATCTTACTCACACTGTGATACAAAATATACAATTACGTTTTTACTACAAGTAAATCTCGCTCGCTGACGTGAACTGCAAGAACTGTAGTAGTAATCAATATTTGATAGAGTATAATGTAAAGTATTTACAACAAATGGTTGTCTGTTTTGGTTTGAGGTTAAATTTAGCTATTTCTCCCCTATGCGATTTACTTAAGAGACCTTAAATTGTCTGCTGGCGAACACAAAGCGAGGCGAAACGCAGCATGTCATTGCCAAAGCATTGTCGACCTTATTTTACACGCCTCAACACTTATCATTTCTAATTTAATTTTATAAATTATAAGTGTTGAGTTCCATTAAAGTTCCATGTTCAATAACTCTTCCTCTATCTTGTAATTAATATTGGATCTTTTCCCCCTTATTATAAACCTTGGACTAAAGTTAGTCATAGTTTAAAACTGATGCTGTCACTTGTATTTGCTGGATGAATAAATTAGTAAACTTTTAAACCATGTCTAACTTTGGTCGATGTTTTATAATAAGGGGGACTATATATAATATGTATATTGAATCTAGACAACATTTCGTTATTTTGCGTATGATACTTCTTATTGCCATCCGTATTCTTTTTTTAACCGACTTCGTAAAAAGAGGAGGAAATAGAAAAACATGTACAGACTAATTGAGAACAATCAGTCTGTATTTGTTTGTCTACCTTTTTATGTAAGTTATTGACAATAATTAACATGATTAGAGTTGAAAGAGAATATTGCAGAGTAATTTGGCGAAGAAGAAAAAGAGCTAGAATGATTTTACAAACTACATATAGTGAAAGTTATTCAGTATAACTTGGTAGAAGATTGTTTACGTTGCCATACTATGTTTGTAGGTAAGTCACATCATAGGGCACAGCAAATCAAAAATTAATAAACACATAGAATTAGAATTATGAAATGGGTTTGAACAATTAGGGGATAAACCATTAATAGGTTATTTTTATAAATTAATTAACATTAATATCAATACGTTATTAAAAAAGTAATGCCCTTCTTTCAGTCGTTTAAATGCTTCATTTAATTATCAATTGTATTTCTACCCAGTCAAATTCTGGAACGCTTTGAATTTTTCTTGCTGCGCTTCGTCAAGGTCTGTTTATAAATAAACCTTAGCTGTAAGCGATTATTGTTGGTGTTGACCATTTTACTCTTTACAAATGTATTGATTCTGTAGTGCATTACTATATTAGAGATTTAAGAGAACAGAGTCATTTTTAAAACTGTTTGCGCATAATAGCGCAAAACGTTTGTCGGTACCCTTTGGTCCTTACGTTGTTTATCTCGTTAATAATTTTTTTCAAGCGGAATTAGTTGGCTACAGTAAAATAATACAAATATTCATGTGGACAACTTATCTTGCGTTTTGAGCGGGATCAGTTGACCAAAGCCTCATGGCTGGATTATAGTCCTTCGAGGTTGCTGGTGTATGTTCCAAATAATCCTGTAGGAATATTATTCGACATAATACTGATGTTTGCCATTATTGATTAATACAGTCAGTTACATCGGCAAACGTTCCGATCGCTGTCAATACCGATGTAGGTACAGTCAACAGCGGATCAGGCTATCACAAATTTGTCAAATTTTTTCAAACGACTTTGTTCTTTATTCTTAAAACAATTTAAGGTTGACAATAATTTTACAGTTTCGGGTAGTCTGCATTGACGACCATACCACGTCTATAAGTTACACGGGTATCGCCATGTCAAATCGAAATTATTCATATATCACTGCAATGTATGTACAAAGAATATTGTGGTTAAATAGAGAAAGTTCGAAAAATTACCGTGACCCACAGATTGAAAAACACTGGTCAATAATTCCGGTGGAGAAAGTTCGAAAAATTACCGTGACCCACAGATTAAAAAACACTGGTCAATAATTCCGGTGGAGAAAGTTCGAAAAATTACCGTGACCCACAGATTGATAAACACTGGTCAATAATTCCGGTGGGGTTGTCATGTTAGCCGATTGCAGTTGCTTTCGTCTACCTGCCTCTCTCACTCATTGAGAATAATAGCAAAGTGTAAGAGTGACAGGTAGACCAAAGCAACTGAAATCGGCTTACTGAGTCGGGCCTACCGATTATAACCGATATGTACTTATAGAAGTTGTAATAACATTTTGCATTAGCGTTTATTATAAACGTTTGCTCATACGCTTATGTGCTTAGGCGATCACTAAGAAGGCTGAAAATTATTTCTTTATCTATATATTTTATGTCTACAGTCTCAAATAGTATAATATTTTTAATACCAATAAAAGCTTATATTTAAATACTTATTATATAAATAAAACTAAAACTTGTTAATGACTAACGTGTTTTTATTTATACTCACTTACCCCCGAATACAGAAACACAATTCAAGTTTTGAGCATCGCTTAAAATACCTGTCAGAAATTGTATTGATAAACGTCAATTTTGATAATACTTAAATACTAAGCAGGACTCACAATTTGAGTACCTACCTAGCGTTTCTGTATTCGAGGATTAGATTACCTTATTCATCAAATCAGTCATGAAACACTGTTGTAACTAAATCACTGATCTGTCTCTTTTCATCGCAGCGTAAACACAGTTAGACAAAGAGACAGATCAATGATTTAGTTAATTGTTTTAACTAAATCATTAATCGTTTTATGAATAAGGGGGTTAAAATACTACACGTATCTATCAGTTCTACTAGTTTTCACTTAACTGACATAATTTATAAGATTATAATTTTTTCTTCGTAATTTATTTTTCCTGCTTTGGAATTGAAGTAGATAAGAGCTGGATAAATATAAGCCAGACCACTCATATCAATTGGACAAAATCCCACTAATTCAAAAGAACACATAAATAAGCATGCATTATTTGATATACTCATTTGCAAAGCGAGGATTTGTTTGTGATAATTATTCAACATGAAATAACGCATATCCTTAACCCTATCCATGCTAGCTAACAGCCGCACTCAGAGACGTCAATTAACTTTAATGAGTACTTAAATGTGTGGTGACGACAGAGTAGAATACAATAGTCACCACCCCAAATTTCTCTCGTGGGTGTCGTACACGGCGACGAAGGATAAATCAAGGATGAGGAATGGGCAGGAGCGTTCCTCTAATACATACATACATAAATCACGCCTATATCCCCGAAGGGGTAGGCAGAGGTGAACTAGCACCCACGTTTCGCCAATTATGACAGGTCCCATGTAATAGGTGGCGAGCCTATTGCCATTTATCGGGCACAAAAATCGCAGTACATTAATAGGTGGTATAAGAGGAACTCTGCTGCCCATTCCTCATCACTGATTTATCCTTAGTCGCCTTGTACGACACCCACGGACGAGATTTGGGGTGGTGACAATTGTATTCTACTCTAATACCACCTAGCAATAGCAATGTACTGCGACTTTTGTGCCCGATAAATGGCAATAGGCTCGCCACCTATTACATGGGACCTAACATAATTGGCGAAACGTGGGTGCTAGTTTATCTCTGCCTACCCCTTCGGGGATATAGGCGTGATTTATGTATGTATTAAATGTATAAAAAATAAAAACTTAATGCCAAAAAAATTCAATCAAATCTAGACGGTAAACCTGACAAGAATAGCGACTTGTTTTGAATTGTCATTTTTTGACATTTAGGCCCGGGTTCACCAACACTTATGAATTATTTCAGGCAACAAAAGTGGTTTTCACTAAATGTTTTTATCTAACTGAGCACCATATTAATTATAGATTAAATAATACTATATTTACTATCTCAATTGCCTCAGTACTTCGAAAGGCACGATACCCCACCAGTTTTACTACGGTGGTCAGCTTAATAAAAAGCCTTAGTGAAAACCATTTTTGTCTAAATTCAGACAAAAGTGGTTTTGACGACACACATCTTTATGAAATTGTTGTAATGATCGTTGTCCAACCTTTCGTTTGATTATTTACTTGCCTTTTTTACTTTGGGCTAGATGATAGGTGTGAGTGTAAAAATATTTATTATTATTATAATTCCTTTATTATATTTATAATACATACAACATCATATTTCTAAACGTTAAATTTTTACAATGTAAAACATTAAAAAAGATAACATTTAAAAATACAAAAATGCAGTTCCCCATTGGTAGCAAGATCAGGGCCCCGGCTACCAGTGGTTAAGGATCCAAAGACTTATAATCTTAATTTTTTTGAAAGGAGTTTACATCAATTCTCACTTTCTAGTGTATCATTGAATGTGAGTGATATGTTTCAGTAGGTGTCTATCTTAACTTTTATCTTATAGTATCTAATCAAATACATTTACATCTAGAAACTGTTATATGATAAAGAGCTCATAGAGATCTGAGCTTCTTTAAGTAAAATAGATTTATTACAGATTGCTTTTATTACTCCTGTTATATTGCCTACTAATCCAATAAGGCAACCTATATTATAAATCGGCGTGTATATTTTGAACAGGAAACTTTCTAGATTATTTGTTGTTAGATTTCAAGATTTAAGTTCCTTTAAGTGAAACAGATTTATTATAGATTGCTTTTATTATTCCCGTTTGATTGCCTACAAATCCAAAAGTATTAGTGCAAGATATTTTGATACATATGATTAACAGGCAACTTAACATATGATTAACAGGAAACTTTCTAGATAAAGCATCCAAGAAAGAGGTTACCAATTTTATCAAATAATCCTCTTATTAAGGATAGGAAGTTGATTGTTAAAACTATTTTAAAAATTCTTACATTTGAAAATTGAGACGGCTGCTGCTAGTGCGACAATGCAATAGGGCGACATGCAAGGGATGGGATAATCCCTCTCGTTTTTAGGTGAAGCTATTGTATTACTGTGTGTACCTATACTGTTGAAATTTGCCTGTACAGAATTTGTGTTTATGCCTGTATGTATCTTTAATCCCGATGCCAAAACATGTCATATCGATCGAATACTTGTTGGGAATTCAAATGTGTCCAATAATTTTTAGAGAAAGCCTCACGGTTATATTCGGATTCCTTGAAAATTCCGCCAATGACAATACTCTATTCAGCTCTATCGGGTTTTGGGCCTTAGAAAACCACTTTGTGCTTTGAAAAATGTTGTTATCAATATTTTAGTTAAGTAACTGACGGATTTTAACCAGATACCTGTTTAAGATATGACTATAAACATCTGCGTGACATGGAAACAAGGGACGAAAATTCGCATGGAAACCAGTCCTCTCCTCTCTGAGTGAGAATGGTTGTGACTACTGCGCAGACTCTAGCTGGTTGTCAGAATAACATTGGCGTCGCTAAATATTGATTTAAACTCTAACAACACATGCGCAATGCAACTACCGATGCTCGGGGGTTGGTCTAAGCATGCGGGATGCGGGAGACGTACAAATCTACCAGTTAGTACCATTTATTGGCAACAGGTGCCTCCCCTGAGAAGGGTGCCATCTCGTCTGAATCGCGCTATTGATTTCCTACGGGAACGGTATATAAAGGGCGGCACGCTTCGTTCCAATTTACATGGGGCTCAGACTACGGGCCACAGTACTACCGGTCTGTTGGTCTTAATCTGACTCACCATTAACCTTAGACAATTTATTTTTGAAAGGTGTTGCGTAACTGCCGTTACTGCCACGCCTTAATATAGCTTTTATAGAATTGAATGTTGATGCTCAACAACTGAAACCTCTCATTTCGTTGCCGTGCATACGGAATCTGCCGCGCAAAGGTTTTCGTGGCGTCATTCATCCGCCATATTTATTGATCTGATAAAGTGTTTGGACACAATAGAAAATGAAGGGTTGGTTCTATATATATTTATTTATTAACTTATGATCGATTAGTCTGTACACCAATGAGCAGTTCAATGCCAGACTTCCATTGTCTGTACGCCAATCATTAATTGAAGCACAGAAAGTTGAGCGTTGAATTCAGAACTACGTTAGTTTTTGTTATTAATTGAAAAAAGCTGCCAGTGAGGAGAAAATCAAAGGGTTTTTGATTTTAAAAATTGACTTGTTTATTTTTATAGTCACTAAAAAGTCGTATCATCCTGAAAAACTGACAGTACATAATGCATTTATCAAACCGGGCCCAGTACAGACCCTTGTGGTATACCTGGGAGAACATTGTGAATATTACAATTGGAAGTTCTATCTGAGAGAGATTAAAATAAGGAAGTCAGGAGTGACTCGAGTTCATCATCATCATCATCGTCAGCCCTTTAACGTCCCCACTGCTGGGGCACAGGCTTTCCCTATGGACGCAAGAATATAGGGAGAATGGGCCAAAACCCACCACGCACCCAGTGTGGATTGGTGAGTATTAACGACTACAGATGCAGCCGGGACCAACGGCTTAACGTGCCTTCCGAAGCAGGAACTCGAGATGATAAATTTTTGGTCACCCATCCAACGACTGGCCTTAACAAACATTACTTAGTTTGCCTTAGCAAACATTACTGACAACTACACTATCCATAGAGATTTCCGCTCTAGCTCCGTATTTCAGAACACGTCAAATTGACTTTGTGCTTTACATGGATTATTGGCGGGTCAAATTCGTAAGCGGGAGGGGGATCCACGAGTTTTGGGAATATGGTAGTAATAAAGTAGCAACGAAGCAATGAAGTAGCAGCGTGTCCACCGGAACCAGCAACATTTTGAAAGTGGTGGCTATAGAAAAAAAGTTTGGAAACCTCTGCTCTAAGCTATACCGCAGTTAAATCCCACCCGCTGACAGGTTTACGCGCGTAGGTAGCTAGGTACACTACACTCAAGAGAAAGCATACCTACTTGTATAGTTTCACAAAACATTGTCAGGCGCCGGTGGCCTATATACCTACCTACCTGTTGCTTATGTGTCCATATCGCCATCAATTTAATTAGTGAAAGAGGCATAAACAGTCTTTCATGCTGGCTTGGGAACGAAAAAAAAACCGTAGAATGTGCCAGCCCTGACTGTGTCGTAAAAGTCGACTAAGGAAGATCGCCCGGTGTAGTCCCATAAGCCTTCTTGGGGCACCCGAACGATGGAGGGCAAACCACCAACAACACTGGTGTCACTTGGTGTCAGGCAGGCGCTGTAAAACCTAAGCAATAACCATACAATCCCAATAACTCTCCGTTCATCGATCTCTCGAATGACCGTTTCTATCTCATTCTATACATTCATTAATAACTTAGGGCCGATTTCACTGCAGAATTAAACGCGATCAGTTGAAGTTGAACTCGGTTTATGCTCTAAACTGAGTTCCGCTACCAAGTTTGCATGAATCAAAACCAAGTTTTATTAAACTCAGTTTCTATGAGAGACGGTGAAATCGGCCCTAAATCACCTATTTTCGGTGTGATGGATTAATATGAATCAAGCTCAGGACCGTTCAGTTTGGGGATCCTTAGGGAAGGCCTATGCCCAACAGTGGGCGCCTCTCAGCTGACTGACTGATTGAAGGAAGGTTGGTTCTGGAAGGTTTCTGGAAGGTTCTGGAAGGTTATAAATAATAATTTATAATTATAAATAATAATTATAAATTATTATTTATAACTAATTCTACAATACACATGGTGTGAGGTGGAAACATTTAGTTCCTCCTTAATTGCGCGGACGACGAGGCTGGCAAATGGCGATAACCATCATCTAACCAAAGTAAGTAGCATCACTTACGTGTTCTTCATGTGGATTCTAGATGACGGAAAAATTGTAAAATACGACGTTATTTTGGGACATTATCAAGAAACTGACCATTTAGCCATATAGGTACCAACTCTAAGCTGCCAATCGAACGATTTATACATGCACACACCTGCCCGGCTAGCATGACCACCAAAACACGACGATACAATATGCTAGCCGGGCAGTAGGTAAAGATACATTTTTGGCCAGACGCTATGCGCGCACACCCGGTAGTATATGGAACACGCTCGTATGGACTTCCTCAACTTTTAGTTGTTTATGACTCTGTGTTCTTATATGATGGTACGACACGAGGAGCTCGATAGCGTGTTTGGCCTGCAATTGCGTAAACTAGGCAATGTTCTCTATAAGGCCGGGCACTGGATGGGTGACCCAAAATATATTGTATCAAGTTCCAATGTGCTTCGGAAGGGATGTTAAGCTGTTGGTCCCAGCTGCATCGGCAGTCGTTAATCGACACTGGAACAGTGTGGTGGGTTATGGTCCGTTCTCCCAATATTCTTCCATCCATAGGGAAGGCCTGTGCAGCAGTGGCGACACTAAAAGCAAAGAAGAGCAACAGTCAGTTGTAGATGACAACACAAGAGTTGCCATTAGAGGATCAGCTATCTATCACTGTTAAACGGTAAAGCAGTTACTTCACTACACTACACGTACCGTACATGCCCGCCGGACCTCGCTTCTCTTAGGTCTGTGCGATGTTTGCCTAGTCTAGGTCCGTCACAGTCGTCTTTAAATAAGTAACATACCCACGAGGTCCGCGCGGGCATGTCCGTGTAGTGATTTCCCCGCTTAGGTAAGAATATGTAAAAAGGACGTGGGGGGGGGGCAACGATACAACATTAATTTGTGACTAGAGTAAGGGCCAGATAAGTCCGCGCGTGGTCAAAATTGGAACTCAAGTTTCGTCTCCTATTTTGTTTGTCTAGGAGTGTCAATGTTAGCGAGCAGCGCCACCCGTCGCGCGTAGACCTATCTGGCCCGCACTTTATAGTCCGTCAACTTCGTGCGCAACCTTCCTGTGGTATGAGAGATGGTGGCGGGGACGGACACTAGATGCGGGGGCGGGCAAAGCGGGGAGGAGCGAGTTTTTCCTCCTGTTGTCGGACTTATAGCCTCCTATTTCAGGTAACCCGACTGATAATAAAAAATTGCAGACTGGGGATCGAACCCAGGCCCTCGGGGATCTAGTTCTTTATTCACTCTATCTATCATCTGAAACAACGTAAGGCTCTACTGTTAGTCTAACTGAGCTTCGTAATTCAAATCCGCGTAATTTCCGCTATAAAAGCTAATCCTACTACAATATACTGAGGAGATAGTAATGAGTCAGTTATAATAATAACGATTCTTCGTAAACGGGTAGTGATTATCGCTGTGACGATTACAATAATTTGACGAATTAATAGTAACCCAAGGGGTGGGGGGCAATTGAACCCCTCATTTGCCCCACCTGTGTGTGTAACATATGCCGATGTTTAGGAACATAATAAATTATACATTGAAACATTTTATAAAACATCCATGACGCGGGAACAATTAATGTCTGTGTTCATAACAAAAATTGCCCCTACCAGGATTCCAACCCCGGACCTCTTGGCCAATACCCCGCGATGTGTCAAATATGTTTAAAGCCAGCATCTACCTGCACCTACTCTAGACAACCTTAAGTCAACTGCCCCCCTTAGACAAGTGGTAAGTCAATCTATCGAACGCATAGAATACAAAATGTATGAAACTGACGTATTACAGAAAAAACATACATAAATACATAAATCACGCCTATATCACTATGTTAGGTCTCATGTAATAGGTGACGAGCCTATTGCCATATATCGGGCACAAAAGTGTCGCAGTACATTGCTAGGTGGTATAAGAGGAACGCTGCTGCCCATCCTCATCACTGATTTATTTATGATTGATTTTTAGTCGCCTTGTACGACACCCACGGGAGCGATTTGGGGTGGTGACAATTGTATTCTACTCTGCCGTCACCACACGGCCAACAATACGACAGTTTTAAACTTTTGTTTTCTATGCGTTCGAATAGATAGCCACTTAGCTGGGGCCTCTGCTGCACTTATATTTATGTAGGTACCTAATACTATCTTAATTAGCTACAGTATCCGCCTATCCGGTAATAGATAATAATACTACCTTACTATAGGGCAAACATTATAACTTATAACACTGCGGGGGGGCTAGCCACGTGGTAAACAAAACGACAGATATTACGTTTCTGTCAAACAGATGTCAATTATATTGTTGACAATAGGTACTTCTTTTACATTTTTCTGTTTCATACGTTCAATTTTGTATTCTATACGTTCGAATAGATTAGCCACTCGTCTAGATGGGTGAGTTAGCGAATAGGCCTACAGTAGGCCTATTCGCTAACTGTTTTTGACAGTTGAAAGTGATGATCACCGAACTATTTACATATCCATTACTGTTTTCACAGGACAAGTGTCACAATAGCATTATAGTAAAGTAGTGATGGATCAGTAAATAGTTCAGTGATTATCACTCTCAAGTGTCAAAAAAAGTTAGCGAATAAGCCTACTGATAGGCCCATTTGAATAGTGCGTTAGTTCATTTTTATAGGTATGGATCACTGTTATTTAAATGCAACTGTAGGCCTATTCCCTAACATTTTTTGACAGTTGCAAGTGATGATCACCGAACTATTTACGTATCCATTACTACTTTACTATAACGCTATCGTGACACTTGACCTGTGATAACAGCAATGTATTAGTAAATAGTTCGGTGATCATCACTTTCAACTGTCAAAAAAAGTTAGCGAATAGGCCTACTGATCACTTAATTGGGTCATCGTCATCTTCCTACCCTATTCTATGTTTATCTGGGGTCAGCTCAGTATTTAAAGGCGTCTTAAAGCCATTCACTCCCTTTTTAATCATATCATCTATCACACCGGAATGGTGCTAGTGATGAATGAATGTTAGAAAAATAATGGCAAGGACCATGTCGATGGACTAATGAACTGCGAGAGTGATTAGAATGACAACATTCCAATCAATGCTGCTCAAGGTTTTGGCTTAGGTTTTACAGCCGGGCGCCATGTTGACACGAACCCTACTCTGTGGCTATGCTGCTGTTGGTGGATTGCTGGCCCAAGGACCAACAGTGAAGGGTAATCCACTTGGTTATAAGTCTACATCACAGATATATCAATGTCTACATCGAGCAATCTCCCATAAAATGATAGGCATTATACCTTAAAAATAGGATAATATACAGATATGTCAAGTAACTGGCCGTTTTACTAACCTACCCACAATCTGAAAAAAACTCTTCAAAATTAAATCAATAATAGGTAAACTCCATCGTGTTTATATCTAACAATTCTAGGTAATATTGCTACTTTTACATTTCTTGTGTAATACAGCAGTTCTCCACTAAAATTGAACTAATAAATCATCAAGTTAATTATTACATTAGCGCCAGTAAAAAAACCTATGGAGGATGTTTAAGTTTAAGGTTATTGCGCTGTTTAGATGCAAAAAGTAGCCTTTATACAGTAGCGAGGGGCGATCGTTTTGTCTGTGCTCATAATTATAATGGCATTGTATGTGCATTGCACATAATCCGTGGTTCAGTACGCAAAACCTGCCGCGGGCGAGCGGTGGATAGCGTTATTTTACTATCTATTTAGCCGTACTCGACGACTTGAACAGTATTAGAAGGCCGCTACTATCGGAAAGTGGTCTATCGCGCGAAACGATTTCATTTGCACGCGTTTTACAGGGATTTCCTGATAACAGAACATTGCTCAACTTGAAAAACTGAACGCAATTTAACTTTTTTTGGCGGTTCGTCAACTTTTTAGTGTTGCACTTTTTTGTTAGGCGACCGTTTTCAAGAGTCCCTGTGTGGAATATGTTCGCATTGAACGGATCTGACATAGTTTTAGGTCGTTTTATACTATTTTTGACAGTTCAATGAAAATATTTGAAATGACGTGACAAATGGAAAAATTTGAAAACAAATATATTTTATTGCTCAAACAATAGATTAACATTGAATAAAAATTAATTTCGGAATTAATAAATTGTGTTAAAGCCCTGTGGTTTAAAATGGTGCTGTAAGGAGGATTCGTTCACAAAAAATAGGTAATGTTTCTTTTTTAAATCTTGACTTTTATAGGAAAGTTACAATACCATAAAAGCTGCAACTTTCCAAATTTCTTTTTTCTTCCGCTTAGATGTTTATCTAAACATTATAATCGGATTAGGTACTTGGCAAAGTCATCTAGCTTATATAAAACCATGTTATTGATGCAGATTTTATTTACTGATTATTCATGCAATAAGTTTGCATGAATAACTAAATTAAGATTTCTAGAATCATTGAGATTTAAACATTTTTGGAGCTGATCTCTTATTATTCTTGTATAAAGTTTAGCAAGAAAACTTCTTTGACAAATAATTTTGATAGTACTTGGAATGAAATATATTGTTGAACTAGAAATATAATAAATATTTTACTTATTCAGAAAATATTTAATGTGACACAAATCCTGCTATGATATAAATAATATAATCAAAGTGTATAAATGTTAATAGGTTATGAGAACTGTAACCTAACCTCGTGAATTATGAAAATAATTTTCCCGTTTCTATATTATTACCTATCATTGGTCAAACATTATTATAAATTTTGTTAATTATGTAAGATTAGACAAAGTTATTATAATCTTCTTACTATATAATAATCCATTAGTATTACTAGTAAAGTTTTTTGTCTTTACTATGTAATAATGATGGATTAACTGAGTAAAGAACAAGTAATATAGTGTTAAAAATTAAGTAATTTATTTTTTAAAATAATCATTCTAATAGGAGTAAGTTACAATTTTAATTCAAAGAGAGTTGGTGTCAGACGCTTGTCCTAAGTCAAGACCAATTAATCACTCTGGTCATTTATTTAGCCACATAATAATAATAAAACATATTATATTAACCATGGTGAAATCTATTAAAACAAGTTATCTACCCAGCAACACAAAAACTTGACATGTCTGTTGTTATCCATCACTTTTATAACATTAATTCATCACTAACAAAACACTGGAAAGCTGTGTTTTGGGTGATATAAATTTAAAGTTGTTGAATGGCTAGAAATATGAATGTAAGAGGTATAATATACTATGTGAACCCTAGATAACCAAGAAACAGGGCTGTATGATGATAAGTATTTGAGAAACATACAGCACTCTGGATTATAAAGGGAACAGGACCGGAAGATTGTGATCAACTGCAGATGCAGTTACTTAATACGTCTTCCGGAGCATAGGGAAACTTGAAATAATATATTTTTATTACCCATCCAATGACCAGCATTAACTAACATAACATTGCTTGGTTTACGCAATTGCAGCGATAGTATGCTAACATCAGTGAAACCGAGCTAATTCGTATACACACATGGTACAACAAAATAAGTATAGGTTTTTTGGACTATTCTCCAGACAAATTCATATATTTAACTAGTTTTTGCAGTTCTTGTGACTTGTGATTGTGTAAGCCAATCAGTGGTGTTTCTTGGCTCTAATATGTTCTTTCTTTTGTTCCAGATATATCATGATACCATGGATCCAGTAGTACAATGGTGTAGATCAAACCATAAATAAATCTAAATTGCATTTTATTTTTAAAATGTGAAACCTTTTTTAAATGTTCCACTTAAGGCCAGTCAACTTATTTTAATTGTAACTTAACATGAGTTAAACTATACAATATTTATTTAAGGCCAGTACTAGATAGAAAAACTAGTTTATTTTTAATATCTTTTTTTATAATGTACTCATTGTTTGGATGGGGATCCTCAAATTTGTCTTTTTGTAAGTATGACTCATTTTATTTTTTTATTATGATATGTCAGAATGCGACTCGTGGCTATATTCTGTATCTCACGAATTGTTTGTAAGTAAATAAATAATAAATTATGTTATGGGGGGGGGGGGGGCAGCCTATTCTCATGTACCGGGCACAGTAATCGCAGTATTGATGAGCTGAGTAGCCTATTAGACTGTTGCCCACACCCTAAGTCGCCTCGTACGACACACGCGGTAGTAATAGGGGTTGGTGACGTTTTACCTTTGTCACAAAGCTATGCAGTAAAATGCATTTACGCGTCTCCTGTGGTCCCGGGAAAGGTCTACATAGGTATTTGCGGCTCCCTAGCGCGTTTTAGAGAGCGCTGGGACTACCCACCAAACATCCCCTAGGTCCTCCGTATTCTCCCCCCCCTTTTTCCCCTCGTTTTTTCTCCCACTTTTTTGGTGTGGAGGAAATTCTGTTTACGCATACACTACGCCTGGGTATGATGCAAAGTTATGTATAATTATAGAACTTTGCGGTGTGTATAGAACACCGCGACTTCCCACTAAAAACTCCGTTTCCCCCCTATTATATATCACTTGTGAGTTATAAAACATAGGAAGAACATATAGAAAGAGTCTCGTAGTATCATCTGTGTCTTGCTTTGTCCCTTATGTTTGTTCGTGTTAGCGAATTTCATCATAAAGGCAATATGTATAAAAATTGGCATCAAGCGAATCTGCTTTATAAACGTGTGATATTAATGCTTTTTACGAATTTTGCATTGTATTTTGGACTGAATCTTGTACCAAATTTTGCACTGAATTGTCCTTGGATTTAACGACATTGATGTTACACCAGAATAGCGAACACGCTAATTTATTGGGTCGTAGGACCCTAAAGTAAAATCAATTTGTTTTATTTGACACCTTCTTTTATTAACTATCTTATTTCATCATCTTCCGGCCCCATTCCCAGTTCAGTTTAGCTGGGGTCGGCGCAGTAGTTTATATCACCCATCTCACCGGAAAGTCACTAACACCTTCTCTTCTGCTGGTGTCGGTCAGGGCGATTAAGGTTAATAAATTAGGTAATATATAATAGGTTATAAATACCTACTATGAGTCGAATGGGGTGCAGCGTTCCTAAAGTACCTACACTATATTATAAGTGCGATTAACGTACCAGGTAAATGGCATTACATGGGACCCAACATAGCTGGCGAAACGTTTTAATGTCCCCACTGCTAGGGCATAGGCACAGATATATCAATTTAAGGGCACAGGCCTTCTCTATGGATGGAAGAAGATAGGGAGAATGGGCCATAGCCCACTCTGCTGGTCCAATGCGGATTGGTGGGTATTAACGACTGCAGATGCAGCCGGGACCAACGGCTTAACGTGCCTTCCGAAGCACGGAGGAAGGAGATATTATATTTTTTTTAGTCACCCATCTAAAAACCGGTCCTAGAAAACATTGCTTAGTTCACGCAATCTGGCGAGCCAGGGAGCTGGAGAGGGAAAAATTGACTGTTTTTCTTTACATTAGATAATTTAGATAGTGACATAAGGTTTCTGCATATGTAACGAAATAATACCTATAATATAGTAAAGTATAATATAGTAATAGTAAAGTATAGTATAGTATAATATAATAAATATAGTAATGCCGTGTGGTGACAGCAGAGTAGAATACAATTGTCACCACCCCAAATCTCTCCCGTGGGTGTCGTACAAGGCGACTAAGGATAAATCACTGATGAGGAATGGGCAGCAGCGTTCCTCTTATACTACCTAGCAATAGTACTGCAATTTTTGTGCCCGATAAATGGCAATAGGCTCGCCACCTATTACATGAGACCTAACATAATTGGCCTACCCCTTCGGGGAAATAGGCGGGATTTATGTATGTATGTATATAGTAAAGTGTTACGTTCGCGTCCCGCTCGATAAAATCCCGTCTCATAGGTATGTACCCTGAGGGCCCAGCCAAAGTATCTTTTCTATTCGAACGCATAGAATACAAAAGTATGAAACTGAAGTCATACATTCGTTCTAATAGAACAGCCACTTGGCTAGGGCCACTGATGCACCAATTAGCTTAATACAAAAAATGATAATTTAAATCTAGACCATGGAGCTGGCAAGAATAGCGACTAGTTTTGAACTCGCTAAGGAAACTTTTACTTCAAAATCGTGTCGTGGTAAGCTAAAGATCCTCCAAAAGTTGGTACGGCACTGCGCCCAGTATTGACATTTTCTTCTATATTGTTTGCAGTTATCAAACCGAGGCGGCGATAAGACTTGGACAGGTTGCTTGATGGTTTACATGGTGAGTTGTAGCTTTTTCTCTCTCCTTATTGTTTATATAAGGGGCTTTTGTACTTAAGTATAAGTAGGTACGTCAGCCCCATAGTAATTAAATTGAAATTACAACTGTGCTGCGAATCTATAAGTTAATAATGCTGCTTCTAAAGTGGGGTCTGACAATACACTTAAAATTTAACATTAATTGACTTAAAATTAACTGCCGCACTCGGAGACGTCAATTAACTTTACTTGAGTACTTAGTGTTCATTTTCTTAGATCCGGCAAGAATGAATTCAAAACTAGTCGCTATTCTTGCCGGGTGTATAGCCTAGATTTAAAAATAATTTTTTTACATTTAGCCCTCATTAAACTTAATTGACGTCTCTGAGTGCGGCAGTATGAACCTATGCCTCAGCCGATCTATGCCTCAATGCATACGGCACTAAGTTATCGCATTGTTTGTAAGTTAATCACGGCTTATATACTAAGGTGTAATTCTTCAACCTATCAGCAGATTGGCCTAAGCGGTTTACGCACTTAGTAGATACTTAAGTTAGCAGTCCTTGCATTGGCTTTCTATAGCCGACGACACGTCAGTGGTTCTACTTACACGCTTATGGGAGTGTGTAATGTCTCTCTCATCTCTCTGCTATCATCCCGGATTAGTGAAGAGACTGGGTTATCTGATAAATAAGACATACCAAGAAAATTGTGGTTAAAAAACGATCGAAAAATTATAGTCTTGAAGCGGCATTGGAACCCGCATCCTCTCAATCCTTAATACTTTTTTTTTCACTTAACTAAACTTAATTATTTAAAAAGAAAAACGCAAATACTTAGATTGGGATGTACTGAATCAAAAATGACGAACATTTTTTCATTTTGTAACGTTTTAGGGGAGTAAAACGTATCGCTCGAGACAAGTATTCAATCTATACTTAATATTATAAAGCTGAGAAGTTTGTTAATTTGTTTGATTGGTTGGTTAAACGCGCTAATCTCAGAAACTACTGGTTCATTGAAAAATTCTTTTTGAGTTGAATAGTCCATTTATCGACGAAGGCTAGGCTTACATAACAACCGACATTAACTCGAGCGAAGCCGCGTGCGACCACTAGTAAAGAAATATAGGCATTACTCGCGCCGCGTATCGGCACTTCACAATAGGGATGATGACACCAACAAAGAATCACTGATATAATGATTTATAATAAAAATGTAGGATAAGGAGATTCGTTAATAGTCACTTGTTTTCAGAATATACCTGTGATTGATATTTATTTTATAAAAATAAAAGTACAAAACTTAGCAATCCGCCATATTTGCTAAAACGCCGCGTGACGTCATTATTTAGTTATCTCTATTTTGAAATTTTATTTGCCAATCAAATTCACTAGTTTAATATAGAAACTGGCCTTTTTACGGAATAGTGACGTCACACAGACGCCATTGCTATTTTGGAAATTTTAAATTGCATTATTCTTAACTTGTTTTTTCTATCAAAATCGAAAGTTTTTACAAAAATATAATTTATTTTGGGTAAAGTAGACATGTAAGAGAAACATGGTGTAGTTTTTCAAAATTAGTCATCATGCCTATTCTCTTAAGGGAAAGTCCCCGTTTAGGTTGTTAGGTCCTGCCTGTTAGCGCGGCCCCCTCACCCGGAGGAAGGTCAGGAAAGAGGTCGCCGCTTTAGTACCAGTATTAATCAGAGAGTTGCGACACGCCTTCAACTCTGCGCCGGCGCATCTTAAGGGGCAGCCGTTCACTTGACTTGACATGGCTTATAGTGGATATGACGCAGCGATCACTTATGGAATCGTGTTTTGAGGAAATATAATTATTTAATTTTGGGCTTTTAGCACATTTGCAGATATTTTTAGCCGATAAGATCCTAGGCAATCCCGATGGCTGCCTTTACCACTCGGGCAATTGGGACATTACCTACTTGCTAAAATTTTCTAAGCGATTAATAACTTCGGTTTGTCAATCAAGGCTTCAATGTACATAGTTAATTTATAACACCCAAAGCAAGTATTTTTACAAACAGTGTGCATTCTGTTAAACTTGGGGATGCTTTTTAATTATTGTTTAGTTTTTCTTTGAACATTATTTGAATGTTCAAAAATTTTATTAAAAAAATACGATGTCAGATTAATTTGGAAAAAATCTTTATGATGATTTGAATTTTTAATTGAACACTAGCTGACCAGGCAAACGCAAACGTTTTGCCGTTATCACATAGGGGATATAAAAATAGCCTACGACCTAAGCTCAGCAAATATACACAAAAAATTTCATTACTATACTAACGAAATTTTATATACTATACTATAGTATACTATGCTATGTAACAGCTTGTGGAAGACCACAAGATGTTACACAGCTAACTAACTTAGGGCAAGAGCCCTAAGTTATAAAAGGACCTCGCTGACTTCAAGTGGTGTTTCGATAGCGTCAATAGAACCGATACAGCACTGCCCCTTAAGTGGTTGGAGCGAGATGTCTCAGAGATGGTACCAGACAACAAGGCCGTTCTGTCACCGTGCTGCCTCCAATCATTATTTGTTGTGTGAACATCACTTGTAGTTGGAGACAAAAATAATAGTGAAACTCATTGGAATACCACCATTCGTATGGCATCTAGTCGCAATCGGTAATTTTTTATTACAAAGAAAATAAGATTGAATCACCGTTTTGGTTTTAGCATCTGCCCGGTTCGCGGAGGACGCGGGTTCGGTTCCCGCGTCAAGACTATAATTTTACGAACTTTTTCTAACCACTATTTTCTTTGTGGAATTGTGTATTTAAAATTTATATTGAATTTTTGAGAATAAGTATCGATCTTTTTAGTTTACTTTTTATGATAATATCTATGATGAGCAACATGGATTTTGGATTATGTATTTATTTTTACATTATATGGTGGAAAATCATCATCATCACCAGCCCGTTAATGTCCCCACTGCTGGGGCACGGGCCTTCCCTATGGATGGAAGAATATATAATACGCTGGCCCAGTGCGGGTTGGTGGGTATTACCGGTTGCAGATGCAGTCGGGACCTTCCGAAGCACGGAGGAACTCGAAATAATAAATTTTTGGTCACCCAACCGGCTTTTGACCGGCCTTAGCGAACATTGCTTAGTTCACGCAATCGCATGCCAAGCGCGCTATACCACTGCGCTTTTCTAATGTAAAATACATACATACATAAATTACGCCTATATCCCCGAAGAGGTAGGCAGAGGTGAACTAGCACCCACGTTTCGCCAATTATGTTAGGTCCCATGTAATAGGTGGCGAGCCTATTGCCATTTATCGGGCACAAAAGTCGCAGTACATTGCTATTGCTAGGTGGTATAAGAGGAACGCTGCTGCCCATTATTCATCATTGATTTATCCTTAGTCGCCTTGTACGACACCCACGGGAGAGATTTGGGGTGGTGACAATTGTATTCTACTCTGCCGTCACCACACGGCACAATGTAAAACTAATGTAAAATACCCCATAGGAAATCGTTCGATTACGAGTAGGTACTATACATACTTTTGCGGAAAACCTACGCAGCTAAGCCTCAGCTGCGACGCCGGCATTCGGGGGCAATATGGAAGATGCACGTAGTAGGTGAAGGCTGTGCATGCGCAAATGGCGGCGCGACCGGCACCGGCGCCTCGATATGTCTCTGTATTCGCCCTTATTGGCGCTCCGCAAGTATTTGAATCGTCAACGTCGTGTGGTGTACGACGCGTCACATCAGACTTAACAACACCGTCAAATATCTTCAATCGCTTCTCTCGCTCTACCTTGATTTTTGTTTGACTCAAAACGCTACCCATCAAACCCCCACTCGGCCAGAGCTTGGTGGGTTATGGCCCAATCTCCCTATATTCTACCATCCATAGGGAAGGCCCGTGCCCCAGCAGTGGGGACATTAAAGGGCTGGTGATGATGATGAAGCGCATAGTCGAATGAGAAAATCTTATATGATGTGGTCTGACGTGCTGTTGTTGACTGTACTGTACTGTTCTGTAGGCCTAGCACGTGACGTGGACAAAATCTATCTCCACCACTTGACAGTGTTTTGTCTCTGGATTTAGAGTGAGCTCGAGCGAGAGGATAATGTTTTCTTTCCCCGAGGAGAGTTTGTCCACGTCCCGTGATACGGTGGACGCGAATTTAAACCCTCTTATGGTGTTCATAAACCTCCACTGAACTCCGAGGAGCTCTCTAGCGCAGTGGCATAGCACGCTCGGCCTGCGATTTAGTAAACTAAGCAATGTTCGCCAAGTCCGGTCTTTGGATGGGTGTTCAAAAATGTATTATCTCGAGTTTTTTCGTGCGGAGGCACATTGAGCTGTTGGTCCTGCCTAGTCAATAATACCCACCAATCCACAGTGGATCAGCGTGGTGGGACATTAAAGGGCTGGTGATTATGATTATGACACCTCTGCCTACCCCTTTTATGTGTGTATGTAACATTACAACTACAATTAAACAAAGTTTTAAATGTATCCGTTCGGTCTTATTCAATTTTTGTGAGAGCGATGAGTTAATTTAATTAGCTAATAGCACTCACAGATTAGGTTTTGAATAATGCAATGTCCATTAATTAATACAATAGTGCTATCATGTTTCCCGGTAAAAAATCCAATGGAAATTTTCTGTAAATAATCGCCAGTTTTTATCTTGGAAAAGATGAAATGGATCATAACGAATCGTCGGATTCCGGTTACTAATCAAAAACCATGTTGTGGTGGTAGTTTCTTGCGTGAATTCTGTAGTATTCAGCCGATGTACAATCGACCGCATGTCAAGCATTGGCCAGCATGGTCAGATATCTTCATCACCACGTTCACACTGCTGGGGCACGGGCCTTCCCTATGGATGGAAGAATAAAGGGAAATTGGCCCATAACCCACCATGCTGGCCCAGTGCGGCTTGGTGGGTGTTAACGACTGCAGATGCAGCCGCAACCAACGGCTTAACGTGCCTTCCGAAGCACGGAGGAACTTGAGATAATAATTTTTGGGTCACCCACCCAATGACCGGCCTTAGCGAACATTGCTTAGTTTATGCAATCGCAGGCCAAGCGCGCTATGCCACTGCGCTAGCGAGATCAACACCAATTAACCCTTAATTTCACTGATGGGGCACAGGTTTTACATATACCGATGGAAGAGAATGGGACAATAACCCACAACCAACATTATGTAGAATACACATACAATACATAAATCACATACATACATAAATCACGCCTATATCGTATATAGGCAGAGGTGAATTAACTGTCCCACTGTTCGCCAATTAAGTTAGGTCCCATGTGCCTGTTATATGAGCCTATTGCCATCTACTGGGCACATAAATCGCAGTATATTACTAGGTGGTACAAGAGGAAGTCGCCTTGTACGACACCCACGGGAGAGATGGCTTTCTGCTCTGCCGTCACCACACGACATTATGTAGATTCTACATTGTAGAATAATTTCCAAAAAATAATGTCTTTGTGTGGGATTCGAACCCGCCGCCTCGCCGTCCTATGCATTCTGGGCAGAAGTCAATACCACTTGACCAACCAGGACGATCGATTACCGCATCAAGACAATAATTTTATTTCCTTTGTAATTAAATAGTTTTCTAACGTTTGTATAATGTTCGATGTTATATTTTCATTCCAATAAGTTTATTCCATAGTCTATAGTAGGTAACGGGAATTAAAAAGGATACTTCGTGAATGTGCTTCTTAGGGGAATGTTTGTGTAAGGTGGCTGGGTGACCTATTATAACATATAAAACCAAGGTTTATTTTATAACCACAGTTGTCGGAATTGGTCACGGTTGATTGATTAATTCAGACAGTTGTAGTTATACATTATGGCATTACTTCTCCGTATGTAATTGTAAGTATTGTATTATGCCAATTGAATTAATATATATTATTTTTTCATTCTTTCCAAAAGCATGACTGAACAGAAGTCGATTATATTACATATTACATAAAGTGATTAGTAAAAAGTTACCATAATCTGTTCGCCGAATCACTACATAGACTAGTATGATTATGACTACATCCAGCGTTGCAAGCAAGCGAGCGAAAAAATAACGTAGAATATGCCAGCCCCGACTCATCCCAGGGGTGTCGTAAAAGACGACAAAGGGAAATTAGCCGGTGTACACCAATAAGCACATTGGGGTATGGTGGAAGGTAAACCATCAACAACAGCATATCCAAAGAGGGCAAGTGACTGGTGCAAGGCAGGCGGCCGTCATTAAAATCTAATTCAAAACCCTGGAGAGTTTAGATTGGAATGTTGTTGTCATCTTAATCATCCTGTGTCGGTCTCTCGACATAACCGTTTCATCATTAAAATAATAAATTATGAATTTTCATAAACATAATTAACCCAATTTTAACTACCGTCGTGGTCTAGTGCTTCGTCTGCTGGAATTAAGATCCTGAGGTCCCGGGTTCGATCTCCAGGGGAGTACTTTCTATTCGGTTTGATTGGTGGTAGGATTTTTATCTAGTCTGCCTCTAGCTACCACCATCTTATCAGAATCTGTCGCCATAATAATTATGTTAACAGCATTATTGTGTTTGTATGATAAGATAGCCAGCCCTCTGTGGCTGAGCGTTCCAGGTGAAGCTCGATTCCATCTTCGGCCCTTATCGTGACACTATCAGGTGAGATAAAGGCCAAGAGCTTCCCTGTCTAGTATAAAATAATACAAAGGACAATTCAACCGATTGGCCCAATTATATGAAACCCGATGTACACAATAGAAACCTATGCTAAACGTTAGTACTAATCATCCATCGCAACTTTTACTATGGGGCCAAATAAATCTATCCTAGGAAAAAAAAAATACAGTCTTAAGAAATGTTTGAAGTCATATAATTTTATCAAACTTTTGTTAGCCTGTATATTTTTAGTAGATTTATTTGGCCCCATAGTAAAAGTTGTCATAGATAATTAGTACTAACGTTTGTCACAGGTTTCAGTTATGTACAGCAGGTTTCATTTTTTTGGGCCAGTGGTCAAAGGCAAAGTTGCTTTTGCTATTTGCCAATCATAACAGGTGACTCAATGAAATGAATGGTTCAACTTACCCTAGTTTCCCCTGTAAGTTGTGCTGACTCTTTGAAATTTAATTTTATTCTAAATTTATATCTCAATAACTTGACATAAGATATCAGATGAGAACAACCATATCACACCATATTTTTTTATTCAACTTGGTCCCAAGCAGTTTGATCTAGATTTGTTTAAGTGCACGGCCGCCGATCTATATCTATCCTTGTCCGCGTCACATGTTTACGGGCCGTTAGAGAGGGACGGTGGGACTGCGCTCGCGCAAATTTGTATCGTGGGAACTTAGCATTTGCGCTTTCACTGAACTGGACTATGGCCGAATGTTTTGATGAGCACATTGCAGAACTGGTAGCGGTTGTTACCCGTGATTTATTTGCTCAAGGAGACTAACGAATCTGTGAGAGTATCTATAGGTGCTACTTATATGCGTACAGAAATACTCGATATATGAACGTGATAATGTTGATCAGCATTTATACTCGGCCATTATAGCAAGAGCATTAGCATTATTATGCTATTAGCATTATTCTCCCCATTAATCTTCCATCCATAGGAAAAGTCTATGTCCCAGCAGTGGGAACATTAAACATCATCACCAGATGATGATCGATTATAGCAAGAGATACAGCAGCAAGAGAGACAAAATTGTTCACATCTTGTGAACAATTTTGATCGTCATCATCATCAGCATCATCATCATCAGCCCTTTAATGTCCCCCTGTTGTGGTCCAGGGTCTTCCCTATAATAAGAATATAGGGTGTAAGCTCACCCAGTACGCTGACCCAGTGCGTATTGGTTGGAATTCACGACCGTCGATGGAGCCGGCTTAACGTGCTTTCCGATGCGCGGAGGAACACAAGAAATCGAGAATATAGTTATAATTTTGGTCACCCATCCAATGATGGTAGACTTAGCTTTGTTAACGCAATCGCAGGCCGAGCGCGCTAAGCCCTGCTCTATCGAACGTATGTTCGTATCGAGCGTTTATCTTTGTTCACTATTTTTATTTGAACAGTTTAAAAATGTTAGTAAATATAGGTAGTAGAAAGAAAATAGTACATACATACATACATAAATCACGCCTATATCCCCGAAGGGGTAGGCAGAGGTGAACCAGCACCCACGCTTCGCCAATTATGTCAGGTCCCATGTAATAGGTGGCGAGCCTATTGCCATTTATCGGGCACAAAAGTCGCAGTATATTGCTGGGTGGTAGGTATAACAGGAACGCTGCTGCCCATTCCTCATCACTGTTTTATCCTTAGTCGCCTTGTACGACACCCACGGGAGAGATTCGGGGTGGTGACAATTGTATTCTACTCTGCCGTCACCACACGGCTAAGAAAATAGTGGTTGGATAAAGTTTTGAAAAGTTATATTCTTGATGCCAGAATCAAACCCGTGTGGTGACGGCAGAGTAGAATACAATTGTCACCACCCCAAATCTCTTCCGTGGGTGTCGTACAAGGCGACTAAGGATAAATCAATGATGAGGAATGGGCAGCAGCGTTCCTCTTATACCACCTAGCAATAACAATGTACTGCGACTTTTGTGCCCGATATATGGCAATAGGCTCGCCACCTATTACATGGGACCTAACATAATTGGCGAAACGTGGGTGCTAGTTCACCTCTGCCTACCCCTTCGGGGATATAGGCGTGATTTATGTATGTAGGAATCAAACCCGCGTCCTCTGCGAGCCCGCATCAAGACATAATTTTTCGAACTTGTTCTAACCACATTATTCTTTACAGCTTTGTTATTACTATATACGCTTTTATTTGTACCGATACAACATGGTGGCCTTCCGACGTCCGTAATGAGTTAGTCACTCGGTTGAATGATTGTTGCGTCACAGACGGTCACGAACACTTAAAGCTTTAGGCACGCGGACTCAAACTTTATAGACTCCATGTCACGTTGCGCTGTTGATCAGACGGGGACTTCAAGGAGCCAAGTGTAATTAACATACATACATCATTCATAAATCACGCCTATATCCCCGAAGGGGTAGGCAGAGATGAATTAATACCCACTTTTCGGCAATTATCATCGGTCCCAAGTAATAGGTGGCAAGCCTTTTGCCATTTATCGTGCACGAAAGTCGCAGTACATTGCTAGGTGGTCTAAGAGGAACGCTGCTGCCCATTACTCATTACCCTTACCCCCGAATACACAAACGCTAATCAAAGTTTGAGTCTTGCTTAACATTTAAATGTTGTCAAAATTGACGTTTTTCCATACAAATTCTGACAGGTAATGTCCACTTAACTTTTTAAGCAGTGCCCCAAATTTGATTAGCGTTTCTGTATTCGGGGGTTAGTCACCTTTTACGATACCCAAGGGAATAATGGGGATGATGACAATTGTATACTGCTCTGCCGTCCACCACACGGCTGTAATTAAATAGTTATATATTACCTATCTGTAATTACTAGTTGACCCAGCAAGTGTTCTTTTGTCCTATATAGCCCCAGCCCAGCTAGCATTACACAGAAACACGATAATATGATATAACCATTTATCGCGATGAACTTACAAAAATCATTGGATTTGTGTCAGTTCAAAGCGATAATAGCTATATTTTTAACATATCCATGCAGGCTTATTCAATTATAGGGTCGCCACCTAATAAATGGGACAAATAACAAATAGTAACCTAATTGGTGAACATGTTTCACCAATTAGGTTACTATTTGGTGAAACATGGGTGTTATAATTCGCCTCTGCCTGCCCCGTAGGGGATATAGGCGTGATTTATGAATTTATGTATACATGCATACATGCATGCTATGAATTTTACTTTGTTAAACTTTGTAGGTATAATATGTTGAAAGGCAGCATCTATCCTTACGCCATGTGTTCTGTTCTAGGACGAGAGGGAGGGCGCGGGACGCCGGTTAGGCGTCGTGCCGCCCACCACCATGGAGGTGAGTATACAGAAGTACTGTCGACAATGTCGGGTGTCACAATTTTGCCAATTTTCTTAGGTCATTATCATATACCCAAAGAGGGTTAGTGTCAGGCAGGCGGCCGGCTGTAAAACCTAAGCCAAAACTTTGAGCAGTATGGATTGGAATGTTGTCATTCCAATCACGCTCTCCGTTCACCGGTCTCTCGACATGGTCCTTTCCGTCTCTTTTCTATACATTCATTTGTCACTAGCACCTTTCTGGTGTGATAGATAATATGAATCAAAAGGACTTGGCTTGATGACGTCTGACCGATATGAATGGAAGAGGAAACATACTGCGCCGATCCCAGATAGACTGGGAACAGGGCAGGGAGAAGGAAGGATCATCATCACATATGTCTTCATCAAAGGTCTTCTATATGTGTGTGTTGTGTTACCACTGCCAGTGGTGACATATGGATATGGCTGCTTACAATGGGCCCCAGTAAGAAGGCTCAAAATCACTCAAAGGGCAATGGAGAGGGCTATGCTCGGTGTTTCCCTGCGTGATCATGTCAGAAATGATGAGATCCGCAGGAGAACTATAAGGTCGCCTACATAGCCCGAAGAATTGCGGACCTTAAGTGGCAGTGGGCAGGGCACATTGCGAGGAGGACTGACGGCCGTTGAAAGGGACCGTGGATTCCTTCTAATCACAGCCACTACGCCCAACTTACGTAGCTCACAGCTCACGATATTTCCCAAACTATAACGTTTCGGAAAGCATCTAAGATACTGTAGCTCAATGTTCGGGGAACAGTGTACCTCATGCCAATTAGCGTTCCCAAGGACACGCAACAGTTGTCGGAAAAAGGGCTTTAGCCGGTCGCGATACGGTTCCGTTTCGCAACCGCCACAGTGGTCCACTGTCCAGCACAGTCCGCTGACTCCACAGTCCACACACTTTCACTTCATACAGCTGAACATGGTGCTTAAATACGCGTGGGAATTATAATGATCTGTGTTTGTTTATCGATCAATATGACTGCGCGGGCGGGCTGAACTGATTTAATGACCGAGAGAAGGTGTATTACAACCACAGTGCTATTTCTAGGGGTTCCGATATTGTAGAGTAGGCGTAACGACGCCCAAGTGCTAAGCCATTTGACACCACGGTCGCCATGGAGTTAGCACAGTAAAACGTCAGTTTCTGAATAAAATCTCCCTCCACCACTTGACAGTGTTTTGTCTCGGAATTTCTGGAAAAATATGTTCTTTTTCCCGAGGAGATTTTGTCCACGTCCCGTGCTAAGGGTGGACAGACTCGTAGACGTTGCAGAAGTAACTCTACACGTCCCTGTCCCCTACGTGCTCGTAGATGCTCCCAGTCGCCTCGTACGGCATTCGTGGGAAAAGAGTCGGTTGTGCCAATGGAGTTCTGTCCCGCCCTCACCCATAATCACTTTGATGCCCTCAGTCGTTGACCATGGCAATGTTACTGTCGCTACGAGCAGTGACTAATAAAGTTTTCTGTCTCTCCTGTGATATATCATATTGTTCTTCGTGTTTGCGTCACACATAAATCACGCCTATATCCCGGAAGGGGTGACAGATGTGAACAAACACCCACTTTTCACCAATTAAGTTAGGTCCCATGTAATAAATAACAGGTGGGGAGCATATTGCCATAATATCGGGCATATAAATCGCAGTTAATTCCTAGGTGGTATGAGAGGAATGATGCTGCCCATCACTTATCGTTGTCTGTACCCTTAGTCGCCTTGTACGGCACCGACGGGAAAGATGGGGTGGTGAAAATTGTCTTCTACTCTGACGTCACCAGCCCCCGTAGCACGGGAAGTGGACACACCTCCTTCGGGGGAAAGAAATGTTTTTCCTCTCGCTCTAACTCCCACGACAAAACACTGTCAAATGGTGGAGAGAGACTTGTCCACGTCCCCGTGCTAGGCCCGCAGGCGGCTAATTTTGTATTTCGGTGTGTCGTAAGCCTGATAATAAGGTTTCCCATTCAGGGTGAGGTGCCTAGTAACAGCGCGAAACTAGGTTCTCTGCATATTTCAGTTTTCTTCCGGATCGACATGCCCATTTATGGCTCAAAATGCAATAACTAGATATGAAGAGAATGCAGGCGAATTAGGAGACGTAATAGTAACCGTTTACTTATTTTGGTACTTACCAATTCAGCGATCAATTATCAAGAAATTGCTTACAACGAAGCGGTTTTGTTGCGCTTTTTTTAACTATCTAGGCTGTACAATATGAGTATTTTGTGACAAAAATGGTTCCTCATTTTTAAATGCCAGGGAAAATACCTTTAATATGTATTATTCCCTAGCATAATCATGTAATTGGGAGCAGCATATTTCTATCTACCGGGCATAATAATAATTGAATACCTAATGCCGCCTATTCCTCGACATATTTATAACCGTTAGTTGCCTAATTGCCTTAAAGTCAGCATCATAAGTCGATTACCACTGTAGCCCTCTGTCATACTAAAGACAGCAAAAGCGTAGTAATAATAATGCCACCAATTTGTACGAACAACTATTGTGAAAAGGTAGTAAAGTGTTAATCTACTTATGGTGCTGACTGTACGAAACCCCCGGGTGAGATAAGGGGTGGTGACAATTGTCTGCTCTGCCGTCACCGACGACCGGCAAATTGCTTATTGCGCAAGACCAAAAGCAAAATATTGTTTACTCATGTAATGTAACGGACCATTACGTACGCTCATCAAACGCACAGAAGGAAGTGAGTTTAATATCACAGAAAATGCTCTAAACAATTATTTCCTGATTAGGAAATCAAGCCTGCTTCTTTCGTAATACGAAAGAGTTGACGATATAGGCGAAAAAAAGACATTATTTTTATCTTGCAAACCCGTGACATGTCAGCAATTATTTCTTACACTCAAACCTATGATGTTGCTCAAAGTAAATAGCATTTAAGCACTAAACTTATGTTATTGATACTACCTAGAAGGTGGACAAATTTTAATATACATACAACCAACCAAACTCTTCAGCTGTATAATATTATATAAAAAACTCGTGTCACAGTGATTGTTAAAAAGCTCCTTGAAATTACCATTTGTTATGAAACTGTGCTTGTCATTAACATTTGTCCCAACCAGGATTCAAACCGAGGATCTCTTGGCCGATAGCTAGCGATCTGACCATCAGTACAAACCGAGAAATAAATTGAACCGGGAAAAGAAATGAACAGAATTGGGAAATGAAACCGCCCTCAATCCACAATGGTGTACCCAACTGTAAATTGCATAATCCTCAAGATTGTATCCTGAGGTTCCGTAGCTTAAATTGGTTTGGCCAATTACCTCCAAATCCTCGTCCTCATCATAAGATAAGTGACAAATCAATGGATCAATTAAACTGAACTAGACACGGCCGGTATGGTTGCCACTGAATAGTTGTGAAATCAAATTAATTGGTTTGTTTTATTTATGTTTTTGTTACTTGGTCCAGTTTATTGCATTATTGGAACATGTAGGTACGCAACTCGTGAAAAACTTTTATCGATTAGCGGTAGGTACCCAACTACAAGTTAACTTAGCAAACTAACGTAATTATTATGTTATGAATCAAAGTAAAACAACAAATCCTCAAAAAAGTGAAGTGCCGATACCCTAATCTCTAAAAAAAGAAAAGATCTTTTAATTAATTAATTCAGCTTAGTAGTCTAATTAAATTAAATATTAGGGATAAGTTCACGTTGTTGGAGGTGTATGGAGAATTTTGCGAAAATTCATTTTTCCATACAAACATATTTGCGATTTTTTAAGGAACCACAAATCTAAATTGTATATAATTTTGTGGGTATATTTAGACAACATTAAGCATATGCGTAAAAAAAATCTCTAGGTATCCTTACTTTTTTAGAGATTTTTTTTTAATAACGAAGAGGGACTGGTATCCTTGTCCGTGGATCTAAGTGGTACTTAAGACGAGCTATTTTGAAGATTTATTGGTAGTGAAAGAAATAAAAATAAGATAAAATTTTATACATAAATAAGTCACAATGCTCGAGGAAATTTTTATGTAAAAAAAGTCAGTTTTGGCGGAAGTTTAAATTTGCCATAACGATGTTGAAAATGCTATGAATTGTGTATATTTTTTACGGTAATAAAATCAAAGACATTTTAGAAAGCATTCGCTTGTAAAGATATATTTGACAGTGACAACAAGAAGATAACAAAACCACAAACTTATAAAAAACATAATAATCATTAAATGAGGTTTTAACATCCTTCACACGCAACTAAAAGTTACTAATTAACAAAATTAACACTAATAAAGAACATTAAAAATAAACCCCTAAGTTTACAAAACAAAACTGCTCGTATACGCCTTAAGTGACTAAAACAGAAGTGTCACTTGACAAAAAAAACCGTCTGTATATGCCTTAAGTGACTAAGACAAAAGGTGTCACCTACAGGTTAAGGCGCTCAGGTGGTCTGACTATTCGACCTATGCGTGTTACGTAAGGTTCAGGGGAATTTAATTCTAAGGGATATAGTTTTTGAATAGGTCTGGTAAGGGTCGCGTTTTACACCCTAACAACGGCAGCCCTCGAAACCCTATCCACACCACTGATTAACTTTACAACTATTCCTATTGGCCAAAATTGTCGTTTCTCTTCCGCCTCTATCATAACAACATCACCTTCTTTCAAAATAGTCTCCCTTTGACGAGAAGTTCTCCGGTGTACGAGCAATCCTAAATATTCTTTCCTAAATCTCTCTCTCAAATCATTTCTTATATTCTGTATATACCTATGACGTACATTTACACTCCTTTCATCTATATTATCAAGGTCCTGAACCTGATTAGAGGGTAAATCATGGAGAAAGTTCATCGGTGTGAGTGGGCGTAGACTGTCTTCGTCTGAAATATACGTGAGCGGACGACTATTTAAGGTAGCCTCACAATCCACCAAAACCGTCTCTAGCTCAATATAAGTGAGAGCTGCTTTGCCTAATATCCTACGGAGTAAATCTTTCAGGCATCTTATGAGCCGCTCCCAAAACCCACCCCACCAGGGCGCACTCGGAACGTTGAATTTCCACTCAATTTTTTCAATACTCAACAGGTTTTTTAAATAGTCCCAGTCTAACTCTGCGAATAAGTTGCTGGCCCCTACGAAGTTCGTGCCATTATCCGAGTAAACCACGCGCACTCTACCTCTTCTGCCCACAAAGCGTCGAAAAGCCATCAAAAAACCAAATGTCTTTGATTTTATTACCGTAAAAAATATACACAATTCATAGCATTTTCAACATCTGGCGACCGTAAAATGGAAGAATTAAGAAAAAAACGAACCGTAGCGCGAAGATTTTTTACGATTGCAGAAAAAGATGTCTTAGTAGCATTCAGTGACAGCGGCACAGACCTTCCTCCCTTGATAAAATATTTTGAAGCTAAGGCGGAAGATTTATTTGATATCGACGATAAAATAAAGGATTTGCTTTTCCAAAGTGACGCGGATGACGAGATCATTTTTTCCGAATTGGAGTCAGCAGAGGAGTATAAGCGTCGATATCATAAGGTACGTGCGAAGTTATGTATAGATAGCCATCCGGTACCATCGGTAAGTGGAGAAAATTTCGATGGTATTAGTGGCACAGTCAAGCATAATGACAATGTAAGGACTTTTAAATTACCGGTACTAGAGTTAAAGAAGTTTGATGGTCAACCCATGAATTGGATTACTTTCTGGGGACAATTTAAAAGAATTCATGATGACAATCATATAGATGACTTCGATAAATTTCGGTATTTAATACAGTCAACAGAACCGTATTCAAAGGCTAGACAGTTCATTGAAAGTTTTCCACCAAGTGGAGAAAATTATAGCCGTGCGTTTCGTGAGCTTAAAGAGAGGTTTGCGCGAGATGATCTACTAATAGAGACATATATCAGAGATCTATTGAAATTAGTAATTCGTCCGAAAGATGATACTTCTTTAAGTGAGTTATACGATACATTATCTTCACATCTTCATGCACTAGAATCCCTGGGCGTTACTACTGACAAGTATGCAGCGATGTTACTGCCGATGGTGGAGTCTGCAATTCCGTTAGATATTCTGAAAGCATGGGAACGCAGTCGAGATAAAAGTAGTAAACCTGATCTAAACCAATTACTGTCGTACATCAAAGCGGAAGTTGAGAGTGAGGAGCGGATTTGTGCTGCCAGACAAGGTTTTGATCATCAAGCCAGTACATCGAAGCAACCAACAGCCGCTTGCATAGTAGCGCACACCAAGGCGAAAGACGAAAAAGGCTCAATATTAGAGTGCATATTTTGTCAAAAGGGTCATACGTCAGTAGAGTGTTACAAGTTGTCAAAATTGACACTTGATGGAAAACGGGAGTTATTAAGAGAAAAGAAGGCGTGTTTCATATGTTTTAGAATTGGTCACGGTACGAAGACATGTCGAAGTTTCCCAAAATGCATGATTTGTAACCGGCGACATTTCGTAGCTATGTGTCCTCGTTTAGAAAACATAAAATCGCAGAAACCAGAGGAAGACAAATCACAGAGTAAGGCCGAAGCTATGTTGTGTTTACGTAAGCCAAAAACTACTTTTTTACAAACTGTGATAGTTAAAATTGTTTATAATGGTAAAAATGTAATTACTAGAGCTTTAATCGACAGCGGCGCTCAGAGGTCCTATATCACAGATAATATTATAAAAAACTTAGGCATGAAGGCGTCTGGTAAGGAATCTGTAACACATTGTCTATTTGGCGGGTTTCAAACAAAAGGAGCTCATGATATTTATGATTTTGAAATACAGAATTTAGATGGGCAATTCAGTCTGAATGTAAGGGCATTGTGTCAAAAGAAAATTTGTGGTGCTTTGCCACGCTTACTAGATAGGTCTATGATAGACAAGTTAAAGAGTTCCAATATAACTATCAATGATTCACAGGTAGACATATCAGAGGTAGGACTATTAATAGGAGCTGATATATCTGGTCTATTATTGTTAGGGCATATAGTCCACATTGAAGGTAGTCTCGTAGCGATAGACACAAAATTAGGTTGGACTCTGCAAGGTCAAACTTGTAATGTAGCAGTGAGTTGTGCAAATGTTGTGTCATGTTTAATGAACTGTACATTATCCGACCTGTGGGATCTTGATTTATTAGGTATTAGAGATCCTTACGAGGTAGCACCCAGACAAAAATGCGAATATGAGACACTAAAATTTTTCAGAGACACGGTTTCAAGAGATTTAGAGGGTCGTTACGAGGTGCATTTACCTTGGAAGGATGGTTTTCCTGAAATGCTGCCTGGAAATAATAAAGAACTGGCGTATAAGAGACTCTTATCTACCACAAAAAAGTTAAAAAGCACAGGTAATTTAGCTAGATACGATAAGGTATTTGAAGATTGGCTAACCGAAGGCATCATCGAGATAGTTGAGGACGGGAGTAGTAGTCATGGTTTATATTTATATCATCATGCAGTAGTCAAAGAATCCAGTGCAACTACTCCAGTCAGACCTGTATTTGATGCATCGGCAAAGTTGCAGGGTCATTCTCTTAACACAAGTCTAGAAAAGGGAACAAATTTACTAGAAATTATCCCTAAGTTGTTAATGGCTTTCCGTAAGAACGCTATTGGAATTACGGCAGACATCCGCAAAGCCTTCCTTCAAATATCTGTTGTAGAAAAGGATAGAAACTACCTTAAATTTTTGTGGTGGAGCAATGCGAACGATTGTAAAACG
Organism: Cataclysta lemnata; assembly: GCA_963931975.1. Taxonomy (NCBI): domain Eukaryota; kingdom Metazoa; phylum Arthropoda; class Insecta; order Lepidoptera; family Crambidae; genus Cataclysta; species Cataclysta lemnata. The sequence continues at coordinate 2,145,575 of OZ008338.1, forward strand.
TTGATTACCTTTCGTCACAAGAGGGTCGTTTTTGGCGTAACTAGTAGTCCGTTCTTGTTAGCGGCTACCATCAATCACCACCTAGACAACATTAATGACGAAAGGAAATCTATTGCGCAACAATTAAAAAAATCGTTTTATGTGGACAATTGTGTACATAGTGTTAATTCAGATTTAGAATGTAAGGAATTTGTTGACGTTGCGAGGGCCTTAATGAACAAAGCGCAATTCGATTTAAGGGGATGGGTTTATGGACCTTCTGAGGTTGAATGTACGCAGTCAGTATTAGGTTTGATGTGGAACAATAGAGATGATGTGTTCTACGTAGCGCCGGAATACCACGATGTAACAGAGGCAATCACTAAGCGAGTATTACTTTCATTAGCACAGCGTATATTTGATCCCATTGGCTATACTAGTCCGACTGCTTTAATCCCTAAGGTATTGTTACAAAGGTGTTGGGGGCTTAAACTTGATTGGGATGACGAGTTGCCAGACGATATAAAAAAGGAATTTAGTGTATGGTTTCGAGAGATTGGGGTTATTCGTAGTATTTTCATTCCTCGTCGATTAACCGATTTTCCTGTAAATAATTGTAAATTGTCTATTCATACATTTTGTGACGCATGTAAATACGCTTATGCTGCATGCGTTTTCTTAAGATCAGAGTATGAAGATAGAGTTCAAGTTCGATTAACCACCGCCAAGGCGAGAGTAGCTCCAGTCAAACCAATGACGATCCCTCGATTGGAACTAATATCAGCGGTAATAGGTGTAAGGCTCTATCATCAAGTAGTTAGTGCGTTAGGCCTAAGTGATGTTGAAGCGGTGTTTTGGACTGACTCTACAGTAGCGTTAACTTGGATTAAACGAGAGAGTAATTGGTCAGTTTTTGTTCATAATCGCGTCAAAGAAATACATAAGGCGACAAACAAGAGTCAATGGTTTCATATCGCAGGGCCTATGAACCCAGCTGATCTACCATCTAGGGGCTGTTCACCAGAGAAGTTAAATGCTTCAAATTGGTGGATGGGACCTGAGTGGTTATATAGTAGTTCAGACCACTGGCCCAGGTCGAATTTAGTTTTTGATGATGAAGTAGCTAAGGGAGAAGTTGGTGAGGTGGTTGCAATAACTACAGAGGGAGAACACTTTAGTGATAGGTTTTCGTATTTTAGTAAATATTCCAAAATAGTTAGGTGCATTGGCTGGATACTAAGGTTTGCGAATAACTGTAAATACCGTAACGATATTCGTCCCTCTAATTTAACCTACGATGAATATCAAAACTCAGAAAAGGTACTTTTGAAGCTGATTCAGGTGGAATGCTATGATGTAGCGTCAGCATCTCCGGTGTTAGGCTTAGAAACACTTATATTAGATGACGGTTTGATTCATGTTAAATCTCGTTTATTGCTGGGAGATGAGCCAGATACCTTTAAGTATCCTATTTTAGTGCCCGGAAATCATTTCATTATACATAGACTCATTTATCAAAATCATTGTAAATTACAACATGCTGGAGTAACAATAGTCCTCAGTAAGCTTCGCGAATTTTACTGGTTGACAAGGGCTCGCCGTAATGTGAAAAATGTGATCTCCAAGTGTAGTATATGTAAACGATTCACGTGTAGAGCGGCACAAGCACCCACGGCTCCATTGCCAGAAAATAGGATTAGGACCGGGAAAGTATTTGAAGTAGTAGGTGTAGACTTTGCGGGACCACTTTACTTGAAGTCAGGTGATAAATGTTGGATTGTCTTATTTACGTGTGCGGTATTTAGAGCAGTTCATCTGGAGCTCACTATGTCTCTGTCAACGCAAAGTTTTTTGATGGCTTTTCGACGCTTTGTGGGCAGAAGAGGTAGAGTGCGCGTGGTTTACTCGGATAATGGCACGAACTTCGTAGGGGCCAGCAACTTATTCGCAGAGTTAGACTGGGACTATTTAAAAAACCTGTTGAGTATTGAAAAAATTGAGTGGAAATTCAACGTTCCGAGTGCGCCCTGGTGGGGTGGGTTTTGGGAGCGGCTCATAAGATGCCTGAAAGATTTACTCCGTAGGATATTAGGCAAAGCAGCTCTCACTTATATTGAGCTAGAGACGGTTTTGGTGGATTGTGAGGCTACCTTAAATAGTCGTCCGCTCACGTATATTTCAGACGAAGACAGTCTACGCCCACTCACACCGATGAACTTTCTCCATGATTTACCCTCTAATCAGGTTCAGGACCTTGATAATATAGATGAAAGGAGTGTAAATGTACGTCATAGGTATATACAGAATATAAGAAATGATTTGAGAGAGAGATTTAGGAAAGAATATTTAGGATTGCTCGTACACCGGAGAACTTCTCGTCAAAGGGAGACTATTTTGAAAGAAGGTGATGTTGTTATGATAGAGGCGGAAGAGAAACGACAATTTTGGCCAATAGGAATAGTTGTAAAGTTAATCAGTGGTGTGGATAGGGTTTCGAGGGCTGCCGTTGTTAGGGTGTAAAACGCGACCCTTACCAGACCTATTCAAAAACTATATCCCTTAGAATTAAATTCCCCTGAACCTTACGTAACACGCATAGGTCGAATAGTCAGACCACCTGAGCGCCTTAACCTGTAGGTGACACCTTTTGTCTTAGTCACTTAAGGCATATACAGACGGTTTTTTTTGTCAAGTGACACTTCTGTTTTAGTCACTTAAGGCGTATACGAGCAGTTTTGTTTTGTAAACTTAGGGGTTTATTTTTAATGTTCTTTATTAGTGTTAATTTTGTTAATTAGTAACTTTTAGTTGCGTGTGAAGGATGTTAAAACCTCATTTAATGATTATTATGTTTTTTATAAGTTTGTGGTTTTGTTATCTTCTTGTTGTCACTGTCAAATATATCTTTACAAGCGAATGCTTTCTAAAATGTCTTTGATTTTATTACCGTAAAAAATATACACAATTCATAGCATTTTCAACAACAAAACATGTTTGATTTGTGAACGAAAATCCCATTTTTTACGAAAATATAATTTTTATTTATAAAAAATATTATAATTTATTTTAGGTAAAGTAGATACTTACGTAAAAACTACGTAGTGTAGTTTTTCAAAAGTAGTCATGGCGACTAAATGCATTTTTGTGCATTGTTTTTGCAATTTACGCGAATGGCCGCTGGCAGCCCTGCCTATTCAAATGGCGTCAATTTGGAGCAGTCGCGGTTTCGCAACGAGTTTTGTCGACGTAATGACTGTGTTTTGTGGCGTTCCACAGTTTCGAGAGGAGACGTACGGATTCGGAGCGGATACCCCCCATTCACTTGGGCTTGAAACAAAATGTAAACAATCTTGATATGTCTCTTTATCTTAAAAACAAGAAATTTGTATACTAAAATACATCATCAGTTTTAGAAAAATAAAACTGTTAGCTGCTTTGAAATACCTATTGGTGTTACACATTTTTATTTTTGTATTTTATATTATATGAATGGAGTATGATCATGTACTTTAGAGGCTGAGGAATGCATTCAGGGGCCGTCAACACTTTCTATCGAACAAAAGTCAATTTTTCACAACTACTTACCACTAACTTTTATGTTCGACACGACGGTCGCCATGCTGTTTACTTAGTATTGCCGAGCTTAATAATAAAATTATCTGCGTTTGTTTTTCTATGATTTTTTGAAAAAGAAGGCCTTTTTTATCAGATGGGAATGCATTTACGCCCCATACCAGCCTCTAGCTAGGCGACTGGCGTGTGTGGGACTCGCCCAGCGCACGAAGCGCACGCAATACCCACTAAACCATTCCGGTGTTCCTCCTAGCCTTTAGGCGGGGAAACTCTGGGATCTGCCTCACGGCAAATCACCAGCCACTCCCCAGGGCGTCCCACCTTACGCCGGGGTCAGCGCCGAGGAGGAGATGTACGAAACACCGGACATCCCCAATCCCGTGCTAGGCCTACAGTTTCATACATTTGTATTCCATTCGTTCGAACAGATTGGTCACTTATCTAGATGGGGTTTTGCTGATGTTTTCATATGTGGTGCACTCGTTCTGTTTCCGTCGCCGAAGAAAACGCTCGTCCGCTTTCGCCGGCAGAGCGCACCTTTAAACGATTGCATCCAACCGGCATTCCTATTACAGGATGCGACTTGCCTAACGACCGCGCCTGCGCCACGCCTCTGCGGCCACTGTGCGCGATGTACAGTCGTCAGCTGAAGTGATATGTGATATACGCACAAATACCAAGGGCGATAAAATAAAGAATAACTGAGATCGTGGCTGGGGCGATAAATCTTTGTGTTTTATGTCAATCGCGGGCGGAAAAGTCCACTTCAGGGGGTGACATAAAAATATATAAATATTGGCGGACCTGACAAACGTTTTTTTTTCACCAAGTTGTATCCAAGTTAATAAGAATGAAAGAAAATAGATCTAGATATGAATATTATGAAACCAGCTCAACGTTCATGAACGAATAGTCCACGGTCAGTCTCCACGATCCTGCTGCTGTGCAAATCCTGTTTGAATTCGTGAATAACATCGCACTGAGGCGCCATTTCCATGAATACATAGCTCGTTTCCTTTTTTCCGTGAATAATGTCGTATAGTATAGCCATTTACACGAATAACGTTGTATTTTATCGTCATTTACGTGTATAACGTTGTATAGAATAGTCATGTACGTGAATTACGTCGTATTGATCGTCGTTTACACGAATAACGTTGTATATTATCGCTGTTTACACCAATAACGTATGCAACGTTATTGGTGTAAATGTAGGATTCGTCAATAACGTCGCATTCTATTGTCATTTAGATAAAGAATGTCGTAGTGTGTCGGCATCTCCATGACTTTTGTCACATTTTAGTTATTTGCCATGAATCAAGTCGCATACGTTATATTAATAATAATTATTGAAAACTTAAACAGCTAACAGTTCACAATAAAACACGATAATTATAATCAATATTCTTGTATAATTCTTCGTCTGTCTTAAATGCACAATAATGATATATTAGGAACTTTTTCTTGTTTAATCTATTTTTTTATTTGCCATCTTTTTGTTGACATAACCATAGATTGACGTCAGATCTCACAGGTTAGCAGAGATAAGTGTGACAACGCCACCACAGCCTAAGAATACGCGAGTACGCCGGAACGTTCGTTCAAAAATCGGCCAAAAAGTAATGTTATGAACGCCTTTTATAGATTTGCTTACATTATGTTGCATGGAGCGTCAAACCCCATCGATCGTCGCAGCCTGGATCTACGATAAAATAGAAGAAAAAACCTAATCTTTGAACTGACTCTTACCTCAATATTTACTTTTGATATTAACTGTACGCACAGAACAAGTTGAATCAGCCACTCTCATCTAACAGTGGCCCTTTGAAGTCCACTCTTGTCTGTTTCTGTAAGCCTAGCACGGGACGTGGACAAAATCTCTCTCCACCTCTTAACAGTTTTTTGTCTCGGATTTACTGTAGGAGTTAGAGCGAGAAGAAAATATTTCTTTTTCCCGTTGAGATTTTTTCCGGGCATTCATGAAGACATTAATGAGATTAGACGAAGCGAAAGAAATAAGTAAAGATCGTAGCAAGTGGAAAGATGTCTACACCTATGGGAGAAAGGTGCGATGTTGTGTGACATGATCAAAATCACTGATCACTATCCAGTTCGATTGTGTACGAAGTAGATTGGCGGCGCTTACACAGTCAACTGTGTTCGGGCCTCCATGATGTACTCATGATACTAAATTATTTATTGCAATCCGTAATATTTTAAGTTCTTAAAGCTAAGCATAGATCATAATGGAACCTGTCGGAAACAGCAAAAAATAAACACAAAAAATTAGAACAGGATAGGTACAATCGAATTATGTTAAGTATATTAATTAAAAATAAAATGTGTATGTATGTATGATCTCAACTAACCGCGGAAGTTTATTCCTCAATTCATTACACCAAAACTAGTCCAAGGAGACCACAAGACAGATTGCCTCACTCTCTAGGGATATTTCACCGGCTCCTAATGATCGGCATGAAGGGTGTTGGAACGGTTTTGTAAATTGTAATAGATCGATGGTAGTCGTGAGCGGTCGCACAGCCGCGTGTGAGGTCGTGTCGTGTGCGCAGCGCATGCAACGTTACATTCGGTATATACGGGTTGGAGTGCGGCCTCAGTGACAGCGATATATAGCATCACTAACACCCGTATTCACAAACAATATTTGTATAAGTAAAGAAGCAACACTGCGAAGTAAGACATTTCTCAATGCGTTTTGTCACTCAAGTATTGTCAATGAATAGGTTTTTGGGACCATGTGCGTTAACGCACCTTATAGTACTGTTTGTGAATACCTACGTGTGTTAAACAGGCGATTAAAAGATAACCGTCAGATTTTGGCAACTCTTCCATACGGTGAAACGTCAAAAACCGACACGGTTAAATAATAATCGCCTGTTTAAGTGTTGGTGAATTCGGGCCTAAGGAGGTGGCGGTTAGACGATTAGGCCCAGCCAAACCAAAGCGGTGAGGAGTAGAGGAGCTGTGTTTTTGGAAACAACCAATAGAAATTCGTTATTCACACGTCAACTTCAGTGGATACCACCGAGCGGGGATGTACCATATTTGTATGACGCGATGGAGCTAACGGAGGTGTGAGCTGTGCGCCGCAAGATGACGCCGTCAACTGTTTTAGTAATAGAGACATGAAGAAGTCTGGCTTTCGTGTCAGATCGAACTTAACTACAATCATCGCACACATCTCCGCTACAGTCTAGTCAGTACGCACCTCCGCTCAGCTTTGGTGGATACACCTTTTTTGAAAAACATCTCTTCTCGTCTCCGCTTGGTTTGTTTGAACGGTACACAGTCTTTGCGTGCAAGTTACCAGCCCTTGTGACGGCCTAATCTCTTGATCGTAACCTACCTCGCATAACAAGAAGTGTTAAGTGATATTATGGTTGTCAACTTGCGTCATTGGTGTTCACGTCATGTAGGTGTGTTAACTAACATCCACCTTTCGCCAACTAACACCATATAAAATAACCGACAAAGAATAAATAGTAGGTAGGTACGTACTATTCATTCGTGTTACTAAGAACTGTAAAAACTACCACCCTGACACTTCAGAGGGCCTAGCCAAGTAAGTTATCTATTCGAACGCATGGAAAACAAATGTATGAAACTGACTTATTACAGAGAAAACATTAAATCAGTTAGTCAGTCAGGCTAGAGTGACGACCGAAACACGATATGATATAGCAATACATTGTCAAAAATCCAATGATTTTTGGCCGTTCAATGCGATAAATGGTTTTATCATATCGAGTTTCGGTGGTCATGCTCGCGGGCTGATCGAGAAATTACTCTGCTTGCTCTGTTACCGGCACCCCTAATATAAGCGTCTTTCACTCGCTCTCAGTGACACCGCGCCCTCCCCTTTTAATTGAAGAAGATTCGTGCAACCGTCGCTTGCGCAAGATACTGGTCGCCACGCCCTGCGCCGTACTCGCTCCAGAGTACCTACACTTCAACTGCCACATTATAATATAAATATTTTATGGTTGAAACATAGGTTTGAATTGAGGAAACGTGGACTCTGAGGCTGTGGTGTAATACATACATACATACATAAATCACGCCTATATCCCCGAGGGGTAGGCAGAGGTGAACTAGCACCCCATTTCGTCAATTTTGTTAATACATAAATCACGCCTATATCCCCGAGGGGTAGGCAGAGGTGAACTAGCACCCCATTTCGTCAATTTTGTTAAGGCCCCTGTAATAGGTGCCGAGCCATCCCCCGCGGGTGTCGTACAAGGCGACAACATGTAAAACGAGCGATTAAAAGATCACCGTCAGTTTTTAATAGTTCTTCCATACGATATAATATGTGATGGTGAACTCCAGCCTTAAAAATTAAAGATAAACGTCAGTTTTTAGTTCTTCCATACGGTAAAGTGTCAAAACCGGCGTTTGAATAATAACCGCCTGTTTTAGTGTTGGTGAACTCCAGCCAAAGGGTTTAGACAGCGATGGGCAGCAGCGTTCCTCTTATACCACCCAGCATGCCGATAGTTGTCAATAGGCTCGCCCCCTATTAAACGGGAGCTTAGATAATTTGCGAAATGGGGGTGTTAATTCACCTCTGCCTACTGTAATTTGCGTGATTTATGTGTGTATTTATGTCAAAAAATTGCCTGAATTATCGGCAAGTAGTGTAGCTGAGACAAAATGAGGAATGCATTGCATGTTCCATTCCAGTTAATGAATGAACATTGTAACTGTTGTTATGATAAGAGTGGGCGTGGTTTTAGAATACTTGTAAATAAAATTTAAGTGAATAAATAAACTGCGTAAATAATAATAAATAAACGCCGTGTGGTGACGGCAGAGCAGAATACAATTGTCACCACCCCAAACTTTTGTGCCCGATAAATGGCAATAGGCTCGCCACCTTTCATGGGACCTAACATAATTGGCGAAACGTAGGTTCTAGTTCACCTCTGTCTACCCTTTCGGGGATATAGGCTTGATTTATGTATGTATGTATGTTAATACACTGCGTATATAGTGAGGAGCTCGCTAGCGCAGTGCCATAGCGCGCTTGACATGCGATTGCGTAAACTAAGCAATGTTCGCTAAGGCCGGACATTAGATGGCTGACCAAAAATGTATTATCTCGGCTTCCTGTGTGCTTCGAAGAAGTACCTTAAGCCGTTGGCGCCGGCTACATCAGTCTGCGGTCGTTAATACCCAATGTGGTCGGTTATGGCCTACTATCCCTATATTCTTCCATCCATAGGTGAGGTTCCGGCAATCGGACCATTAAAATGCTGGTGATGATGATAAAGACATGAAAATGCAATACGCATCAAATAAAATAAACACCTATACCATTAGCTTGAGTGCTGCCTATAAAAATAGAAGCATTATATAACCGATTCCCACAAACAACGATGAAACGACGCATATTATTTGATTGCTTGAAATTTATGGTAGGCATAGGCAATAGAATAGATAGATGCAATGATTGCTTCTTGTACGGTCAATCACACTTCGGACTATCCAAAACTTAAAATTTCCTCAAGCGATTGTCAACCTTAACTAGTCCGCCATTATTTTTATTTCAAAATATGTACTTATATTTTATATTTTTATTTTTATTTCAAAAAATTTATAAATACTTATTAGAAAAATTATCACAAAGAAAATTGTAATTAGAAGAAGCTCGAAAAATGCGTCGTCACTCGTCTTAATGCAGGAATCGAACCCGCGTCCTTCGCATTCCGGGAAGATGCGTATACCACTCGACCAACCAACACGTTAATTACACTTGCCGAAATTCACACAAATATATTATTTGACATTTTGTGATAACCTGTCGTGCTGTTCACTGTACAAGGGCACCCGTTGATGCTCGCTTTAGCAAGAAGTCCCTTCTCAGTAGCGTAGTAGCAACGTCAGCGTTCGTAGAACTAATGTGTGGCACAGGCGGAAACGGTTCTCGCTGACTTATGTCAACAACACACCTGCACGCGACGTTTGCGCAGAGTCATCCATGTATGGGTGCTGGATGTCATACATATCTGTGCCACAAACTCGAATTTTTTGAAAATTCGTAACGTAATCGTATCGAGAAAGCAATCCAAAACCAAAACAAAATAAACTTCTAAATTTTAAATTGAGAATTATTAATACCTATTAATGAATTAATATTAACATAGTAAACACATATTCAATACCTATGTATTAAATTCTCTTTCGTTAGCAGCGTTATTGTGTTCCGACAATTTGTGATAAAATAGTCAGCCCCTCTGTGGTTGTGGGTTCCAGATGACGCTCGATTCCTTCTTCGGCCCTTATCGTCACTTACCATCAGGTGAGATAAAGTCCAGGAGCTTCCGTCTAGCATTAAAAGGCGTTTTATTAAGCAGCCTCAGCGTTCGTAGAACGAACGTGTGGCACAGGCGGAAACGGTTTTCGCTGGCTGGCTGTCAACAACACACCTGCGTTTGCGCAACGTCATCTGTGTATAGGTGCTGTGTATTATACATACATAGGTCACGCCTATTTATTCCCGGAGGTAGTCAGAAGGTAATTAACGCCCACGTTTCACCAATTATGTTAGGTCCCAAGGTGGAAGCCGCTGGATGCAGGCAGCGCAAGACCGATCGGTTTGGAGATCCTTGGGGGAGGCCTATGCCCAACAGTGACTGACAACAGTGACACTGACTGATTATGGCGACGAGCCTATTGCCATTTATCGGGCACGTAGATCGCAGTAAATTGCTATGTGGTATTTATTATAAGAGCAATGCTGCTAGCCATTACTCATCGCTTTCTTCACCCTTAGTCGCCGCGTACGACACCCTCGGGAGAGATTGGGGGTGGTGACACGTGAACGTATGAAGTTGAATGGATAGAGAAATTTCGGCAAGTCAATTAACGTCCTTGTTGGTCGGGTTCTATTCTGGGGTTCTTTCCCGCATCAGGCAGCCTAGCCAAGTGGCTTATCTATTCGAACGCATAGAAAACAAAAGTATGGAACTGACGTATTGCTTTCTCTGTAATACGTCATTCCAATCACTCTCTCCGTTTGTCGGTCTCTCGACATGCACCGTTCCGTCTCTTTTCTATACATTCATTGATACATATACATTCATGTGATGGATGATATGAATCAAAAGGGAGTGGATGGCTTGATGACGTCTGACCGATATGAATGGAAGAGAAAACATACTGCGCCAACCCCAGATAGACTGGGAACAGGGCAGGGAGAAGAAGAAGAAGATAGATTGGCCACTTTGCTAGGGGGGCAGGACAATAATTTTTGAGAATTTATTTTATTTTCTTTGTAAGTCTTTTCGAAGCCCAATATTACGATTTTAACACGACGTGTGTCCTTTGCAGGCATGCGGGCCCCCCATCCAGATGGAGCCTGTGGACTTAAGCCTCAAAAGACGGTCTCCCACTCCACGGAAGCGGCCCCGGTTCCCTGGTACGTATTACTTAAGTATTAAGACTTGGATTCGTGTAACCGGAATATTAGTAGCTTTTAAAAAAACTATGCACACATTTTATTTTTATTTTTTTAAAGATGTGTTGAGATTGCTAGCACTAACCTCTAATAAAATGTAAATACCTACAAAATACCTCCTAAAATGTCAAATGTTTCTTGTGCCGATTTGAAGCGCCCCCTCGAGCGGCAAGGGTAAATGGTAGAGCGATAAAGGACATCCTCCATTCTGGCACAAAATAAAAAAAAAGTGCTGTATTCTGACAGAACACGTCGGCCTTAGCATTTGTTAATATGGCACACCAAAGCTGTAGCACCAATATAAGTGTTCTATACAGGGAGGAAAGTTGAGATGGGGCATTAAGGGCAGCTACCTGGTCCCTTGCTGCCACGCGGAGATGGCCCTAGGAGACCCTTCCCAACTTTTTGAGTGATGACAATCGACATTCACAGATTTTTGATTAAATGTACAGTCAGCGAGAAAACCGTCTTTACCCTACTAAAATATATGGAAACAGTTTTCTTTGATTTGTGGGTGTCCTATTACTCTAACCTCAGTTGGTCTCAAAGAGTGTTTAATCCTCTATGGGAATGGGATCGATTGACATAAAAAAAAATCTCAATTCCGACTATTTATTCTGACAATTTTCTCGCTAACTGTACATTTAATCAAAAATCTGTGAATGTTGACTGTCTGGATTGGATCTGGTAGCTGCCCTTAATGCCCCATCTCAACTTTCCACTCTGTATAGCACTACTAATATTGGTGCTACAGCTTTGGTGCCATATCAACAAATGCTAAAACCGACGTGTTCTCTCAGAATACAGCACTTTTTTTTTATTTGCGGCACTTTTGATTTTGGGTCAAAAATGTATGAAAAGTGGAGAGATGTCCTTTGACGTTTACTTGTCGCTATTTGCTGTTTAATATTAGTTCCTTGGACGTTCACCTTCGCACACCAGTGCCATCAGCGCCAAGATGGCGATAATCAAATTGGCTTCATTATTTGGTTGATAACTTTCAGTCCAGCGTACGTTTGTGGAGAACCAATCAAATCACTTTATTTGGCATTAAGTACTCATTAACGTTAACTGACGCCTCGGAGTGCGGCATATAGGCACAGACGTGACTATTAATTACGTGTGAACCTTTTTTTATTAATAATAAATAACATAAAGGTCGCCGCAGTTCAACCGCCATAAACGCCACTTTAAAACACATAAAAGTGTTATCTGTGTATTATATTACTTGTTATTTACTGTTACCTACATACAATGCAAATTCAATTTTTACAATGTGCAGAGTGATGTTTTTAATAAGTTGCTTTAATGACAGTTAATAATAAAATTGTCATATCTGGTTACATACAAGGTTCTTGCTTGGTTTATTAGTAACCAAAGTCATCAATCACAAAGAAGCAAGAAGTCAATTACAAAGATTATTAAATTTTGATTTAGTTATATTGTATCAACTTACACACATACATGCATAAATCTCGCCTATAAAGGGGTAAGAAAGGGTTTCAAAAACACCCACGTTTCGCCAATTAGGTTAGATCCCATGTAATAGGTGGCAAGCCTGTTGTCATCTATCGGGCACCTAAATGGCAGTTCATTGCTAGGTCATAACATCAATACTGCAGCCTATTAAGTACTCATTGCTCTCTTTACCCTTTGCACATGAGTAAAGAAACGGGTAGAGACAAAGGTTCATACACGTGCGTTATGATAGGTACACGACACATATATTCTAAGTTACACATACTACAAGCAAGAAACGTGTGTGTGCGTGTCCCCTGGTTGGCACTCTGTCCCCTTGTACGACACCTACGGGCGAGTTATTGGAGAGGTATTCTGCTCACAATCACCGCATCATCATCATCATCATCAATCAGCCCCTTAATGTCCCCACTGCTGGGGCACAGGCCTTCCCTATGGATAGAAGAATATAGGGAGAATGGGCCATAACCCACCACGCTGGCCCAGTGCGGATTCGTGGGTATTAACGACTGCTTATGCAGCTGGGACCAACGGCTAATATTCTAAAGCTGAAGAGTTTGTTTGCTTGATTGGTTGGTTGGTTGGTTGGTTGGTTAAACGCACTAATCTCAGACTGATTCAAATGGAAAAATATTTTTGGGTTGGATAGTCCATTAATCGAGGAAGGTTACAGGCTATTTACGAACCGACATGAACGCGTGCGAAGCCGCCGGCGTCCACTAGTATAATAATAAAGGGAATACAATAAAAATGTAAATTTGGTTTGCAATTAGATCGTTTCCTCACAATCGCCGCCAGTCGGTAAACGTGATTGGACCGAGGCCGCCGAGACGACACGGATGCTCTGCCGGACCTCGCCGTACCCGCCACGTGGGTGGACAAGAATGGGACCTAATGCCCCTTTAACTTTATGATACCACTCAGTAGGCCTAGCATAGGACGTGGACTAAATCCCTCTCCACCACTTGACAGTGTTTTGTCTCGGAATTTAGTGGGAGTTAGAGCGAGAGGAAAATATTTTCCCTTAGGAGATATTGTCCACGACCCGTGCTACGGGGGCTGCGCTGAATTTCAGTTAAAAAAATAAAAGTAAAAACTACCATTTAATTCACACAAATCTAACATGAAACACTTTTATTCGTCACTATACAAATCATAAAATGTATCAATGGGATCAGTGGCCCGATTCAAAACATTCATTTTGTCAACTGATCCCGCAGGATGAGGTCGAACGGTCTCAGTTGGCTAAAGCGCCTTAAAGAGTAACAACAATATCCCGTATCGTTAGTAGAAAATGAACAAATGCCTTAACTAATGAAACCACCTGGAGAGAAAATTAGTGCCGTGTGGTGACGGCAGAGTAGAATACAGTTGTCACCACCCCAAATCTCTCCCATGGGTCGTACAAGGCGACTAAGGATAAATCAGTGATAAGTAATGGGCAGCTGCGTTCCTTTTATACCACCTAGCAAAGTAATGCGACTTTTGTGCCCGATAAATGGCAATAGACTCGCCACCTATTACATGGGACTTGACGTAGTTGGCGAGACGTGGGTGCTAGTTTACCTCTGCCTACCCTTACGGTGATATCGGCGTGATTTATGTATGTATGTAATAAATCCAGCATACTCATGCAACATGTAGTTTGATGAACCGGTTGAGAAGAAAGGGGTCCAGTCTTTCCTATCATACTTAGCGTGGGACTAAGCTTTTTATTTCATTTTAATAACCTTATTTTTTGATATTTTTAATTGGTTTTATATTTTTTCCTTATCATTCGTCACCCTCTCGATCTCTTATATCTTATATACCTATGTAGTGTCATCTCTGCATACTCTACAGCTCTTGTAATTTATTGGACACAAGACATGGTAATTATAATTATTGTCACACACTCCTCCCGATTGGTACCAATTGAAAAGGTTTGTTTCAATCTATTCGAACAAGTGTTTCGTTTGTGTTTCGATTAATCGCACTACACCGGCATTCATCAAATTATGATAGTATTTTATGTCAGTGAGTAGAGTTAGCATATAAAATGTATTAGCCTTACCCCCGAATACAGAAACGCTACTCAAAGTTCGAGTCCTCCTTAACATTTAAGTATTGTCAAAGTTGATGTTTTTTTATACAAATTATGACAGGTATTGTACTCTCAACTTTATAAGCAGTGCTTAAAATTTGAGTAGCGTTTCTGTATTCGGGGGTTAAAGAGTGTAGTTGGCGTTACTACCGTCTTTTCCATAAGTCCGTCCCTTCATTAGGCAATGGCTGCAAATTTTGAATAGCATCAGTGCTCCTCAGTCGTTCATCGCTTAGCAATATTATATTGCGATAGATAGATAAGTTTATTTATTTCTAATTGAAATAAACTTTAAGTACCTACAAAACGAATATCTATGTATGAACTAGGAAGCCTCCTTTTATAATGTACGATAACCGTTAGACAAATTTATCTAGCCAGAGAGATGGAGACGCCCGCCCGATTTCAAATAATAAAACTTTTACCGACTTCAGGCAAGAGCTTAACTTAAGGGCGTCTGTAGTACCAGTGGACTAAGGTTCACAATTGTCATTGGTGTGGGATAAAACGGCGGGTATGTATGTGTGTACCCTGTCTCCTAAATCAGAGATTTCGGAATTCGAACCCGTATACGGACTATATGTAATTGGATGGCTCTACACGAGTGTTTTCTCATAGTTGCATGATGAGAGCGGTTTCACGAACTTCAATCTTTCTAACGCAGTACGTCACTTTCGCAGAATGTCATCATGAAAAATTTTATCACTTTCGCATAATGTCACTTTGGTTATTTTTTCATCTATCATGTAGATGATTTGTTTTATAATTATGTATTATTTTTATGCCGAAATGACATTGTGCAAAAAAGTCGTTTTGCAAAAGTGAAATTATGCGCAAATATGTGAATAAATTTTCCAAGATGACATTTTACGAACATTTTACCTGTCTAATATATAATCTATATGAAAAACCTCGCGTCATAGTGTTTGGAGGAGTGCGAAAACTCCTCCAAAAGGGCTTGGCTGATTTTATTAAAGTTTTTATTTTTTAAGTCTGAGAATAGATCGGCTATTTTTGATACCCCTAATTGATAAGGGCTTCCCGGGGGGTTTCCCGGTTCAGTTATTAATAGATAAAATACCAATCAAATAGATCACATTTGCTTGTAACGTCAAAGCGAATGCAATTCAGTAGAGAACTGCCCCGATTGCTCTGATCACAGTCGAAATCTGTCGCCGCTTCCACAAATTAAACTATCTGTCGCAATCCAAATTTACACCGTTACAATTGCTAATATTTTACATCGCACTAAATCACAGATTGACCTACATTAGTGTGGGAACTGCGCGTTGCGTGCGCGAAAGTGCTGGGCCGTGTGCACGGGCACTTATCACTGGTCATCGTGTCTTATTAGGGCACCCGGCCGCGTTTACACCGGCATGCGCTGCACAATTAATTAAATTTGAATTACAGGCTCGTCAGTATAAGCCCGACGACCGACATCATTATCGCCCTGCCCTTATTATCCCATCCTATTTGGGATGGGCGCAGTATATCCTCTTTCTCCATTCTCTTCTGTCACTCGTCATCTCCTCATCCACATCCATCACCTTCATATCACACGTTACACAATCCGTCTTCTTTTTCACACCCCAACGTTCCGATCCATACGTGACAACAGGTCTAATAAAAAACTTGTACATCCTTCCTTATAGTTTTAGTGGTATTCTTGGGTCGCATGTAGTTGTTGTAACCTGTCGCCATTTCAGCCAACCTACGTTGATTCGGTTTGTAATTTGCCGATCGATCTCCCCATCTGCTTTCAGCCTTGCGCAAATGAACCTAGGTACCGACAATTGGAATAGACTGGCAAAGGTATTCCAGCTAAATTAATGGGTATTGGACCAATATTGGCTCGTATAACCCTGACATTTGATGAAAGGTTTCATTGCCAGCCTTTTATAGTCCGATTTAGTTAGTACAAATTAACGAATGCATATGCAAAGTCAAAGTCATAATTCATTTATTCATATCTGGTATGATTACAATACACTTATGAATCGTCAAGACGATACCGAAAACCCGTGTGTCCAAGAAAAAAATAGGGGAGTGCGCAGCATGTCTCATTCTGTAATGATAGGTCTCCAAAACCCGCCCACGCCCCGATCCGCAACGAAGCGCCGACCCTGCCGCGTTCAATACCAAGATGATACTAAACGCATCAGGGCCCAACGCTCCGCTAGCAGAACGGCACGCAAGTAGGCTGTAGAGAAACCCACCATTGTCAACGAGTTATGACATTGCAGGTACATTGTAAATTATGCACCAAATACAATCACACAACTCGCCAATCACAGAAACCGAAACATGCCGCGCACTACCAATCAACCTCCCAACCCCCAACCTATACGGACACACAAGTTTTCAATATCTAGCGAAAAATCTACGCCATCCGTTCGTAAGCTACCGGGAGGCCCTGTTCTGAGAAGAACGGGCAAGAAACTCAGTCGGGTATTTTCCTCCCTTAGTTACATATATAATATATAATCTAAATTCCAATGAAAATTTAATGAAAGATGTCAATAGCTTTAACGTCAAGTAATAATAATTACTGCCGCACTCAGAGACGTCAAATAACGTTAATGAGTACTTAACGTCAAAAAATGACGATTCAATACTAGTCGCTATTCTTCCCGGGTCTATGGTCTTGATTTGAATGGAATTCTTTGACATTAAATACTCATTAAAGTTAATTGACGTCTCTGAGTGGGGCAGTTAGAGTCACAATTTCTGAAGCTATCAACATCCTTCATTACAGACAGAACAGCATATTAATCATCTATTATATAAATAAAAATAAAAGTTATTTATTCCAAACATCCTTGTCATCTAGATAGTCCTGAATCTTATAGTATCCTTTTGCCATTAGTACTTTTTTTACATAAGGCTTAAATTTGTGTTGAGGCAGTTCAGTCAAAGATCCTGGTATCTTATTATAGAAAAGTATACATTTCCCCATAAAAGTGCAATCTGAACCTAGTGCAGCCGGGACTAACTGTTTAACGTGCCTTCCGAACGTCGATTTCCAATAGATTAATGTAAGATATCAAGCAAAGGTATCCATAAAGTGCATAATAATTTAACAAGCTCTATAGCTAATACCCAACGAAAGAAGCTTTATCGTTTTCACCATACGCGCATGTGCAAATTGGGACAGCGGTGTAACATCTGGAGTAGGCCCAGTTAAATGGATTTTCGTGTACCCAAGTTCGTACGGAGCCGTTGTTAATGATAGTTCCGCGTGAAAGTACTTACATATTGACTTGGGCCAGTTTACAATTTATTGGGCATGGCGTGAACATTTCGCATGCATGCATGCATGGTACAAATATGGCGGCCGTAAAGGGATTGCACACGATTACTGTGGACCGCGTGAAGGGCCCGAAGCCGCTTGATCTACTTAGTCCTTATGCTTTGGCACAATAATGTTATCTATGCATTAGTTACGGTGCTTTTCCACTAGAACTGTGCGAGGGATGTGTTTGAAGAGAACCAATAGAATCACTCCATTTTTAAATAGAGTGATTCTATTGGTGTATAGATGTATTTATTATAACCATCTGGTTCTCATACAAATTATACGGTTAGTGAAGCATGTCGTGAAAAATGTATAGCAAATTCGAAAATTAATTTAACAATAATTTGAATTGTTTATATCACCATAGTTTTTAGGTCTCCTATGCTAGCCTGGGAGCGAACAAATAACGTAGAATAGGCCAGTCCCGACTCATCCCATGGATGTCGTAAAAGTCGACTAATGGAGATTGCCCGGTGTAGACCAATAAGCACCTTGGGGCACCCGAATGGTGTAGGTCAAACCTCCAACAACAGCATACCCAAAGAGGGTTGGTGTCAGGAAGGCGGCAGGCTGTAAAACCTAAGGCCTTGAGCAGTATTGATTGGAATGTTGTCATTCCAATCACTCTCTCCGTTCAACGGTCTCTCGACTTGGTCCATTCCGTCTCTTTTCTATACATTCATTAATCACTAGCAAATTTACGGTGTGATGGATGATATGATTAAAAAGGGAGTGGAATGGCTTGATGACGTCTGACCAATATGAATGGAACAGGAAACGTCTGGGAACAGGGCAGGGGAAGAAGATATCACCATAGTTTTTCGGTATATTTATATTTATTATTATATTTCGGCATATATTATTTAGTGTAAATAGTGTTCATGAGTGTGCGTTATTTCTAATACTTGTTGTATAGCAATATCTAGTTAGAACAGCGTCATCTGAGCAACTCCTATTAATAATAATAAATAATAAATATTTTTACATTCACACCTATCAGCTAGCCCAAAGTAAGTAGCCTAAGCACTTGTGTTATGGATACTAGATGACGGACATATTATATTTTTAATATAATTATGTATATAAATGTTGAAAATATACTACATAAACATATACACAACCATGACTCGGAAACAAACATTGTGGTCATCACAAAGTTTGCCCCTACCAGGATTCGAACCCGGGACCTCTTGGCCCGTACCCAGCAATCTGAGCATTCGACCAAGGCGGCCGTAATATATACAATAATCATCTCGGAAATCAAATATACGTTTAAATCTTCCTAAACTATAAATCCGCTACAGGATCAAATATCAATTGATATCCGCCCTTTTATGAAACTCCGTCCGTATTACGCTATATACCTACGTACTTTATGGTTTTGAAATACTTATCAGATATTTTATTTTATAGCACAGCAATATCTTTTAGCATTCATATTGATGGACACACACACTAAGCTCTGGGTACCACGGCATTGTTCTGAGTGAGCAAACTAAATATGTACTACGACCTAACTCAAGAATTAGAATTAATTTTTTTTTGCTTTTTTTTGTAATAGTCAGTAAACATGGCGGTATAAATTTTAGATATTCTATTTTGCATCTTGCCCATCGAAACCTTACCTATTCCGTGCTTTTGTTTTTAGAAATGTTGACATAGACCACTGTTATTGCGAGCGTGCGACTTATCATTTAGGCTCTACTTCTCCAATATTTAAACTGGCGATTGATATTTAACCGTCGGTTTCTAAACTTTATCGTATGGAACAACTGTCAAAAATGGGTGGTCATCATTAGAATCGCTTGCCTTTGTGTTAGTGAACTCTAGCAAAACATTTCGGAAACTTTATATGAATCAGTATGAAAACCCTTTTCGCAGTGCACTCCTCTAATCGATATTGTGTCTCGCTTACACTCCGGCTGCCTTGAGGATCCCCGCTCATAATTATTCAGCCATGATCAGGTCATGCTATTAAGCAAAAACATTTTAATCACGATCAATCTGTGCCAGTGCTCCAATCAGACTTGGCGCTTATGCTGTTGTGTTAAGAGCTATGCAAATTAGCACCTCATGTTGCATGCGTTGCGGTTATATCTTCGATCGTTTAAAGTGGAATATTGCAATTGACACGAGTTGGAATATTTGATGGCTACGCGGCGGCCGGCACGTTTAGTGGTGGTCGGCTTGGTCGAATGGTCAGATCGCTGGTCAAGAGGTCCCGGCTGCGAATCCTGGTAGGGACAAATGTTTGTGACGAACACAGACATTTGTTCTCGAGTCATGGATGTCTATATATGATTATGTAGTATATTACTTATATTTAATTATTAAGTATGTATATTAAAATTAATCTTTTGGAACGGGACTTACCGTCCGAGTGCCGGGTCCATGGTGAAGTGGAAACGGTAAAGCTAAATATATGCTCAGTATATTGGAGAGTGGAAAGGAGTCCAATTGATTCTAGTTCATAATTTAAGGCTGTTATGCAAGTCTAATGAAACACATGATTACTAATTAATATCATGGACACCCTGTGAATAAGTTCAAAAGTAAATTAACCTTACTTTTTAAGGACGCGGCACAATTCAGGGGCGGTAGCGGAGTACCATTAAACGCAATTTGGATAAGATCTCTTTCCTAATTAAAACCTTTGCTCGCACGCTGTGAATTTCCAATAATCCCTAGCTAATATTCTTTCAACCTTACCTCTAGCTCATCATCATCACCAGCCCTTTAATGTCCCCACTGCTGGGGTACAGGCCTTCCTTGTGGATGGAAGGATATGGGGGAAAGGGGGCCATCATCCACCACGCAGGCCCAATGCGGATTAGTGGGTGTTTAACGACTGCAGATGCAGCCGGGACCCACGGCTTAACGTGCCTTCCGAAGCACGGGGGAACTCGCGATAAGAAATTTTTAGTGACCAATCCAGTGACCGGCCTCTGCAAACATTGCTAAGCTACGCAATCGCAAGCCGAGCGCGCTAAGCCACTGCGCTATCGAGTTCTTCAATCAAACAGATTTACCAGATAGAGTTCAAAATTTATAAAAGCGGGTGAAAAAATTTTTATTTAATCTTTTTTCTTCTTTTTATTTGAGGAAGGTTTACAGAACACAAACGCTTTCTCTCGTGACTCGCGCCTTTCTTATAATGACGCGTGCTAAACATCCTTCATTGAAAAGAGTTGAGGTCGTACCGATAATTGCTTTCAATACATTGTATAGCCGCGGCGAGTCAGCTGTAATTAGAATTTATAACCTGTTTCTATACGATTACACTCCCTGAATTGAACTGCGTTTGTCACTGGGAAAATGCTGAGGAGATAATCTACGGGAAAGTTATCAATGACATTGTTTTCTTTCTGCCCTTCGGCGTCATCCATAAAGTACGTCACACTAAAGCTATGAGCAGACGTAACGGGAAAGCACCCCGGACCGGACAAAAAGCCCCGTGTGACATATGTCACGGAGACACGGACGGATTTTCCCGTTACGTATGCTCAGAACTTAATATATAGTGATAGTTTTACCCCTTTCCCGTCCTTGTCACAGTTTGTCACATTTATGAGACCCACCAGGTGCAGGTCGCATGTAATAGGTGGCGAGCCTATTGCCATTTATCGAGCACGGAAATCGCAGTACATTGCTAGGAACGCCGCTGCCCATTACTCGTTGCTGTTTTAACTCTTAGTCGCCTTGTACGACACCCGCGAGCGAGCGAATTGGGGTGGAGACAATAGGCATGCTGACTAATTTTGAAAAACTACACCATGCTTTTCTTTCGTATCAACTTTACCCAAAATAAATTATATTTTTGTGAAATCTTTCTATTTTGATAGAAAAAAAAACATGTTTTGAATAATGCAATTTAAAATTTCCGCCAAAACGCCAAAATAGCAATGGCGTCTGTGTGACGTCACTATTCCGTAAAAAGGTCAGTTTCTATATTAAACTAGTGAATTTGACTGGCAAATAAAATGGCAAAATAAATCTCAATCACAAGTATCATCTGATAACAAGTGACTATTAACGAATCGCCTTATCCTAAATTATTGTTATAAATCATTATATCAGTGATTCTTTGTTAGTGTCACCATCCCTATTGTATTCTGATCTGCCGTCACTATACGGCAATCACAAACCACGGCTGCATAATTCTCTGCGAATGGATAGAGAGAGCTGTATTGAGTGAATACATTTCGGCAACAAAGTTAGGTGCCGTGTAATTGGGACGAGCCTATATAGACAAGATAATCGCAGTGCAGCCCGGCTGGCATGACCACCGGAACACGATACGATATAGCCATTTATCGTGTTGAACAGTCAAAAATCATAGGAATATAACCCTTGAATAAGCTTGAATTGAATAATTGATAAGCCTCTAAGGCTGTCGAAAATCCAATCGTTTTAGTAAGTTCAACGCGATAAATTGCTATATCATATCGTGTTTGAGTGGTCATGCTAGCCGGGCAGGTGGCGTACCAGAACGCTGCTCTATCCGTTCCTCGTCATATTCATAGAACACCTTTACGTAAGACCTTAATTTTTTTGCCTTTGGGGTCGTATAACCCAGCTACGCCAGAAGGTCGTCTTGATGCGGAACGTCACTTTCGCAAAATGTCATCGTGAAAATTTTGATCACTTACGCAGAACGTCATTTTCGTAGGATGTCATTCCTAGGAGAGATCTACTAAAATATCCACCGCATCACTAGCCCGTTAATGTCCCCACTGCTGGGGCACGGGCTTTCCCTATGAATGGAAGAATATAGGGAGATTGAGCCATAAACCACCACGCTGGCCCAGTGCGGGTTCTTGGGTACTAACTATGGTCGTTGGTATGGCCGTTGGTCCCGGCTGCATCTACAGATGCAGCCGGGACCAACGGCTTAACGTGCCTTCCGAAGCACGGAGGAACACCCATCCAATGACCGGCCTTAGCGAAATTGCTTAGTTTACGAAATCACAGGCCAAGCGCGCTGCGATTAAAATGGAAATTGTGTGAAAATGACGTTCTGCAAAATTGATCAAATTTTTCACAATGACATTTTGCGAAAGTGACGTTCTGCTTCAAAGCCCATGTAATCTCCTCGTTTTTCAAATTAGTTAATTAAAAACCATTAGATCCACTGTCAAAACTATCAAAATTTATTTGGTGATACATTTTAGAATTATCCCAATAAGGTTACTTTGTTTGGGTTAAAGCTTACAGCAACTACATACCACATAACTTCTCCCATGGAAAATTATTACGTAGCACCATTTAATACTAACTACTAATTAAGCAAATATCTGCCCGGTCTGAAAATGGCGCGCCACCTTATATGCCCGGATTTACCTAATGTTAAATATAATAATTATGCGTCTCGGAATGCATTGTTATGGACGTAATTAGGGTTTTCAATATGGAGGACTGTATTTTTGGTTTATTACTCGTTTCAATAAGGAGCAACTGCTTCTGTGGAGTCTAAGGGTCGGTTCACACTGAGACGCGACGCGACAAAGCCGAACATACACACACACAAATCACGCCTACATCCCCGAAGGGTTAGGCAGAGCTAAACCAGCGCCCAAAGCTTGAAGAGACCAGTGATTTCGCGTTGCATATCTTTTCATGTAGAAAATGAACTTAATTTTGAGTTAACTAATTTAATGTCAAGCAGTTTTCGGTCGAACGAAGTTTCGTTTCGATAAATAATTATGATACGTGCGAAGTTTTTTCGGTCGTAAACCGGTCTAGCCATCGTTTTGAAAAAAATTCTTATAACCCCTAGGTTGGTCGATTAACTACTGTTGGGGTCTCAATGGCTGATCTTAAAACTCTTTTGTCAATACATAAAATAAGGCAGTCCCCATTATGCGTCGTTTAAGCTGTGACTGGGACAGATGCATTGTTAGTAGCACCACAACGAGATGTAGGTACTCTTGAACTGGATCCAAGGGTGATTACTCAATAGGCCCCAACTGTCCTACTAAGCCCTTATTCGCGCAGTTAAACGGTCTAGCTTATCCAGACCTTTCACCGCTCCAACTCGGATTAAGTCATAAATAAGTCGTTTTGCGGCTAACAAGGGCCTAACTAACATATTAGTGAAATAATAAGCGGTGTTATGCCACCATGGACAGTGTACAGCACGTCGTGCTATCACACAATGTCAAATAGTCGCAGTTGACTTTGTGCTTTACCACAAACATGTTTAGGTTGGAAATCGATTGAAGAAATTTTACAGTTTTGTAAGTACGTAAGTGAGCAACAATGGTTTTATGAGTGTGTTGGTGAATTGTGCGTTGTTTGTTGTTCGTGCGATCGTTAGTGGTAGTGCAATTTCGGACTAATTTAGGGTACCCCTGGTGCCGTATAATTGCTAGGCTTAAGAGGAACTAATTTATCGGCACCAATTGCTACATTTCAAAGTAAAGCGTCTTAACTACTATCGGTACTCAAATGAGTCGTTCTTCACGGCTATTATAACGAACACAATAATGTTTCTAATATAAAATCTAAAATGCATACATTCTGATTGGAATTTGGTTAGCACTGTGTATTTTTAATTGACATCAATGCATATGCGGCCAAATAAGAGGCCAAAGAAATATACACATATCAGGCAAACTGTAAAACGTAAACCAAAACCATGAGCAGTATGGATTGGAATGTTGTCATGCCAATCACTCTCTCCGTTCATCGTTCTCTCGATATGGTCCTTCTAAACATTCATTCATCACTAGATTATTTCCGGTGTGATGCATGATATGAATCAAAAAGGAGTGGATGGCTTGATGGAGTGGCGTTTGACTGATATAAATGGAAAAGGAAACATACTATTCTGACCTCAGATAAACTGGAAGGAAGAAGAAGGAAGCATAAAGATATTAGAATTCATATAGACGCTACGGAAAAGAAATAGTGTAGAGAAAAGGGCAGCCTTTGTATTTATCTTAAATCGCTTATGTCCTCGATTTCAAAAGCACCTTCGATGAATTATGACATACTATTTCTCTTTCCATTTCAATTCTTGTTGAGTTTTAGTCCAGTACTACTTCCAGTCAGTATAATTCTCGAGCCTAGAAGATCATGAAAACGATTTGCGCCGGGCGCAGATACTGCCCGCCGATACGAACCGCCATGAACGATAAAACACGCCAGTGTAACATCGCTGATACACATCGCGTTAGGGACGCCACACACCTGAAGCTATAATTTCCAGACTGAACTATCAAATGTCAAATTTTAAAAAGTTTTTAATTCAAATGTATATTTATCGTCATATAGAATTAAATAAATAAATAATTATATACTTATACAGGTTTTAACCTAAACAACTACATCAGTAAAACAAGCGACCGTCTAATCGATACATTATATGTATTAGAATAAAACAATCCATAAAAAAAACTGCTTATCCACACAACACTTTTACTCACCCTCTCACATACACTCACTCAATTACATCATACACACCGAGAGGACAGTCACTGAATTGTTTTTGTTTAATTGGAATGAAATGCTAAAAGTAGAAAATCATAACCAATCTTAGGTGAAAGACGCTGTATGCTGAAATACAGGTTTTTCTAGTTCAGCAGCAGATGCTAAATTTCAAATGGTGTAATTATAGCTTTAATATCATGCTTTAAGTAAAAAAAAATTGCTAGAAAATGGCTAATGAATTATTACCAACGCTTGCTAAGAACCTATTTTTTGGATTTTAATAGGCTCTTAGCAAGCATTGCCCTAATTATATTATATTGTGTATAGACCAAATAAACATATCATAAGTAAGAGGGAGGGAAAGTACATTAAAAAAGGCTAACGTTCGTTCAACAACTGAAAAATCAGAGTCACTTGAAATTTATAGCTTTAAATACACATCGCTCGCTGTGTATTAACAGGATTCGTTTCGCAACTTCGTGGCGTAACAAAGACTACTGAATGTATAAATTCACGCGTAATTGTAAAGAGTAAAGTGTGAGAATCAATTTGTTGGTGCGGGGCAAGGCACAAGCAGTAGCGGAATCGACTCCAGTCAATTAATACCATTATGATTGATACCCATCATGATGGTATTAATTGACTGGTCAGGGCACTTGTCCTAAACTAATTAATTAATCATTATAATTTCTTAGAGATGAAATATTTGTTTAAAGTTATTTAGTACAAATCCCATTACAAATATATCGCTGGTTCGAATTCTTGTAAATGCAAATGTTTGTGATGGACACAGACATTTTGTTCTCGATTCATGCTTGATTTTATGTTCAATGTTCATGTAGTATATTAAAATTATTGCTGTATTATTGTATGTATATCAAAATTTGTTCATCATCTAGTAATTTATAACACACGTGCTTAAGGCACTTACTTTGGGGTGATAGGTATGAGTGTAAGAAATCTATATGTTTTTTTGGTTTATTAACTAGTACAACAAAATTAATTACATATGCAACAATATAACCATAGATTACACAGCTTGCCTATAAATATCACAGCCAAAAATGACCAGGAAATGTTATCTGGCCTATATATTTTTAAACATTAAAGTGTCAGTGATCATTCATGCCCAATTATAAATGGATCCAAACGGGATTTGCAAATAAAATGGACGACAATTGAGACGTAGTGATTTACGGTTCCGCTCCGCATCTTAACTTAACCCTCACAGAAAGTCCAATCAGCTGAACCAATCATGGCCGTTAAGAGACTGCCAACGATACTGTTACTGGACCGAGTGTGTGGCCACGAAACATGCTGTTCCGAAGTGACTATTAAATTTTAAAATAAGAATGTATAATTTCATCTGTATAGACATAACCCTGAAATTTATTTCGAAATGTTTAAATTATTATTGTATTAAAAACCCACCAAAAATCGATAAATGGCTAGGTATATCATAAAGTAATAAATAAAATTTACGGCTATATCATATATCATATAGATATAGCTATATCATATAGATGCGTGTGGTGACTGCAGAGTAAAATACAATTGTCACCACCCCAAATCTCTCCCGTGGATGTCGTACAAGGCGACTAAGGATAAATCAGTGATGAGGAATGGACAGCAGCGTTCCTCTTATACCACCTAGCAATGTACTGCGACTTTTGTGCCAGATAAATGGCAATTGGCTCGCCACCTATTACATCGGACCTAACATAATTGGCGAAACGTGGGTGCTAGTTCACCTGTGCCTACCCCTTCGGGGATATAGGCGTGAATTATGTATGTATGTATAATATCATATACGGTGGCCATGCTAGCCGGGCTGGTATGAAAATGAAAATGAAATAGCAGGTTGGCTTTTGATTGGTGGGATTTGGACTCCAATTTACATTAAACATCGCAATAAAAATAATAATGCCTATTAAAAAAAAGGCGGCAGGCTGATTAATTAAATTAAATTGTATAAGAATTTGGTGAAAAAAAGGTTTAAGAGAGCAATGAGTGATGGGCAGCAGCGTACCTCTTATGCCACACAACAATATAGGTACTTCGAATTCTGTGCCCGATCGTGTGTGTTACCTCTGCCTACTGTATTATGTATGTGTGTGTATGTGAAAAAAAAATGTTCTCTGCCTAAGATCTTGATCAAAATTAAACCAGAAACCGACATATTTATTATATGTAACGTATTCGCCGTTGCGTCTCATGGCCCGAGCGTGTCTTATATTTTATATAGCGCGCGTACCTTAAGGCTACAAAATGGGCGACAATTAAGATCTAGATCTATTGTTGTAATGGATTTGAGCCGCGGGGAAAGCCGGTATCTTTGTACACTGGATTTGGGTCACATTAGAATAGAATGGGGCAGTGGTTTGTGTTTGTTTCCTGTTGGGAGGAGGAATGGCCGGAGATTTCTAGAAGCCGTTTGCGCAGTTGGGATTTAGTGTAGGGGGGTACAACAACATACACTCATGTACCTATCGCCTATAAAATAATTAACACACATCCATAAATCACGCCTATAACTCCGAAGGGGTAGGCAGATGTGAATCAACACCCACTTTTCGCCAATTTAGTTAGGTCCCATGTGGTGGTGATTCTGGATTCTGTGGTGATGTGGTGGTGATTCTATGAGCATATATCGGGCACATAAATAGCAGTATATTGCTATGTGATAAGCTTTTGCCCATTACTCATCGCTGTGTTTTACCCTTTGTCGCCTTGTACGACACCCCGGGAGAGATGTATTCTGCTCTGCCGTCACCAAATGGCCGAAATAAATTAATTACACGTTAAATATTTGAAACGTGCCTTTCGTAGTCAAAAGGTTTTTAATATTTTGAGCGATAAGTTACGGCATAAATTCGTTTAAAATAAAAGAAACTTATTAGAAACTGGCCAAGTGCGAGCCGGACTCGCGCACGAAAGGACCCGTATGAATTAAATCTATGAAAAAACGGCGAAAAAATTATGTCTGTCGTATGGGAGTCCCCTTAAATATTTATTTTATTCTTTTTATTTGTATTGTCCACGTCCCGTGCTACAGGACTACTTTTTAAGTCGGGAGCGTCGAGACGCGGGCTTACTGTTCTTCTCCTTTAGTCAAATAATGTGTTCTCCCCTTCCAGGCACCCCCGCTCCGACCACGTCGGTGCTACGCAAAGAGATGGAGCCGAGCGCGACCCTGATTTACGAGTAAGTGGCAAGCATACTTTTACGACGGTTCACTCGCACAGATTTCAGAGGATTGTAGGGCTCGCCACCTATTACATGGGAATGGCAATAGGCTCGCCACCTATGGCACTTGGGACCTAACATAACTGGCGAAACGTGGGTGCTAGTTCACCTCTGCCTACCCCTTCGGGGATATAGGCGTGTTTTATGTATGTTTGTGTAGTGCCAAAACGTGGCGCGAGTAGTGCCTACATTTGCCCACATTCCCTTTTATAATACTTGTCTCGAGCGAGAACGTTTTCACTCCCATAAAATTTTACAATATGAGAAAATTTTGGTGTTTTTAGATTCAGTACATTTAGTTTATTTATTTATTTATTCAGTAGTCTAAGTCTGTACCTTTCTTTTTAATTAATTTCAGTTTAGTTAAATTAAAAAACAATATAATGCTCGAGGAAGTTTTTATGCAAAATATAAAGATATTTCAATGCTAACAACATTAATCGTAAGCAATATTTCGGTAAAATAAAAATGTACTAACCAACTTTTATATTATGCTTACAACATACATATTATATAAACATTATTAAAATTGGACTATGTTTACGGGACGCAAAATTTGTTTTCGTTTTTTGTACTAAAATTTACAGCTTCACAATCACAACACGTGCGTAGCCTCTCCGTGCACCCGCGGCTTATGCAATCGTGACTGCGCGTAATTATATCGATTGTTCGCGACGATTAAACTAGCGTTTAGCCAGATTAAATTCTAATGTGTAGCGATCACGCTAATCCCTGAAAAGGTTTTCTGAACTCATTTTCTGAATGCATTAGTTTTAAGAGGACTGCTATTTAATTTTGGTCTTCTGTGCTGGTCCGGGAGCGAAAAATAACATAGAATGTGCCAGCCCTGACTCTGCCCAGGGGTGTCGTAAAAGTGGACTAAGGGAGACTGCCCGGTGTAAACCAACTTGCACCTTTTGGGGCACCCGAATGGTGGAAGGCAAACAACAAAATAATTACCCAAAGAGAATTGGTGTCAGGAAGGCGGCCGGCTGTAAAATTTAAGCCAGAACCTTGAGCAGTATGGTTTGGCATGTTGTCATCCCAATCACTCTCTCCGTTCATCGGTCTCTCGACATGGTCCGTTTCGTCTCTTTTCTATACATTCATTCATCACTAGCACCTTTACGGTGCGATGGATGACATGAATCAAAAGGGAGTGGATGGCTTGATGACGTCTGACTGATATGAATGTAAGAGGAAACATATTGTGCTGATCCCAGATGGACTGGGAACAGGGAAGGGAGAAGAAGAAGAAGTGCCAGCCCTGACTCTGCCCAGTGTTGTCGTAAAAGTGGACTAAGGGAGATTGTCCGGTGTAGACCAATAAGCACTGACTGATACAGTTCTTATTTCTAATTTGACAGGTCCAGCCAACACGTGGCCCGCATAAAAGTCGGTCCTGACCTGAGGAGTGCGAGGAAACCCAAACACCACGGAAACAAGTGAGTTGTGATTTTTAATCCCATTTCTTGACGTGGGCTTAAGCTGGTCATTGGATGGATGATCAAAAATGTATTATAATATCGAGCTCTCGATTTATGCTTTGGAAGGCAGGTTTAGGTTTTGGTGCCGGCTGCAGTCGTAACGCCCACCAATCTGCACTAGGCTAGCGTGGTTTTATCGACTGCAGATATGCAGCTGGGACCAACGGCTCAACACACACGAATAATTTACGGAGGAACTCGAGATAGTAATTTTTTGGTCACCCATCCAATGCAACCATTGCAAATGAAAATGAGGTTTATTCATATAAGGTATTATTACATACACTCATGAGTCGTCATGATGTTATAAACTATTATAATTTATTACCATACAATTGTTCACTGACAGTAAGCATGATAGAGGAGCTCGATAGCGCAGTGGCACAGCGCGCTTGGCCTGCGATTGCGTAAACTAAGCAATTTCGCTAAGGCCGGTCATTGGATGGGTGACCAAAAGTTTATCATCTCGAGTTCCTCCGTGCTTCGGAAGGCACGTTAAGCCGTTGGTCCCGGCTGCATCAGCAGTCGTTAATACCCACCAACCCGCACTGGGCCAGCGTGGTGGGTTATGGCCCAATCTCCCTATATTCTTCCATCCATAGGGAAGGCCCTTGCCCCAGCAGTGGGGACATTAAAGGGCTGGTTATGATGATGATGGTGATGAGGAAGCATAATTACAACTGTAATTATCATGATTATAAATAGATCCTTTCAATGTTTGCTTAGTTTACGCAATCGCAGACCAAGCGCGCTATGCTACAGCGAGCTAGCGAGCCCCTTGGCTTCTAGTTCAGGTGCACTGATTTACTCTCCGATCGCTTTCCAGGTTGAAACCGCCCACTACGCAGACCTCCGGTGGGCCTCCGCCGCAGCCCCTTCCGCCGCCCGTGCACCTCGCGAAGCCCTACCCCCCGCCCGTGGTCGCATACCCCCTGCCCAAGCCCACCGACGAGGACATCAAGAATTTCCTTCTCAACACCGCGTTGCAGAACGCGTTGACTGGTGAGCTAACGTTTCTGTGACGACGGACTCAACCATCTTGTCTAATGTTGTCGGATATGTTTGTAAGCATGCTCGGCATCTGTTCACATTTTCTATCAATAAAATGCCAGTTTGGAACATACTCACAATAATCACGATCAAGGCAAACAATCTGACAGACGTGCATTTAAACGCAGACTCTCGGGCAAAATCGAAGCTTTTCCAGAAAAAAGCATACCAGAACTCGGCTCGTATAGCCCTCTCTGTTGCTTTTTGAGTGACCTTGAGGCCTACTGTAAGATTCCAATGGACATTAAACCTTAATAAATACCTATTTTCCTTTCGTATCCCCCAGGCTCTCTGAACCAGTTGACACAGCGGAAGCCGCCGCCCAAACCGCCGAAAGAGGCCGCCCCGCCGCCTTTGGACAGCGCCGACGCGTCGAACCGACGCCGCTTGCACAAGTGCGACGTGGCCGGCTGCCACAAGGTGTACACGAAGAGCTCGCACCTGAAGGCGCACAAGCGCACGCACACCGGTGAGTGTGCAATGTCCGCTTTCGCAATATGTCACTGTCTCAAAACGTCACTTTCGCACTATGTCACTGTCGCAAAACGTCATTTTCTCAATATGTCTCTTTCGCAAAACGTCACTTTTGCATAACGTCACTAACGCAAAACTTCATTATCACACTATGTCACTTTCGCAATACGTCACTGCCTTCATCGATAGATGGACTTATCCAACACAAAAAGAATTTTCAATTTGTGTAAGTAGTTTCTGAGATCAGTCCGTTCAACCAACCAAACAAACTCTTCAGCTTTATAATATTAGAACAGATGCAATTCACCATACCGTTCTCTTTCTTTATTAATTTCATGCACACCAATTGTAATTGGTCCGTTCCGTCTCTTTTCTATACATTCATTCATCACTAGCACCTTTACGGTGGGATGGATGATATGAATCAAAAGGGAGTGGATGGCTTGATGTCGTCTGACATATGAATGGAAGAGGAAACATACTGCGCCGACCCCAGATAGACTGGGAACAGGGCAGGAAGAAGAATAAGAGACAGGGAAGCTCTTGTTGCCAGAACGGTTCCAGCGGAAGACCAGCGCTAGTCGCGACGCTAGGCTTGCAATACGCTGAGCCGGGACCGATTGAGACATACTTATTACTTTTATGTTTAATATTTTTTTCACTTCTCATGCTCTGAAAGTGCTCATTTGTGCAGGATATATGCTGCACAAAATCGAATTTTGTGCTCTAGAGCATTAACGTATCTACTCATAAATGTGTCTATATTAAGGCAAAGAAAATGAGCCATGCAGCCAAACACAATGTGAATTTCAGAGATAGAATTTGTTATATTTTAATATTTACTTAAATTTATTTGCCTAATGTGTTTTTTTAAGATATAAAAGATATTAAAATTTTAATTCAAGTAGGTACGGTAGGTTATTAAATTAATTTACGAAATTTATTATTTCAAAATTAATTTAATACTTGGCTGTATATAGGTCTGCAGCCCAAACCTAATATCACTGGGAAAAACTTTTCCTTCGGTATCGAAAACTGTACTAATTTTAGTTTGAATTTTATGAAATGTTATGATAAACTACTGTTTTATTTCCTCGCAATCGAAGTGAAAAGCAGAGTTTCTAAATCGTCCACAAAACCAGTTTTATCCTCGACATTGCTATCAGCCCTCGCCTTCGGCTCGGGCTCCTAAAAGTCTCGGCCAAAAATGATTCGTTTTGTGCACTTGATGGAAAATCTACTATTTCACTTCTCATGCTCTGAAAGTGCTTATTTGTGCTTGGTATAGGCTGCACAAAATCGAATTTTGTGCTCTAGAGCATTAACGTATCTACTCATAAATATGTTTATATTAAGGCAAAGAAAATAAGCCATGCAGCCAGACACAATAAGAAATTCAGAGATAGAATTTGTTATTTTTTAATATTTACTTAAATTTATTTGCCTAATGTGTTTTGTAATAAAAATTTTAATTCAAGTAGCTACGGTAGGTTATTAAATTAATTTAAAAAAACTATTATATCAAAATTAATTTAAAACTTGGCTGTATAGGTCTGCAGCCCAAGCCTAATATCAATGGGAAAACAATTTCCTTCAGTATTCAAAACTGTACTAATTTGAAATTTATTTTATGAATTTTAATACCTTTTATGATAAACTACTGTTTTATTACCTCGCAATCGAAGTGAAAAGCAGAGTTTCTAACTCGTCCACAAAACCAGTTTTATCCTCGACATTACTATCAGCCCTCGCCTTCGGCTCGGGCCGCTAAAAGTCTCGGACAAAAATGATTAGTTTTGTGCACTTGATGGAAAATCTACTATTATGCCACACCTTACCATAACGTGGACTTTTGGGGTGACATAATAGTAGATTATATACCGAGGGCGGTAAAACAAAGAATGTCCCAGATCGCAAGTAATCTGGGGCATCGTTTGGTTTGAAAGCCCTCGGTATATTGTAATGTGCTATTGCCTCAATAAATGCTTGTTTCTCTCTGATGTGGTGTCGGTGTTGTTGCAGGCGAGAAACCGTACAGCTGCGCGTGGGCCGGCTGCTCGTGGCGCTTCGCTCGCTCGGACGAGCTGACGCGGCACACGCGCAAGCACACCGGCCACCGGCCGTTCGCTTGCGCGCTGTGCCGACGCGCGTTTGCGCGCTCAGACCACCTGCGCTTGCACCTCAGGAGGCATTGACTCGACACGCGGGTAGTGCACTATCCTCTGTTATATATACAGCGTGTAATTGTAATGGCTGTTTTCCCGCAGTAATATGATTCTGCCTTAGTAGTACAATAGATTTGTGCAGTTCTTTTTTATTCAAATCAAAAAATAGCCGTTTTATGATTGTGACAAACGAAACTCCAAACCAACCTCGGACCAATAGTAAAGCATCCAATAACCAATATCGGTTCTCACGCTTTCGAGTTGATGATTATTTTTTTGAGAATAAAGAAAAAATATGTTTAATTTAAAAAAAATAACTTACAGGATTAGATAGTACCTACTACTGAAGGTAAATCGTTCTGCTGCAGGAAAGCATCCACTAAAATGCCAGACTGCATAAATAAATACGCTGGACTGAATTCTTCTCCTAAAATGACAAATGTTTCTTGTGGCGGTTCGAAGCGCCATCGAACGGCATGGGTAGGTACTAAATTTTTGACGTTTGTTGCTTGTATTTCACATTACAAATGCATCTCCAATATTAGTTCCGTGGACGTTCACCGTCGCACACCAGTGCCATCAGCGCCAAGATGGCGATAATCAAATTTGCTTCATGTTTTGTATGACAACCAATTACAGTCCAGCGTAATAGTATATTATAGGTCAGTGGGGTAATGGTGAACCCACACTAATACATGGTTATTTGTAAAACTTCAAAAACCTCTAAGGCTCGAGTTAACGAAACAAGCGATGAAAAGATAACCTCCAGTTTTTGACAGTTCTTCAAAATGTCAAAATCCGGTTGAATAATAATCGCCTGTTTAAGTGTTGGTGAACTCCAGCCTAATGAGTAGATATCTAACATCATAAGCAACAATGTTTGTTCTACGACTTTTGGTAATTCGTAAGATTGTACTTTCATACAGAAATTAAAACTAATTTAATTTACCGGCATTAAGCAGCGCGCGGGCCTAGCTTAGCGTCGTTCTTTCGTTTATGAATGAAACATAGACGTATAAATGTCACGACAGTACAATAAAAACATAAAAAATTAATCTTGCGCAATGTATTGCGTTGTATTAAAACTCATAAAACAAACGTTGTTGTTGTTGTTAATGTTAGCTTCTAGTCATGGGAGGTTATTGATGTTTTAAAAATAACCCTGTATATCCAAGCCGAAGTAATCGAAAATAGTACTGAATTCACAGATCCGTCTGCATTGTTTCCGATGACATTATCCGAATTCTTCTATCAGGATTCTGAAGTTTTTAACAGAATTGGACGATTCGACACCGGCAGCAAGTATGCGAGGTTTCATATGATTCCAAATATAAAGATTTCTTTAAATTTTCGTTGTCTTCGGCGCGTTCGCCTCGGATAAGTGTGCGTTCACCTTTAAGCGGAAGACATAGCATGGCGAGCGTTGTTCTATCGGCAAGTTTTTTGTATTTGGCGTACTCAAGTACTTACCTACGATAAATATTTTTTAGTCTTTCCGTCCATACAGAGTGGAATTTTGAGCGGGACAATAAGGGTCAGTTCACACCGAAACGCGTCATGACGCGACGCGGCGCGCACTTTTAAGGAGACCGATACAAAATATAGCATTATTTACTACTCAACAAGATATTAGAAATTACTAAGCGGCCTTTCAAGTATCTTTGCGTCGTTGTGTGACCTTATGAGGAAGCACGTTAAGCGTAGCTGCAACACGGAAATGGACCTAAAAGATTTTTTAAAGTTTACAGTTAGCAAAAAAATTGACAAGGATAATTGTTTTTAATGCCCATGTATCCTGTTTTTTATACTGATCTAAAACTTCTATGGCACCATTGGAGTGTCTACTAAAAATTTAGAAAGGAATTTTGAAATGACAACATTCTCATCCCGTCCGTTTCGTAATTTGTGAAATAATTAAATATACCTTATAATACTTTCTTATTCCGCCTGAAAGTTTCCATTCTGTATATTTAAAAAAATGTGTGCCTTTCCCCACGTGTTATTTCTAATATACTCGACGAATATCTTATGCCTCCTCTTTCGTGTTACATAGGACAGTGTGCAGTTATATTTGTAAAATTGGTTTTTTGGAAATCTATCCTTGCATTGTTGATTACGGTTCAAAAAATTCATTAAAAAAAATTTCATTGTCACCCTTTTTTCATTAAACATTACAAATGTAGTCGAAATTGCTTAAAAAAATTTTCATGGTTACCCTCTTTTCATTACACTTTCTAGAGTTTCGTATGTTTTCTCTTGATTTCCTATAAAGCGGTGACATGTGATGCAATGCCTCGTTTATGTCCGTGATGCTTGTAAATGTAAATATCGCACACACCCAGATCTAAAGGGAGCTAACTCAAAAATTTCCCTTTTTAACTTATGCTCACCACCGCATTCCTTAAATCACTACCTATTGACCAATAACAGATATAAAAAAATGTCCACTATTCGATTTGTAAAGCATATATCTATTCAGAAAACTTCTGCAGTGTACAGGATCACGGTCATCAGTTTTTCGCGTTTATGTACTGAAAAAAGTGCCTTTTTTGAGTTGACTTTGTTTAGAGCTAGGTGTGCGATATGTTTTTCTTCTATTTATCTCGAGACGGAGAGTTGCGGGGAAGGCCTTTGGGCAGGACTGGAATATATTACAGGCTAATAAAAAAAATCATCTGTTTAAATGACAAAATTTTGTGCTACAAACATAAATGTGGTGTCTATTTAAAATTCACTCACTTGTAAAGCGAAGCTCAAGCTATTTAGTCTCAATTAAGCTTATGTGATAATACCGTCTATAATGTACTTAACACAAAGTGTTTTAAGAAATCATTATCGCAAGATTATTTCTACAATCGAGTACTTATACACTTTTAGGACAGGGTGTTTCGAATATTTTTGTTTCTTTTTTGTGTTTAGTTAAGATAATTAAAAAAGAATTTATACTCTTTTTTTGTACTACACTACACCTATACATGATGTGTTAGCATTAATTGGGCGTGGGTAGACAGAAATAATATGTCAGCCTCTAGGTACGTTGGTATTCGTAGTACTCCAGGTTGATTAAAAATTAAATTATTTTTTTACATTAATTAAAGTATGAATTCAGTTCAGACAGTTTACTTTCTATGAGACCGAACAGACAATTTCGATGGTTCTATTTCGTTTAACTGCGTCCAATTATTACATTTGTCACTTATCATTATTTAATACCGTTGTGGCATTAATTCTAGAAAACGTAAGGCCAGTAATTTGTATCATTTATTTTTTCATATATTAGTGAATAATTTAGTTTTGTATGTTTATAATAAAATAAGCTAGGTTTTAGATTGTTTTTTTAATTATTATTATTTTTGTTAAGTGATGAAGATCATAAGAAATACTTTAGCTTCTAATATTTAGTCATGTTGTTTGTTGTGATTGAAACACACTAACTGAGGTTAAGGTGTATTGTTCAGTGTTTTTTGGTTTTAAATGACTGATGTGATGTGGTTTGCGAAAAGTGGGTGTATAATTAACTTCTGCCTACTCCTTGGGATATAAGCATGCATGTGATGTGATATTTGTGATCTTGTGATCATTTTATGTTTCACATGCATTAGGTTTTTGGAAAGTGCCTCTTCACATTAGGATCCTTTATTACAATATCAACATTTTGCATAACCATAGAAAGACAAAATCAAGGCTAGTACCTTACTTGAAAATTTTATTATGGTGTTATCACAAAAAATGTTTGAGATCATTGTTGTTTAAATTAAACGCTCTCATAAACTATTGTCCAAAAAAGTGACATCAGAATTTAACCAGAACAATCTTTTTTGTAATTTAACATAAACCGGCAATGTTTATGATACAGGCTACATGATGAATTCACAATTTTGAACCTAAGGTCAATAATGTTAGTGTAAAAATTGTTTGCTGAAAATTGACAGGTTTACTGTCAGCTGTACAGAGATGACAAGTAAAATATGCTCAAGCACCACGATACAAAAGTGAAAAAAATCAACAGAGGCCATAATTTAATACCCTGTATGTATTGTATATTCATAAAGTACATTATACATGCAAGTGCTTATCTTTATTTAATCTCAATAGTATATAACTAATTTAGGTGCTTAGTTACTTTTAATAATATAGTTTAACACTTCGCTCAAAAAAAGTTCCACAAGTTATACATATTATATTATAAATATAATTTAAAAAAGTTAATAATACAGGGGGCTATTGTGGCAATATTAGATGATATAAACGTTTCCTATATTAAATATAATAAAAAACGAAATATTGTTATTAGAAGAATTATAAATGTAAATTCAGTGTTTGGATTTTATAGATGTTGTTTTGTTTTCAAAGTTTTATTATATAAGTTGCTATTACGGTGAAACGAATATATGTTATACCTAATAATTTAAGTAAATGTAACAGAAATAATATAATATCTTAGTATATAACCATTACACAATAAGTCAACAAACAGTAATTTCGGGGCCAGTATTTTTGAAATTATACATTAAATATAAAAATAGTTATACAACTTGTTATAAGTATAAAATATGTTCACATAAATTGATTGTAGCTTATAAGCAGCATCTTACCTTAACGTTAAAGTTAGTTAGTACATTTACATTAGTTGTATTTATGAGTACAGAGGGTTGCGGAAAAGGTAGTTTTTTGGTAACTGGATAGATTTTCTAGCATGCCTTCTTATATCTGATAGGCATACTAGAAAATGTATCTTCCTTATGTTGATTAATGCATCGTTTCGATTTATTGTTGTTTGCACTCTATTAAACAAGATGTTGCATTCAGAATGTTTTTAGTATGTAAAAACATTCTGAATGCAACATCTTGTTTCAACCAATGAAAACAGTAATTGTTTTTAAAAATATTGAGGACAACTTCTTTGTGATTGCCTTAACAACATTAGCTGCAGTAACTCTTGAATTGTCACATACAACCTTTTCTAATACAATCTGTACAATATATCGAAGAGTGTGAATAAAAATGAATTTGATTGATCTCAGATTGGATATTCCTATCTATCTCTCTCTCTCTAATATTTGAATTTTGATCTCAATATAAATTTTTGTGAAAATGTACCTTTGTAAAGAGATGTAAATTACAATATCGTTAAAAATATTTACATTTTTTTAATTTAAATATTTGTTTAAATGTTAGCTGTTGGAGTGTTTCGTGTAGACATGGTATCAACTGAACACGACTCTTGTAAGAGATGGCATATTTCTATTTCATAAAGCATACAGGATTATTCATTTGTAACAAACTCACAGGATTATAAAATTAACATCATACACGTTTGTTTTAACATTATTACTGTATCATACATTAGACAAAAATGATTTTTCAAGTTTTTATTGTACTACTGTCGCGACATTTGTAAATCTATGTTTCATTCATAAACGAAATGACGACGTTTCGCTCTTGCGCTATCCAATAATAAAGAGTTAGTAACACTCAAGCGGTGATGTAAATTATTTTTATTATTTTTGAATATATTTAGTATTCAAGGTATTTCTGTTACATGTTTTATTATTTCTCTCTGTCTCGTATTAAGTTGCCATCATGTCCGTATGTTTAGTGTGAAAAATAAGTTTTAGGTTTTTCTTTGAACAATGCTTCATTGAAAAATTTAATAGTTGCTTCTAGAACTCAAAATGTTGTTCTCGCATTTCTGCGGTCAGTAATAAGTTAAAATGTTTTATTAAATGTTTATTTTATATAAAATATATATTATTTTATTACACAAGTTAGATTTTAAACGTACAATCATGGTCGTGTATTTGGCAGATAAGATTCCCAAATATTTAGTAACTTTTGAGATACTAAATAAATGGACTCTGGTTGTACCCACCTATTTTTTTTTATAACTTTCAATAGTGTTTAAATTTTTTTATAAAAGGTTGATGGTTTTTATTCAAATGGCGAAATAAATTGACTGCTATTTTATGTTGCATTTTTATTTCGGCTACAAAACCTTTTTGTGGCTCCGTTTAGATTATTTATCAATGATGAAATTGAAAAGTTATTTACTTAGTTTGAATTAAAAGGAAAATTGTTTTTTTAAGCTTACACCACCGCAGCTATTGCCCGACAACAGTTAGTAGTTTTGGTTCAAGTTTTCCATTGATACTTAATCAATGAAACTTCCTTAATTCTTATCTGGTATGATTACAATACACTTATGAATTCTCAAGACGTTAGACATCGAAAACCCGTGAGAAGATAAGGGAGTGCGCAGCATGCCTCCGCCTCTGTAGATAGGTCTCCAAAACCCACCCTCGCCCCAATCCGCCAACGAAGCGCCGATCCCTATGCACATTTTTTTCATGAAGGACCTAGGCTGTTGGCCGAGTGGCCTTTACAGCATCTATCGGGTTTTTTGGGGAAGCACTCCCTGTGAGGGTACCTCCACAGCAGGCATATATGTCCCCCATAGGGGACGGGGTCGCCATCTCCCGGGGGAGATATACTGCCGCGGAGAGCCGCTCATAGTTGGAGCGGCAGGCCTGAGGGTGCCTCTGGGGCGCGGACCAAGGCTCAAGCGTGTATACTAACGGCACGCATGTAGGCTGTACAGAAACCCCATAATTGTTGACGAGTTATGACATTGCAGGTACAACTAAGCTAAATACTACTACTAACTAAGCTAAGTACAGTCAAGCTAAATACCAAATTAGAAATCTTCTCTATCCACTTTGTGCTTATGGTCCGACGACTTCGTGCGCGACCTTCCTGCGGAATGAGGGACGGTGGCAGGGGCGGGGCACTCTAGATGCTAGCGGGGGCGGGAGATGCGGGAAAACTCGCCCCTCCTCGCCTCACCCGCCCCCGCTAACATCTAGTGCCCCGGCCCCGTCTCATACCGCAAAAAGGTCAGACTTGTCAGACTATAATGGGCTTCCGAGGCGGTCCATCAGCTTGAGTCAATGTCGTTCATTTCTGTTGCTGATCAAACAAATTATGTCATCCCTGACCCTAAGGGGCTGTCTCCACGAGCGAGAGAATCACGACGAGTCCGCTTTTCCGTCGGAGAATCTCCACGAACGAGCGATTATTCCGTCAGCGTATCGTCACGACTCGTGACGGAATCGCAGCGTGACCGCGGCGACTCGTAACCGAATTGGAGCAATTTCTTGACGAATATTTGTTGAAAGAGTTGCACTCGCTGCGGGAGCGCAACGTTCCGCGGCGAGTGCGCCGCGAATAGCGACGATGCGACGAGACGTTAGCGCGAACATTGCCACTTGTCGGATCGTCGCGATAAAATCGCC
Source organism: Cataclysta lemnata (assembly GCA_963931975.1). NCBI lineage: Eukaryota > Metazoa > Arthropoda > Insecta > Lepidoptera > Crambidae > Cataclysta > Cataclysta lemnata. The sequence continues at coordinate 2,186,612 of OZ008338.1, forward strand.
GTATGGAGACGCACTTATAGAAAGTATATGCCGCCGTGTGGTGACGGCAGAGTAGAATACAATTGCCACCACCCCAAATCTCTCCCGTGGGTGTCGTACAAGGCGACTAAGGATAAATCAGTGATGAGGAATGGGCAGCAGCGTTCCTCTTATACCACCTTGCAATGTACTGCGACTTTTGTGCCCGATAAATGGCAATAGGCTCGCCACCTATTACATGGGACCTAACATAATTGGCGAAACGCGGGTGCTAGTTCACCTCTGCCTACCCCTTCGGGGATATAGGCGTGATTTATGTATGTATGTATGTATATGCACGACGATAATATCGCCGCGATTCTCTCGCTCGTGAAGACAGCGCCTAAAGGTAAAGAGAACAAACATTATATAATACCACTACGTTTAGTAAAGAAAGCACACCATCCGAAGTAAACGAATTTATCTTTTTAAGGAATCATGAAACCTCGCACACTTGCCGGAACCGATGAGTCTTCGAATCTGTCAAAAACTTCAGAATTCTAATGACGTCATCGGAAACAATGCGTACGGATCTGTCAATTTTTTAGATTCCTTTGGCGCGGAATAAGTGTGCGAGGCCTCCGCTGACTTCGGCACCCACTTCATGTTCAGGGAATGCCGCCATAATGATCTCACCTCGGGCGATATAAAGGCCTCGGAGATCGCATATTTATCAAACGTACTTGCGATAACAGAGACATTCTTTGTTTTATTACCATTGGTATATAATGTACTATTTGACATTCTTTTGCTCAAAATGTTCTACTGACAAGTGGGACCTTACGTGGGATAATAGTTTAGTCACACCTGACCATAAAGTGGAAAATTCCGCCCGCTACACGTACGGAAAATCCCACTTTCCTGGTCAGGGGGTGACAAAACTAAGATCTTACCTCGAGCGATAAAAAGGAAGCCCCAGATCGCATATCGCCCTCGCATTCAGCTCGGGCGTCAAGTACTTCCAATCGGAGGCATTCTTTGTTTCATCGCCCTTAGTATAATGGTACAGTCAACGGCACTTCAGAATTGTGAAAAATTTACATTTTGTGGTAGTCTGACGTGCTGTTGAGTGCAAGTGAATAAATGCGGGAAAAAAACTGCAGCGTCCTTCACTTAAACATTTATTTAAACGCTCTCCTGCACAGGCGGCTCGTAGCCCTCGGGGCGCTCAGACTTATCGCCCGCCTCGCCACGCTTGCCACCACCGCCTTCTCCGTGAAGTTCCATCAGTTTTGCAATCTCGAACCGAGGTCTCTTCAGCACTTTCACCTGTTACAACAATTCTATTTGTAGAGACCATGGTACTAGAATGTATCTAGAATTAGGATGTCAATTGGATTGTCAGCAGTAAATCAAAAGGGAACAAATTTTTCATCAGATTTGTATCATTGCGAGCTAGGTGTGTCATCATGAAAAAGTATAAGTCATGCTGCCTTTAGCACACTTCTACAACACATTCATTCATTTATTGCTATATGTAAAAAAGATCAAAGTGTTTCGTCAATTACCTTTCTGACACAAACATCTCTCAGGGGATAGATGGCATGGCATGACTTCTCAATGTCCTTGGCAATGGAATCTGGGATCAGTTTGTTGACAACTTCTTGGAGCTCCGAGTTGGTGACATCGCGGGTGATGATCTCGCACATCTTCTTGCGAATAGCGCGGACCTGGCAAAAATTTTTAAATTTAGATAATATATTACAAATTGTATACAGTGTTAATAATTTTGTATTCTATTCCTACCCTTTGTGTTGAATATAAATTTTTGTTTCTACTATTATTACAAATAGCATGAGTTCTGAAAGCCAGTGGTCACATGATGAAGCTAAATCTGTGCAGGAGGGAAGATGATTACAATAGAATAAAACTGTCTAATATAAATTCCCCATAGCTTACACTGTACTAAATCCCTATACTAAATGGATACAAGCCATGGAACTGTGTAAATCAGATTGACTAATAACTGAAGAAGAACAATGGGAGACCCATTTATTTAGCTACATTTCTTAAATGTTTAAAGCCATTAATTTCTATAAATTACCTGGGTGTGTTGAGCATAGCATGTCTTCCTCTGGCTGAGGCTATCCTTGTTGGTGAATCCAATGCAGAAAACACGGAGTAGGTAGCCATCAGTAGTCTTAACATCAATGTTGGCTTCCACCAGGGTTTGCCATTTCTTGACCATCCATCTAACATTAAACAATGAAATATTGAATATTATAAAGTGGAATTATTATCAATAATATGTAAAACTGCAATTTGACAAAGATTTTTATTTAAATAGAGGCTTTGTGTTATTCTATTCGCAGTTGACAATATTCATATCGCATATGCATAATACGACAATTAGTGGTCAGCTAAAAATACAAAATCGCAAAAGCATTCTTTTCACCATATGTCAATCGATTAAGATATGTTACATCAATTTGTTAATGACTGAAGTTGTGTAAAGTTCGCTGAAGCAGAAGGCATATTAAGATTAAAGACTAAATATTTACTCCAGTCCTGTCCAGTTGGTATCACTGTATATGTAGTCAATTAATGCAATATTCAGAGTTCATATGGAGGACTCTATCAATAGCTGATATCTCATCAAGAAAATAAAACTTGGGATCTAAGTATACTAAAATATGTAAAGATACAGATGGATCTTTGGTTTCTGGTGTTTGATTTACAGTGGCAAATATATGTATGTAGCAATGACACAAAGGACCTAAACAATCATGTAGAGGCTCTGCATTGTGTGACAGCGTTACTATCTGCAGCTTAAAACGATACAAAGTCTATGAGAATTGACTTTGTATAGCTGGGCTGCAAAAGCCTAGGATATATTTAATGAGGATAGTTATGTTCATAGTTAAATCACAGCACAGCACTTAAATTCACTAAAACTATAATTATTTACAATTTAGGCCAGAGGTGTATACCAAATTTCGCCACCTTATGTTAGATCCTGTATGTTAAGCTTGGCATATTTATACCTACTTTTGACCATTTCATGTTAAATTATGTTTATCACCTTTTTACAACACCAATGGGGGAAGATTGTATTAATCTTTGTTATCAAGATGTACACCTATTTCATTTTGTATCAAACTATCTGGACGGTCTTTTTTTCCAAAAAAAAAAAGTAATAACTAACAAGCTTACCTTAGCTTATCAGTTGTCAAGTCCATGCCGTGGAAGTTGCAGAGCACATTGCGTCCCTGAACATCTTCAGCAATCAAACGGAACTTGCGGAAAGACCTGTTGAACAAAAAATACCATTAGGGTAGTACCTAGACAATATTTTTTACATTTAATGCACTGTAGTGGTTTAAAATCTTTGTTTATTTATTAACCATGTGGATTGTCCAAAGCATTAGTCATCCAAGATACTACGGTGTAACAGTGACATAAAAGGCCCAACCAAAGCACATGGTAGGGCACTATGTTATGTGACAGTATTAATATTTGCAGTTTGAAACGATATAAAAGCCACTTTTGAGCAAACATATAGCTGGACTGCAAAAATTAAGATTTTCAATAGTAACATTGTCAAAGTCTGCACTCACCTTTCAGCGTCAGTATCAGCTTGAAGATCAGCCAGCGATACTTCAAAGACACGACCCTTCAGGCCTTCCGAAGCGATTTTCGTGCCCTAGTAATAATTGAAGAATGTTAACCAAAATACTTAACAGGAAGTGGCAAATGGAACTAGAACTGAATTCAGCAGTAAATCAAAAGGGAACAAATTTTTCATCAGATTTGTATCATTGCGAGCTAGGTGTGTCATCATAATAACCTAGGTTAGTTCACTACAGTCCACACAACAAATATTGTGTAAAGTTTCAAAACACTGTCCCTAGCCTAGTGGTTATTTACTGCGATAAAATACCACGTGAGTAAGACATATTAGTCAGATAGGCTACAAATGCTCATGGTATATAACTATACTACTGTTAGGTACTTTAAATACCACGAGCATTGTTGTTGACTGAAAATGCTATAGTAATAAACTGCATTCGAGGTTAAAATAACCTATGCCAAAGCGGAAGTACAAAAATGCCACTTAAATATTATCAATTGACGAGACTAAGTGAACTGCATAATTTGAGGTTAAGTTAGAAAAGTGAGGCTACTGCTACCAAAATGGAGGAAATGCATACCTGGGTGCGGTTGACAAGGGTAGTGCCAACGAGCCTTTTGGTGAACATGGACGGCGCTTTAACATCGTACCAGTCTTTGCGCGTGAATGGATCCACACTGAAAGAGAACACCCAAAATGAACTTAACCTTAAACCACAACTATTTAAAACAACGACTTTTACAGACAATACTTTTCCAATTTACAATTATTCCAGGATCCGATGAAGACACATTGTCGAGAAAATAAAAACCGGCAGATATTCCACATGCATTACTTCTGAGAAATACTACTCATGAGCCTCGACAAATGACACGAGTCGAATTTGTATCCTAAAATATTTCCGTCATCATATTATTAAAAGCACTTCAACTATAAATAAAGAAGAAAATATACTAGTCAGCAGCTTAATCGACGATTATTCTAAACTTACATCTTCTTCTTCACACCTTTTTTGCCACCTTTCGACAGGCCCTTATTTTTACCGACCGCCATGATCACTGACAAACTTTGGAAAGACTCGGTTTTGTTTGTGGCAGGGCAGCTCGGCTGTCAATTTGTGAAACAAGCAATGTTGCCCACATATAAATTTAAATAATGTACTATTAAGTTCGGATGAGATCTATTTACAGTTCTTTACTGTCACTTGAATCAAATAGTTTTAAAATTATTGAAATTGTTTTATAATTATAAGACACAAAATTAATAGAATAAAGAATCAAAATACGGTGGGTAAAAGTAAACGTACCTTCACAAAGGAGACCAGCCAAAATAGTACCAGAGTTGTACAACTATATATTGTATACCATTTTATTTAGGGTTGTACAATTATAAGTTTGATATAAGTAATGTAGTCGGAAACAGTGGGAAATATTTTTAAACTCCATTTATGTTTTTTGTGAAACGTGGACGTTTAATAAAACGAAACATTTAGTTCCTTTTTAAAAACTTGCTTATTAAAACTAATAAAATAAAAAACTGACATTAGGGTCAATTCTGACATGATTCTCTAAACTTAAAACTAAATTTAAGATCAGTCTCTCCTTTTCATTCTATATTGAGAATGACAGAGAAACACTGTTGTCAAATTAGTCTTAGGTTTAGAGAACCATGGTCAGAATCGACCCTATTATGTCGTTTCTAAGCCCACCCTAGGTCCTAAAACTATTAAGGCATAAAATAACGACCGCACTCAGAGACGTCAAATAACTTTAATGAATACTTTATGTCAAAAAATTATATATCCAGCAATTATAGCGACTAGTTTTGAATTGTCATTTTTTCACATTAAGTACTCATTGGCGTTATTTGACGTCTCTGAGTACGGCAGGAAGAATTTTATTTCTTAATTTGGCTGTTTGTGCTTCATTCCTTTGCTATTAGATTAAAGAGTGATTTAAAAAAATGGTATGTCAAAATAATTTGTAATTCTTTTTGTCAGCTGTCATTGGTTGTTTGAGATTGCTAAACGTACCCCCGAATACAGAAACGCTACTCAAATTTGGGACACTGCTTAAAAAGTTAAGTGGACATTACCTGTCAGAATTTGTATGGAAAAAACGTCAATTTTGACAACATTTAAATGTGTAACCCCCGAATACAGAAACGCTACTCAAATTTAGGGGACTGCTTAAAAAGTTAAATGGACACTACCTGTCAGAATTTATATGGAAAAACGTAAATTTTTACAATACTTAAATGTTAAGCGGGACTCAAACTTTGAATAGCGTTTCTGTATTCGGGGGTAAGCAAGACTCAAACTTTGATTAGCGTTTCTGTATTCGGGGCGTAGTGTATTAAATAATCTTTGTTGCGTTGTTTGAAAGTGCCGGTGTTTTTAACTTCATTATTTGGCTTGTTTTATGTTTTACGGATTCCGATTTTTTTGCTTGCGATTTGGTTCAAGACATACATACATATATAAATCACGCCTATATCCTCATAGGGGTAGGCAGAGGTGATCTAGCACCCACGTTTCACCAATAATGTTAGGTCCCATGTAATAGGTGGCGAGCCCATTGCCATACATCGGGCACAAAAGTCGCAGTACATTGCTATTGCTAGGTGGTATTAGAGGAACGCTGTTGCCCGTTCCTCATCAAAGATTAATCCTTAATCGCCTTGTACGACACCCACGGGAGAGATTTGGGGTGGTGACAATTGTATTCTACTCAGCCGTCACCACACGGCGTATAAAGACGATTGGACAAAAAAGACGACTCTGCTATCCCACAACAGCTCTCGATTATTAAGTTGGTAAACAAACTGTTGGTTGTTGTGCCCTCAATATGACTATTGTGTGGTTTTTAGGATGGGCACGCATGACACCAAAGTAACTTAATAGGTTCAGTCAGCCACGTTCCTTGATAACATTATAATTCGAAAATATGTAGAAAATGAAGAAATTGTATGTCGAAATCTCGGAATGTGGGTTTTTGTGTAATTGGACGGTGATAAGCAATGGCACATTATTGCTTATCACCGTCCAATTATGCACTATTGTAATGATTTTTTTTCTACACGCTACACAGACTGAAATCAATATTAGTTGATCTTTGGTTTTACTGAATTTCTTTTTAATTAGGCATTTTTATATTATGCTGCAAAGTTGCGAAAATCTCCGTAATTATTCATAAAATACTATTTTCAGAAAAAAGATAAAAACTGGTAACATTCCAATTCATTTGTCTATGGTTTTAGGTATTTCGATGTTTCCATTGGCGAATGCTCGTGATATTTATCGTGTGTGAAGATTAGCGTATCACGTATCGTGATACGGATCACTGGATTTTTAGAAATTTTATAATCCACGATCCACGATCTGTATCAAATATCGTCAATAAATATCGAGCGATAAATTTTTTTAATCTCCAAATCGTAAATTCAATAAATTTGTAACTTCAGGCAGATTACAAACAAACAGTATATACCTGTAATCTCGGAGTAAATAGGACTAGAAATAGGACTCCTATTTACTCTGAGCCTGTAATAGATGCTGTTCACCTATAAAAATCATCCAAATCGCATAAAATTCATTCAGCTTTGTACTTCGTGAAATATTGCTTGATAACTTTAAAAATCACTTCCCTCGTACCACTCTGATTTACTTTACGCAATTTTGCTACATTTCTGCGTAGTTTAGTCTTTTACAATTTATTGCAGTTTAATCAAAACTGACATATGATTAGCAACCTCCATGCAAGACCGGTTGTCAAGCGGTTACGAGACAAGACGTTGTCTGTCATTGTTTGAAAACTGTCGTGCTACACATATGTCTGTCTTTTATATTTTACGTTGTTAATATTATAGTTTCCTTCTTTAAGTTAAATAAAGCCAAGTTCTACTGGTAATCGATATGCTTTCATTATATCAATTTATTTAACTTAAAATGTCTGTGGAAACAAAATCATCGCCTCTTGCAAAATATCTACGGCCTGAAAAATTTGACACCGAACCTGATGCCCAAGATTCCGATTCAAAATGGATCTACTGGAAATCAACCTTCGAAAGCTTCCTTGCGGAAGAATGCACTGAAGGTACTCCTGATAATCTTAAGCTAAAAATATTAGTGAATCACTTATCAGCCCCGATTTTCAAGTACGTAAAAGTTTTCCAGAACTTTGACGATGCCTTGAAGGCTTTAGACGGTATCTATGTGAAAGCGAAAAATACGATACTCGCCCGCCACGTCCTGTTCAATAGGAAGCAACGCGCTGATGAATCTATAGCTGAATACGCAAGAGCTTTGCGCTTGTGTGCGCAGGACTGCAATTTTGAAGCTGTCACCGCTAAAGTACATGAAGAACAGGCCATTCGCAGCGCCCTCATTTCTGGCCTCCAGTCTAAAAGAATAAGGGAACGCCTCCTGGAAAACAGCAAACTTTCCCTGGATGAGACGCTTAACCAAGCTGTCACTCTCCAGGCTGCGGAAAAGGATTCCATCACTATAAGTAGCAACGCCGGCAACATGTTTCAACAACTTAGCTCTATCAACTCCAACCCAGAACCATCCAACTTAGCCGCAGCCAGGCCCTCGTCAGCACGCTATTCCCCCTCTGCTCCTACTCCTGCCTACAGATCATCACAAACAACAAGACATTGTTTCTTCTGCGGAGGAAATGTACATCAGAGGTTTAAGTGTCCAGCGAATAATGTCTTTTGTCAACTTTGCTCGAAGAAAGGCCACTTCGCCAGCGTTTGCCGGTCAGCGAACTCCAGCAACGCTATCCCTGCTGATAGAATGGTAGACAGCGACAGCTCCGACGGCCCATCTTGCAGTGGGGCTATTTCTGCCGCTTGCCCATCAAGTTTGAAGAGTGCGACCATTCCTATAACTGTAAACGACTTCAAAGCGGATGCACTAATTGACACTGGCAGTTCGGTGAGCTTCATTAACTCCAAAATTGCACGTCTGATGAAGCTGCGTCAAAGACCGAGCAAACAAACTATCAATCTCGCATCGCTCAACCATATCTCATTTGTCGAGGGACTGTGCTTCGCCACCATTACAATGAAGGATCATGTATATAAACAACGACCTCTACTCGTCGTAAACAACCTCTGTGCTGATGTTATCGTGGGCCACGATTAATTAAGAGATCACTCAAAACTCGAATTCATGTTTGGTGGCCCGAAAGAACCCTTGGAAATTTGCAACGTACTAGAAGCTTCTGTTCCACCGGCATCTGTTTTTACAAATCTCATGCACGATATCAAGCCGGTCGCCGTCAAAAGTAGACGTTACAGCAAAGAAGATGAAGAGTTTATCACGCAAGAAGTGGACAAGCTAATCAAAGACGGGATAATAGAACCAAGCATCTCACCCTGGAGGGCGCAAGTTCTAGTAGTAGGTGGAGGGGCTCATAAGAAACGTTTAGTAATAGATTACTCGTTGACGATTAATAAATACACAGAGCTAGACGCCTACCCCCTACCTCACATCGAAAAAGTCGTAAGTGACGTCGCGAAATACAAAATATTCAGTCAAATTGATTTGAAATCCGCCTATCACCAAATCCCGATCCTCCCAGCAGAGAAAATATATACTGCATTTGAAGCTTGCGGCAAATTGTATCAATTTACCAGAATACCTTTTGGTGTGACCAATGGTGTAGCCGCGTTTCAGCGCACACTCGAATCTATTATATCTACTGAGAAATTGCTTGGCACATTTACATATCTCGATGACGTCACGATTTGTGGCAAGACGCAGGCGGAGCACGATCACAATTTGTAAAGATTCTTAGATGCTGCGAAAAAGTACGGCCTAACTTTAAATGAACAAAAGAGCGTCTATAACAAAACTAAAATCGATCTGCTGGGATATACAGTTGAGAATAATATAATAAAACCGGACAGCGATCGGCTTAAACCCCTACTAGAGTTGCCCGCACCCACAAATACGGGAGAGCTAAAAAGGGTCCTCGGGTTATTCGCTCATTACGCCAAATGGGTCGACAGATTTTCAGAGAAATTAAAACCACTTACCAATGTAACCAGTTTCCCATTGTCTCAAAACGCTCTACAATGTTTCGAACAGCTCAAAGACGATATCAAAAGAGCTACACTCATGGCAGTCGATGATAACGAGATCTTCACGGTAGAAACTGACGCTTCAGACTTCGCTTTAGCAGCTACGCTATCTCAACAAGGGCGCCCTGTTGCCTTCTTTTCTCGCACGCTATCAGGCTCTGAATGCAAGCACTCGTCGATAGAGAAAGAAGCGAGCGCAATAGTAGAGAGTCTGAAGAAATGGCGACATTACTTGATCGGGAGACACTTTCTTTTGATAACGGATCAACAGTCAGTTGCATACATGCTCAATCAGAACCACAAAAGCAAGATCAAAAATGAAAAGATTATGCGTTGGCGATTGGAGCTATCATGCTATAAGTACGACATCATATACAGGCCAGGTACTGAAAACACCGCAGCTGACGCTTTTTCCCGTGTGTGTGCCTATATGAACACGAATAAGCTACGAGAGCTCCACAACGCACTCTGTCACCCTGGTGTCACCCGTATGTTTCATTGGGTTCGATTCAAGAATCTTCCTTACTCGGCAAATGATGTCAAAGAAATGACGGCGTCCTGCCCAATCTGCGCTGAGATCAAACCTCGATTTATGAAAGTTAGTGGCCACTTAATTAAAGCTACGTCCCCGTTTGAACGCATCAATATTGACTTCAAGGGGCCCTTGCCCTCAAAGACTCCGAATAAATATATACTCACGATCATTGACGAATACAGTCGCTTCCCCTTTGCCTATGCTTGTCGCGACATGACATCAGCCACGGTAATTAGCTGCTTAAAGGACCTCTTTCAAACCTTCGGCCAACCGCTTTACGTCCACAGCGATAGAGGGGCGTCGTTCATGTCGGAGGAGTTCAAAGCTTTCCTAAGAGACTCTAACATAGCGTCTTCGAGAACGACTCCCTATAATCCCCAAGGGAATGGACAGGTGGAGCGCCTAAATGGCACCTTATGGCGTACGATCCAACTCAGTCTACGCGCCAAGAACCTGCCAATCGAAAATTGGGAGAGAGTCCTAAAGGACGCATTGCATTGTGTACGCTCTCTTCTCTGCACTTCAACAAATGCCACCCCGCACGAAAGACTATTTGCCTATCCAAGAAGGTCTCCGAATGGCGATTCTCTACCCTCATGGATGATCCCGGGCCCCGTATTAATGAAAAAATATGTGCGGCAGGCTAAGACAGATCCCTTAGTCGAGGAAGTGGAGCTCTTAGAAAGTAATCCCCAATACTCCTACATTCGTCGGAGAGATGGCGAAACTGCCACAGTGTCAAATAGAAGATTGGCTCCGTTTCCCATCGACGCTGAAGATGAATCTGCAAATCCGGAAGAAGAGAATCAGCCTTCCCCAGTGGAACAAGGGGAACCCTACTCGACTCAATCTAATGAATTGTCTCACAGTGGTGGCCTACGTAGATCTCTCCGTGCCAGAAAGCTTCCAACTCACCTTAGAGACTTCGAGGTAGATGGTAGAGGTGAAAACTCAAGCGGGGGAGAATGACATATGATTAGCAACCTCCATGCAAGACCGGTTGTCAAGCGGTTACGAGACAAGACGTTGTCTGTCATTGTTTGAAAACTGTCGTGCTACACATATGTCTGTCTTTTATATTTTACGTTGTGTAACGCGTACAATTATTTCGCTCGGTTTCTAAACGCGGCGTGCCACTCATTCCTCGCCCACCGCTGATTGGCCGGTTGCTCGGGCCGTCTTTGACAGCCGCGCCATATTTTTTCCTTCTAGAATATATGTCAACTTACGTCGAAGTCAGACGAACTCTCGCGCGTTTTCGGTAGAGAAGTGAAACTAATCTGATTATTTTGTGTTGTATTATTGAACCATATTAATAAATAAAATTTCTTGTAAAAGTGACTTTATAGCATCTTTTATAGTGGCGTCCCAACTGGTGGCTCGAATTTACGACCCGGAATAATACCTATAGTGTGCCTAACAACAATCTGCCGAACTCGAAGAGCCGACGCAAGAGTATACCTACTTACCTACTACCTATCACATTTTATTTTTCACCGTTGCCGGCTTATGAAATGCCGCGAACAACGCGCAGGAATAACCAACAAAACTCAGATAGTGAAACGGAAGATTCGGTAATGGAAGGAAATAACGCAAATACCGGGAACAACATCGTGACAATGACCGATGCGCAGTTGACGGCGATCGTCGCTGCTGTTTCCAGGAGCCAAGCAGAGAACAACCGGCAGTTATTTGAATCAATCATATCGAACTCATTATTATCCGGTGCCGCGGCGACGTCATCGCCGGCACCGACACACGACGCAGCACGTCCTCAACCCGGCAACTTCGCGAAATGCACCGCGAGGTTCGATGGCCTCACAAACGACAACGAGATACTCGAGGCGTTCGTCGATTCCATGGAAATATACAAGGAATGTACAAACGTCAGCGACGACCATGCATTACGGGGTTTGCCTATGCTGTTAACCGGCAACGCCGCCGTTTGGTGGATGGGAGTGAAATCTTCTGTCACAACCTGGGAAGAAGCATTAAGAAGACTCCGTGGCCGTTTTGGTACACCGCGACCTGCCTACAGAGTGTTACGTGAAATTTTCGCGACCGAGCAAGGGAATGAGCGCGCCGATACCTTCGTCAGTCAATTACGTGCCATGTTGTGTAAATTACCTTACGTTGTGCCGGAAGAAATGAAAGTGGACATTATTTATAGTCTTTTAGATAGGAAAACGCGTAAACATGTACCCCGCGATTCTGTTTGTGATTTAGATGTGCTATTAGAATTGGCGAGGAATGTGGAGGAGTCCCGCGCGGAACTAAACGACCGTAAGCAGCCCGAATTGGTAAGTCAGACAAAATTACTTTCTAATCCGAACGATGCGACCGTTTACGTAGATAAAACATTACCTAAACGTATTAGACCGCGATGTTCGTATTGTAATATTTTTGGCCATGCGACGGCAGACTGTCGTAAGTTAGAAAATAAAGATTTTCGTTCGAGTGCCAAAGAGCCTAACTCGCAAAATCGTAAAAATAAGGAAGCCGATTATTCGAATCGTGACACTCGCTCAAGCGATTTTCGCCCTTCAAAGGTAGAATATGGTAAGTCAGAAAACACGAATTTTGCCTCGAACTCTAGTAATAGTATTCGGTGTTATGGATGCGGACAAATAGGGGTCGTACGCTCGAAATGCGAAACCTGCCGGCCAAAAAGCGATGCCGCGATTGGAAGGATCGACATGAACTTCAATACGGCCGTGACGGGTGATCTTGATTTACCGACGGTTGCCATATCCGTGCTAAATAAAATAGGAGTAGCCATTGTTGATACCGGGGCGACGAATTGCATCGCAAGCCCTGCTTTGTATAAAATCTTCTTAGCTCATAACATCATTCCTTTTGAGACGGATCGTAACTTTACTCTAGCGGATGGGTCTAAGCAGTCGCGAAGGGTTCTTATCGCCAGTGTCGATGTTTCCCTTAAGCAGCGGGTAATTCTTACCCAGTTTTTAGTACTCCCCGGCGCCGACACGAAGACGTTGCTGGGACGCGATTTCATAATCGCTGCTGGAATGTCTATAGACATACCGCAGGGCACGTGGTATTTCTGCGATACTCCCCGCGAGAAATATGACTTTGTGGGTGATTATTCGTTGATTTCGGATAAAACTGAATTGTTGCAAGTAGACGCTGGCGACATTAGTTTGAGGGATAACGAGGGCCTTAAGCTGACTCCGGAAGAAAAGAACGCTCTCAACACCTTCATCCACGGTAGATCTGAACAGTTTGCAAAACAAGGACCGGCAACTGAATTTGCTGTGCATCGCATTAAAGTGAGCGATAATGAGGAGCCAATTGCATCACCCCTTTACAGGATGTCACCTAAAAAGAAGGAAGCTCTCAAAAATGAGTTGGAGAAGTTGCTTGACGCTGACGTCATCGAGGAATGCGAATCACCCTGGGCTGCGAACGTGGTACTCGTGACTAAAAAGGATGGCGGAACGAGGTTATGCGTGGATTACCGAAAACTCAACGATGCCACCGAAAATGACCGTTATCCTCTTCCGCGCATTGAGGATGTTCTTCATACGGCAAAAGCCAGTAACTTCATGACTACGCTCGATCTTCGGGCGGGCTATTTTCATGTGAGCGTGCATCCGGACGATCGTGACAAAACGGCGTTCACCACCCCACTCGGCACATACAGATTTAAGCGAATGCCCATGGGTTTGAAAAATTCAGGTGCTACTTTCCAACGTTTAACGGATCGCCTCAAAGCAAACTTGCCGGAAGGCACTACCCTGTTATCATATGTCGACGATTTAATCGTACTCTCGAAGTCCTTTCAGCTCCACTTGGAAGACCTGAAGGCTGTATTCGACAGACTGAAGCTGTTTGGCTTGCGAGTGAACCGAGAGAAGAGCCATTTTGCACGCGATTCTGTAAAATTCTTAGGGCATGTGATAGTACCAGGCGGGATCCACATGGACCCGGAAAAGGTTTCAGCCATCAGGGACATGAACCCACCGGAAAATGTCAAGCAATTGAAAAGCTTTCTACAGACCTCCAGCTGGTTTAGGCGCTTTATACCAGCATACGCAGACGTTGCTAGGCCATTAACCAACCTGCTGAAGAAAACAAGCACTTGGCATTGGGGTTCTTCCCAACAGGAAGCTTTCAGAGAGATCAAAGACCTCCTGACAACGGCTCCGATTCTTCGTCAGGCTGATGAAACGAAGACGTTTATTCTTCGTACCGACAGTAGCGGTTACGCTCTCGGAGCGGTTCTCCTTCAGGGGGAGGAATCCGACGAGCGACCCATAGAATATGCAAGCCGTTTGTTGAGCAACGCCGAAAAGAACTACAACACGACAGAGCGGGAGGCTCTGGCGGTTGTCTGGGCGGTATCGAAGTTCCGAGGATACATAGATGGAGGCGAAGTCATTATCAAATCCGACCATCAGCCCTTGCGGTGGCTGATGAGTTTGAAGTCTCCGAGCGGCCGCCTAGCCAGATGGGCCTTGGCGCTACAAGAATTTAATCTGCGAATCGAATATACACCAGGCAAAGCAAATGTGATTGCAGACACTTTGTCTCGGCCGAACTGCAAAGAGGAAACTAAATTACACCTATCGAATGTTGATCTACCCACTAGATCCCCTAGTGATATTAGGGAGAATCAACTGAAGGATCCAGAGATTTCAAAGATCATTGAAGGAATGGAATCGGACGACCCCTTTAGGGGGAGACCCTGGGCAGACCGGGGCTACTTGCTGTCCGATGGTATTTTATATAGGTACAGGCCTGAAGCAGAAGAAGATGAAGAAAACGCATGTCTCGTCGTCCCACAGCAAGAACGCGCGAAGGTGTTAACTGATTTCCATGACGCTCCAACTGCCGGACACTTTGGCGTTGAGCGCACCCTTATGCGCATTAGCTCTCGCTTTTATTGGCCTGGAATGCGTGCGTATATAACGAACTATATCAAGGAGTGTTCTGCTTGTCAGAGATATAAAGTAGACAACAGGAAACCTTCAGGACTACTGCAAACACCGGCGTCGACCAGAAGATTTGAAGTTCTGTCCATAGATTTGTTCGGCCCTCTTCCTGAAACAGCTGATGGGAATAAGTGGATTCTCATTGTAGAAGATGTCGGCACGCGCTGGGTGGAGATATTTCCCCTGAAGAACGCGACCAGCTTCGAATGTGCAAAAACGCTGATCGACGAAGTTTTTATGAGGTTTGGGGTCCCACGGCGAATCCTCAGTGACAACGGCGTACAGTTCATTAGTGCTGTTATGCAACAAGCTTGTCATTCCATGGGTATTGATCAGACGCTCACTCCTCTATACCACCCGGAAGCTAACCCAGTGGAAAGGAAGAACCGCGATCTGAAGCCGCAGCTGGCGATACTTGTCGGCCGCGACCATAGCACTTGGGATCAACACCTATCCGCAATAAGGTTTGCGATGAATTCCGCTGTCACTGCAAGCACAGGTTTCAGCCCTGCTTATCTCACCTTTGGCAGAGAATTACGTGCGCCATCGGATGCTGCCACAGACATGCGTCGCATCCTTGAGGGCGATAATTTCATACCAGCTGTCACTTCTTACCTAAAGAAGCTGTCTACTGTTCTAGTGGAAGCCAGGGATGCACATGAGAAAGCTCAGGTTGTACAGAAGAATAACGCTGATCAAGGTCGCCGCCCTGCACCTGACTACAAACCAGGTGACTTAGTGCTTTTGAAGACGCAAGGGGCTAACGATGCTAGCCACGGACAAACCCCTAAGTTTATACCTAGGCGTGATGGGCCCTACCGTGTGAGAGAAGCTGTAAGTCCCACTACTTATTTGTTAGAGCGTATAAGTGACAATGTGGTGTTGGGGAAGTATCACGCATCGCAACTCACACCCTTTGTTGGTCCCATCCAAACACCAGTACGGGAGAAACGTAGACGTGGTAGGCCGCGTAGATTTGATTGCTAACCCGAACGCGAGGTCGCATTGTTCGGATTAGAGGGGGAGTTTGTAACGCGTACAATTATTTCGCTCGGTTTCTAAACGCGGCGTGCCACTCATTCCTCGCCCACCGCTGATTGGCCGGTTGCTCGGGCCGTCTTTGACAGCCGCGCCATATTTTTTCCTTCTAGAATATATGTCAACTTACGTCGAAGTCAGACGAACTCTCGCGCGTTTTCGGTAGAGAAGTGAAACTAATCTGATTATTTTGTGTTGTATTATTGAACCATATTAATAAATAAAATTTCTTGTAAAAGTGACTTTATAGCATCTTTTATAGTTGTTAATATTATAGTTTCCTTCTTTAAGTTAAATAAAGCCAAGTTCTACTGGTAATCGATATGCTTTCATTATATCAAAAACTATATACATAAAAAAGTCAATTAATAAGTTAGCTCACAAAATTTTCATAACATAATTGAATGTCCAATGTTGTTCAGTACGAGTATGTTTGCATTGCGCGTCCCTATAAGAATCCCAAGAGCGCCAATTACCCCTCTGAGACCTCCACTTAGAAGCACGGTACTTGGAACCAACTCCCCAGTACCAAGGCTATGCAAACTTATGAATGGAGTCAGTGATTTAATTGATTTACACTCTGACTCCATATATGTATACCGCAAAACCATCTGAAAGCTCTTAAGATGCCGGTAACGATAAAAAAAACTCATACACTTGCCCCTTGCAGACTATATGACATTATTATTTTTTTTTACACGACATTTGTCGGTTGTTATAAATGATATTATTATTTTTTTACACGACATTTGTCGGTTGTATTATAAATGATATTATTATTTGTTTTATTTTTTTACACGACATTTGTCGGTTGTTATAAATACCCCGTCTTGATGCCTTAAAGAAAAAAGGTATTTATTCCCCTTGAAGAAAATTTTTAAATTATAGGATTATGAAATAGGTGTGTGTTGTGTGACTGTAGATGCATGTAGGTGTTGTGTGCTTGTTGATGGTTGTGTGTTTTGTGTTTGGTCTCCTGTGCTGTTAACAAAAACTGTGTCTCCAAGAACTTTACTAATTATTGTAGATGTGTGTATGGCTGCTTGCTTTTGTAGTATGGTTATGTCTATGTTTAAGTCTAATTTATCTAAATATCTTTTTAAACTTTTTGCCACTACTCCTGTGGCACCGATAACGATAGGGATTACAGTTGTGTGAGTGTTCCATAAACGGGTGATTTCTGTTTTTAAAAGATGGTATTTGCTTAGTTTTTCTATTTCTTTAGCTCCTATATTGTAGTCTGATGGTACTGTTACGTCTATTAAGAATGTCTTGTTACTAATTTTGTCTGTATATATTAGGTCCGGTCTATTGTGTGTGACTGTGATATCAGTGTGTACGGGCATTTCCCAAAGAATTTTTGCTGCGTTATTCTCTCTGACATGTGGGTGTGAGAGTGTCTCCTTCCACCAGAGATTGGAGACCTCTATTTTATGTTTCTTGGCGAGACACCAATACACGTACTGGACGAGGTTGTTATGCCTTTTCACATAATAATTTCCTGCCAGTTTTTCGCAGCCTGATATTATGTGCTGTGTAGTTTCGTCTTTAGAGGCGCATAGGCGGCATTTGCCGTCTACCTGCTCTTTGAGAATGTCGCGTCGGTGTTGCCTAGTCATAATAGCTTGATCCTGTATTGCGAATATCGAAGATTCTATACTTGGTGAAATTCTTTGTTTTTTGATCCAATGAAATGATAATTCTGTATCTACATTAGCCTGGTCTAGTACTTTATTCGGAAACTGTCCATTATTATTATTATTATTCTTTATTATTATTATTTTTAAGTTTATTTTTTCTCGACGAGATGTCGGTTTATAATGATAGAGATACGGGCTGATGCCAAGTATCTATCATATTGTAATGAAATGTTATGAATTTAATGAGCGTAGTGTTTGTGTGTGTATTGAGGAGTTGATTGTTGTATTTGGGGGTGTGTTGTTTATGTTTTAAGTGTTATGTAGTAGGGTGAGGGAGGTAGGATTTAAGAAGCGTCGGACTATAGCACAGGTGTCGAGAACTATTGATTTTTGCAGTGGAATATAAATTTTTTCGTGGAGTTCCAGAGTTTTGATGGAGTTGCTGAGACTTTTTGGTATCACACCTGTTGATGAAATTATGATGGGAATGATTTTGACTATATTCTGATGCCACATCTGTTTTATTTCATCAGCTAGGGGTATATATTTCTGGACTTTTTCAGTGTGTTTTTGTCTCAAGTTGTGTGTATTCGGAACTGCTATGTCTATGAGGTAAGTGGTTTTTGTATGTTTAATGGTGAGTGTGATGTCAGGTCTATTGCTAAGAATCGTACAGTCTGTTATTATGTCTCGGTTCCAGTAGAGTTTGGTTGTATTATTTTCTAAAACATTTTTTGGTTTATATTTATAGTATGGGGTATAGGTGTCCACTAGGTTATATTTTAATGCTAATTGTTGGTGGATGTGTTTAGCAACATTATCATGGCGATAGGTGTATTCCTTATTGGCCAGTGAGCTGCAGCCTCCGGTAATGTGGTCAATAGTTTCTGTGGTTCTGTGACATAATCTACATTTATCAGTTTCAATTGTTTCCTTTAATATAAACTTAGAGTAATTACGCGTTTTAATAACTTGATCTTGGATTATTATTATTATCTTCACATTGTTTTTTTTTCTCAAAATATATATTTTGGTTCATAATGAAACCACGGGCTAAAGCCAAGTGGAATTCATTGGTGTAAGTATTGGTGGTTGATATTTTCTGCTTCTATAGGATCTTCCTGCAAAAATTTACGCACGGTTCGACAAGTATTAAGAATAGCAGCCTTTTGCATTGTGATATAGAGATGCTCATTTAATTCTAATTGACGTAAATAGTGGAGGAGGTGTTTAGGGATAACACCGGTGCTGGAAAGCACCAAGGGCACTATATATACTTTATCCATTTTCCAGATTCTAATTATTTCTTCTTTTAATTCGGTATATTTATGTATTTTTTTATTATTATTATTATTATTATTACATCCAAACATATTATTATATTTATATTGTATGGATTATATATTATTATGATATATTGTATATGTTTATGATATTAGTTTAGATTTTCTGTCCTTAATATATTGTCTTAATTCTAAGTCTAAATTATAAGTTAGATAATATATTTACTGTCTTTAGTTGAGCATGTGGTGTTTACCTGTAAGTAGTTGTTACTCATAAGTAGTTTAGTAATATAATTAAACCTAGTGTAAGAATTATTGTAAACAACTGTTGGTAGAGTAGACCTATTAAAAGAAATAAAAAAAATATATCAATTTATTATGAAAAAAATGTTTATCTCGATGATTATTTTATGTAAATATTAGTGTTGCCATACCCATGAAAAGTTTCAGTTCCTCAAACATTCTTGTCACGACTTTATAGACAAACTGTACAATCGGAGACAAAATGTCTACCACCTTATGGATCATAATTGCAATCACACGTGAAGGTCACAAGTTTTAAATGTCTGTTTTATAATAATTTCATAACAATTGAAAATCTTTTTTCTAAAGATCTATTGCTCTTGGTTAGATATTAGAAAACCTTCGTGGTAAAAAAGTTCGTGGTAGGGTAAATAAGTCACTGGCCTCTATTATACAAGTACGCTGGACTTTAGGTTGTCATCCAAAAATTAAGCCAATTTGATTATCGCCATCTTGGTGCTAATTGCACAAGTTTAAGAAGGTGATCGTCCATTGAAATGTCAAATAAAAAGCATCAAATGTCAAATTTTGTACCCATGCCGCTCGATAGGGCGCTTCAAATCGGCACAAAAGAAACGTTTGTCATTTTAATAGAAGTATTCAATTCAGTCCAGCGTATTTTTATAAATGTGGTCAGTGACATAAGTAGGCATAGAGGACAATAATACTACGGATATAAGTAGGTAAATTATTCGACTCTGCTGAAATCTTCAAGCTTGAATACGTACTGATATAAATATTCATACCTAATTTTTCAATTGAATTATCGATCGGTGTTTAATCAAATGATTATTTTAGTCAAACGAAGTGAAGTGGTATACAAGTGTAGTTGTTATAAGTATCGTGTTTCGTGTACTTAGTTACGTTCGTTTCGTTCGTTCGTGATCATTCTACAAGCAAGCCTACAGACAGGGCACTAGCCAGCCGAACTGTAATAATAAATTATTTCTCATTTTATTCCTACATTCAGCTTTAAACTCATAAGATAAGAATTGTTGTAATGCTATATAAACTCCATTAGAAAGTGTGGTGAATTTAAAATGGGAGCAAAAGTGTCTAGGACCGATTTTGAGTGGGTATACACGGAGGAGCCGCACGCCAGCCGCCGGAAAATCATATTGGGTATGTTATTACGTCACGTATTTATAATAGACCGTACTAAACCACCTCAGTATACTGTTTAGAAAAGCCGAGATATATTGTGGTCTAGTGAAAAGGCTAATTGATTAAGGTTGTTCCTGATTATTCATAGCGCTGTCTACTCAAATTTAATTCCACCATGTCCTTGACATTGTACATTACGATTTCTAATTCGCACCCTTATTGGAAGTAGATAGTACCAGTGTAGTCCCCTCTGCATTGGTTATGTTGAGTAAACATTTTACATATTTGTGGACATAGTGTTTGTTTAGTTTTTGTGTTAGTTTGAAAGTAGATGAATGCATGCTACATAGAAGCAGTAACTAACAGCAAAGGCATTGAGGAAAAGTTATGATTTGCAGTCAATTCCAAAGAAATCAAAGATTTTTTTTTTATAAAAAACGTTAATTTTTAAAAAAAATTTGGTACATGCAGAATCTCTCTTCTAAGAAACTTAACTCCTATTATCATTAAAATTTGCACTCTGATACTTAAGATCCGTTCATTGTCATTACCGCTTGAGATCAAAGCCTGCCTGAATTACAAAGAAAATAAAGGTTTGACAATAAAAAAAAACAATGCAACAATAAGTATCATTACAATATTTTTCCCTGAAAATATTTATTCTGGAATATCATATTTTGCTAGCTTGTATAACTTGGTATGGTTGAATCTCTTTTGTTTATTACATCATAAAGTTGGCCATTGAGTGTTAAAACTTCAAATTGTTAATACTTTTATTTTATATTAATATTTGTAGCAGTTTGAATGATTTAATTGTCTCTGACATATATTTTATGAATATCACACACAATACATAATTAATATTCTATAGTCTTAGGCCTTATCACCTTTTCCATCAGGTTAGATTGTGGTCAAATGCTCAGTTTATAAAGCACATAAAATATAAATCAGACAAGAAAACATGGATGGACATGGATTAAAATATTGTCATTCCAATGACTCTCTCTGGTCATTGATCTATTCCATAGATTTTCTGTAGATTCATTTATCACTAGATCAATCTATGACATTACTGATGAGATGGATATGAATTAGAAGGGGTGAATTATTCAATAATGTCTAACTTATATGAATGCACGAGGAAACATTGTGCTGACCCCAGATAAACAGAGAGAAGAATGCAGTGATCAATAATAGGCAAAACTTAAAATATTATTTTTTGGAAAAAAATAGTAGAAAGGTGTGTTAGATTAGGAGATTTAGCATAAAATGATTCCTATCCTATTTTATGTGCCCTCATCTAACAACCAAAGTGGTAGTTTTGCTATCGGGTTTGCTTTTTAATTACCTATTATTTTGTTTGTTAATATTTTGAACACTATTTATTGTATACAAAATCCATAACTCTTTACAACATTTTATAATAAAACTTATAAACAAATCTTATATCTAATAATGGATTTTACGTATATTAATAGTAAATTGTAAAAAACAAAGAAATTAAGAGGGAGATGAATACATGAATGCAATTACAATAATACAAAAATAAATACACAAAAAAAATCACGCCTGTATCCACAAAGGTGTAGGCAGAGATGAATTAAACACTCACTATTCGCTAATTATTTTAGTTCCCATGTTATAGGGGCGAGCCTCAGGCCATCTATCTGGCACATAAAATCGCAGATAATTGCTAGGTGGTTATAAGAGGAATGCTGCTGCCCATTACTCATTGCTGTCTTTACCCTTAGTCGCCTTGAATGACACCCACGGGAGAGATGTGCGTGGTGACAAAAATTTGTATTCTACTCTGCCGTCACCACACGGCATCTCTCCGCCGTTTTTCTGGAATCTTCTGTTACCAATCTAAAATATTGTTACAGAAATAGTTGGGTACTTACATCGTTTAATAACACGTCATACCCTATGCGATTGTTGTGGCAATGAGTCATTTGTTTTGAAACCAAATCTCATGTTATGGCCTAGATAGGCAGTTAGAAATGACCACTTAAGAGGACGTTTGAAAGTAGCGCCGATGCCCGAAAAATTGAGGAGCAACATGCTAGCGTGGTACGGGCATGCGATGAGGAGGGATGAATGTTACGTAAGTAGAGGTATGTTTAGTAAGGATGTGGGTAAACTTAGAATGAGAGGAAGACCAAAGAAGCTATGAATGGATTGTGTGAAAGATGATATGAGGAGTTCATATGCTGAGCTCACGTCTTGAAGAGGAAGACTTGTTGTGCCGACACTAGCTAGATATTGAAAACTTGTGTCCGTATAGGTAGGTTTGGGGGTTGGGGGGTTGCTTGGTAGTGCGCGGCATGTTTCGGTTTATGTGATTGGCGAGTTGTGGGATTGTATCTGGTACATAATTTACAATGTACCTGCAATGTCATAACTCGTTGACAATGGTGGGTTTCTCTACAGCCTTCTGGCGTGTCGTTCTGCTAGCGGAGTGTTGGGCTCTGGTGCGTTTAGTATATCATCTTGGTATTGAACGCGTCAGGGTCGGCGCTTCGTTGCGGATAGGGGCGTACGCCGGTTTTGGAGACCTATCATTACAGACATGCTGCGCACTCCCCTATTTTTTTCTTGGACACACGGGTTTTCGGTATCTAGCGTCTTGACGATTCATAAGTGTATTGTAATCATACCAGATATGAATAAATGAATTTTGATTTTGACTTTGACTATTTAGAGTAAGATAAGAAGGCAGCTTCGTGGGAGAGAGGAGAGAGAAACAAAGCGGATTTATATGTCGGAATTGAATGGAGAAAACTACATGGGTAGGGCCTCGGCGGATCGTTCTTAATCAAATAGAAAATATTTATAAAACTGCTGCACTGCAGCCCATTCCTCGTCGCTGTAACCTTAGTCGCCTTGTTGTACGACACCCGCGGGGGTAGATGGGAGTGGGCTCAACGTGCCTTCCGAAGCACGGAGTAACTCAAGATCATATATATTTTGGGTCATCAATCCTATTTCCAGCCTCGGCCAAGCAACGAGCTTACGCGATTGCACGCTGAGCGCGCTAGCCACTGTGACATCAAGTTGTGCTTAAATAATACTTACACACATAACTTAAATCATGCCTATATCCCCGAAGAGGTGGGTAGGCAGAGTAGGTCATAATATTTAATAGGTGGCGAGCCTATTGCTTTCTATCGGGCACGGGTTTAAATAATACAATATGTTTTTTGGTTAAACCCGCTAATAATCTCAGAAACTACTGGTTCAAATTGAAAAAAAAAATAGTCCATTTATTGAGGAAGGTTATAGGCTATATATTACAACCGACCACTAGTATTGAATACAAGTCCTGTCTATTTTATCTTGTTTCTATCTCTGTATCGTTTCTATGCTGTAAAAAAATTAATGAATGTCTTGAATGAATGATTTCAAATAAAATAACGCTTTATCGTATTTAAATATGACGTGCACTTCTTAATACGTTGCATGCACGTCACACACAAAGTTGTTAAAACAGCAATAATGTAAATATAATGCCCGATAAACCTAACCAGGAAGTGAGATTTTCCGTATGCGTACCGGGCGAAAAAGTCTTCCTTATGGTGAGGTGTCTTTATGGTCAACTGTCAATTTATCGGGCACGTAATTCGCAGTCCATTGCTAGGTGGTTTATGAGAAACGCTGCTGCCCCATTATTATTCGCCTTGTATGACACCTAAGGGAGAGATGGGGCTGGTGACATTTATGCTCTGCCGTCACCACACGGCAAAGCTGTTATCCTTATAGTTTAAAGTCCACAATGGGACTTATCTTCCATGTTGGCCTGGGAGTAAACAAACAACGTAGAATAAGCCAGCCCCGACTCATTCCATGCGTGTCGTAAAAGTCGACTAAGGGAGATTGCCCGGTGTAGGCCAATAAACACCTTGGGGCACCCAAATAGCGGAGGGCAAACCACCAACAACAGCATACCCAAAGAGGGTTGGTGTCAGCAGGGCGGCCAGCTGTAAAACCTAAGCCAAAACCTAAAGCAGTATGAATTGGAATGTTGTCATTCCAATTAATCTTCGTTCATCGATCTCTCGACATGCACCGTTCCGTCTCTTTTCTATACATTCATTCATCACTAGCACCTTTACGGTGTGATGGATGATATGAATCAAAAGGGAGTGGATGGCTTGATGACGTCTGACCGATATGAATGGAAGAGGAGACATGCTGCGCCGACCCCAGAGAGACTGGGAACAGGGCAGGGAGAAGAAGAATGGGATCCAAACTCATTACGAAAGGGACTAAATATGCTTTGTCGAATGGTTAGTTCGCTGGCAATTGGTCAAGAGGTTCCGGGTTTGAAACCTGGCAGGGGCAAAAGTTTTGCTCGTTTATGTTATGTTATGTTATGTGTAATCGGGCCGATCGATGCTGGGGTCTATTAAATTTGGGTTTTACTTCGAGAATAATTATTGTCTTTCTTTTTTGTAGGTACATTTATTAACATGTTGTAGGTACATGCAGGTAATAATTTAATCCTCTGAATCAATCTTCTTTATCAAACTTGCACTAAAACAAATAAGCAATGGATTATTGTATTCCCTAATCTTTTTCCTTTTTGATTGTTTCAAAACAAAACACTTGCCGATCATTAAAGCGAACAGTGCCGGTCGCTCTATCTCTTTCCAACGCATATTGTAAACTGGAACATTAATTATCTATTATTAGACAGAGGGTGCTGATGTTTTCAGATCCTTGCGCTAGTCAATTAATGACTTTCTTGCTTACTGGCTAATGTTTAAGTTGGCTGAGGAAATATTTAACGACTTACTAAAATGCACGTATTTATGACTATGTAGTTTTGTGAATTTGAAGTTAAGCCTGTCCTCTATAAAGCTCTATAAGCCGTCATCATCATCATCATCACCAGCCCTTTAATGTCCCCACTGCTGGGGCACCGGGCCTTCCCTATGGATGGAAGAATATAGGGAGATTGGGCCATAACCTGTAACGTTGTCATTTTTCCTCTTCTATTAAAGGCTTAGAGATAACCTACTAAAATAGTTTTGCATTATGCTGAGGTAATTTATTATACTTTCCTCAGCACCTTGAGTTCTAGAGCGAATTTCCTGTAATAATCTGTGGTCATAATCAGTAGGCAAATATTCTTCCAATAATAATTGTTTTAATTCAAACCAGTCATTGACATCTGATTTGACACCACGATACCAACACAAAGCCTCATTGGAAAACAACTCAGATGCTGAACAGAAAAGTCTACCATCAGTAATACCCCTTGATAAGCAAAGCTCCTCCAAGCGCTGCAAGAAAGCTTTCACACATGTTTTGCCATCAAATTTTATGCCAAGTTTATGAACAGATGAACAATCCCCTACCAAACCACTTGAATCCTGTGGCCTG
This sequence comes from Cataclysta lemnata, assembly GCA_963931975.1. NCBI lineage: Eukaryota > Metazoa > Arthropoda > Insecta > Lepidoptera > Crambidae > Cataclysta > Cataclysta lemnata. Next base: position 2,212,534 of record OZ008338.1, read on the forward strand.
CTAGGTGACTGTTCACCGGGCTTTTCCTGTGTAAGACTACTTTTGAATGTGTGTAAAATGTTATCAATTTTTACCAAAACACTGTCTAAACGCTTCTGACAGGAGGCCAATGAGGAAGAGAAGTCGCTGTCCATCTCTTCTCCCACATCCAGCCGACTGATTCGATGGAATAAATGGTGTGCAAGGGTCTGAATCCTATTCAAAGTTTTTAGTGTGCCTGCCTTTGATGAAGATATTGAAACAAGTTTATCCAGATCATCTAGCTTTTTCTGCACAATTCTTAATTCTGAAACAAAATCTAGATCACCACATTCCAATACCTCATCAGAGGGCAGGTCCCTATTGAGTAAACGAATCTGTGCCTTCAAAGCAGTCACTGTGTCTGTGGGCTTTGCACCCCTAATCTTGACTTCATACTCAAGTTCATCTTTCAACAGCAAATTAAAAGTTATTGGTCTTTGCTCCATGATGCAAATAACCTAATTTATTTATTTATATGTTAATGTCAATATTACTTTAAAAGATAAAAAAAAGTGTGGAAAGGCAGGCAAAGGAACCAAGATAGTGCACTGTTATGCGCAGGCACAGTAAAAAGGTTATAAGAAATTTAGTAAAGTAATCTGCTAATTACACCTAGCTTATTATAGCATTAAAATTGCAAAGTAAAATAAAAAAAAAATGCAGTGCAAAAAACTAAAGAAACCACTCCAGATATCGAACAGAACTTACAGTTTCTCCATTAACATGTAAAATTCCTGTATAATAGTGAAGATATCCCTGTTTAAAATATTTTATAGCACAAGAAAATTATACAAATTAGGTTTAAGTTTATAGCAATGATGATAACACTCCTAAAATAAAAAAACTAACCTCTTATCCTGCCCGTCATCGACCAGCCTCCTCTGAGCAAATTAGACCAGAAACAAGGACTATAATAAAAAGTAACAGAACCTCCTTTTTCCTAATGTTCGGGCGCCATGTAATACTTGATTATTTCCTGCTTATGTGTTCCTATATAATAATAATTTAGATTTCCCCCCTTCTACCTAATATACCTAATGGTGACAATAAAATAAAAACAACCAGTTGGACAGTAGTAAATTTATAATTTCAATTTAATACAAATTTAACACAATTTATAATTTAAAATTTACATAAGCAGTACTTAAAAGGAACCAAGACCAAGGAGTTCGGGTGGAGTCGTTCTGGTCGATAACGAGTGGGACGAGTATATGAATCTAAATTATATTAATCTGTCTATATCTATAGAAGTCTATCTTTATCTCCGAGCCTTCAGCCGCCTGGTGGTTAGTAAGGTACCTGACTGTAGAGAAGTGTAGTAGGGAGTAGCAATTCCTCACAGGATTACCCGCTAGGTCCAGTCCACAATCAAGACAGCTTTAACTGGAGTCTCTTTACTCGTACCAAAGGACCCTGAAGTTGTGCAATATAAAACGTCTCAATATATGCGAAAAACACCCTAATCAAAAGCCTAAAATTGACATGAACACCAACTAATATACACAGGTTTCGCTGAATTACCACCGACGAACGCTATCGCACACGTTCGAGCCGGCAGCAAGTACCTATGAGGTTAAAAAGAAACGATATTAATAATCAATTTAGATCAAATAATATCGAAAATCGCCAAAAACTCTACTTTGAAATTTTGTCCATACAACTTAAGGTATCCAGAGAATTGTCCGAGCAACGGTTTTTCAACCGACTTTGCCGATCCAAATATATGCAAAATGATGACGAAACACAACAATTACGGCATTAAATTATGTACTTAATTTACTTTCGAATTTAGAACAGAGAAAAAATGACAAGACGAGACTTTCCTATTATGACATTTCATCATATTTACCTTTCGGGTCAGTGACACAGTATGTATTCCTTTTAATAACAGCTGTTATTCGGAGAACAACTTGCTTGCTCCGATATAATATTTATAAAATTCTTCTAAGATTTGGAAAATTCCACCAAGATAAGAAGACCATCAAAAATTTACAGCGTCTAGCTAGGAATTTTAAAACGGAATGAATTCCATTTCCGAATTTCAAAATAAGCGCTCGTCATTGGCCGTATAGTTTGACAATCGAATCCTGAAATTTTGTAAGGCTACTAGGCCGGACTAGGGCAACGATTCTGTATCATACAGCCAAGATAACATTGACAAATTGACAATTTCTTCGATCTCTAAAAAATCTATTCTAAGGGAATTTTAGGCAACAAATGTGACCACTGAAGACCTAACGAAACCTAAACGCCGAATAAATACTAAATAAAATCCTAACCCGCCAAAATACAACATTATTGTCTGGAAACCAAGGAAAAAGTAAAGTAATATTTTTTATAACACTTGGGGGTTATATAACCACCCAAACCAAGCAACTCTTATCTGAACTTTTTCCTTTTTTTCCAGACAATAATGTTGTATTTTGGCGGGTTAGGATTTTATTTAGTATTTATTCGGCGTTTAGGTTTCGTTAGGTCTTCAGTGGTCACATTTGTTGCCTAAAATTCCCTTAGAATAGATTTTTTAGAGATCGAAGAAATTGTCAATTTGTCAATGTTATCTTGGCTGTATGATACAGAATCGTTGCCCTAGTCCGGCCTAGTAGCCTTACAAAATTTCAGGATTCGATTGTCAAACTATACGGCCAATGACGAGCGCTTATTTTGAAATTCGGAAGTGGAATTCATTCCGTTTTAAAATTCCTAGCTAGACGCTGTAAATTTTTGATGGTCTTCTTAACTTGGTGGAATTTTCCAAATCTTAGAAGAATTTTATAAATATTATATCGGAGCAAGCAAGTTGTTCTCCGAATAACAGCTGTTATTAAAAGGAATGGGTGTTTCTCTCTTAAAGGGAAAATTTTAAGCAAAAAATGTCCTGCATGTTTTTTGCACTAAATATGCTGAAAATCTGGACTAAATGGTAAATATATAAAAGTTTTTCAATTTTCAACAAAGGGCCTGAAGATTTCTACACTATTTTACGATTTATAGCCAATTTTGTAAAATCTGGGTGCAGGGGACTGAAAGGATATCCAGGGGACTGAGGTTTTTTATATAAAAGCAGTCAATGTCACAAAACTAAATAATTTATTTATTTAAATAATATTTTTTTATTAATATTATTAGGTATCATTATTACAGCTTTAATCAAAATCAATATCAACATGTTTATTTAGTAAAGTAACATTATTAATTTTAGTCATTAACTTTAATAATATCCTTTATTTAGTCATTAATGTTTAATGATATCTCATCTTTAAAGTCTTTAACTATTACTTACAACAATATTATTTAATTTTCTTCTTATTACAGTAACTAATTAACAATCGGTCTCAACTTATATGAAACTTTCATTTACTTTTCAAAAACAGGTATTGGAGATTTAAAATAATAGAAAAACCTGTTTCCTTTCAATTTCACATCATTAGGTAACTTTTCTATAATTTGATTAAAACATCTGAAACATCTTTTCTATCAATTCTGAATAAATGAGCATTTTTATCACAATGTTTCAGGAAAGTAACCATGATTTTCTCTTCATCTAAGTCCACTTGAGATATTCCCCAGCATATCTATATTCTACGTTATTTACTAGATATTTCACTAATAAAATATCATCATTTTCATAGAAATTAGGATCAGAACTAGGATCTGGAAAATTTGCTAGTACAGTGTTAGATTTATTTTCATAAAGATCTTTATCATCACTCTCTGCGTCCATGTAAATATCATGTACTTTGAGTTTTTGTTTGAAGGTTAAATCCAATATTCTTATCTTATAATGAGTACAATCATCATGGCAAAAACTCTTCATTATTAATTTGACAGGACTTTGTGATGCTAAAATAATGGATTTAGCTGATGGACTTTAAGAGTAATAAGACTTTTCAATCCTTTTGTTTCATTTTCTATTAATCATTTTAAAAAGTAATACAATAATTACAGAACACTTTTTTTGAGTAGCTTCAACAGATGTATCCAAGTTGTCAATATCTACTCCAGTTGCTACTACTGCATCTGCTGTTTTTTTACAGTTAGCATCTACCCCACCTGGAGCACTTTTTTCAGCTTCATAAAAATTATAGGAAAAACTATGCATATTTGGAACTTTTTCCTGCAAATGCAATACCAGCTTTTTTTACAGTTCTTATTCAATTCATATTTTCACTAGTTTTCTGAGGTCTTTTTTTATTTCTTAATGTATTTTAAGCGCTCTTCTCTCGTATCTCTTCTCGTTTTTGAGGAGCATTCTATAAACATTCATGTCTTAACTTTTTCCGCTTTTCTCTTATTTTATAGTATATCTTGAAAGCTGGTATTTCTTTGGTGGCGCATTGTGTTATTTTACCTGTAATGGTAATGCATATTAGGTATACCAACTATACTAAGGATAAAGAATAAACTATCCATTAGTAGTTGCAAATCATTTGTATAATTATTTCTTTTTTCAGACTTTGTATTATTATAATTACATAATATGGCAGTCCCCTGGAAGTTGAATCAGTCCCCTGCATGGATAACGGGCAGGGGATTGACCCCAGAGGACTGATTTTTCTGAAATTTTACGCAAACAGCTCAAACAGTTATTAAGTCTATCCAATTTCTCCATTATATTAGACATTATTATTCATATATCTATAAGATAATCACTAAATCAAATGTAAATGAAAACAAGGAACTACTTAAATCACTTACCAAAGGACTGATGCGTGTAGCGGCCCCGACAAGTGATTTGGCAACAAACGGTGACAGTACACTGTCGCAAAAATGTTTTCGCCTTTTTTTCTCGAATATGCTCAAAGTTAACGTTGTTAGCTTTTCGTTTGACTATTAAAATCGCCGTCAACTTAAAGGTATGTCTTTTGGCGTCATTTTCAAAGTGCACCAGGGGACTGATTGAAAAAATTCGGGACAAAGTTTGCGCCAAAAATTTTATAACAAAAATCGATTTTATTTTAATAACTGTGCCATGTATGTATGCTGCTATGTTCGGAGATTTGTTATGTAGTTTAACATTTACCCAATATGTTAGATAACTATTTTTAATTTTGATGTGTTGTCTTAATTTTGGGTTGGGGACATACCAGGGTACTGATTTTGGAGGGGTTTCAAAGATGTAAAATACTAAATAATTAATAATTGTCTTCTTGAAATCTAGATAATTATAAAGGTCAGTGACAGTTTTATCACATAAGGTGTTTCAAAATATAAAAATAAACCTTTAAAGTCATATTTTTTGGTGGGGACTGGCAGTTTCCATTTAGCAGAGAAACACCCGAATACATACTGTGTCACTGACCCGAAAGGTAAATATGATGAAATGTCATAATAGGAAAGTCTCGTCTTGTCATTTTTTCTCTGTTCTAAATTCGAAAGTAAATTAAGTACATAATTTAATGCCGTAATTGTTGTGTTTCGTCATCATTTTGCATATATTTGGATCGGCAAAGTCGGTTGAAAAACCGTTGCTCGGACAATTCTCTGGATACCTTAAGTTGTATGGACAAAATTTCAAAGTAGAGTTTTTGGCGATTTTCGATATTATTTGATCTAAATTGATTATTAATATCGTTTCTTTTTAACCTCATAGGTACTTGCTGCCGGCTCGAACGTGTGCGATAGCGTTCGTCGGTGGTAATTCAGCGAAACCTGTGTATATTAGTTGGTGTTCATGTCAATTTTAGGCTTTTGATTAGGGTGTTTTTCGCATATATTGAGACGTTTTATATTGCACAACTTCAGGGTCCTTTGGTACGAGTAAAGAGACTCCAGTTAAAGCTGTCTTGATTGTGGACTGGACCTAGCGGGTAATCCTGTGAGGAATTGCTACTCCCTACTACACTTCTCTACAGTCAGGTACCTTACTAACCACCAGGCGGCTGAAGGCTCGGAGATAAAGATAGACTTCTATAGATATAGACAGATTAATATAATTTAGATTCATATACTCGTCCCACTCGTTATCGACCAGAACGACTCCACCCGAACTCCTTGGTCTTGGTTCCTTTTAAGTACTGCTTATGTAAATTTTAAATTATAAATTGTGTTAAATTTGTATTAAATTGAAATTATAAATTTACTACTGTCCAACTGGTTGTTTTTATTTTATTGTCACCATTAGGTATATTAGGTAGAAGGGGGGAAATCTAAATTATTATTATATAGGAACACATAAGCAGGAAATAATCAAGTATTACAAACCCACCACGCTGGCCCAGTGCACAGTCCGAAGCACGGAGGAACTCGAGATAATAAGTTTTTGGTCGCCCATCCAATGACCGGCCCTAGCTAACATTGCTTAGTTTGCGCTATTGACTAGGGCGACTAGTACATTTATATATAGTACATAATTATAAATAAGTACATAGTCGTCAAAATTTACAGCCGTGACAAACATCGATTTGCTGTTCTGAATAACAATGCAATTGTTTTCGATTGTTTCCAGTCAGCAAATCGTTTATAAATCGAATTGAGACCAAGTTAAGTTGCATCATATTTAATTTTCAATTTTGAGGAGCTCGAGATAGCGCAGTGGCTTAGCGCGCTCTGCCTGCGTGTGCGTAAAACTAAGCAATGTTCGCCAAGGCTGGTCATTGGATGGGTGACCTAAAATGCATCTGCAGTCGTTAATACCCACCAATCCGCACTGGGCCAGCGTGGTGGGTTCTCTTTTATCTTATAAGGGTTATGGGCCATTCACCCTATATTCTACAATCCATAGGGAAGGGAAGGTGCCCCAGTGGGGACGTTAAAGGGCTGGTGATGATGATGTTTCATTTATTTTCGAGACTGTGCAATGTTATTTTTTGTTTAAAAGTTCTCTCTGCTGCAGTGAATTTTCTCTCCCTCTGTCGTGGAGAAATCTTCTTAGGGAGTAGGGAGTGTTCGATTGCAATGCTTCAGGACAAGGTCTTCGCCTTCTCCAAAAAGTAGATGCTGTGAAGCCTCTCGGCCAACAGCATAGGTCCTTCAAAAAAGTCCAGATTCTCCCCTTATTATAATACATGGACCAAACTTAGGTTTAAATTAAAATTGATGCTAACTCTGTCTTTCATTCAGCAAATAAAAGTGACCGCATCAGTTTTAAACTATGACTAACTTTAGTCTAAGTTATATACTAAGGGGGTCCGTGCTTATGTCTCAAAACGGAGTTAGAAACGCGGCGACACGTGTCGTTACGTCACAAGTCATGTGTAAATTGCCTAACAGCGGCCGCCTGGTTAGTAACAGCCTGAGGCAGATTATATTTGTTAATGATGTGTACTCGGTTCGGTAACATCAAACATACTGACGGGCTGCTTGTTCGCTTAGTTTTCCCACTTGAGAGATGAGACGGAAACAATAGGGGTATTTGTCCACTACACCGTACCATACCATGGTCGTAACCGTACTGGCGTCATCAAGCCATCCACTCCCTTTTGATTCATATTATCCATCATACCGTAAAGGTGCTAGTGATGAATGAATGTATAGAAAAGAGACGAAACAAACTATGTCGAGAGAGATCAATTAACGGTGAGAGTGATTTAAATTACAACATTCCAATCCAACTCATACTGCTCAAGGTTTTGGCTTAGTTTTTAAACCCGCCGCCTGCCTGACACCAGGATTGTTGGGTATACTGTTGTTGATGGTTTGCCCTCCACCATTAGGGTGCCCCGAGGCATTGGTCTATATGGGACAATCTCCCTTAGTCGACTTTTACGACACCCATGGCATGAGTCGGGGCTGGCACATTCACTACACCGTTCCGCCACCGGCCATGCACGTAGCGTACCGGCACCGAATTCGAGTCGACAATATTTTGCTGGTCCGGATACGCTCCGTGCATGACCGGAACGGTATAGTGGGCAGAGATCTTTAGAGGGAGAGTAGGATAAAGTGGCGCCAGTGACAGAAAAATGAAAAGGGAACCGTTTAGCTTGGTACGGACATGCTATGAGACATGGGATTCCATGAACGTGGTGAGTAAAAAAGTTATGGACATGATTGTGGCGGATGTTGAAATAGAGGAAGACCACTGAAAGATGAATGGATTGTGTAGGCTATGATATGAAGGTGATGGGTGTGGACGAGGAGATGACGAGTGACAGGAGAGAGTGGAGAAGAGGATACGCCGACCCCAAATAGGATGGGACAAGGGCAGGCTGATGCTACCCGGCTAGCATGACCACCAAAAACAAACACGATATGATATAACCATTTATCGCTTTGAACTGTTAAAACCCCATGGATTTGTCGTCTTTTATGGATTTATAATATTTATAGAATATATCTTTTGTAGATATTTATAAGGGTATATCGCTTTTCACTGTAAAAAAAAGATTTTTGACAGATCTAACCCCCGAATACAGAAACGCTACTCAAATTTAGGGGACTGCTTAAAAAGTTAAGTGGACACTACCTGTCAGAATTTGTATGGAAAAACGTCAATTTTGACAATACTTAAATGTTAAGCGGGACTCAAACTTTGAATAGCGTTTCTGTATTCGGGGGTAAGAGATCATATCATCATCCGTCATGCTAGTCGGGCTTTGACGAAAATTAGTAGCATGCCATGGATCCCTTCATGTTCCATCAGCCTCCATTCTTATAATACTGACATGTTGTTTGCAGTTTTTCAATGACTTCCTTAATTTTGGTCGTCCGTCATAACATTGTATAAATTGCATAGAAATCGTCAGTAATTTAAAGAGTGATTGTCGATAAAACATAAAGTCAAAAAAATGTCCTTAGATAAAGTTGATATGAGTGTATTTTTCTAGGACAAGTAAGATTGCCAACGTTATTATGAAAAACTGATTGAGTGGTTTGTCCTTTTTGACTTTTGCATTGTAATTTATAGATTGGTTCGGTGACCGATAGGTGATACTTAAGATAAGAGACAGAGTTTATATACGGCCATTGTTATAGCTATCGTTGTGTACAAATTAGTATGTCGAACTGGGAATTAACGAAAGTAAATAGCATGCAGTAGAATATAATGACATAGATTATCAGGGAACATAATATGTTATGGAGTTAATGAGAGTGAAACGAAATGCATGCCACTTAAATAGTGATTGAGTTGTGTGAAGCGTCAAGGGAGTAGCTGATGATGTGGAGGAATTTAGGATGGTTAAAAACCAGAGTACAAGGCAATACTTTTATATCGGATGATGTCATCAAGCCATCCACTAATTTTTGATTTATCACACCGAAACGGTGTTGGCGATGAACGAATGTATATAAAGGAGACGGAAAGGACCATGTCGAGAGAGACCGATAAGCGGGAAAAGTGATTGGGATGATTCCAATCCATACTGCCTCCTTAGCCAAGTCTATCTAGGCCAATTTATTCGAACGCATAGAATACAAATGTATGAAACTTACAGAGAAAACGTGGCGACCGTCGGTCAAATTTAAGAGGAGCTGTCAAAAAATGACATTTGCATTCTATTCGATTGAATAGATTGGCCACTCGTTTAGGCTCCCAGCCCCCGTAGCACAGGACGTGGACACATCTCTTTCGGGGGAAAGGAAATCTTTTCCTCTCGCTCTAACTTCCATTAAATCCGGGACAAAACACTGTCAAGTGGTGGAGAGAGACTTGTCCACGTCCCCGTGCTAGGCGCGCAGCTAGCTTAACTGGCCAGTACATAGATAACGCATACGGCGACGTAATTCTTGCAATAAAGCTAACCGTATTAAGAACCTTACGAGTTACCAGTGTAATTACTATTAGTGCTCAGTCGCTAATTACAACCGTAGTGCACGAAAGGAGCAGTATAGACTTCGTCTCTGAGACGTCAATTAACGCGAATTAACGCGCCTAATGAGTACTTAATGTCAAAAACTGACAATTCAGAACTAGTCGCTGCTTTGCCGGTTCTAGGTTATAATGTAATTTCTTTTACATTATGTACTCATTAAAATTAATTGACGTCTCTGAGTGCGGCAATTAGTACTGTCAGGTTCAAATAGACCATACAATTTGCATATTTTGTTTTATAATCAGGATTCAAGTACCTTCATCAGCCTGATTATACCACTCTTTTGTTAACAATACGTGATTGAAATTAATGATTTATGTTTACATACGATTCCGTGAGTAATATAATTTGATCTATCTCGTAAGGTTCACAAATATACCGCTCACAAATATGTTTGTTACGACATCACGTTACAAAACTTCAATATCTTGGCCTTTCACTACAATAATATGTATGTATTGTTAATTTAAACCTTCCCCGTAAATCACTCAATATATTGCTGAAAACTATTTTAAATCCGTTCCTTAGTCTAAAAGATTTAAGCGTACAGGCAGACAGATAGCGGAAGCGACTTAATATTTTACTATGTAAAGACCAGCTGTCCCTGTCCTGTGTGTGTTGTTTTACATACATACATACATACGTACATAAATCACGCCTATATCCCCTAAGGGGTAGGCAGAAGTGAACTAGCACCCACGATTGGCCAATTATGTTAGGCCCCATGTAATAGGTGGCGAGCCTATAGCCATTTATCGGGCACAAAAGTCGCAGTACTATTGCTAGGTGGTATAAGAGGAAAGCTGCCCATTCCTCATCACTGATTTATCCTTAGTCGCCTTGTTCGACACCCACGGGAGAGATTTGGGGTGGTGACAATTGTATTCTACTCTGCCGACACCACACCACATTGTCTTACATTTATCACAAAATAGCCAACGACCTTTTGACAACGACATACAACATACCTACCAATTATACACGAAAGAAATCATATATAATTGGTCAAGCCCTTTCAGAGGTGTTCGATAACAAACACTGTGACACGAGATTTTAAAACGAGACGAAGACGTTGAAATTGTGTTTTTTTTGTTGTTTTCAGAAAAATATCCCCAAATCAAGAAGCTGTTCGGATACGATCCTATGTTCAAATGGGTGGTGACAGCCATGGTGATAATTCAGTTCATCTCGATGCCCATCGTGCAGCATCTGAGCTGGCCCCTCACAATGCTCATGGCGTACTGCTTTGGTGGAGTCATCAACCACTCCCTTATGTTGGGTGAGTTTGTCAAATGTAGTACATACATTCATATCACGCCATCGTGTGAGGTGCGATATGAAGGTGATGGATGAGAATGAGGTCATGACGAGTGACAGAAGAGAATGGAAAAAGAAGTTATACTGCGCGCACCCCAAATAGGATGGGATAAGGGCAGGGCGATGATGATGATGATGATGATACGTCACGCCTTTCTCGGCAGAGATCGCATCTTTCCACTCGCTACGATCCTTACATACCTCATGCATGCCCGTCGGTTACGAGCACCCTTGACCTAGCCCTTTTTAAAAATACTTTCAATTTGATAATGAAAGATCCGCCTAGGCTCTTTTCGCCATACACTTACGACATAGAAATTGCCTATAGATGGAAGAATTTAGGGAAAATAGGCCACAATATCCCATCACACTGCCCAGTGCGCATTGGACTGCAGATACGGCCGGAACCAACGGCTTAACGTGGCTTCCGTAGCACGGAGAAACTTAATATAATACATTTTTGGTCACCCATCGAACATTGCTTAGTTGCGCAACCGCAGGCCGAGCGCTTAGCCACTGCGCTAGTTTGTCTGACTTAGGGCCTGTTTCACAATCGAAAAGTAAGTTCTAAGTAGCTTACTTCGCAGATCATTTGACAGTTGTAATATGTAATATATGTCAATTCAACTGCAAAGTAAGCTACTTCGAACCTACTTGTCAATTGTGAAACAGGCCCATAAAGGCTACCATTTAAGTCTGCGAATTAAAATGGTAGCCTTTAAGTCAGAAATCAGAATTTAATAGCTGGTTGACGCTCCACAGCTCTTTATTTGGTTATCGCCCTTATCACAGCAATAAGCACTCGACAAGCTATGAACTACAAGCGATGGTTGGATAAACTCACAGATAAGATTTATCACGCAATTACACGATGTTTACAAGTGGTTTTATAATTTTTAACTTCTACTTCACTGTTGCGGCATCGGATTGTCTACTGATATACGAAGTACCACTGCTTCCATGCTGGCCTGGAAGCGAAAAAATGACGTTGAATGCGTCAGCCTTTTTTCTATACCAGGGGAAAGTCTGGGATCTGCCCAGGGGTGTCTTGAAGGTCGACTGAGGGAGATTGCCCGGTGTAGACCAATGATCGAGCACTTTGAGGCACCCGAATAGTGGAGGGCAAACTTCCAACAACAGCCTAGCCAGCAGCGTAGACTAGTTATCATTTTGGGGCAGGTGATTACTAGGGCTACACCGGGCAATCTCCCTTATCGGCGCACTCAGAGCCGTCAATTAACGTTAATGAGTACTTAAAGTCAAAAAATGATAATTCAAGACTAGTCGCTTTCTTGCCGCGTCTAGATTTAAATGATTTTATTGACATTAAGTACTCATTAACTGAATGAGGAGATGAACTGAACGAGTGACAGAAGAGAATGGAAAAAGAGGACATACTGCGCCGACCCCAAATAGGATGGGATAAGGGCAGGGCGATGATGATGAAGTACTCATTAACGATAATTGACGTCTCTGCGTGTGGCAGCACGTCGTCGTTTTGCGACACTCCTGCGATGAGTCGGAGCTGGGACGTTCTACGTTATTTTGTCGCTTCCAGCCCGGCTAGCATGACCATCGAAACACGATAATGATAAAGCCATTTATCGCAAAACTTAAAAAAACAATGGATTTTTGCGAAAGCGAGAAGTGGCTTTATCATATCGCGTTTCGGTGGCCATGCTAGCTGGGCTGGCTGGCTGGGGATGGCTGTTGAATTACATATTTATTGTCACGCCGTGTGGTGACGGCAAAGTAGACTACCATTGTCACCACCCCAAATCTCTCCCGTGGGTGTCGTACAAGGCGACTAAGGATAAATCAGTGATGAGGAATAGGCAGCTTTCCTCTTATACCACCTAGCAATAGTACTGTGAATTTTGTGCCCGATAAATGGCAATAGGCTCGCCACCTATTACATGGGACCTAAAACAATTGGCGAAACGTGGTTGCTAGTTCACCTCCGGCTACCTATTCGGGGATATAGGCGTGATTTATGTATACATGTATGTATGTATATTTTTTGTCGCGATAAAAAAACTGGTCCTCATTGTTACAGCAATCCACGAGATATCCCACAACCTGGCATTCGGACATAACCGGCCGATGCACAACCGGCTGTTCGGGTTCTTCGCGAACCTGCCCATCGGCATACCGATATCGATCAGCTTCAAGAAGTACCACTTAGAGCATCACAAAGTGAGTTGGGTTTAACTTTGTTGAGAGAACTAAGAGACTTAAGTTCTTTTCGCTGCTATGAAGTTGATGTTTGTTTGTATGCTGTTGAGGTGGCGAGGGGTATACCAGCTAAATCTCTATAAACATCACTAGAAGACCTTGGCTTGTCTAGAACTTTCGTAAGCTATATATACTGGACCGTGTGTCTAAGGCGGCTCTCACAGAATGTTGTGAAGGGATCCCGTAAACCTACACTTGGACCATAAGTCCCATGCGCTGCTGCTGACTTCCCTCTCTGCCACACTATGGACCCGGCACCCGCATGGTGAATCCATGGAATGCTAAGGAGTTTTCGTCTCTATAAACAAGGCCTGATGGTAGACCTTGCCCTTTGGCTGATGATGCAACGCACGTTCCCCACATCACCATCAGCCCTTTCAATGTTCCCACTGCTGGGTCACGGGCCTTTCCTATGGATGAAAGAATATGGGGACCACTCTGGCCAGTGCGGGTTGGTGGGTATTAATTAATGACTGCCGATGCAGCCGGGACCAAGCAACGGCTTAACGTGCCTCCCGAAGCACGGAACTCGAGATAACACATTCCATGTCGAGATTGTAAATTTTTGTCACCCATTCAATGACCGTCCTTAGGGCACATTGCTTAGTTTACACAAACAAATGCACTCCCATATCTCCCCTTGGACACAAGGGTTTTCGATATCTAGCATCTTGACGATTTATAAGTGTATTGTAATCATACCAGATATGAATAAATGAATTTTGACTTTGACTTTGAATCTCAAGCCAAGCGCGCTATGATCCCGATCCCACACCATAACAAAACATTTCTTTCTAGTACCAAGGCGACGAGATCATAGACACTGACCTCCCGACGCTCCTGGAGGCTAAACTGTTCTGCACGACCTTCGGCAAGTTCTGCTGGCTGATGCTGCAGCCTCTGTTCTACGCTGTGCGGCCCTTGGTGGTCAGGCCGAAGCCCCCCACGCCGCTGGAGCTGATCAATTTGGTGATACAGCTGTTCTGCGACGCGATCATCGTCAAGCTGTTCGGTGAGATTTGGTGTTGCTTGACTGACTACAAGCGTATAAGGACCTAGGCAAGTGCTCAATATATGCATAGAAAACGCGTGTATGAAACTGGCGTACCTATAACAGAGAAAACAAAACGTCAGTGTCATACTTTTGTATTCTATGCGTTCGAATAGAAAAGCCACTTGGCTAGGTCCTACCCAGCTAGCATGGCCACCGAATACGATATGATATGGCCAGTTATCGCTTTGATGTGTCATAAATATGTAATTGGAGCTAATCAAACTAATGATACAGTTATTCGATTTTAATTTTAACATTATATAAATGTTTGAAAAATTAGTACAAAGATTTTGGTGGTTAGAAAAGTAAAAATATCTGCTTGCTTTGGAATGTTTGAAATTTTTTTCTACATTGCGAGGGTACCCGTTGGCTTACAACGTGAAGTGTAAAGGCTAGAAGAATTTCGGCAAGTTAATTTAAAGTTGAAGTAAAAGTTGAAGTTTAAAGTCTTGGGTGGCCGAGCGGTCAGGCAGTGGGTAATTTCTCCCCAAATGGGGAGAAATCCTCTCAGGGAGTGCTCGGTTGCAAGGCTTGAAGACAAGGTCTTCGCCTTCCCCAAAAACCCTCTAGATGCTGTAAAGGCCTCTCAGTCAACAGCTTAGGTCCTAAAAAAAAGCTTACCTTATAATGGTTTTAGGCGATCAAGGCATTTTAATCTCTATGCGGAGCTCATACGTCATATTATTGCGCTACTGCTAGATAATAGGGTCGATTCTGACAATGGTTCTCGTAAACCTAAGATTAATTTGACAACAGTGTTTCTCTTTCATTCTCAATACAAAATGAAGTGGAGAGACTGATATTAAGTTTAGAGAATCATGTCAGAATTGACCCTTTTGGTTCAGTTGTTCCGTCGCTGAAATTCACGGCCGTTTACTTTTTTTTAGGATGGAAAGTGCTGGTGTATCTGATTGTCGGTTCGCTGATGGCAATGGGCGTACATCCTGTGGCAGGTGAGTAAGGCTAAGAAACTAAGAAATTCTATGTGTGTATTATGAATGCGAAACAAATATAAATATAAGGCAAGTTGCCATACATAAATCTGAATAAAAGATTTTGAAACAATGCAATGTTCACGTTGGATGAAAACTGTGCTATGTCGAGTTTCATCCGTGCTTCGGAAGGCACGGAAGCCGTTGGTCCCGGCTGCATCTGCATCAGTAGTTCTGGCCTAGCATTGTGGACTATGGGCCATTTGCCCATTAATAAAATGTTATTATTATTTTTATACTAATCAATAAAAAAATCTTAAATTCCGTTGGTACCTACGTAGTATGGTAATCAATTATATTGTTGTTGGTGTCGATTTTGCAAATCACGCCTAATTAAAGTCGTATGCAACCTGAACCAAAAAATTATTATTGACGAAATGTGGAATAGCCAACTCCACATTTCGTAATTTTTTTTGACATAAGGTATCATACCACTAACCTCTATTATACAAACTCTGGACTGCAGTTTTTCACCCAAAAAATGAAGCCAATTTGATAATCGCCATCTTGGCGCTGATGACACTGGTGTAAGAAGGTGAACGTACACGGAACTAATAATAGAGATGTAATGTCAAATACAAGCAACAAACGTCAAATTTAGTACCTTTCCCGCTCGATGGGGGGCGCTTCAAATCGGCACAAGAAACATTTGTCATTTTAGTAGACATATTCAGTCCAGCGTACTTGTATAATAGAGGTCAGTGTATCATGCGTTGCGTATTCTAAGGGGTTGAACGAACTAGTATTGTGAGGCGTTCGTTCCTGACGCAGCTATAATACGCGCTAATATTTGACGGCGGTTATTCCCTGAGTACCCCGATACCTGAGGCCCCCGTTCCGGAATACCCCGATTTATTTGTAATTTTACCTTTTACACTTTGACGGGACGATGTGTGGCCCGCTCTCTCGCATTGGCGCTTGCTGGATAAAGTTGTGTCCCCGAATAAATTAATTGTGAATCGTAAAGTAGTTTTTCTGAGTTACCTTTTAATATGTATACTTTATGCACCGGTACCGATTGCAGGCCACTTCGTGTCCGAGCACTACATGTTCAGGAAGGGCTACGAGACGTACTCGTACTACGGGCCGCTCAACTGGATCACGTTCAACGTGGGCTACCACAACGAGCACCACGACTTTCCCGCGGTGCCCGGCCGGCGACTGCCCGAGGTACGCGACGGGAAATATTACTTATTATTATAAAATTTACGTTTTTCAAAGTTCAAAGTCATTCGTTTATTCATATCTGGTATGATTACAATACACTCATGAATCGTCAACACGTTAGATATTGAAAAGTTGCGTGTCCAAGGGAGGGTGGAGAAAGTTGGAGTGGATAGAGCTCCAAAACCCACCCAAGCCCGGATCCGCCAACAAAGCGATGGCCTCGACGCATTCAATACCAAAGTTGATACTAAACGCGCCAGTACTAACAGTTAAAAAAAGAATTTCGAAAAATTACGATCTTGAGGCGGAAATCGAACCCTCGTCCGCTGCTATCCGGACAGGTGCCTGACCGCTCGGCCACCCAAGAGACTAATTAACTTGCCGAAATGGCTTACAACGTGAAGTGTAAAGGTTAGAAGAATTTCTATGGTCTATGGTCTAGATTGACGTGTGGTGACGGCAGAGTAGAATACAATTGTCACCACCCAGAATCTCTCCCGTGGGTGTCGTACAAGGCGACTAATGATAAATCAGCGATGAGAAATGGGCAGCAGCGTTCCTCTTATATCACCTAACAATAGTACTGCGACTTTTGTGCCCGATAAATGGCAATAGGCTCGCCACCTATTACATGGGACCTAACATAATAGGCGGAACGTGGGTGCTAGTCACCTCTGCCTACCCCTTCGGGGATATAGGCGTGATTTATGTATGATTTATGTATGTATGGTCTAGATTTGAATGAAAATTTATGACATTAAATACTCATTAAAGTTAATTGACGTCTCTGAGTGCGGCAGTTGGAGTCGTCGATCAGAGGGCCTAGCCAAGTGGCTTTTCTATTCGAACGCATAGAATTCAAAAGTATGCAGCTGACGTTTTGTTTTCTCTGTAACACGTCAGTTTCATACATTTGTTTTCTATGCGTTCGAATAGAAAAGCCACTTGGCTAGGGCCACAGGTCGGACGACCGTTACTGCCAATATCAAGTGAAGGTTTTACAGCCGGCCGCCTGTCTGACATTTTTAACATTGTATGGTCTTTCCAAGTTCACTTGAAGATTCGTGTTTTTTGAATTGGCAGGTGAAGCGTATAGCGGCGGAGTTTTACGACAACCTCCCACACCACAACAGCTGGTCCGGTGTGCTGTATGACTTCGTGTCCGACCCCGACATTGGCCCGTATGCCAGGATGAAGCGCAAACACCACGGCCTGGACAGCTAGGTAGCCAATTAACACTTCCAGACAACAATTAACGTTTACACTGAAAAACTACCATTTTCTACCATTTCTATTGGATAGGTTAACATTTACACAAAGATACTACCATTTTCTACGATTTCTACTCGATAAGTTAACGTTTACACTGAAAAAACTACCATTTTCTACCATTGCTACAGGTACGGAACGTTATTCTATTTATATTGTGCATAATGTGTTATTTTGTTTTTATTACTGAATGGTTTTGTAGTATATTTTATTTATTTTAGCTAAATATTATTTAGTAACAATAATAATTAATTACTTATTATCGTATACGGAGATCACAATTTTTGTACAATGCGAAGCAATCATTGTTTCCAATGTAAAACAGCAATTACTACCTATTATTTATGTAAGTTAGTTTAAGTTTTATTCAGTGTAAATATTGTTGCAGCAAGCATTTATGGAAAAAATAATGTATTGTGTATATTTCGATTTTAAATATGGCATTATTTGCTAGATAATTGTATACGTGGAGATTCTTACTGTCGCTTTAATAACCCTGTAACTTTATTACAAGCTTTTTAAGGTTCAAATTGTGGTGGAAACTGTTTTACAACTGCCCAACAAAGGGTTAAGAGTACGCATTGTAAGGGTCACAGCTCATTACCACCCGGAAGCCGCGCGCGGTCCACTCGTTGTTTGTGTCCACGCACAGACTTACGACTGTGGCGATCCGGAGTTGATGCAAATACATAATACATAACCGGGCATGTGCCGCGTGGCTCTAGTGAGCAGTGACCTTAATTCTGTGATAGATATTTGAATGTTTTTTTACTGGTACCTACCCTCTGATTTTTATTGCTCCAATAAGCTCAACGCATTAATATTATTAATTGCAATTTAGGCCCAAGTGCGTTAGTGAGAGATAAATTAGCTTTATTTGTGGAATCTCAAAAAAAACAAAAATTTTTAAATTTTACTTGCGTTTTTACCCATTTTTTTTTCAGAGGGCATGGTTATGATGCATAATATTATTATGTGATGAGAATTAATGCGACTCGATTTCGATGGTCGAAGGTACCGTTCTGTGACGAAGTCTCTTCAAAAAATCGTACTGTTTGAACACTATTAACGATTCGACCGTGTCGAAGGTTTCGTAGTAAGGTTTATTTTATTGGAACAAAGACATCACTGTTGCCTCTTCATCGTCTAGTCTGAGACAACTGTCAAGGCTGTAAAATAAACAAGAAAACTAGGCAAAAACAGGATTATTCTGAACCTGACCCCAAAATAGGTTAGCATTCAGCAGTTAATTTATTAATGTTTATGCCGAACTTAACAATCTTAATTGATCTTGCTAACAATCTTAAGTTATCTGCATGTATTGGAAATGTACAGTTTTAGGCTCTGTGGTACAAAAGCGGCTTTTCCGCAAGTCCCCTTAGACAATTAACCCTGTGAAGGCCGCTGGGAATTTCTAAACTAAACGTCTACAAATCCTCTTAACAAAGATGTTGAGCTATTTTTTATTAAATTAAATACACACTGCTGTATGGATAACTGGTATTATCCATTATAATCTTTATTTATATTATCTTTATTTTGTTTTTGTGTATAATTTACGAGCGGTTAGCAAAATTAATAAAATAATCACATTTAATAATTTAAGTCAGTGTTGATATAAAGTAATCTGTGTCATATCGTAATCTTCGTCTTAGCATAGCTTTATACATTATAGCATGTATGTTATTCTGATGTATGAGCTATGTTTTTGTAAAGCTTCATTGGAATCTTAGAATATATTATTATATATTTTAAGATTGGAATCCATGCAGAGGATTTTGCGTGAAAAAGTAACATACATACATACATCCCTACAAACTTTCGCGTTTTCAATAATAGTAGGATTATGGGATTTCGGGTTAGGTTCGGAATAACGCCAAATAGAATAGACATTTACGGTTGTCGTGAATTTATCTTATTTAATTAATTTTATCAGTTTGTTTTTTATGATAGATAGCTGTTTTAGGAAATTTTGTTATATTTAAAATCGATCGTCAAATAATGACAGTATTTTATTATTTAATGAGCGCTTTTCACTAGAGATCTGCGAAGATGCGACGAGAGGAATGTGTTTGAGGAGAACCAATAGAATCCCATTTTGCATGGCTAGGGAAATTGAGTGATTCTATTGGCTATTTGATTTTAATTTTAACATTATATAAATGTTAGAAAAATTAGTACAACTTTTTTTAACCACCAAAATCTTTGATTCTATTGGTTCACTAAAAACACATCCCTCGCAACGCATCTTCGCACATCTCTGGTGTAAAAGCACCTAAACGAATTATTTACTCTTCGCCGAAACGTGTCGTCGAAAATCCCTTTGTCAATTCTGCAAATTTAAGTGACAGACATACCTTTGGTAGGGGTAGACTTGAGTACTTTTCTTACCACCAAAATCTTTGTTCTTTAGACTTTGAGTAGTTAAATTCTCGGACAGATAACGATTTCATTCAATTATATTTGTTGGAATTGATAAAAGTATGTTTCAATTTTTTTTTAGTTTCGGTTTAGTATTTAATTAGCAATATGTTTAACAATCAGTACCCAATAAGCCTTATAGCAGCGATAGAATTGTTGAGCCTCACTCAAACAGGAGCGGTGGCGGGACGGTGGCGGTGGTAAAACCGAACAAATGTTGACCGCGCTGGTTTGAATAACGTCCATAAGTTACAACTGCCCACCACCGCTGCCGCCACCGCTGACCGCTGCAGTTTGAGTGAGGCTTTAAGGTGTTATTACAAAAAGTGTTTTAAGACAAATGTTTCGGTTACTTAATATTGAAATCTGATGTTTGTTGTCAATGGTTTGTGACAGCGTCTGATTGTTGTTTTAATTCTCGCTTTTTTGGAAAGGCAAAGGGATCTATATCTGTAGTTTTATTTTAGTGTCTGATTTGAAAACCCTTCTTAACCAGAACAATACCTTTTTGCTATAACACCGATAATGCTTACCTAGATTTGGTTGGCTATTTGGTGAGGTTGAAATAGGTACTATCTAATGCTGTACGGTCTATATAATATATCTACATTGCATACTGCCTAAGGGTCGCAAGCGGTGAAGTAATAATGCTTGAGCAATACACTTTGATCATCACACATTTTAATTTATTGTTGTGGGAAGCGAACCTGAAACTTTTACCAACGTGTTTCTAATGAAATCGCGCAAAATATTTTTTATAAAGTTTTACATGTTTTTATGATCTTGCAATGTTTTTTACTCAATGTGCGCGTATAGGTCATTCCGCAATGTATTTATTTATTTGTTTAACTATTGTAATGGAATGTGAAGAATGCGTATATGTAATTATATAAAATGATTTTGTTTAAATGTGCAGGGGAATGTGGCCCGCGACGGACATGCTGCCTAAAATGGGTGCCTCATCTTCATCATCTATGATTGTCTAGATAATTATCTGAAAATCTCATATAGACCAGAGTAACCGCTTTGGGTAGCATGACCATTTCGGGACCCCTTCCCCCTATTTATAGCATTCGTCGGGTATGACGGTGCTTTAATAATCTGATCGAGATCTTGATGTTTGTATATTTTTATCGATGAATGTAATTATTATTTATGTGTATATTTATTATTATTAAATGGACCCACATTTAATAATAATAAATATACACATAAATAAGGTATTAATAATGTTAGGTATTGTGCGGTATCTGTTCTGCGTTCAGAGTGCAGCTGATCGCCTTATCTGGCTGGCAACACCGTTATTTATAGCCGACTTAATGACAAATTGTGTCGATTAGGTTTTTTATCTTTAATTCTCAATAGGGAACAATTTAACAACATTGTTGATACCGTTGGAATATAAACCTGTTGCAATTGCATTTCTCTTGAGGTTTTTAGAAGCATTCGTTTCTCGTCTCTTGCCTTGCGTCTTCTTTCAATAATTGTTAGTGGAAACATGGCTTAGAAAGCTGAATGCAATTCAGATGTAACCAGCCATATCACAGCGTACCTCATAGGAGGAAATCTATGGAAGATTTCGTTAATCGCTTTCCGAACGGAAGTTCCGTCAATTATTATTGGGATTATGAACGCTACCGATATACTCACCCTGTTGGCTGTTTTTAAATACTTTTTACAGACGTCTGACCATACTATACAAACTGTCAAGTATCTTCAACCAATTTTCACCCTTGACTTGTTTAAGTTATAACACAAATTTGATTGAGACAGTTTGTAATGTTGTGGGAAAGTTACGTGCTGCGGACTGGGTTTGGTGTTTCATGGATATTCGATTTGTTTCGAGGTTTTTTTTTACAGAGTGCGGGAGGGTATGGTCATTTTAGATCCCGCCTTGTTGTGAGATTGATTAAATGAAACGTTATTAGCTTTCGTGCTACATAAATATAATTCATAGGACATTTTACAAATATGTCTAGATAGGCGCAATTATAATAGAGGTGCGCGTTTAAATTTTATACTCACTCTTTTTAATGTCGTCTTAATAAATTGATACAACATGTAGTAACAGAAATAACGCACACCCATGCTAACTTAGTCATATTAAAAGTATGGTATATAATATGATATAAAAATATTTTTTTTGTAAAATTATTTTTCGTTTTTTTTTTTCATACATCTTGCTCTGCGTACCGGACAAATTTGTATGTGGGAAGAAAAAAATTGTTACCATTTTACTTGTTTTAAAAAAAACCGCGGTAGTTATTATGGCTATGTTGGCATGGGTATTTTTCGGGTGTTGGTAGTTTCGGTTACATGTTGTATAGCGGGTATGGGTGGTTTTAGTGGCAATAAGAGTCTGTTGGCTTAGCACGGGGCGTGGACTAAATCTCACCCCACCACTTGACAGTGCTTCGTCTCGGGATTTAGTTGGAGTTGGAGCGAGATGAAAATATTTTTTTTCACTCCGAAGAGATTTTCTCTACGTCCCGTGCGTACGGGGCTGGTTGGTTCTGTGAACCGGGGAATTCACTGCACGTAAATGCCCGCGTGACGGTCCTACACTAGGCAAACATCGCACAGACCCTCGGAGTAAATAGGACTGGAGTAGCCATTAATCAATTTCTCGTACATATTTTTCTGCCATTTTTTGCGGGGGGTGAGGTTACTACTACACTGAATGCCAGCACACAGATACAAAAACTTTTTGCGTATTTACAAACACACACATGCATAAAACGACACACATTTTTAAAATTCACGCACACATACTTAAAATAGTGTGTTAACGTTCTATTCAAACACACGAATGTCATTGTGTAAGTAGTGATTTCACATAGCACGAGAATATCAATATCGATAAATCAGTTTCGTTCAATGAATGAATGCATTAATTTTGCGTTAGTATTCTTACATTATTAAAAATTAAATGATGATTTACACGCTTACTTTACAATCAGTCTTCTTTCGATTTTTCAAAGACACTCATATATGAAATCTATCTAAAACTTTGACAGATATTGAAGGCTATATCAATCAAATACAAATTTATACTTAATAGCTTATAGCATTTAAAAAGTATTTACAATAGGTGTTATTATATATTTTCACTTTCAGAAATCACTGTGTGGACCCTTTCGCGTATAATCATAATGGAATGGAGAAACCCTTAAACATTATTTTTAACAAAGCGATAGTGAATATAGTTAGATTTCTCGTATGATACTGGGAATTGTTAAATTTTAAGGGGAATCAAAAATCAAAATGTGTGGAACTTAATAGGTAATAGTACATTATGTTACGAGTATGCTATGTTGGTCATTATATACGAGGCATTATTGCAAGCGCGAGCCGCAAGCGAACGCGGTAAGGAAGCTGAGTGTGTAATGACCAATGCATACGAGTTGCATACGACGTTTTTCAACACAATTGCGAGGAAAAAACAAACTTGTATTCTATAAAATCTTCTTCTATTGTAAGATAATTTCTGAAACTGAGACGGCTCAAAATTTACGGAACAAATAGTACTTGTTCTTGTAGATGCCCAAGAGACGTGCCTATTACAAGCATCAACCCTTTTTTTTCTTATTCTGTATTCTTTAGGAAAACTGAAAATTATAATTAAAAATTAGATGTTTCGGGAATGTGAAAGCTTACAGTATAAATACCAGCAATTAGGATACCGACTAGGGGCAGAGGTATTTTTGCCTGAACTACACATACCGATCATTTCTGATTTTAATACTACAATAATACTTTCCAAAAGCTTTCATTTATGTTCGGAAGACTTTGGTGCCACATACCTCACTCCTAGTACATGTAAGTATTGCACTTGGACCACCGGGTTTTTAAAAGGAGCTTTTAAATATTAATAAAAAAAAGTTAACTTAAATGTTGACACATTTAACTATCATCATACTAAATGTCATCAAAATCCGTCGCGTAGTTTATGCATGATGCGTGCTCAAACATACATACAGACAGACAAAATGTTAAAAAATTGGAGATTTCACTTCCTCTTCTCTCATACATACATACTTACATAAATAAATCACGCCTATATCCCCGAAGGAGTAGGCAGAGGTGAACTAACAGTCACGATTTGCCAATTATGTTAGGTCCCATGTAAAATGTGGCGAGCCTATTGCCCTTTATCGGGCACAAAAGTCACAGTACATTGCTAGGTGGTATAAGAGGAACGCTGCTTCCTATTCCTCATCACTCATTTATCCGTAGTCGCCTTGTACGACACCCACGGGAGAGATTTGAGGTGGAGACAATTATATTCTGCTCTGCTGTGACCACACGGCAATTACTAACATCATATATGCCATTTGGCTTCAGGTGGACTTGACCTGTTTTATTCTATATCTCTATAGTTTTATTCTAGGATTTCAAAATTAAAGGAACTTCAATTCATAAAAGTATCATAAATTTAAATCATATTAAAAAATGATCAATTTAATAGTCTGAATAAAATGCCGAAGTTAATGTATAACCTCAGGAACACAGTGTATAGATTTAAATCATAATACATACTTTAAATTTAATGTTACTTTCATTCATTACTCCCTCGTAAAATCGCAATATCTTGACGTTGACATCACTATTAATGAAGTGCAATTCAATTAGGGTTGCTGATTACAACAAAAAAAACAATTTGTACTGTGGCTCGAAAAAAAATTTTGGTTTCTCAGAAATAATCGGCTGTGCTGGTACCTTTTTACCCATGCTTATTTTATAAAGTCAGGGACGCTGTAAGCATATACAGCATAGGTACTCTTAATGTTTATGAGCGCCGCCCAGCATGAATAAAGGGCAAAATAATCTTATTATTATTTTATTTTATTAATTCACTAATTATTTTATATTTCCATGTAGTGTGGCAAAAAATAAGCTTCAAGCGGTCGCAAAAGTGTAGGTAGGTATGTACTTAATACTAAACTAAATATAAACACGCAACGTATATTGTTAAAACGAAATTATAATTGGTAATTAATTAATACGAAATGACAAAATTACACTTATTTATTAACAACAAACTTTTTTAAATTATTGTCTAATTAATTGAAATGCGATAATGTTCAACCCTAGGTAGTCTCGTGGGGAGTGCGCTGGAAGATCGTTTGATGACGTCACGGCCGACTCCCCACGAGACTATAGCTCGAAATTTGAAATTGTAGTATGCTAAAACATGAAATTATGAAGTAAATAAATATCAAATCTTAAAAATAATACTTAAAAATGAAATGTGACGCCATCTTTTTGAATACTAGATGTTTTCGAATTTTTTTAACGCTAAAAAACAGCACAGGCAGGCATTTTAGTGGGAGCTCTGCACGGTAAGACGTTCTGATTATTGTGGTTTTAAAATGGCGGCTCAACTAGTTTTATATAACGCACAGGCATCCGATGCTTGTGCGTTTGGCAGAGGGGAATGTTAGGCAAAGGCTACTCCAGTTCTATTTACTCCGAGCACAGACCTGATTAATAGAAGCAAGGTCCATATCCTTGCAGTGAATTCCCCGCTTAATGTGGACGGTATGGTGACATTGCAAACCGATAGGATCGCCCGAGTTGGCTAATCGAATTGATCTTATCGTGTCGATTCGATTAAATATTATTGTGATAGATAGATAGGATAGTCTTTGTTCTCTTTCCCATAGCGCGAACATCTCATTTGTGACGCACAAATATGTATATTACGTATTCTCTTCTCACGTGCATATAGCGTGTTTTGGCTTTTGCCCTTGAAAATTGAGTCTTATTGCCACGGATCAAGGTTCGAAATTTCTTGCTCGATAACGCTGTCTGTACCTACACTTGTGATGTAGACACACGATTTCAGTAACAGTCTGTCAAAGCGTTTGTATAACATTTTAGAGAGCGTATGGTATCATATATTATACAACATGTAAAAGAAATATAACTCACATCCTGTATGATACCCATGCTAATATAAGTCATATAAATACTATGGTGTTATAATATTTTTATTATCCTGATAGATCCCACTGATGGACAAAGGCTTCCCCTGCAAAAAATATTTTTTTTTAATAAATTTTTCTTCTTCCCCTATTAAAATTGTTCAGTCAGCAAATCAAAGTGAAATCATCATAGTTTTTTTTATATAACATAATATATCATAGTTTGACTAAATAAGCATGGGTAGCGTTCGGGGTGTGCTCTATTTCTGTTACATGTTGTATGTAATGAGTTATCTAATTAATGTTAAACGTTTGTTAAACAGACTTTTATAGCATCGCAGCCATTTGTAAATTGTTCCGTTGATAAAACAGAGTTTACTAAGCAATATATTGGTACAAACAATAAGGGTACTTTCTAACTAAGCTAGTTCACAAACCCGATAGTCGACTACTATTTCACATACGAGTCGCAACACATTGAACCGAACCATAGACTTTTTAGCGAATTATTAAAGTAGACACAACACTGGTCAAGCTCTTTGGCGGGCGTTCGCATCGCAACAGGGATGATGACACTAACAGAGAATCACTGAAATAATTATTTTTCAATTAATTATTTAGGATAAGGAGATTCTTTGGAAATCACTGCTTCTCAGATTATGCTTGTGATTGATATTTATTTTATAAAAATATAAATACGAAACTTAGAAATCCGCCATATGTGGTCAAACTGTGTGACGTCACGATTTCGTAAACTTCGTTTTGACATTTTATTTGCCAATCAAAATTACTGCTTTACGTAGGTACTATACAAAGTGTCATTTTTATGCAATTGTTACTCGAACTCTAAGTACACACGTACGGCGTTTTTCTATCAAAATCTTAAAGTTTTACAAAAATATAATTTATTTTGGAGTTAAGTAGACACGTTAAAACAACGCGGTGCAGTTTTTCAAAATTAGTCATCATGCCTATTGTTGTGAGTGAGCACGTTTGCCTTATTTTATAATCAATGAGCATTAAATTTACTGGTTATCACGGTAAGGGGGTATCCCCTATGTTGAGTATCTCTCAGATGTATATTTCATTGAAGTTGTATCTCTGTGTATTTTTACACCTGCATTATACGAGTTTGGTTGTGGGCTACTTGCCTACCTCTGTAGGACATCGTCTTTAGTCCAATCTGTCAGATAATATTCCAATGATGCTAATTTATTTAAGTGAATACCAAAGAGGGTTGGTGACAGACAGGCGGCTGTAATACCTAATACAAAACCTTGAGCATTGTGGATTGGAACGTTATCATCCCAATCACTCTCTACGTTCGTCGGTCAGATAAACTGAAAATAATATTCAAGCTGCTTCCATAATAGTGCCGGTGTAAAATTGCACATTCAGATAGTATGTATGTATACTCATACAAACAATAGATTTATGTGTAAGGATTGCCTTAATTATTGTAATGTGATGTTTGTATTCTTAAAGTTTTTACCCACATGATATTTTTGTTATTTAATGATAGCATAATAGAAATTATATTGTAATAATATGTATTTGAACATGTTTGAGGGGTGTGATCTAGTTGGTGACTGGGCTAATGATGCAATCGACGTTATAGAATGTTTTGTACATACCTTGAGGGTGTTTGTAGTTATAGTCAACCTTTGATTACACTGTGTGCATTCAACCTAGAAAAAAGACCGGATTTTGTAAGCCGCTATCAATTGCTTTCGTCTACCTGTCACTCTCACACTTGGCAATTATTCTCAATAAGTGAGAGGGACGGGTAGACCGAAGCAATTGAAATCGGCTGACACAATAACCCCGCTGATCACATCTAACAGGTACCATAGATAATGTGTCGTTAAAATTCTCTAAAGTATTATTATAATTATGGTCAAACACTGAAAGCTTAAATGAAAACTTTACATACTATTATTAAAGATTTTATAACTGTTACTATAGCTAGTTGGTCAGAGCTGTCTTTGTATTCTGCTATATAATATACACATATTTACCATTTGAAACATCATATTTAGCTTTACATCAAAAAGAGTAGAATTTTTAGTAGTTGTTTGTCGTGTAACTATTTATTTTACTGACAGGTAGTTCCATGGTTATTGTTGTTAACGTATCTTGTATTAAATTTCTGTGCATTCTGGATGCTCGTCTTAAGACATAAATAAATTAAAATAATAATAATGTGTAAAAAATTGTAATCCAATAAAAGTATGTAGCATGCTTTTTTATTGAAAACATAATAATAATGTGGATATTTTTAAAATTGTCTGTAATCTGTATGTTATTTATTATACCTACGACTGTAGGTTTTTGGTGTTGTATTTTTATGTATGTATAATCTCAAGTGAAATTTTAGATGTTTTTTTAAATATGTAGCTTGTATTGCGTCAAATTGTTTATATGGAGGGGCAATTTCTGCACTGTACGGTCGGTACCATTGGTAAGGACGTAGACAAAGAGATCCAGGGGGTCATGGGGGTCATGACCCCCCTGGACTGGGTCTAGGACCTAGGTAGACCACTAATAAAAAATTTTAACCATAATTTTTTATACTATATTTTTTGTCACAATATAAGACTTTATTTAAGTGACCCCTCCCTGGCGCCAAAGCTGGATCCGCCCTTGCATAGAGGGTGTTCTTTACCGATGCGGGTACCAAAGTTGTTTAAACTTTTCGTTTTTCTCTTCACACTCGGGAATATAGGATAATTAATTGGTTTTCGTTGAAATCTATTTTCAACCTGCGTGTATGGCCAACGACTTTGGTAATGAACACATACCAAATCCATACATAAATGACGCTTATTTATCCTCTAAGGGGTAGGCAGAGGTGAATTACATACATACATACATACATAAATCACGCCTATATCCCCGAAGGGGTAGGCAGAGGTGAACTAGCACCCACGTTTCGCCAGTTATGTTAGGTCCCATGTAATAGGTGGCGAGCCTATTGCCATGTATCGGGCACAAAAGTCGCAGTAGATACATAGCTAGATGGTATAAGAGGAACGCTGCTGCCCATTCCTCATCGCTGATTTATCCTTAGTCGCCTTGTACGACACCCACGGGAGAGATTTGGGGTGGTGACAATTGTATTCTACTCTGCCGTCACCATACGGCATTTAGAGGTGAATTACCACCCATGTTTTGCCGATCACAGTAGGTCCCATGTATAGAAGAGCCTATTTTCATCTAACTGGCATGTAAATGGCCGTATATTGCGAGGTGGAATAAGAGAAAAGCTGTATAACGATACCCGCGGGAGAGATGAGTGGTGGTGCAAATACCTACTTATATGCTAAATTCTATCTGTTTCTCGAGTCTTCCTCTAGCCAGTTTGAAATTGTGAAAGCTCCGACTATATTTACCAATATAATGGTCACCACTTCCCAACTTGTTTGCAACACCGAACTCTAATAACGCGAGTTTTAAATATAATAATTTAAAATATTACTAGTACTTGTTTAGTTAGAGTTTTTAGCAAAATGGACTATTCTCAAGACGCTACTTATCACAGTTATTCCGTCATAAATAACCTTTTAATATGACTTATTAAGTCGTACCAACAATTCAGTTGCAAAGTTAACGTGTGCATTTATCTACAGTGAGAATAGTATAAAATGTAATAATAGCAATGTTGTCTCAGTTGCAAGGTAATAAATAAATACGTTACAATATCGTGAGCTCCTAAAAATATACATCATCATCATCATCAGCCCGTTGACACAAATCCAATACAACAACCATTTGCAAGCGACGCTTAGTTTACCCAATCGCAGGCCGAACGCGCTAGCCACTGCATCGTTGAGCTCCTCCATCCATTAATCAGATAACGAACCCTTTAAAGGGCAATGCGCTTTAGTCATTGACCTCAATTTTGAGCATTATTACCAGTCACTAAAGTTCAATTAGTTATTATTGGTGGCAAATATATTACCACAACTACCCTAAAAGCACACAAAACTTCTCCAATCCTTTATACTTCCGAGTGAAACGTCTATTTCTTACGAAGAAACCTAAACTTTGAATTTTGTACTTCCTCTAAAATATAGTATACTGGCA
Organism: Cataclysta lemnata; assembly: GCA_963931975.1. NCBI lineage: Eukaryota > Metazoa > Arthropoda > Insecta > Lepidoptera > Crambidae > Cataclysta > Cataclysta lemnata. The sequence goes on from OZ008338.1 coordinate 2,242,778, forward strand.
GAATCGAATAATTGCAAGATTAAGAAAATTTTGTTATACACATAGGTACATACTTAGTTTTTTTTCTGCTCATTGTATCTGGCATACTCGTATAAAAGCAGTTACTTTATCTGAGATTTTATGAGATGTAGTGTCTGGTAGTTATACTCTGATCACTCAAAATTTAAAATAAATTTTTCACATAATTGACATTATTTGGATATTATTCGGTTCTGCTCTTCAGAATACCCTCGTTTTATATCAGTGAATTTTTAAGTGTGTTAAGTTTGAGATGCCACATTTGGTATCGAAAATAACTAACTATTAAATAAAATAATAAGTATCCAGATTCAAATTTCGTCTACTAGGTATTCTCGAATACTACAAAATCATATGAGTGTATGTAATCATACCTTATATGAATGAATCATATTTTCATTTTCATAAAATATTGATAAAAATTTATCGTAGTTCTGAGGTACCTCAGACCAACTACCAACCAATATTCAAATAACTTTTGAAGTATTCCACAACAGAATTCAACATCGATTCTGATTTTTTTTACCTAGCTACTACTAAATAACTGAACACAGTTATTTATGCTACCAAAAGTGGCACCTCAATCTAAACACAACATTTTTAGCCACTGTCGCTAATGTTTTTAGCCACTGTCGCTAATGTTTTAGCCACTGTCGCTAAAATTTTAAGCCACTGTCGCTAATAAATTTTAGCCATTGTTGCTAGCGTGCGCGCCCCTTGCATGTCCTGGCGTGTTCTAGCATTAATGGGTCTATTTGTAGACTTGAGCGCTGTGTTGCGCGATTTTATTTATTTTATATTGTGAAGAATAATTTTTTTTTTTACTGCCTGGTCATTTTACAACTGCACTTTGGTTTAATGGTGGTCTGTTACCAGTTGGATTTTAGGCACATCGCGTACAAGACGGTTGAAAAACTGAAGTCGCTATCGTATATTGGGCGGTAAGCCTTAATTGTTTGAATTCGACCCGAATATATGTACTTATTTAAAGTAATGGATGGTGTCGATGGCATTTTCACACCATGACCAAGCATGCCTGCAGTGCAGAGGTAATGTGACCGGATAGTAAAGCTATGTGTATTTTTTAAGGTCACATACTACTCATGGGTGTAATACATAAAATGTACTGTGGACTATTATATTAAACAATAAAATTATATTTTAAATTTTGTGTTTCATTTTGGGTATTGAGCATTCATCCTGTACCACAAGAATAAGCTTTTAAATTAAACACCACAGTTTAGACATTCGTTTTATTATACATCTACAATATAATAATAATAAAAAATACATTCACAAATGATACATTTCCATGGACGGACTTCGTACAAAATTCATCAGACTATATTCATACACTATACTAACATATAAACTCTAAAAGCAAAATACGTCGTGACAATAATAAATTTCAAAACGAACATTAATTTAGCAGTGTATCCACATCAAAAATTATAATTACATTATGTCAATTAAAAAGGGCTGAATTTCTATGGATACACTATTGTTTTTCAATTTATTGTGATGGTTTATCACTGGTAATGAAAGTAGGTTAAAGTATTTGATAACATGAGGCTGGTTTCTAACAAAAATAAATCGACTTCCTTCTACCTGCCTTTTTCCCATTAGTAAATCGGACCGATTTTACAAAGATTATTATAAGTTAAAAAAAAATCTAAAAATCCGCAATATATAATAATATATATATAATAAAAGCTATAAATAATTTTTCGAACATTTTCTGACCCATTTTTACTTTATAATATTTTTTCTAACATTTATAAAATGTTCACAATATAATAATTCCCAGCCTACTCAAACATGGTAACACCATCGCGCATCAAAATATTGCGAGAACCAGGTGTATTGCAGTAGTAGCTTGACCTACTTTCGCTTTTGATAATTAATTTATCTTTTGTAACACAACATCGTTTAGACATTTTAATTGCCATTTTAGAATCTAACAATACACTTCACGCGTATACACATATGCTAATACATAACATATCCTTGCAAGCAGTACATGATATTCTTAAATTCTATTATCAGTTCAGTGTATACATGCATACAGTATTTTCATATTGGGACAAAAGAATACACGAAACCTACAAGATACAGGAAAACTATCCTAAGGCCACTAAAATAATAGTATTATTGCTGGTCAAACGTGAGTAGTCCGTATAAAAAAAAATCGAAATGACTGTTTTTTGTGATTATTATTTAATGTATCGGAAGGAAACAGCTAGAGCAGAAGAAGTTAGTACAGTTCATAAAAATATTATTATTATAAGCAATCGGCTGAAATAAAACCAATAAGTAACACTTTTCCAATATTTATTGTATATCCCAATACAATTTCGAGATGTCCTCCATTTTGCGTCTATCGAATGAATGATGTCCAGTATGAATGTAGCTACGAATTAAGATGCTTCAGATCGATCAAGGGCGCTTGCGCAGCAACTTCATTTCAATTGAACTCATTCACCGCCTTCTCAATCTTCCGACAGCAAATGGCGCCAACACAGACTATAATTCATTACATTGACTATTCGTCAATACACCAACTGTTTACATTATAAAGGTCTATATTTAATAATCTAACATTCGGCCTTTCCTGACTACAAGTTTGTCCTCAAACTTAATCGTAGAAGTGCTATCATTTTAAATCATAACTTCTTACTTCTTCTTTTATTGTTTATGTTGTTTCAATTAACGTTTTTCTTTCTTTCTTACAATAAAATGTTCTCTTTTTAACAATCTTTGCAACTTAAATTCATCGCAATCATTTGACCATCTCTTCCAACGGATCTATCATTACTTGCTGAAATAAAATGTTCTCTATTTAACAATCTCTGCAACTTAAATTCATCACAATCATTTGACCATCTCTTCCGACGGATCTATCATTACTTGCTGAAATAAAATGTTCTCTATTTAACAATCTCTGCAACTTAAATTCATCACAATCATTTGACCATCTCTTCCGACGGATCTATCATTACTTGCTGAAATAAAATGTTCTCTATTTAACAATCTCTGCAACTTAAATTCATCACAATCATTTGACCATCTCTTCCGACGGATCTATCATTACTTGCTGAAATAAAATGTTCTCTATTTAACAATCTCTGCAACTTAAATTCATCACAATCATTTGACCATCTCTTCCGACGGATCTATCATTCACTTCCTGAAATAAAATGTTCTATCCTGAAATAAAATATTCTCTCGATATTCAATGAACACAATCATTTTAAGTTAAAGAGACTCAGTCATCTCTTAAGCTTAAAATCGACTCAATCATTTGAATAGGATGAACTTGTTAGTGATGTTAATAAATAAATTAAATAAATAAATATCTCTCTCGGTGGTTCTATCGACACCAAATCACTTTAGTCGATTGAGTGGTTCTATCGACACTCGTAATCAACTACATAATAGGTGGTTCTATCGACACCAAATCACTTTAGTCGATTGAGTGGTTCCATCGACACTCGTAATCAACTACATAATAGGTGGTTCTATCGACACCAAATCACTTTAGTCGATTGAGTGGTTCCATCGACACTCGTAATCAACTACATAATAGGTGGTTCTATCGACACCAAATCACTTTAGTCGATTGAGTGGATCCATCGACACTCTTAATCAACTTTATTCAATAAAATTCTCTCTTAATATTCAATGAACGCAGTCATTCTAAGTTTAAGAGACTCAACCATCTCTTAAGCCCGAAATCAACACATTCATTTGAACATCTCTCTCGACGGATCTATCGACACTCCTAATCAGTTACATAATAGGTGGATCTATCGACACCCAAACAGAGTCGATTGAGTGGATCTATCGACACTCTTAATCAACTTTATTCAATAAAATTCTCTCTTGATATTCAATGAACGCAATCATTCTAAGTTTAAGAGACACAACCGTCTCTTAAGCCCAAAACCAACACATTCATATGAACATCGCTCTCGACGGTTCATCGACGTCGTTTACTTACTTTGTAGACAAATAGGTGGATCTATCGACACCCAAGACCTAGGAGTGGATCTATCGACACTCATCAACTACATACAACTACATAATAGGTGGATCTATCGACACCCCAAATAAATTAAATTAAACATATAATCAGACGTCTACCACATGTACAATAAAAGCTGTTGTTACCAAGTATTTAGTTCGTCTGCGGTATGATTTGAATGGCCGGCCATGATACTTTTGACAATTCGAATTTATTTTTATTTTATCTTTACTTATTATTATTTTTATTTTTTTTTTATATAGGGACTCGACTGATTTAATAAATTTATCTAATTATTTCATGATAATTATTATTCTTGTGAATAATTACTATGTGTAGCCGTCGGCCGTCCGTGACAAAAATGAGTCCCTTTATTTTATTCAATAAAGTCCCAAAATTATAACTATATCGAAACAAGGTTGGTAATTTCTTTCAACATCTTGACTTGACTGCGTGTCGCATAGCACTTCTGGGCGGCATCATTACCATCCTGCTCTATGCTATGCAAACCTCATCACTTAATTTCATGCATGGCTTTCCACGTCATAGACAAATCACTATCTCAATCAATTCATTACTATTACAGATATATGTAAGTATTGTTTATACTCATAGATTTATTATAACATTATTGGACAACTATATGAACTATACAATTGGCGGACTTAATGCCATATGGCATCCTCTACCAGTCAATCAGTAGGGTGTGTTAGAGATAATAAAGAGGCAAAGCTTAATTAGCTACAAATTTAATAAAATACATAAATGAGGTATAACGTAAACACATACACACATAAATATATAAATACATAATAATAAATAAATAACTATTTCCTATGGCATTATATTGAATATAAAACGAGAGACATCAACTCAATCAGACTTGAGATAATGTTCACGTATTAGTCTTTTGGAAGCAACCTTTTCCCAATATCAATCACTTGTCTTTAACATTATTAAACATAATACATACATACATAAATCACGCCTACATCCCAGAAGAGGTAGGCAGAGGCGAGCCAGCACCAATTAGCCATAATACATAACTAAGTTATCGATTTTTATATTTTCGGTTCTTCTTATAACTGCCCTTATCTCGCTTTCAAGGGGTCGGCAGAACCTGTATTCTTCTTCCGCTCTTTTTTATTATTCTCCATTCCGTATACTCCTTTATACAATCCATTCATCTCTTCTTTGATCTTCCTCTACTTCTGCGTCCTTCCACATTCATATATAATATTATTCTGCCAACATGGCTTTCATCACTTCTCATAACCTTACTAACCAATCCAAGTCCATTATTTTGGGGTCTCTTAGTCACTGGCGCGATTTTCAAAGTTTTCCTGTTTCTATGCTCAACCCGCATCATATCTTTACATGTCACAGCCCCCACGTTCACCTTGACATTCGCACTTCCGTTACACGCACTCGTTTTATTTTTTTATTTTTATTAATCTTCTCAATTGTTTTAACATGTTTCTTGATCCCTAATATCCTTCAATATAATAATATCTTGTTCAAACTACCCTGTAATTAATAGTAGTAACTCCATGGGTGTTAGTTTAATGATAATGAACAGTTGTTTTAATACCTAATCGAATGTCCGGTAAATAGACGTCCTAAGTCTTTAAAAATTATCACTATCCATTTTTAAAATGACTGTTCATAATTTTGTTTTTATTTTTATATTAATAAACTTATTAAATGTTGTCCATGACCTCCTGTTTTGCCCTACTAAAATGCCCTCTGAATTGTTATAGCTACAATGCTAATTAATTGGATTGACATTATGAATGTAGGTTGTGTTCCTCTTTTTGGTTTGTTTTATTTATTATTCCTGACATTCAAATAAACATTGGGTATTCATTTTATTTGTATCTTAACGTGTGTTCTGTGGTTTTATGTTACTCATTTTATCTAATTTTATTTAATTGTGCAAATTATTACATTTTATGTTTTAACTTAACAATTTATATATGGCAAAGGAATAATGTCTGCTCAAGTTATCGATAGATCGTGAACGTGCATGTGAAATACTTATAGGATACCATGTTTGATCACAAGTGACTGTACATAATATGTTTTCAACTTTTCCTTGTAAAGCTTGTTGCTCTTGTCTGTCAGTAATCAGTAGATGGTGACCCCAACAAATTAAAATAAAATGTTTTCAAATACTAAATACTATAATGTCTTCAAACTCGGTACTGGGTAAGGCCGCCCAATGTAAGTATTTCGTAAAAGAATCTATATTATTAAAATATAAGTATTGCCGTGTTTGTAAGTGGGAAAGGTCTTAAAGGCATGTATTGTATGAAAAAGTACAGCTAGTTTAAATTCGATATTCTAAATGGATCGTTGTTATTCATTTATTTCATAGTGGCAAACAACAGTCAAAAAATTGAGAATGTTAATAGGTATGCCAGATCTCTTATTAGTTTGTTACAGTAAAGCTATACATACAAGCTTATACACTACAAATACACTAGTTTTGTTGTAGTCAAAAATACCCATTAGTTTTGATTTTACATGCATTTACACTTACGATAAATATCAAGGCCCGTTAACATTCACATGACGACATGTGACATCATTTTACAACGCTCAGCAAGTTTACTTCTTCAGATCGGAAACTAAGTAATTCTTCCACCATTATTGTTATTTATTGTTATTATAATAATTATTATATTATTGTATTATTTATATTTTTTTTTTAAACCTACTAGCACTTTGATAAAAGATTACATAAATTTCATTACTATTAGCACATAATAATATACCTATTATTATACAATTTTGACACATACGGGACAAAAGCATATTTTGAGACATTTTTATTGGAAGGTTACAACCAAATTGATATCGCATAATTGGTTACCAAAAAATTTAGGAAAGTATTTGTTCGCCCTTTTAGAACAGATATTCGAATTGTTTTCCATAAAATTACAAAGATTTACACATTATACTATCGGTTTTGGGAATTTATAGCTAAGATGTCCATCCATTATAATTTACAACAAATAACATTATCGTATGGTTTACTTATATGTATGTTTTATTACAATTCCTATAATTTTAGCCTACTAATTTCGACGAATTCTGTTTTAACTACTGTTCGGTAAATTATGTTTTGTTCTCTTTAAAAATAGTAAAGTTGTAATAATTATCCAGGACGTGCTCTTTCATTGAACCCCTCGGTCAACTACTCCGCTTAATTATCTATTTTGTAATAACTGGAGCGGTATGTTGATGCTCTAAGACGAATGCGGCAGACTATATCTGCTGAAATCGTACTAGTTCCATACCATGGTTACGTTCCCTCCGTTCTTGGCTATGGACTGATCTTAAGGGGAGTCTCTGTTGACATAGAAAGGGCATTCAAACTGCAAAGAAATGTATTCGAGCTATATTCGATGCATGGGTGTTAGACAGCTGCAAACTATTATTCATCAAATCAAACTTCCTTTCACTACCTTGCACATACGTACATACGAGACATATGCGTCTTTGTCTCTCTCAAAATCTCACTTCATCTACTACAACCATTATTCGAACGTATCGCACAGACCTCTTGGAGCGTAATATGTAAATATGCTACATCAACCTCCGAGTCGTACATACATCTACCAAAGGAGTGTATACAATATGAGCATCATAATATATAATAGGCTTCCTGAAAGCCTAAAGTTACTGGAAGGTATAGGATTTAAGAATAACAAAATGTCTGACGTAAAATTGCTTTTACACCCTAAACGAATACATTGATAGCAAAGAATAAGGTTGATTATGTCAATCATAGCTTGCATAATGTTACAAAAATTAAGATTGATAACTACATATTTATTGACATATTTATAGTTGTGATAACTTTTAAATTGTCATCGTTGGGGCTTTGATAATTTTATTCTAAAGCTGTGTTATGTTTATTATTGACATTGACATTAGGTGCTGTGAAAATGTTATTATATAATTGTGTTTTTTTTTTTGTTTCATTGATATCGACATGTATAATTTTTAACTTGATTCTTCTATTAAACTTCTTTTATTTTTATAGAAGGCGTACCCTGATAGCAGGTTTTGGCATTACCAACAAGTTTCAGTGGAGCATAGTGTACTGCTTGTTCTTTAAGAGATCAGGTCAGCGTTGACAGAATTAGGAAAAATTATGTCAAGGTCTTTGTTTTGAAGAATCTCGTTAAATTCTCAAAAACTTTATTGAGAATTACCTGGATTAATTATACAGTTAGGACATAACGGTGTTGTCAATATTAGAAATAACGTGATTGGCAGCGTTTAGTTTGTGAGATTGAAGATCATGAAACAATTCAGAAGCTCATGCACCACCAACATCCATTCCTTTCACTGCATACAATTCGTTATCCAAAAAAGCAGTCTCTCACACACAATGTCATCACTAAATCCCCTATTCCCATTTCGAGAATTATTAGCAGTCATATCAATCTTCGGCGCCGGGTACGAATTCGGCCACGCCGCTCAGCAGGTCTCTGTCTGGTCTCACTGGGACAGACGCTCCGTGGTGTTTATAAGCTCTCTCCGTTTGCCACTGTGATCCTCCTCTATGTCTCTGGAACTTGAAATGAAAAGCCTCTATGTAAAAGGTCTAGATAAAAAATTACAAGGAGTCGGTCCGAAAGAATCAAGTGAAATATTAAAGTAAGCACACAGATTTAATCCAACTGTATATTTGTTTTGGTTAAAATAACTAGAGGAAGCAACATTTACCGCTTTCAATATTCCTCTTTTTTTTTGTGTGTTAATTAAACTATAGTTCAACTGTCATTTGGAAATAAAGTAGATACATAATTATTATTTCGTTTATATCCTAATTATTCTGCGACTTTTCATCATAAGATATCCCAGCAATCATTAATTAAAGAAAATGTTAAACTGACTTTTATGTTTACTAGTTCACTAACTTTCAATGTTACAGTTATAGACACTTCGCTTAAGTAAGTTAAGTGATATTTGAATAACTACGCCAGTAAAATTCATAATGCAATTTAACTTTCATTTTTGAAGAAAATTACAACTTTAAAGTCTTGGCCGAATGCGTTTTAGGCCTTAGTTTTCTAGTTCATGTAATTTTATAGCAGCTGAAACTGTAAACGACATGGAGAGTGTTTTTATTAACAAATATAAGACACTCTTTTTTGTAAGTAAAAAAAAATCCATAACTAAAGACATGGCTGTATGAGCCAAATCCCCTTGCCTTCCCTAAAAAAAGGGAAGAATTAAAACAATAACATGTAAACAACATTGATGGACTATTTCTTTTTATATTTTGTTACATTTCACTAACTCCACGGATTTGTAACAATAGTTGTCAATTCAAAATAAATTATTATTTTTTTCACCTAACAATTTCCGCAGCATTGTAATTTTAAACTTGTATGAAAAATGTGTTTATCACTTACTAGCTATGTTTCATTGCGAAATCTGTATTCCGCCTTATTAAAATAAATAAATATACATATTAACCTTCTACTGTTATTAACTGGATGTTTCTTAAGTATCAACAATTGATTTGCGAAGACTTACTAAGACGGAAAAAAAAAGTACGTCACCTGTGTTCTTTTTCTTCCAATAACTGGGCGTACGGCTACAAAAATGGTATATTTTTGTATTATCCCACTTCTGATATAAGCAGTCGGCTGAAATAAAACCAATAAGTAACACTTTTCCAATATTTATTGTATATCCCAATACAATTTCGAGATGTCCTCCATTTTGCGTCTATCGAATGAATGATGTCCAGTATGAATGTAGCTACGAATTAAGATGCTTCAGATCGATCAAGGGCGCTTGCGCAGCAACTTCATTTCAATTGAACTCATTCACCGCCTTCTCAATCTTCCGACAGCAAATGGCGCCAACACAGACTATAATTCATTACATTGACTATCCGTCAATACACCAACTGTTTACATTATAAAGGTCTATATTTAATAATCTAACATTATCATGCCACAAACACTTTAAAGCTGAATGCAGGTAAGGGAAGATTTCAGTTCTTCTCTTGATGTCTTAGACAAAGATAAATATGGTAATTGTTTAAATAAATAACACTTGTACAGTGTTTTATTAAGATCCATAAACTCTATGAAAATACTTTGTTACTCTACTGTGCTATTCTTATAATTCACTTCCGACATGGCTACAGCTGTGGCCAAGGGTCTCTCTAATATTGTATAGAGATTCAGAAACTTTACTTTATAATTATTTAATTTCTATTTTAACATTGTATAAATTTTACAAATAATATTCTATGCTTTGATTTTTTTGTTAAATTCTCCCTATATTTTAGAGAAGGCTAAGGGTCTTGCCCATACAGCCATGTTTTTAGCATAATATTCTATCTGTATTCATATGAACCAATTACTCGCCATTGTGACGCACCACCATCTCATGAGATGAACGAAACACTAACTTATAATGTAGTTGATATTAATACTGTAAATCACATAAAAGCAATATTTTTTCCCGAGTTTTCCTGTATCTTACACCGTTTTATGTTTTCTTATATTGTCCCAATTAAAAAAAATACTATTATAAAATTAAAAAATAATTTTAGAAATGCAGTTTTTATACAATTACTTAGGTAAGTAAGTATTTATAATTAAGGCACACTTGTGATAGAATGTTTCCAAATTCATGTATAATTAAAAATATTGATTGATTATAAGAAAGCTGCGTTCTTAATAATTGCACACATACCTATTCATATGAACAGTAAACTAAAAAGATTAGTTGGCTCGTCCATTGATTTATGTTACGAAGCACAATCGTTGCTACATACAGAGAGAGGTGTGTATTAACCACACATACTTCACAAATTATATTAGGTCCCAAGTAATAGGGGGCGAGCTTATTCCCATCTACCCCACACTTGAAGCGCAGTATATTGCAGGAACGCTGTTGCAATTTTTTGCATATTGCAATTAGCAATGTAAATAAAAAGATTTGTTTGTGCCAAATGCGAAGTAAAAAAAAACATTACTGTGATTTCACTATTCTACAAAGGCAGTGTTTGTTACAACTAAGTTATATAGGTTAACTAATGGACGGAAAACTAAAGTTAACTTAATTACATAGTAATATTTTTTTAGTGATGCCGATTGACTCTTATGTCGTGTTGTGTAAAGTTTGCAATACAACAACATAACCTTGACATTACAAGAGCATTTTAACAACACATCCTTGTGAGACGATTACCCCATTAGGTACTTGTAAAACGTACCGAAACACATTTTCTTAATTTCTAATAAACAAAAAAACATATATTTAGGAGATTCACTATTAATTGACGTTTTAAACAAAAATATAGTAATGAAGAAGGGTGCTTAATTTACTCATTAATGTCCGGATTACACTCAAAGCTTATAAACTAATGACACAGCTATCAAAGGTCGACACACGTATAGAGGGCAACTTACTGTTTGTTGGTACAATAACCAGAAGATTATAAATTAAACATTATTGATAAAACAATAAGGTTTAAAGCTAACGACAACAAATACATGCCTAGCCCTTTAAAGGGCTAAGGGTGCTTTTCCACCAGAGCTATGCGTTACGAGGACTGTGTTTGAGGGTAACCAATAGAATCACACCATTTTAAACAGAGTGATTCCATTGGTTCTTCTCAAATACATCCTTACACTAATAGAATCACTCTATTTTCAAATACATTGATTCTATTGGTTCTCCTCAATCATATCCTTATACCAATAGAATCACTCTATTTTCAACAGAGTGGTTCCATTGGTTCTCCTCAAATACATCCTTACACCAATAGAATCACATATATACATACATAATTCACGCCTATATCCCCGAAGGGGTAGGCAGAGGTGAACTAGCGCTTCGCCAATTATGCTATATCGGGCACAAAAGTCGCAGTACTTTGCTAGGTGGTATAAGAGGAACGTTGCTGCCCATTCCTCATCACTGATTTATCCTTAGTCGCCTTGTACTACACCCACGGGAGAGATTTGGGGTGGTAACAATTGTATTCTACTCTGCCGTCACCACACGGTTCAATACAATAGAATCACTCTATTTTCAAATACTCTATTAGTTCTACTTAAACACATTTCTAACAACGCATACTTGCACAGCTCTAGTGGCAAAGCACCCTAACGGAGGCCCCAATATTAAAGATAGACGTACAACAGCGTCTTGAAAAAGAGTTTGTTGCGGTGACAGATGGAACTAATTTTCATTTGCATTAGATATCACTGATTTGCTGTCGAACTCTGGTAGTTCAATTAAAAAAATTTTTCGGTACCTGCGATTTATTTGTATTTTATTAGCTTCAATTCAACGGTTATCTGACTGGCGCCCTCGTTTTACCAATCTCTTTTTTGCCAAGCTATACATCAAGACACTACCTTAACCCTTTCTGGGGCAGTGGCAAAACGGTTGCCAGCACAATTTAAATATTAATATTGATTGAACAACAAGACTGAGAAGCCGATGACAACAAACACACTCACAAACATCACCCTTGCACGGAGCAAGTCACACGGGCGTCTCCAGGCTGGCCTCGGTCAAGGCGGAGGCCTCGTCGGCCTCGAGCGAGGCGGGCGCCGGCATCAGCGCCGACGCCTCGTCGCCGCCGTCGGCCGGCCTCTCGCATCATATCTGCGAGGCGGGCATGGTTGACACGGTGCTGTGGGGGGTGGTGGGACGAGAGCCGGCCAGCGAGGCGTTCAGCGAGGCCATGGTGCCCATCTGTGGGAAACGAGTCACCCTTAGTTTTTTTTTTTTTACCTACTAGTTCCGACTCATCCTTAGTTAGTAGAATATTGTGTTAGTATACTTATACCTATAGGCATGGAAATGAATATAAAATTAGGAGCCCGCTAGCACAGTGGCATAGCACGCTTGCCTTGCGATTGCGTAAACTAAGTAATGGCCGCTAAGGCCGGTCATTGGATGGGAGACCAAAAAATTTATTATCTCGAGTTCCTTCCGAAGGCTCGTTAAGCCGTTGGTCCCGGATGCATCTGCAGTCGTTAATGCCCACCAACCAGCACTGGGCCAGCGTGGTGGGTTATGGCGCAATCTCCCCATATTCTTCCATACATAGTAAAGGCCCTTGCCCCAGCAGTGGGGGCATTAAAAGGGCTGGTGACGATAATGACACCAATATGCACCTAGTGCGCTCCTTATGATTCTTATTGGTATTTCCCTTGCTCGACTTTTACGACACCCCTTGGATAAGTTGGGGCTGGTAAATTCTACGTTATTTTTTCGCTCCCAAGCCAGCCCGGCTAGCATGACCACCGAAACACGATATGATATTATCATTATCATTTATCGCGTTGAACAGTCAAAAATAATTGGATTTTAACACTTGATTAAGCCTGTAAGGCTATAATTATCATAAAGATTTAGCCTTTATCGCTTTGAACTTTCAAAAATCTATGGAGTTCTGACAGTTCAACGCGTTAAATGGCTATATCATATCGTGTTTGGGTGGCCATGCTAGCCGGGCAGCATGGAAGATCCTGAATACATACTTACATACATGAATTACGCCTATATCCCCGTAGGGGTAGGCAGAGGTGAATTCACATTAACTTTTCGCCAATTGTGTTCGGTCCTATCTAATAGGTGGCGAGCCTATTGCCATATATCGGGCACATAAGTCGCAGTACATTTTTAATGCTAGGTGGTATGAGAGAAATGCTGCTGCCCATTACTCATTGCTGTCTTTACTTACCCTTAGTCGCCTTGTACGACATCCACGGGAGATATGGGGGTGGTGACAATTGTATTCTGCTCTGCCGTCACCACAAATGCTGAATAAATAATAATAAAAAAATAGCATTTACCCTCAAATGCGCCAAGTCCTCAAGCTTCGTCAGGTCAGACAGCTCCAAGTACAGGCTGTACACGAGCAACCACCCGTACATGCCGCTCAAGCAGAACACGATCCACACGAGACAAACGAGCACGTTGTACGCGAATATCATGTCGTTCACGATGGCCGCGAATATGAACGCTATGGTGCGGAACGAGATGAACACACCGAACGAGTACAGCCACGGCACTATGCGTTTCTCGTGCTCCTGGAATTGTAGAATACAATTACATATATAAATCCCCGAAAGGGTAGGCAGAGGTGAACTAGCACCCACGTTTCGCCAAATATGTCAGGTTCTATGTAATAGGTGGCGAGCCTATTGCCGAAAAATTATGGTCTTGATGCGGGAATCGAACCCACATCCGCTGCTATCCGGGCAGGTGCCTGACCGCTCGGCCACCCAAGACACTAATTAACTTGCTGAAATTCTTCTAACCTTTACACCTCACGTTGTAAGCCAACGGGTACCCTCGCAATGTAGAAATAAATTTCAAACATTCCAAAACAGATATTTTTACAAATACCGTGCGTTCGGTTTAGCTTGGGTTTGATTTTATAAGCTATTCAATTTTAATTTTAACATTATATAAATGTCAGAAAAATTAGTACAAAGATTTTGGTGGTTCGAAATAGAATTTCGAAAAATTATGGTCTTGATGCGGGAATCGAACCCACGTCCGCTGCTATCCGGGCAGATCATACGCCACTCGATCTAACCACAACTTTCTCTGTAATAATTTTTCTAATATTTCTATAATGTTCAACTAAAACTCAAAAATAATTATTACTGCATACTAATTTAATATGACATAACTAAAATCATTTAAAAGGAAAATAACAAAAAAGTAAACAAATTCCACAAGTTTATATTTTAAAAAACTATTCAATTTAGTTCTAAGTGAGTGATGTGTATATTGGGTAATGAAAAACAGTGCAAAAAATTAAAGTAGAACAAACATGAACCTACCTTATTCTTAGCTTGTTGCACATACTAATGGCAGCATGAAATAGGGTGAATAAATGAATGAATGAGTGAGGAGAAGAGTGGGTTAGACAAATTAGTCAAGACATATTTAATACAATATCACAAAATGTGGTAAAATATTACCCAAATTATATTGCTTAGATGATAATGTATTAAGTAACAGTCTTGTATGTCATCACCTTGAGCGCTCACCCCCTATTGCATGATAGATAGTGAAAAATCAAGGGTATTCTGGCATAACTGAATAAGTGCAAGATTTAAGCAAATTTAGTTTCACACACAAGCAAAGATAGTTTTTGTCAGGCAAAACCCGTATAACTGCAGGAGCTTTAATTACGATTTTATTTTCTGTGCAATACAGTTATCTAGCAGTTTTACTACAATAACTCAAAATTTAAAATGTATTCATTCTCAGAATTACTTAATTATTTGGAACTTATTTGGTTCTGCCCAGAATACCCTCAAATTACAACATTGAAACTAGGGTTAAAGTATGTCAACAGCATCCCTATTCATGGTCTGACATGAATAAGTTTTAGTATCATATGAGCATAGTGTCTAATTACCATCAATTCAACTGTATCAGAGATACAACAAGACACACCATGAAGAGGAGTGTTCTGTTAACAACTCAAGAACATTACAAACAAGTGTTAATGATAAACTAGTTGAAGTGTCAATGACAGTGATCCAAGAGATACTTTGTTCAGAATGGATATTTTACATTTAATAATAGTTGCATGTCATACTGATTCAAGTGCGTTTTTTGAACTATTTACTTACACAAACTCCTTCCTTAAGAGATGATTAGAATAAGTTTACCTGCTATGTTTAACTCACAATTAGATTACAATTCTATCCCTTGTTTTCTCAAAAAGACGAAAATATGACTTGGACCACTGTGTCATCAATTATAATTTAGTAAATTAAATCTTCGAAGAATGTTAGGTATGAATGTGCAAGGATGTAGAAGGGCAGGAAGACCAAATAAATATTACCTTTCTAAGTGCATTGATAAGAATGACGCTAGTCACCAACACAGCAACAGAACCAATCCAGGAAAATAGCGCAAATACAACCAGAACATTGCGAACTGAAAAAAGAAATCATTCGTGTTCTTGACAATTTTTCTTTTTAATATGAATTTTTAAACATTTATTGGGGTAACTTAATGGCTATAATAATTACAAACCTGGTGCACTCCCAACATACACAAATTGGAAACTGATAACATAGTAACCGTAATGGACAGAGCTCGGTGCAGCCATACCGAGGCAGTAAAGGTCAAACACACTCTGAGCGAATGTGAACAGGGCTATAAACTGAAACAAAACATGTATATTGCTAAATACATTAGGCAAACATTACAATTTATTATGAAATTTTAGCTGGTTCAGCTAGAACATGTATACATCATGCCTGTTTATCTCTGAAATAACAGGCTAAGTTGTATTAACACAAACATTTCACCAACTATTGTAACAATAATATTTGCCGATGTACTTACGAGCGAAATGAACCCTGTTAGCAGAGAGCCCCTCTGTAGATCCAAGAAGAATGCATCATGTAGTATTGGTTTCTGATACCATGGCACACGTAGGGAGCGAACCGACTTTGTGGACCGGAGGTTGGTCGATGACCTAAAACCACGTTTAAATAACATCATGTCAATAAACATACCTAATGACAACATTTAAATTACATGTTTTTTATTTGATTGAATGCAAAAGTAATATTAAATTGGAATTTTATTCTAATACTATACATTACTTACTTTCCCGTATAATGAGAATATACTGAAGGCGTAGACCGATATGTAGATGGGGTTTTACGTCCGTACATTGTGAATTACACTGTTTACACTAAATTATGTGAAAGGACGACGCCCATCAAATTCTTATAGGGACACACCAGTCAATAAACTTTACTTACTATACTACGACATATAGCCAGGGGCAAATAAGTGGCTCAGTTTATAGGTTTATATTGTTTTGATGAGTTATTAAACGTTTTCATGCCATAAAATTAAGGTTTTAATTCAAAAATACGACAAAAGCCACGCCTGTAGAGTTCGTTGTTTGGTGCTGTATCACTTGTATTCGACCACAGATCAAATATAGCCATACAAACTGTCATCAGATTGACAAAATAACCCATTGACTAACAGAAGTAAGTACCTATCAACTGTAAATCGTAGAAGTTAGTAGACTATTCAAATTATCAGCATAATAAGAATCATTTATAAAGATTGTTGTAAGTTACAAGAAAAGAGGATCAAGGAGTAATGATAGTATAAAAATTTTACATAAAAGGATCATTTAATAAATTACACTCGATTCAATTAAATTAGAAATAATAATCTAATAATCTTGTAACTTTTATTCGGTGAATGGTAAATTCAATCTTGACGCAGAAAATCACTGTCGGCAAATGTCATCGTGAAATATTTGGTCTTTAGTTGCTCACTTCCGCTTAAAATGTCACTTTCGCAGAAGACCATTTTCGGCCGATGTCACTTTCGCAAAACCACATTTTTGCACAAGGTCACTTTCGCAAAACGACATTTTCATAGGATGTCACTTTCGCAAAACGCTATTTTCCTAGATTGTGCCTTCAATCATATAGGCAATTGGTTATTATAATTATTATTTTTATGCTGATGATAATTTTTATAAATTTTTATTTATTACTTCACTATTCTGAATAATTAGTTTTAGATATCTCCATCTCCATCCATGTGTCAAATTCCCAAAATGCCAAGTGGTCAAATTCCTGAAATGTAAAATTCTCATAATAAACGAGTTCCAAAAATTAATTGATATTCCTAAAATCCCACACATTCCCAAATTTTCAAGCTCTCAAAATGTCAAATCTACGAAGCGATCGATATCAAACGACACTATCTCCGTACATACATACATACATATATCACGCCTTTCTCCCACAGGGGTAGGCAGAGATCACTTCTTTCCACTTGCTACGATCCTTACATACTTCTTTCGCTTCATCCAATCTCATTAATCTCTTCACGCATGCCCGTCGGTTTCGGGTACTCTTGACCTGGCCCTTATTTAATAGACTTTCAATTTGATTATGAAATCTACGACTATCTCCGTAGATTCATTAATTTGAGATTTTAGGAATCGACATCGTGGGTGCTAGTTCGACTCTGCCTACCCCTTCGGGGATATAGGCGTGATTGTATGTATGTATTTACAATTACATTTTTTTATTATTACAACTCGAAGTCAAGCCAATAAGAGTAATGACGTTCTCCAAAAATGAGGTTTTGCAAAAGAGGCTTTGCGAAAATGACAAAATTTATTCCATGAGGACATTTTGCGGAATAGACGTTCTGCGACAACACAAATGGAGGAACATATTATTTTTAAGCGATTTGATACATAAATTGCAATTATCTAAGAATGCAATAAAAATATTTTTAAATAGGTACTCCCACATTTTTAATAAAATGATTATAAATACTCCACAATATTTTTATCAAGCAATCAATACTAATCACCACTACAATGTTATAAACAGTCACCGTTTATGAAAACCGTGCCACGTTGCCACAAACATCTAGAACTGTCCACATCAATTTTCGGGTCCTGCAAATCCACCCATCCGTGCAATGATGGACCTTCATAGTTTTTCCATTTTTTATCTGTTCCAAGATTGTTCATTGGGTCGTGTTGATATTTCGTTAGCTTTTCTATTTTTTCAGCTGCTGCCGTGTTGGAATATTGCGTTGCTGATTCGTCGAGATTTGCCGATGGAGACATTGGACGATTCTCGAAGAGACTCCAAGTGCTTGTTGAGTCATCCCCGACCAACAGAGTTGGCATCGCAGCTGTGAAAAGTTTCAACACTTACGCACCTACAACAGAATAAATTGGTTATCTACATAGCACCGAAGAATTAATTGTTTGCCAAGTCTAGGGCGTGGAGGAAAAGGACGTGGAGGAAATCTCCCCAGGAGAAAGAAAATATCATCCTGTCACTAAATCCCGAGACAAAACACTGTCAAGAGGTAGAGAGAGATTTTGTCCACGCCCTGTGCTAGGCCTACAGGTCAAATCATAGGTCTTGCCGCAGAACGTCACTTTCGCCAAATAGCACTTTCACAGAATTTCGCATAATGTCACTTTCAATGAAATATTCGCACGATGCCCCTTTTGCAATACGTCATTTGCGCAGGATGTCAAATTATTTTAAATAAAGCTAATACTACTGAAGAATTTGACAATTTTTCTGGAGTGACATCGAACTGCGAAAAAGTCGTGCAAATTAATATTCTGCGAAAATGTCGTTTTGCTAAACTGACCCTGTGCGAAAATGTAGTTCTGCGAAAGTGACCAAATTTTTCACGAAGACATCGTGAGAAAGCGACGTTCTGCGTCAAGCAAGGCCGAATCCCATTTTGTAAAATAGGACTCCACACTCACAGTTCGTCTCATTGGATTGTACATGCTCCTGCGCGGTGGTGCCGCAGCGGCAGAACGGGACATGCCCACCGTTCATCATAAACACAAGCGGCGGTGCCGCGTCCTTGCTCCCAGTCATGAACTCTCGCATGCTCTCCGCGAATTGCGCGTTGCTCTGCCACTGCTCGAAGCAGTTCTTGAAGAAGTCGCTCGGGTTGTCCCTGTTGCGGTTCAGCACGTGCCTGTGGAAGCACTCTTCGCAGAACACTTGCCCGTAGTATATCTTGGCGGAATTCTTCGGCACGTCGCGGCAGAAGCCTGTAAACCAAAAAGGTGCTGTAAACAGAACCCAAGAAAAACTTTCTTAATATAACGGTATCTCATCCATTAGGATATACTTTTAACCGCCTCCGTGGCCTATTGATTCGCGGGTTCGATCCCCGTACGAATACAAATTTGTACTCGGTTTGTTTGGTGGTAAGCCTTTTTTCAAGTCTGCCTGGCTAGCTTAGCTACCACTAACTTATCAAAATCTGTTGCCATAAGAATAGAATAATGTTAACAGCATTATTGTGTTCCAACAATTTGTGATAAGATAGCCAGTCTCTCTCTCTATGGTTGAGAGGGTTCCAGGTGAAGCTCGTGGCCATCTTCGGCCCTTATCGTCACTTACCATCAGGTGAGATGAAGGCCAAGAGCTTCCCTGTCTAGCATAAAATAAATTAGGACATACTAACAGCATCTAGCACATTGCGGATGGAAGTTCTGCCCTCCTATCTCAACCTTGTTGCAATCGTCGTTAACGACTTGTAGGCACCGCGCGCAGATGTACCGTTTGCACGACTCTTCTGGTTTCGGTGTGCCCTTAGGGTCTGGAAATGAATAAACAATCTTAAAAATATGCAGTCTAACTGGTTGCCACAACCGCTGATCTCCACTGATCTCCGCTACGCTAGATGTTCCTTCTACGCTAAAGTGCACAGTAAAGTTTCTTAGGTGGAGAGCCTATTGCCAATTGGTACTATAGTAAAGCTGTTGCCCATTACTGATCGCTGTCGTAACCTTTAGTCTCCTTGTACGACACAGTACGAGAGGTATTTTGAGTTGTATGTAACACTGTCTATTTATGTGAGCGATCTTCTTCTTCTCCCTTCCGTCGTCGTAACTGTAAGCAGGGTTGCCACAACATGTTTTCTTCTTACACTCTCTTCTACTAGACATGAGCTTAGCATTAACTTGAGGGGAGTTCATGCTGAGCTCACGTCTATCATCTTTCACCCAGTCCATCCATCGCTTCTTCGGTCTTCCTCTCATTCTAGGTTCTGACCAGTCAGTCCAGACCTCTAGTTATGTAACATTCATCCCTCCTCATCACATGCCCGTACCACGCTAACCTGTTACTCCTCAATTTTGCGATCATCGGCGCTACTTTCAGACTTACAAGAAGATTGCAATATAGTATTAGCATTACGCTATCTGGACAGAGCCGCTCGTGTTTCAACGGAGAGCCTCCAAACATTCATCCCTCCTCATCACATGCGTTAACATTCCCTATTACGATTTATCGGTACCATTGTCCATCCCAGATTCCGGTGTGGTCTCCTGTCTGGCGCCAGGCGCCCACTGCATCCACCAGCTGTTGGAGTGCAGTCGGGGCTCGCCCCTGAATCGGGACGCCACGTGGCTCTTGAAGCAATCCCCGCAAAACACGTGGCCGTAGAACATCTTGAGCGATGTCGGGATGGTCCGACATATGCCTGATAATAACAGTGATAATTTCATTAGGAACAATATTATAATATTTGAAACACAGCCAACAAATTTTACAAGTTACAGTTTAGAGCAGCGGCATAGCGCTCTCGGCGTGCCATTGCGTAAACTAAGCAATGTTCGCCAAGGTCGGTCATTGGATGGGTGACCAAAAATAAGGCACGTTCAGTGGGCCGGCTGCATCTGCAGTCGTCAATACCCACTAATCCACACTGGGCCAGCGTGACAGATTGACGCAGTGCCGAAGTGGCGTGAGTAAATTTTCCCCCATTATTATAAAAACGTGGACTAAAGTTAATCATGGTTTAAAATTGATGCGAACTCTTTCATTCAGTAAGTAAAAGTGACACAGCATTAGTTTTTAACTATGACTAACTTTTGTCCACGTTTTATTGTTAAAGGGGGGTTTAAGTTTAACCCAAACCCAAGTAATAGAAAATGTACTCACAACACGTGCTGCACAGCCTGTGAAAGTTTTGTCCTTCAATGTCCACTTTGTCATCACCATCGACCGGGAGGAAGCACCGTGCGCAGAAACATTTTTTAGACGGTTCGTTGGGTTTGGCCATTGTAACTTTTTAATTTTGATGATATCCAAGAAATAAATTTAAGTTATTGAAAATTAACAAAGTGAAGAATCAGCAAACTTTTTCCATGACCAGTGGAATTGATTGACGAAGAAAAAGTGAGAGTAAACAAAAGAATAAATGTTGAAATTTTCTCCACTGACAGAATATTTTGAATAAATAGTTTTCTTTATTTTGATTATGGTCAGTACCTGATATATCTATAAATCCTATTTACTCCGAGATTTATAATGATAATTTTTATATTATTTAAATTATATTTACACCTTATCATTAATTTAGTATAGCAAACAGAACGTCAGACTACACAAAACTGTACTTAATATGATTAGGCAAATTAATAATTAAAGTTTATCAAAAAACCTGCACAACTTGTGAGTCTTTGTCAGAATGATATTGTGACGATTTATTTATTTTATCGACTACATTTAGGCCTTATTTATCCATGTTAACTATAACGATCTCTAGTGTAAAACATTTTGTTAAATTTTTAGTGCAATATCATTTAGAATTTGGGTACGATTTATAGTTGTCCGTCTTCTGATTGCTCCCCGCCAGCATATATTCAGATATTATCCCGTATTAATTGAACCTACCACCTACTCACAAACAATGCTTTTGTGATTAGCTTTGTTTGATTGACGGACGCCACGCTAGAGCACAGTTTTGCAAATACAAATTGGAGAACAATGGCAGTTTTTTTCAACTTGACTCATAATTAATATTAATTATAACACGATATTTTTGTAACACTTTAAAATAAAATGTTAAAGTAACTTTGTAAACACTTTTCGATTATTAGTTCTAATCTTTGATTATTGCACATCACTATTGAGGTATGATGATTTCGATTATGTTTAACATTTTGGCGGGCAAGTTTGTTACGGCACTAGTAAATGCCTATGTGTGGTGCTGATAGTTGTTTGTGTTATCTGTCATGTTTTTATCAAAAAAGTGATGATTACGGAGTTATTTTGGATGAAATCTACAAATATTTAGTGGTAAAGGCATTTTGCTATCTTATCTTAAAGGAGTTATTTGATTAAACGGCTCTGTAGACGATTTTACTTAGGTTATGTCCGTTGCTGTATCGTCTGAAGACAAGCCCATGTTTTTGCATTTTTAACACAGAAAATGATGATATTTGTCTTATGAAAAGCTGTTAAATAAAGAGAGAACTAAAACAAACATGGATATCGAAGTTGAAACTTAAACCAACTTTAGCTGATGTAAAAATTTAGAACAAATTGCTACTAGTTTTAACTGACTGACTACGTTAAAATGACCCAAATGTTCTGTTTTTCATCATCGGAGTCCCTCACACCATATATCAAGGGTATTCTACCAGAACTACCAGAATAAAAAAAAAACAATTTAAAAAATTGAGTGATCATTGTAAAACTGTTTTGCACACAAAATAAAATGGTAGATTAAACTCCTTCAGATACACTGGCTTACCAGGAAAATGAGGATCAGAAAAAATTAAGCTTGGCCTTGTATGTAACCAAATTTTCTTAAATCTTGCACTTATTTGGTTCTTCCATAATACCCTCAAATTACCTTACCTACTCAAAAGATGATTGTGTGCCCTTAGGAAATAAATAGGCTAAATTATTGTCCTTTGTTTAATAACAATTGTAACTGATTGTTAAAATATCAATGTAGTGTTCTGCTTATTTTATCAATACTTTTACTAGTAGGTTTTCTATCCTAAAAATCTATATCTTAAAGTTGTAGTCCTTTATTTTTACATATTATATCAAATATTTTATTAAATATATTTGCTTAGTTGCATATCACGTTGAAACTATTTCCATATTTCTAAGCATTTTTCCTATTATGATTTAAAATTCTATAATAATTCTAACAATATTATGTCCTCTTTGGGGCACCTTCCCCTACTCTGTCTATAATGAAACCTACTTCTCCTATAATAAAACCAAACTAATTTCACTTTCTACAAGTAACTCTGATACATACCATCTGTGCACACAAGACATGCTCAATCAAGTGCAAGTTTTTTTCAAAGTACAAATTTGGGGCCATGGCCTTGTAAACTGCCAGCACCATTGTCAAATTATCAGCTGCCGCCAACAACCCTCAATAACTATCAACATTTTAACTTTGTTTATGTTGGAGAGTGTAGGTGTAACAGTTATATTATGTATTTACATCAATGTAATAAAGACTTATACTACTTAACATTGTAACATTAAAAAATATTTTCGGAAAGTTATTTCCTGATGTGAGAACTGTTTTCCACACAATAACATTTTTTAAAGACTTAACAACCCCCATTTATCAATTTAATTTGTTTTTTCTTAGAATTTTTTAATAATTTTAACGTAACATTAACAATTTGGAACATTGAATTGATTTTGCAATTGTTTAAAATGAGAAAAATTCAGCCTATTTATTCTATGTATGTAGTTTCAAAGTAATCATTCTTTTACAGAATGGTTCCCCCGGATGTCAAGAAACGAAAAATGTCTCGACATGAAAAAGCGAAAAGTGGTTTTGTAAGTATTTTGCAAAATATTTCTAAAATCAGTAGTAAATAGCTTGTTACAGGTAATTTTCGCCTACATTTTATGTCATAATAATGGAATGTACATCATTTCTTTATTCTTGAGTTAATATTGAAAGTTAAATTAGATAATTTCCTGCTTTATGTTAAAAATTATTTTCCTCAGTCCTCTTTCCTGAAAAACTTTTCGAACTCGTAATCTCCTAATTTATCTCTCAGTAACTGTTTGGTATCCAGAAAATAATAGAAATATGTATTCCAAATCTTCCGGCACCAGATCTCCGGTATGTTTCCTCTTTCATTTAAATTAATCAGACATCATCAAGTTATCCACTTCTTCAAGTTATCCCATCAGAAAAGTGCAAGTGATAAATGACTGTAAATAAATTTAATTCAACGGGATGTCTTGAGATACTAAAACAGAGCGGGTGATTCCGATGACAACATTCCAACCATTGTTGCTCAATGTTCTGGCTAAGGATAATTGTCCGCCAGCCCCACTCCTTAAAATACGGGATAGGACAGTAATCAGATTAAAATCTAAAATGTACTTAGATAAAAGAAATATCCTGTTTTACGATTATTTATGGAATAATAATTCAATATAAGTAATTCATTTAAGTATATTTATACAAGAAATAAAATTAATTAATTTACAATATTTTTAATCTGTACTGAAACACCATTTGTGGGCAATCATGAATATGGGAATATGTGTGTGCGAATAAAAAATAGCGCCTGTAGTCATACTGCGCCACTCAGAGACGTCAAATAACGTTATGACAATTCAAAAATAGTCGCTATTCTTGCCGGGTCTATGGTCTAGGTTTTTGACATAAAATGCTCATTAAAGTTAATTGGCGTCTCTGAGTGCGGCAGATAACCACTTTATGGGCTAGACGTAATACATAGTAAATACTTAGGTACTTAATTTTTAACATAACAACTTAATACATAAGACCAACAGACCTTGTGTTATAATCAGCAAGGTTGTCTGTTACGAAAAGTAGACGCTATTAGCTTAGTTCCACGCTGAGGAGAGATTGTCTTTTTTGATGTTATATTATGTATTATTACCGAACGGTGACGTCAGAGCAGAATACAATAATTGTCACCGCCCCCATCTTTCCTGCGGGTGTCGTACAAGTTATAAACTGCGATTTACGTGCCCGGGACATGGGACCTATTCTCAATGCGCGATGCGTAGGTGCTTATTCGCCTCAGCTTACTCGTTCGGGGATATAGGCGTGATTTATGAATGTATGTATGTAAATACCTATTGATCCTATCTATACCAACGCGCCAGGGATTAGATCGGTTCTTAAGACCCATTCTATGTTATTACATTAATTTCGAAAATAAACTATAAAAACTTTACATATTAGAAATATTCCATGGAAACAAAGTTAAAATCATTTAATGTCGGACGGAAAATTTCATAGGGGATGGAGATAATTTTCGTAAATTGGTATATTATATTAAATATACGCGCCGACCCCAAATAGGATGGGATAAGGGCAGGGCGACGACGGTATATTATATTAAATAATTTTACTTTATAGTGCTAACGGCTACGATAAGTAATTAAATAGATCATCTAGTACGTGTTATCTAGACAGTATCCCTTAATACTAAATTATGGACAAATTCTTTATAATTAAGATACATGATAAGTTAATTTAAATATTTATGAATTTACTAGATAAACCGACCAAACAAAAATCCATACATCACGCCTATATCCCCGAAGGGGTAGGCAGAGGTGAATTAACACCTATACGTTTCGCCTATTTTGTTAGAACCCCAAATAGGTGGCGAGTCTATTGCCATTTATCGGGCACGGAAATCGCAGCAGTACCCGAATACAGAAACGCTATTCAAAGTCTGAGTCCTGCTTAACATTTAAGTATTGTCAAAATTGACGTTTTTCCATACAAATTCTGACAGGTAATGTCCACTTAACTTTTTAAGCAGTCCCCTAAATTTGAGTAGCGTTTCTGTATTCGGGGGTTAGTGGTCTAAGAGGAACGCTGCTGCCCAATACTTATAGCAGTTTTAACCCTTAGCCGCCTTGTACGACACCCGCGGGAAAAATCTGGGTGGTGACAATTTGTATTCTGCTCTGCCGTCACCACACGGCGTATACAAAAATAATTTTCAAAAATTACTAAGCATAGTGATTATTACAATTGAAAGGACTCGCATGGCAATTAGTCATGCAGTCACATCGCGATGGCGTCAGCATTGCATCAGAGTCGCTTTCCTTGTGTGTATAGGAAGTGTCGGTATAGGGTTGCCACAAAAAACAAAATATAAATATTAAAAAGGGGTTTTTAAAATATGTAATTAGTCTTCTGGAAAACAGTTAAAGACAGCACGAAGATAGCCATCTTTAACGTATTGGAGGCCCTGACATTAAAGACTAAGGTGTCTATCTATTCTTCTAAACTATACTACTGGTTTCGTTGCGTACTCTGCGTAAACGGTTAAAGTCACACAAATCATGTATGGCAGAAATCTTCTCCTTTAATGGGTCTAAAAAAGTCAGCGATAGCATATGTCTATCTTTTATGGTTGACCCACTATAATTTTTTTTTGTAATCAATTTTGTTCTATTATAATGCATTATCTGCGAAGGTGTTTTGGAAACATGATATTATTATTAGAATTCCACGCGAACGATGTCGCGATCACAGCTACTAATATTATACATACATACATACATGTGGTGGTATACATACATACATGTGGCCGTGTGGTGACGGCAGAGTAGAATACAATTGTCACCACCCCAAACCTCTCCCGTGGTTGTCGTACAAGGCGACTAAGGATAAATCAGTGATGAGGAATGGGCAGCAGCATTCCTCTTATACCTACCACC
The DNA here is from genome assembly GCA_963931975.1 of Cataclysta lemnata. Lineage (NCBI taxonomy): Eukaryota > Metazoa > Arthropoda > Insecta > Lepidoptera > Crambidae > Cataclysta > Cataclysta lemnata. Next base: position 2,269,883 of record OZ008338.1, read on the forward strand.
TAGCAAAGTACTGCGACTTTTGTGCCCGATAAATGGCAATAGGCTCGCCACCTATTACATGGGACCTAACATGTTTGGCGAAACGTGGGTGCTAGTTCCCCTTCGGGGATATAGGCGTGATTTATGTATGTATGCATACATACATACATAATTCACGCCAATATCCCCGAAGGGGTAGGCAAAGGTGAACTAGCACCCACGCTTCGCCAATTAGGCTAGCACCACACGGCAATAAAGTAATATTATAAATTGGGGAAAAGGGCACGAAGAAGAAGTGGAGGCAATTTAAAGGAATTGGTCACTTTCAGAATTAGCTCTCTTATCTCCTTAAACCATTCTGGGATTGCATTACATTTGTTAGTAAACATCGCAATTACCTAATACATTACGCGCTATACGCTCGAGATCTTACTACGGGATATTTGTAAACATCGCTACCGATACATTTCTATTGTCCCAATCAGTCTTCGGTGGTTATCCGTAGGTTTGAGTATTAGATTTTCTGTTTGAGCATATTGAGTTATTAATGTTCGAATATCATTTCGGGTCTGAATATACTATTGTATATTTTACACTACTGTTAGATTTTTTTAGCGTTTATTGTTTTTAAGGAATTGTGTTATACTTATTACGTTTTTGAAGAGCTGTCTGTGCAAATCGTAATTCTATTTTATTGTGTACAACATTGTTCGATAAGATGTTATTCATCTCGCACTAAAGTATATATGACATGGAATAAACAAGCATTCCACTGATTATGTTAACTATCTAATCAAACTGATACGGCATTTTCAAAAGGTTTTTCTTTGTAACATGTTAAAAGTAACGATCGCAATCCTTATAAATTATCTTCTCAGTGAGTCGCAAAGACAAAAGATAGATTTATTAAAATTCTCCTTATTTGAGTCCTGATGCAGAATGAATTTGCGAGTGAACACAATTTAGCAAATTCTAATTTTTTAAGCACAGTATCAACGGACATAATTTTAATTGACTCTCAGTAATCCTATAAATTATTTTCATTTTGTCAGTTCAGGATGTATTAAAACTGTTTAATACCTCTCTGCCTCTTCTACAACATGTAACATAAAAAATTGAACACCCTGAACACTATCCATGCTAACTAGCCATTAAAACTATTATGATGTCAAAAATTCAACATTGTAACTACATATTTTTTTATAAACACCATTCTAGTTATAATGATTAGGTTAGCATGAGCAGTATTCCTATGTATTTAAAAAATGTAAGGGCCAGGTCAATAGTACACGACACCGACGGGCATGCATGAAGTCATTAATGAGATTGGATGAAGCGAACGAAATATGTAAAGATCGTAGCAAGCGGGAAAGAAGTGATCTCTGCCAACCCCTGTGGGAGAAAGGCGTGACATATGTATGTATGTATGTAAAGAATTGTATACGTTGATGCGGAGTTACACATGTAGCCTTGCGCCGCTTGCAGAACCAATTGACACGTCTCAGTAAGCTATTTGTACTTTTATCTGTTTGATAGCAGCTCCCTATCGTCTGGGCTAATCTGATTACAGTACAGTGCCATGCTCTTTAGTGAAAAGCCATGTTTTCATTAGTTGTGCGCTGGAAAATAGTTAAGTTTGTGCTACTAGAGAATATGTCAACATGTCAAGCAGCAAGAAACATGTTGATGTAGCTTGTCGGCAACGCGTGTCTTACAGTATATTATGTACAGTATAGTATATTCGAAAATATTTCAGTATTACCTAACGCCGGTGGGATAGTGTCGTCTTGTTATGAACATTTTATATTCCAAGTACAGTTGTGATTAAATTTTATTAGTTTGTGTAGTAGGTATATTAGTATGTGGTGCACCTAAAGCGACATAAGGCGTGGATTTGAGCAATTAAAATTCTAGATTATACACTAACTACGATAACTCTCTATTCTTCTGTTTGGGTGTGTGCGTATACCAACGAGCTACTATGTGATATTAGTAGCGGTAGTTGTTAATAAATATCACATGGCATTTATCCGTTGAGTACTGACTCAACAACATTAGTTTTCATAACGTAATTGACCATACCAATTACATAAATGCCAAAATAACAACGTCTGGATTAATGTTGATTGTTGACCGATTGATACCCAGAGTTGCAGAATGCCCACATCTGTCTTAAATGAATGAAGCGTTGTTGTAGTCCTCACTCGCATACTTTTGAGTCGTATCAAGTTAATCTAGCTGATATCTATAGGTAATACTAGAATATAGAGCCTTATGTAAGATCTCAATTCTATTTGGATAATTGACGATGAAAAACTCACCAAGGCTGAGTTGATAGCTAAACTTGTTGCATCCATCGGACGGCATCTCCTCTAGACTTCAATTGATAAATAACTGCCGGTAGTTGGTTACCCGTCAATTAAAATCCGAATATTGTAACCGCGTTCTGTCTATCAGAATCATATATGTCTGAGCTAAATTGTCTTACAAGATATTGTCCTGGTCCTTTGCAATACTCTTGACAATGTTCTGAATGAACATTTGAGACTGCAGTGTCAGAAAGAGATGTATAAAGCGATTGTTTATGAAAAGTGTAAGTGCCTCGGGAAATAAATCTTCAAGTGTTCACGAGTAGCTTAATAAAGTGTAAACAGCAGTGCCTCGGAAAATAAATGTATATTCGAAAGTGTTCGCGAGTGAAAATGACAGTTAAACATTGCCAGTGAGTTTCGTACGAGACAAAGGTGTCAGTGCCACAATGAGTGAACGCCCGAAGTCCTACACCCAAAGTACACAGCCCGCCCCACGGCTGAGCCGGTCGGAGACATGGAAGAAGAAGAAGGCCAGGGTTGGTTTAATATTTTTTTTTGCGTTGCGGATGGCACGTCTGCCGTGTCATCGCTTTTTTGCGTGTGCCATTAGACACGGGAGCCGTGTCATTTTGAAATCGAAGATAACGCTAAGTCTTTTAAATTAGGTTTTAGGAAGATCTACCCAGGACAAAACTACATATACTTATAATTAATTATGTATATCTTTTCACGTTATTTTTATTCAGCGCCACAACTAGAAGTTTGCAAAATTGGACATCGCAACGAGTCGGTTAATACAAAGGAGCTTACATCAAAACAAAAGGTGGAGCTTATTTCTAAATAAATCTCTACCAGTCCACCTGAAATGCTAATATATAAAATAACATAAATATTAAAAACTAACGCTATTATAATTATAAATAATACATACAATGTCTTATTATAACCAACGAACTAGAATAATTTATAAGCAGCGTATATTTTTTGTTTGCTATTGGTACAATATGGCGTAGCTTAGGGATGGCAATGCGAGAGAAATTAAGATGCTGTTGTCTAAATGATCTTGTACGATTAATTTGAGTGAATGAATGAGAGCAAGAGTCGAGCTCAGACCTTGGCTCTGGCTTTTTCCGGTACCCAAAAAAACATTTGAAATATGTGTTTAAATTTATAACAATAATTGTTTTAATTTTGTCTTATATCACACTTGCTTAAAATTAAATTTATTAAAAAAATTAAATTTATTTTATTCTTAATCGGAACATATTTGAAAACGTGATGCAGTCAACAATAGCTACACTTACAAGGTCTATTCGGTTTGGTTTGGTCATTATTAATTATGATTATGTCGAATGCAATGCGAATTTTTCTTGACGCATTCAAATATCATAGTGTAGTAATTTCGTATGATGTCTCTAGTGCCCCCCGTGGTCTAGCGGTCCGCTCCCTGGAATTAAGATGCCGAGGTCCCTGGTCCGATCCCCAGGGAAGTACAAATTTGTACTCAGTTTGGTTTGTGGTAGGACTTATTTCAAATCCACCTGGCTAGTTACCACCATCTTATCGAAATCGATCGCCATAATAATGTTAACCGCATTATTGTGTTCCGACTATTTGTTATAAGATAGCCAGCCCCTCTGTAGTTGAGGGTTCCAGATGAAGCTCGATTCCATCTTCGGCCCTTTAAGTCACTTACCATCCGATGAGATGAAGGGCAAGAGCTTCCATGTCTAGCATAAAAAAACAACCTCAGGTTAAACTGTTATTCTGGCTAACCTCTAATCATAATTACATTCAAGAGGATTTGAGAACAAATCGTAAAGGTTTCCTATGCCAAGAGAATAATTTAAATAAATTACGTTACGTTACAAAATCTCAACGCGTTACGCCACTAACTGTTCCTACTTAATCGCGTAGTTATTAACTGGTGAAGTAACTGAACCGGTGTGGACCGCATTATTTGTGGGCTTGATCATGTTATTAATTTTAGAAACGTGAGATCTGCGCGCGTGGGCTATATACATGTGCTATTATAATATTGTTAAGCAGCTTAGGGAAACATGAATATAAAAATCACGCCTATTTATCCCCGAAGGGGTAGGCGGAGGTGTATTGACACCCACGTTTCGCCAACCATGTTAGGTCCCATGTAATAGGTGGCGAGTCTATTGCCATCTATGCGGCACGTAAATCTTTTATAGTAACACTGTCGAAACTAGTGAAAAGCTTTCAAGCAAATGCCCAATGAAAGCCTTTTTTTTTAATTTCGGTTGCGGAGATCAGTGACAATAGACGGGAGATATATCACGCCTTTCTCCACTTGGGGTAGGCTGAGGTGTTAGGCAGAGGTGTATCAACGCCCACGTTTAGCCAGTTCCTTTGCAGTAGTGGCGAGTCTATTACCATTCATTGATTACTATATACTATAAAGCTTAATTCATGACAACTATTTAATTTTGAACAAAATTGTTCTTAACATCAATTTTGACTTCAATGAATATCTTATGAGATATCGTAGTTTTAAATTAACTCCGGAACAAAATAATAATCAAGTACCACGCACGCATTTATGATAGCGGTATGCGTTTGTGGACCATTAGAAAACCTTCGATTCTGTCGAGAACCGTGATCCTAATGTGGTTACTTAAGATTTACTCACTGTACTAACTTTTAATAATTAACATGGCATGACATCGTTTGTCGTGTCATCTAGTCGCAGTATTGGTGGCAAAAGAGGAACGCTCCTGCCCATTCTTCATCGCTTGTATCATAGTATAATTAAACTGTTACAAAACCTAATCGTGCCACAGACTGGTAGCTAATGTAGCAAACAACAGACTCCTGTCTTCACAATTGACTACGTGAATGGCATGCGCATCTGTGTATTGGATTGTGCAACGCTAAGGCCACGCTTTGCCGTTACCTCAGTCGACCTTTGACGAATGCCTCAATATTTAGGCGGCCGGCCGTCGGAAGGTCGCGGTAAAGGAAATTTACAAGTACAATGACCATCCTAGTAGGTGTAGTAAAACGACCACAAAATGTAAAATTTTCTTAATCGACTTTGCGCTTTACTACCACCGAGTTAAGGTTGCGTAACCTAATTGGTGAAACGTGGGTGTTGATTCACCTCTGCATTCAGCGTTCGGGGATATAGACGTATAGAATATAGAATTTATAGGACACGTACATAAGTAAATCATGTCTATTCCACGGCTATATCCATTTTGCACTTCGTCTATACCAACGATTCGCTATGGTGATGAGCCCATTGCCATCTTTGCTAGGTCGTATGAGAGGAATGCTGCTGCCCATTACTCATCGCTGTCTCTACCCTTAGTCGCCTTGTACGACGCCCACGGGTGCGATGGGTGTGGTGACCATTGTATTCTACTCTGCCGTCACTATCACGGTTCATGAGATACCTACAGCCTGGTGACAGACGGACGGACGGACAGCGGAGTCTTAGTAATAGGTTCCCGTTTCACCTTTTGGGTGCGGAAAAATTACAATACAAAACTAGTCGCTATTCCTGCCGGGTAGGTATGGTTTAGATTGAAATGATTTTTTGCAATTAACCACACATTAAAGTTAATAGACATCTCTGAGTGCGGCAGAAGAGTGATAGTATTCGATTAAAGATGGCTATATTCTCATTAGGATCTACCTAAGATTTGATTATGAAGCGAAGCTACCGATATAGCATTTGCTTTAAAGCGTTTTATTAATTTTAAGCTTAATTAGTTTTTCAGAACTGTGTCCGCGACCAACGGAATCGATCTCACGATATGTTACAGTTCTATAAAACTAAAATTACATCATCATATCGACCTATTAATGTTTACTGTACAATAAACATAGTAAAATCTCGTATAGGTATATGCATAGTAACTGTTTGTTTTAATACCAAGAAACACGTATATGAATACAGCTTATTGACATGACAGCACAAATATTTATCACAAACATAGTTATGAAACAAGCTCTTTTATATGTAGAAACTAAGGCGCATTGACAAGACGCGATCCATAAAATACAAATTAAGCTGTAACGAGAAACGATAAATTACAATGCTAAGGCATTATCTTCTAGAGCTAGAGGTGAACTGCCTTGATACAATCGAGGGCACTTTGATGTGCTAGCCCAAGGAATCCTAAAGGTTAAAACGGTGATGAATGACGAATAGACAGCAGCGTTCCTGCTGTAGGTACCACCGTACAATATAATCTGCGAGTTAGGTGCCCGGTATATGACATATGTATAATTGTAACGGTGTGGTGGTGTGGTAGCCCTATCGGGGGTCCAGAAATAAGAACACCAAAACCGACACTATTTAATATATTGAAAATCCAAAAATGTGGCACTAATGCCTTGGGATAATATTGTAGCATTCTTTCTAGTAATTGATATGGGATTGGCGAAACGTGGGTGCTAGTTCACTTCTGCCTACCCCTTCGGGGATATAGGCGTGATTTGTGTATGTATGTATGATATGGAATTCGGAGACATCCGGCTCACCTCCTATTACATTTTTTTAATGCTGGACAGCCAAGGTCTTGGCCTTAATCTCACCTGATGGTAAAGTGACGGTAAGGGCCGAAGATGGAACCGAGCTTCCCCTGGAACCCTCAACCACAGAGGGGCTGGCAATCTTACACAAATTGTCGGAACACAATAGTGCTGTTAACATTATTATTATGGCGACAGATTTTGATAAGATGGTGGTAGCTAGCCAGGCGGATTTGAAATAAGTCCTGCCACCAACCAAACCGGGTACAAATGGTATTCCCTTGGGTGATCGAACCCGGGACTTAGGGAATCTAATTCCGGTGGGCGAACCACTCGACCACTGAGGCGATTGAATGGGACACATGGAGGGGCCTTTAAAAATAGTACCCTGGGGGATATATTGGAGTAATCTATGCATGTATGTAAAATGGAATCGGTTGTTTGTTTTGAGATGATTGTATAGTCAATATGTAACGTTAGATCATTGTGACATCACTAGGCCACGGTCAGACTGAAGCGTGGGCGGTACCCGTTTATGCATAACATACACCTTACATATAACTTCCTCACTGATTCACCAGCTCATCTTCGGCATGGCCAGAGTTTGGATGATGGTCGACCATGAAGGTATGACCGCCTTCATGGTCGACGTGGTTCGGCCACAGGAATTAAGATCCTGAGGTCCGGACGTCCGGAGTTCGATCCCCAGGGGAGTACAAATTTGTACTCGGTACGGTTGGTGGTAGGAGTTTTTTCGAATCCGCCTGGCCTGCTACCACCGTCTTATCAAAATATGTCTGCCTCAATTGTGATAAGATAGCCAGCCCCTCTGTGGTTGAAGGTTCCAGATGAAGCTTGATTTTTGCGTTGGATAGTCCATTTATCGAGGAAGGCTATAAGGCCTATATAATAACCGATATTAGCCCGTGTGGTGACGGCAGAGTAGAATACAATTGTCACCACCCCAAATCTCTCCCGTGGGTGTCGTACAAGGCGACTAAGGATAAATCAGTGATGAGGAATGGGCAGCAGCGTTCCCCCTAGCAATATACTGCGACTTTTGTGCCCGATAAATGGCAATAGACTCGCCACCTATTACATGGGACTTGACATGGTTGGCGAAGCGTGGGTGCTAGTTCACCTTCGGGGATATAGGCGTGATTTATGTATGTATGTTACTCGAGCGAAGCCGCGGGAGACCACTAGTGGTTAATTTTAAGGACCAACTGTCGACTCACACAGTATGGGCTTAATCTTCGGCCCCAAGGTACGGGTCCGCCGCTGCAATGACGTAAGCTGTGTAACATTCATTCGTGTTACTCACGTTTTGTCCGTAGTTCAAGGTGAACCGAATAACGATACGGCATGGCATGCCAAGCCATATGCGTTTGGGTGTGACAGGAAGATCGTTGGAATAATAATAATAATAATTTATTTACTATAAAAAGTTTTACATTTTATGCACAGTGATTGAAGTCCCCTTTTAGGCAAATAATGCCTGTGCCAGGTGGCCTCGCACTTCCATGACCACTAGTAGTAAATACTTATTAAAAGTAAGTGTATAGGTTATATTGCTAACAGCATTTTACAGTTGGAAGTTTTTTTTGTATGTTTTACTCCGATCTTATAATAATATATTGATCTTACTACTGCACTCAGAGACGTCAATTATTATATGAACGTTAATGGGTAGGTACTTAATCTACGTCTTCTATGCTGGCCTGGGGTCTTCTATGCTGGCCTGGGAGCGAATAAACAACGTAAAATAGCCCAGCCCCGACACATCCCATGAGTGTTATTAAAGTCGACTAAGGGAGATTGCCCGGTGTAGATCAATAAGCACCTTGGGGCACCCGAATGGTGGAGGGCAAACCACCAATAATAGCATACCCAAAGACGGTTGGTGTCAGATAGGCAGCCGGCTGTAAAACCTAAGCCAAAACTTTGAGCATGGATTAGAATGTGGTCACACCAAATCACTAACTGTTCATTGGTCTTTCGACAGGGCTCTTTCCGTCTCTCAATTCAATTTTCTCAGGCGATTTTTGGCTCTACTGCCTACAAGATAGGTTGACAATCGATTGAAGAAATTTGTCAGTTTTGGGTAGTCGGAAGAGCCATTTTCAGCACTAGCACCTTTGAATGGACGAGGAAACATACTGCGGCCCTTGATAAAGGATAATAAATTCATTATTTTTGTTACGGGAGCTTCAATTATTTTTAATTTATTTATACATTAAAATTAATTCATATATTTTATTTTATTTGGAAAACAAAAAGCTTCTGCTTATAATATATGAACAGGAGTAAATAAACACTTAGTAAATATACATACCCTTCTCTAATAACTTAATGACTATAACATAATTGGCGAAACGTGGGTGCTAGTTCACCCCTGCCTATCCCTTCGGGGATATAGGCGTGATTTATGTATGTATGTAAGTTTTTTGTAAGTTAAACGGTATTAATAAGTTGTCACTGCAACAAACCTACAGGAAAGTTTTTGAATTGCCTTCGCAGTTATGACTACCTATACTATATCTACTACTATATCTAGTGCTTATAATTATCTGGAACCTACTGTATAGTGAAGGTCTCCCGAATATAAAATTAAGCTTTAGCGAGCTAAAATTGGATTGCAGCTTTGAGTCAGCTCCATAAATTGTGCGAAAATAAAAACATAAATAAATTAACATAATGATGATATGCAATATAATTCGCCATGCGTCGTGTGGTGACGGCAGATCAGAATGCAATTGTCACCACCACTAACTAGTCTCTCCCGCGGGTGCCGTACAAGGTGGATAAGGGCCTGTTTCACAATTGACAAGTAAGTTCTAAGTAGCTTCCTTCGCAGATCATTTGGCAGTTGTAAAATGAAATATATGTCAATTGAACTGCAAAGTAAGCTACTTCGAACTGACTTGTCGATTATGAAACAGGCCCTAAGGGTTATTTAACCCGACGTTTCGATCACTTTACAGTGGCCGTGGTCACGGGGGGACTAAAGATGACAGGTGCCCTCACAATCAAGTAATAATTAACTACCGTCATAATATTTGATATTGTAGGTGTTCCGATTGACACAAACAGAGCTTACAGTATCATTGTTTTTGGCAGTATGAGGACGGTGTTGGGATTTAATTATTCTAATAATTGGGTCCCAAGCAGGTGGTATGTTCCAACCATTATCCCTATTGAAGTTTGGATGTTTCTTGATTTCAATAGCTTCACATATCATTCTAGGTATATATCGTTTCTCTTTGGATAGAATTTGCGGTTTGTCAAATTTTAAACAATGGTTGGGTCCGTCTAAGGCATGTTCGCATACTGCAGATTTTGTTTCGCGCCTATGTTTCACATCAGCTGATTGTGTTCTTTTACCCGGGTCCCTGTACTTCTCTTTGTTTGGCCTATATAAGAGAGTCCACAGTCACAATCTAGTTTGTAAATATACTGCGACTTTCGTACCCGATAATAGAATAAACCGAACCTATTACATACATACATGTAAATAGGACCTAGCTTAAATGGAGGAACGTGTGTAATATGCCTCTGCCCATACCCCTTCGGGGATAAAGGCGTGATTTGTGTATGTATGTATACTATCCATTTCTTTGTGTGTAAAGGTATCTTAACATAACTATCTTAGGCAGACTTAACCAAGATCAATGGCCTAATGTCCCGTCCGACCTCTATTATGCTTTATGTATTTGTTTAGTCATCTGACGAGCGGCCTATGCGAAAATTGTTTAGCTAATGCAATAGTAGCAAATTTACTTTAAGTGCAAAGCCTACTTACTTATGCAATGCGAATACTCTCTTTGATGCTGTCAGCGAGTGATCAGAATTTTCCCTTTCGTAAACATGTTATACCGCCGTGTGGTGACGGCAGAGTAGAATACAATTGCCACCACCCCAAATCTCTCCCGTGGGTGTCGTACAAGGCGACTAAGGATAAACCAGTGATGAGGAATGGGCAGCAGCGTTCCTCTTATACCTACCACTTAGCAAAGTACTGCGACTTTTGTGCCCGATAAATGGCAATAGGTCGCCACCTATTACATGGGACCTAGCATAATTGGCGAAGCGTGGGTGCCAGTTCACCTCTGCCTACCCCTTCGGGGATATAGGCGTGAATTATGTATGTATGTAAACATGTTATACACTGTGTGGTGACGGCAGAGCGGAATACAATGTGCTGTTACCACTCCCAATTTAACTACTAGTCGATTATTTTTATAATGTACTATGTCACAATAAAAAAACGCCGTATGGTGACGGCAGAGTAGAATACAATTGCCACCACCCCCATCTCACCCGTGGGTGTCGTACAAGGCGACTAAGGGTAAAGACAGCGATGAGTAATGGGCAGCAGCATTCCTCTTGTACCATCTAGAAATATACTGCGATTGATGTGCCCGATAGATGGCAATAGGTTCGCCACCTATTACATGGGACCTAGCTAAATTGGCGATAAGTGGGTGTCAATTCACCTCTGCCTACCCCTTAGGGGATTCAGGCGTGATTTGTGTATGTATGTGTACAGTAACAAATTTATTGAATGCTTAGCTAAATTGAATGCTTAGCTATATCGCATAATATAATAATATCGCATCTTGCCCATTCTTGTCTGTTCCTCTTAGAACAAGGTCTCCTGATAGTTTACGTACGGATAGCGTAGCTTTTCACGTTAAATATTGGAAGAAATACCTTTGTATGCATGCCTTTTCTTGTTTTTATTTTGTCAATTTTGATGTGTATACACGTACAATAAAGAATTTATTAACCTTTTGACACACACGTTTGCAATGTTTAACATATTTCTTTGACGAGTGTATGTAATGTAATTGGAATGTAACTTATGAGTGTATGTAACAGTGGATTAAAGTGTTCACCTATTTGTGGTTCTGACTGTAAAAGTCTCGCATCGCGATATACCTATTAGATTTTTTTTACACTTTCATGTTAAAAAAATTCTAACGTGAAGGAAGTGCTATGCCGTCCGTACCTTGTGTAAATAGGCATTTTATGTACACGTTCGCTTCTTAAATACAAAAGAGATATAACTCCAATTTGCATCCCTGCAACAATAAGTCTTATTGTGATTACTTTAGAGCACACAATGTTTCCTAACTATTGTTTGAGTTGCGTTTTTATTGCGATTATCTTAGTCTCACGGATTTCTGCATCTATAGTAAGCTAGTTCTTCTGTTGAACATTGAAATGCCATTTTTTTTCTAACGGCGGCGGTATGCGGTATTAATTAAACAGTCGTGACATATGGTATGCACGTCCATTATGGACCGGCAATATAGATAGATGGAGGTCAGTTTCAATGTACTCGGTAAACTAAGCTTATTTAGCTTTATGGCGCTGTTCAAAATGCAATAATTGTTTTTTCACTTCTCATGCTCTGAAAGTGCTTACTTGTGCAGGATATAGGCTGCACAAAATCGAATTTGGTGTTTGAGCATTAACGTATCTACTCATAAATGTATCTATATTAAGGCAAAGAAAATTAGCCATGCAGCCAAAAATAAGAAGTTCAGACATAGAATTTGTTATTTTATAATATTTACTTTAATTGATTTGCCTAGTGTGTGTTTTTTTAAGACATAAAAGATATTAAAAGTTTTATTCAAGTACGGTAGTTTATTAAAATAATTATTTTAAGAAAATTATAATTTAAAAAAAATATTTTATACTAGGCTGTATAAAGGTCTGCAGCCCAAGCCTAATATCAATGGGAAAAACAATTTCCTTCAGTATTAAAACTGTACTAATTTTTGTTTGAATTTAAAGAAATTTTTTGATAAACTACTGTTTTATTTCCTCGCAATCGAAGTGAAAAGCAGAGTTTATAACTCGTTCACAAAACCATTTTTATCGGCTGCTAAAAGTCTCGGATAAAAATGATTCGTTTTGTGCACTTCTTGTAAAATCTACTATTAAACTAATTATTGATTAATGATTATTTATAGAGATGTGCCCACTATGACTTTGGCCGACTAGCCGATTAGTCGGCTGTAAGAAGGCCGACTAATCGGCTGACTAATTGACTATATTTATTGAATTTACTTTTTTCTTTAATAAACTTCTAGATGCTAGATAGTTTATACCTATTGTTTTGAGTTTTTATACTAAATTATTATTATATTACAATAGAAAGCGAAGAGAAGGTGGCCAGGCACTATGGTGTTTCATATGTATTACAAAATAATTTAATTAAATAAAAACAGTTAGTGTCTGTGCTCTAATTGTTTTGATGTACTGATGGGCTGGGTCAAACTGTAGTAAGTACACAACAACAAAAGCTTACTCGAACATAGAGTTTAATTACATTATAACTTCTTCTTCTCCCTGCCCTGTTCCCACTCTATCTGGGGTCGGCGCAGTATGTTTCCTCTTCCATTCATACCGGTCAGACGTCATCAAGGCATCCACTCCCTTTTGATTCATATCATCCATCACACCGTAAAGGTGCTAGTGATAAATAAATGTATCGAAAAGAGACGGAAAAGACCTTGTCGTGAGATCGATGCTTGGAGAGAGAGAGATTGAAATTATAACATTCCAATCCATACAGCTCTAGGTTGTGGCATAGACTTTACAGCCGGCCGGCTGCCTGACACCAACCCTCTTTAGGTATGCTGTTGTTGGTGGTTTGCCCTTCACCACTTGGGTGCCCCAAGGAGCTTATTGGTCTATACCGGGCAATCTTCTTTAGTCGACTTTTACGACACCCATGGAATGAGTCGGGACGGGACTGGCCAATTCTACGTTATTTTTGCATGGAAGACAAGAAGAATAAATTGCCAATCCTCTTAAGTACACATTAAAATAAATTGACGTCTCAGAGTGCGGCAGTTAGCCCTACCGTTAATCATGTCGCACGCGCCCAAGGCCCAGTGCAGTGGCCTCCTTGCCTAATTTCCCAACAGAAAAGGTGAAAACTTTTACTGGGCACTCTGCGCCGCACGCGCGTGCACGCACCGCCGTCGTGACGTCATAGGTGCCTTCGCCCGCCAGTAGCGATTGCGGTATCGATTGGATCCAACGCGGATTCGATCGCGCCTGCGATTTGTATCGGTTATCGTGCGTGTTTGGATTCGTGTATCTTTTTAAATTTTACTAGGGACCGTTATATATAATATTTTTGTTAATTACAATAATTTTCAAATAGATTTTTGCTGTCAGGGATCAGTTCATTTTGCTTAACCGACTTCACAAAAGGAGGAGGTGGTCAATGCGTCTGTATTTTTAATTTATTTCATTTCTGCCCTTAAGGTATACCGTGGCAATTAATTCTAAGTTTCGATTGTTAACGGGTTCTAATCAATGAAAATGTCTTATATTAGTCTGATATTATTAAAATGTCATTACATATATTTAAATGTCATAGCTCGCACTAAGATCTGTTGTTTCCCCTAACAAAGAAAATTATGTTAAACAGTCTTTATAAGCACAGTACAACAGCACGTCTAGCTTCCACCAAATGTCAAATTTTCTCATTCGACTTCCTGCTTTACTACCAACAAATTAAGGTCGACATTCGACAATCGATTGAGGAAATTTTACAGTTTTGGGTAGTTTGAAGTGTCTCACCGTACTTAATCGTGTATTTCCTATCGCTGCATAACGCGATGTGCTCTTATAATACGCCGGTAACTTTCCACGGTTCATAGTTTAGCGTTTTAACTTTTTTAATTGCCGTTGAAATTGCCTAACGCATGCCGTGAAGTGGAAAGAGGCATTTTTCATTTTCTTGTGCTATATTATACCTACTACTTCATAATAATTATATTTTAAAGTGTAAAACCTATGTGAATATTCCAAAAGTAGGGTAGACATAGTCGACTGTAGAGGCAGGTAGACTAACTGTCAATAGTCCACAATTTTTGTCATGTACCTACCTAACCAAAGAAGAGAATGTACTTACTGTTTTACAAATCCGATCAGTCCTTCAGCTAGTAGTCAGTAGTGGAGCTAGACAGTTCGAAATTTTATTAATAGAATTAATGTTAGTCCACTAGCCTCTATCACCAACCAACGCCGGTCTCCCCTAAAATTCTCAATAGTCAAGAACAAAGAAGTATTGAGTCCTGTGTTTATTAGAAATAGGTCCATTTTATGCAACGTCAGTGCTAAAGGTTTATTCACACGGGACCGATCGTTGGCTTCACCAAAATAAGTCAGTGTCGTGCTATGGACATTTTGCAAAGAAATGGTTGACGATCGCAACAATGACGCGAGTAGGCAAGCTCCTGCGATGGGTTGCAATTTGTCCGCGCCTTCGCCCCCGGCGGTATGCTGGCTATACGGTAACACCCTTTTCATTTATATTTTTTTTATAAACTAACTGTTTCTGCGTGAGGACATTAATGAGATTGGATGAAGCGAAAGAAGCATGTAAGGATCGTAGCAAGTTGAAAGAAGTGATATCTGCCTACGCCTGTGGGAGAAAGGCGTGATAATGTATGTGTTGTTTAGTAAGCCCTTGTGTATAACATAATTATAATAATTAATGACTGGTACACCAACAACTTCCCTCATGCATTGTTCTACGTCTTTTCTATCCGTCCAAAGGTTGTCTGGAAGAGGTCGCTAATATAATAAGGCCGCCCTTTTTATTGTACATCATTGTTTTTGTTATTGTTTTCTTTTTGTATTGAACATAAGTCGGTGTTAAGCCTCTAAGTAATAAGTAATATATTAGGCTGTCCTTTTCATGAAATGCCCAATTCAAAGATCTGACCACGACATGTGCACACGCATCACCACTGGACCAGTTTTTAATGAGTCCAGGGGCGATTTGGCGAACAATTTTCTGGAAGGATGCAATTACGATTTAATCCACCAGCCTCTCTTTAAGGCACGGCGCACATTGGCGGCACGGCACGGCAAGGGATCCTTCGGCATCCCTACGTTCATCCCGAGGCGTTCTTAGGTCTTGTCTTCTCGCGGTATCTCTCGGTATCCCGAAGACTGCCAAAGCATACCGAGGGATGCGCTGCGTTCCTAATGCTGCCGACACGGCATGCCTAAGCATCCAACGGCCATTGTTTTTGTACCTACGACCTTCAACATTGAACTTTCAACTTTATATGAACAAATAACAACAAACAAAAACTTTATATTTGACGGCCGGCTTGGTCAAATGCTCAGAGCGCTGGGTACATTTTATTTATTTATTTACTTACTTAAAAACAAACATACACAAACTTTACAGGTTTTAAATAAGTACCTAAAGCGAGGGTGTAGTTAAAGATTCTAATCCGGGTAGGAGCAAATTTTGTGATGAACACAAATATTTGTTCC
Source organism: Cataclysta lemnata (assembly GCA_963931975.1). Classification (NCBI taxonomy): domain Eukaryota; kingdom Metazoa; phylum Arthropoda; class Insecta; order Lepidoptera; family Crambidae; genus Cataclysta; species Cataclysta lemnata. The sequence continues at coordinate 2,286,004 of OZ008338.1, forward strand.
CGAGTCATGATTGTGTATATGTTTATGAAGTATATTTTCAACATTTATATAAATAATAATAATAATAAAAATATGTCCGTCATCTTGTATCCATTACACAAGTGCTTAGGCTACTTTCTTTGGGCTAGATGATAGGGTGTGAGTGTAAAAATGTTAATTTTATTCATACTCTTTAGTTATATTTTTATTCATCGCCTAAAAATACCCTGCCAAGCCGTGCCGCCAATCTGCGCTAGCCCTAAGTGCTCTATCGCTCTTTTTACGGTGACACGCAATTTCGGAAGAGAACACTGGAATGTTTATAGTGGGTGACAGAGTGAGATGTAACTAGTATTTCCATACTGGCTTTGCGGGTATTTAAATTAATTTTATGCTTATATTGGCCTACTTAAGATCGGCGGTGGGTTTGGTCGATTTGTCGGATGCGTTCGATCGAGACGTCCCAGAGGGCCTACTATAACTCAACGAAAATAAAACTACGGCCGATATTTCGCGAGTTTCCTACTATACAATTCTTTATCGGACCGAAACTTCGCTCGAACCAATGCAACACTTGCAACCAACTAAATAGTTTGTATACCTAGTTGAAAGTATAGAAACGTTTTAGTTGGTTGACAACCGCCAACAAATATTGGTACAATACGGTTATTTTGCATTGATTAACGTAACGCGTATAATCGTAGCATTACAGTACTCTTAAAATTATTCGTTTGAGCATCCGAACATGTAGAGTATGATCAGGGGGCCTACCGTCTAACTCGATTGCTAAAGCAAAAGATATAGTTTATGACATTTCGCACTAAATGTACCTAAACTAAGCTTTTTGATCACCGAATGATTTTGTATGAATTTGGCTCAAAATCTGTGCTGCATAAAAATTCAGGATGGCTGCTATAGCCGTAAGCAGTGCATTGCAATTATAGTTGATCTCCAGATTTGATTTCTGGGGTAGGGACGAATTTATCCGTGATGGACATTACCTGTCAGAATTTGTATGGAAAAACGTCAATTTTGACAACATTTAAATGTTAAGCAAGACTCAAACTTTGATTAGCGCTTCTGTATTCGGGGATAATGTCATAACCTACGCTGGCCTAGAGAGGTATTAAAGGCTGCAGATCCAGCCGGCAATACGGCGTAACGTGCCTTCCTGAGCAGAGACGAACTTTAGATAATATATACATATTTTGGTCCTAAGTTAATTGTTGTAGTTTACGCAATCGCAATCCGACCGACAATGGTTATAAAAATAAAGTGTTTACCGCCTTGAACTTTATATTATAACTAGCTAACCTGCTAACGTTGTTTTGTATAAAACGTATAAAACTACTCTACGACCTATTCTCCGACGTAACAAATATGTACACATAAATTTTATAACAATCGGTCAACCCGTTTCGGAGGTATTTTTTATCAAACACTACAACAAGTTAACACTATTTATTTCATAAAGACCACGTAAAACGTAGGGTTTTGTCCACATGAAAATTAATCGACCTAAAATACATATTCAACATTAAAATATCTTTGTTTTTGAAGGAAATAACACAATTTATTTTCTAGTCCATCAGCAGCTATGATGAAACGCAGTCTTATCTCGCAACTGTGCAGTAAAATTGTGCAAAAGTCATTCGTATTTTTTTTATCAGAACCGATACGCAATAAGTACTTAGATATAGGCATTTTGTACTTTATTGCAAACAACGGAAAATAATCTTAATTGAAAACTTACACTTACAAACGTTGGTGGACAACGATCGATATATCCAGCTAGATAGATATCGCGACGATAAATCAGGCTATATATCCCCAGGCAGTGGTATATTAAGACACACAGAAGAGATTGAGAGTGGGTGGTGACAATAATGTATATTCTGCCGTCACCAACATAGCGTCTGCAACGCAGCCAAATATTGTTGCTACAATAGAATACCAGTGCGAATTTTTGTCAGCTTCTTTTATGTTTCATAGATTTGTATATTATTCCACCGCATATGATTGTATATTGGCCACTTGTCAAGAGGGGCATACATGATATGAAATCACACTGTTGTCCCTCTTCTTTGCCACTATATGGACAGTCTTATTATGATAATATTAAATTCTCTTGCCCACTTTGAGGTTGCGAACAGAGAAATTCACAGTTTAAACCGAACTAATTAAAATTAACGTACACAGTGAAAAGCTGTCGTCAATTATCTCCGTATCGTAAACTGTTATTATAAGATTTAGTGATGTTCGGCAATATGAATAAATTTAGATATGAAAGCCGATACGTTTCCGGGGACCGCCTCGCCCACCGTTCAAAAGCGCCGAAAGTTATCATCGTAAATCATTAGAAAAGCTATTTGGGAAAATTAAACGCTTCCTATTACGTTACGTATCGAATGGGAACTATGGCAGAGCGTAATCATAATCACCCGCTTACTGCCGCACTCTGAGACGACAATGAGTAGGTATTTAATGTCAAAAAATTTCAATTCAAAACTGTCGCTATTTTTGCTGGGTGTCTATGGTCTAGATTTATATCAAATTTGTTGACATTAATTACCTACTCATTATAGTTAATTGAAATCTCTGAGTGCGGCAATTAGGCCTGAAGCCTATTGCTTGGTCCGCTATTATGCATCGTTATCATTCTTCTACACGGTGCATGTAACTTGCGCATGTTGAAGCACTTGCTTGCGGGTTATATGCATCGTGTAAACGATCTCCGCAGGTCCAGCGACTCGAGAAAGTCATACCTGTTCAAGTAGCCTGCGCGCACATTTCATCGCGCAGGTTACTTGCGCAGACATGCTTACAGCTGAAACGAACAAAATCCATACATAAAGTCTCGCGCAGGCAGCAACACGTGTAGATTGAACAAGTACCTTGCGCAATAAGCCCGCGCATACATACATAAATCAAGCCTATATCCCCGAAGGGGTAGGCAGAGGAGAACTAGCACCCACGTTTCGCCAACTATCTCACGCCCCATGTAATAGGTGGCGAGCCTATTGCCATTTATCGGGTACAAAAGTCGCAGTATATTACTAGGTGGTATAAGTGGAACGCTGCTGCCCATTCCTCGTCACTAATTTGTCCTTAGTCGTCTTGTACGACACCCACGGGAGACATTAGGGGAGGTGACCATTGTATTCTACACTGCCGTCACCACACGGCATTTGTTTATGCACTCAAGTAACTCGAGCATGCTGCGCCTTGCACTTCAGCTACTTGCACCGTGTAGAAGCACCATTAAGCCTCTCACAGACAGACGCGGTCAGCGGTGGCGGGCAGTTGTAACGTAGGTAAGGACATTATTCAAACTCACGATCGGCCATATTACTTTGGCACTGCAGCGTCTTAGCTTGCGCTACCAACATAACAAGGATCTTACGAAGACGATTTTGGTCACGTGATTTTACGACGACTTACGTCAAATCCCATACATTTTGCTTTATCGAACTTCGTTATCATTGTCGGTATGTTACTTTGTCTAGGCCCCCAGCGCGGTTAGTTTGTTCGGGTCCGCCACCGCTACCGTCCCGCCACCGCTGCTGCCTGTGAGACGCTTTATTCGATGCCACAGTATCATCACATGAAGGCGTGACGTAACATGCGCGAGCGCACGTTTTTCTCAGAAACCACGGTGTTCTCTGGCCGCGATCCAAAAACAATGATGCGTATTAAGAGATTTAATGTTATGAAGTGTTCTGTTTATTTGATATCCGATTTTATTGACTTCCCAATGCGCTTGTAATTGTATTCACCAGTTGCGAATAAATCTGTAC